>CM054820.1:1598015-2215015 GCA_028984105.1 Lavandula angustifolia | reverse complement strand
TCAAATTTTCGTATTTTAAAAATGTAAAAGTCCCTATCATCCAATAGGAAAACGTGGATTTTATTAGTTAGTTACATATCTTGTTTTTATTTATTGGATATATTTATTACTACATATATACCAACATGAAGTAATACCACTAATATTGCAATTCCATCTCATTAATTATAAGATTATGATTGAGGATTACATGATAACAAATTTTAGCCATTAATGAAAAAGCATTGTCTCAATGTTATTATTTATAAACCATTATTCTAATAATGATCCATTTCCTTGCAACCCTACATTAAATACTCAAGTGCTAATAGAAATTTATTTATTAAATATGATATATTAACGGGATTTGTTCAATACGCACATATATTAAGTACTCTTCTAGTTATAAAAAAATATGAAGTTAAGAACAAACATCCTACCAAGTCTAAAACGAATAATTACATTAAACAATAGTCAAACAAACACCACTTTCGTGCTATTAATTTATTTTTATTATATTCCAAAACTCCATAATTTAGTTATTGAAGTCTAAACCCGAGGGCACATCGGTCAATTCGACCTCACCAATTTGCAAAGCTACGCTACACCTCCGGGAAGCGACGCGCCATTAGCTCATCGGTGACATCATCGCCACCGCAGCGAGTAGTTAATTGTCGGTACTCGCTCCAGTTCGGCACTTCCGTGCGGCGAATTTCAACCATGTAAGAAAGTTTTTGTGTGCGGCGGGGCCCATGATTGGAAATAAAGCGAACCATTCATTGATGCCCACGTTGTCAAGTTCACTTTTTCAATCGAGAAAATTCATTTTATATTGATTATTAAATTAGCTATGATAACTTGGTATTTGCAAATGTTTATTTTAAAATTTTATTTGTTTATTGGCATCATAAGTAATTTTTTTGTGTTTAGTGAATCTGCTTATTATAGTAGCTTTTATAAAATTAAGTAATTAAACTGCTTTATTAAATAATTTTTCTTAAATATCTATTGAGATATTTTTAGGTGCTTAAAGCACCATAAATTGTGAAACTATAAAATATATCTGCCTTTTATTATTGACATAAAAAACTATCTACTTTTCCTTAAAAGTAATTATTTTAAATTTTAAATAAAAATAAATAAAAAATACTTATGATAAGCAGTTATAAAATACTATAAAGGGCCTTTTTCCTCTGGTTTCCAGTTAAACACGTTGAAAATTTGTTGAGAAGGGATTATGATGTTGCTTTAATTGATGATCCAAAGAATAACTTTCATCAAACATGATTTAATTTATCCATTCTTATATGTGTAGCTACCACGTACATATGGACTAATCTAGAATTATAATGGATGAGAGCTGTAAATATGGAAACACATGTATACAACTTTTTTAGAAATACGAAGAAAATGAATATCAATTATATAAATTTAAATTGCTCCATCGCCTACTAAATCTAATTTAAACGACTAGACAATCATCTCAACCGGTAATGGTTTTATCAGCCATATAAAAATATTTATGGGCGATAAGAAAGAGAAGCAAGTGATAAGAACGATGAAGTATACAACAACTATGTATGCATGTGTATTTTACGTGTGTGGTGGAAATGGAATATGGTTCTAGATGTCTTTATTGCCATTTACTTACATTTATATTACAGTGGTCCGAGAGGAATCATAATCAGTGCCAAAATTTCGGGTCTTTATCATACACCTGTAATTAATCCAATTTCTCATTATAATATTAAGTATTTTAATAAATCAATAGTATGTATTATTATATTATGTATACATATCACGAAGAATCTAAATCAACAATGACTTGAAATTGATTGATTTATTTATTTATTACTTCCTCCTTCCCAAAAATTTTATTCATTTTATTTTTTACATGATTTTTAAGGAGAATTATTAGTTGTGTATAAAGTAGTGTAAAGTTGTGTGTTCTATAAAAAAATTGTGTGTACTAATTTATTAAAAAAAGGAAATGAATAAGAATTTTAGGATAACCTGAAATAGAATAATTGACAAGAATTTTGGGACGCAGAGAGTATTTATCAGTAACGTATTTGGCTAGCTTATGATATATACATTTATATATATATTAACTATATAAAGATTCCTAGAGTTTTATGTACGTCATTTCTTTGAGTCTAAACTTTAATATTTGACATGCAAAAAATAATAGTACAATTGTATATGCAGCATGTCAACTCATGTCCAAAATCCTTTTTATAACAGTTGGGGTCGATGACTTGTCATCAATTATTTTACTAATTATCAGCGGATTTAGGAGATGTGTGGATGGACACCTCTCAAAGCAATGATATACTAATTTTAAATTTTACTTATGTTTTTTAAAACCATTCTAACTGTAGATTTGTTAGTTTTTTTTAAGTTATAGATTTTGCTCCAAGAAATTAAATTACGAGTCCTCTCCTACCACAATAGATAATGACGAAAGTTATTACTCCCTCCGTCTCATAGAAAAGTGTTTTCTTTTTTAACTGTGTCATAAGAAGTGTCGTATTTTAAAAAAAATAAATAACGCGTGACACAAAATTAACAACTTAAAAATTAAATAATATACATCACCCAATACAAGTTGCTTAATTTCTGTGTCCAATAAAAAAATACACTTTCCACGGGACGGAAGGACTACTAGAAATTTATCAAATACGACACAAAGGGAAAAACTAACTCATTTATTTATCTATGCTACAAAAATTGAAGTAACATTTGCCCGTAAAAGAGTTTTGGATAAGGTTAGGCGAGTCTGGGCCTTCTAATGCCCTAGAATGCAGGCTTGTAAAGAGGCCCAGGCCCACAATAGGAAATTATTTGTAATATTCGATTTTTATATTTATGATGATATTTAAAATAAATTAAGAATACATACAATATCTGAGTGTAGTAAATAGTACTAGTATCATAGTCACAGAAAAAAAGAAAAATCACGATTTGACGCTTGTGTTCATGTTCCTAAAAATTAAAAACTACTCCCTCTGTCCCGTTATTTGTGGCTCACTTTTTCGAAAGGGGTGTTCCGTTATCTGTGGTCACTTTTCAAATTTTGTAAAAAATTATTATCATATCTTTAACTTTATCATCTTCTCTCCCTTACTTTATTACATTATCTCTCATACTCTCTTATTATCTTACTCATCTTTTCTCTCATACTTTATCATCTACTCTCTCTCTAATACTTTATCATCTTCTCTCTCATACTTTATCATCTACTCTCTTAATTTCGATGCCGAAATCAATTGAGCCACTAATAATGGGACGAAGGGAGTAATCATTATTGTCACCGATAATTTAAATATCAGATAGATAATATCTGACAAATAGTAAAAGAGGAATACGAAAGTAACTAAAAGGGCCGTTGTAGACGATTCCTGCTCATATGGTCGTGGCCCTCCCCGACCATCACTGTTACTAATATCACAGCCCAAGTCACCGGAATCTCGTCAATCCGCGAAAGCGTCCAGATTCATTCCCTCTCTCTCTTCTCGTCTCGTCAAACCCACGCTTCTCCCTCCAATATTCAATCTAATATCCTATTTCATCATAATTTACTTTCATTATTTTTCTCTAAACTACTCCAATTCTTCAACGATTTCCCCGTTTTTCTCATTGCTCATTTTCATGGAAGTTTCGCCGCCCCTCGCGGCCGCCACATTTCCTTGCTGTCGTTGCTCAGTTCGCCGCTCTTCCTGTAGCTGTACGGTGTGTTGATTATTAGTTTTTGTGTCGTTGTAATTGAATCGGTGAAGAAGGCATTGAATTTCAGTTTTGGGAAGGGGTTTATTCAATAGCTTGTGATTATGGATTTGACTCAGCCGCCGGCAAGCAATGGCCTTTCCCTAGGGTTTATATCTCACGCATCTTCCACGGCACCGTCGGTGAAGAGCAACCGGACCTCTAGCCCTAAAATCGCCGACGATTCGATTTCTTTTCAGATCGAGTCTCGGATTAGGGACCCCTCGCATCCGCTGCCGCCGGTTCCACTTCAATTGATGGACCAGCAGAAAGAGGATCACCTTGTATATTTCCACGGAGTAAACAATTCGATTGAGAAAAAGGATGTTGAGGAGGAGGACGTGGAGGAGAAGATTGAGGAGTTTCGCATTTTGGGGCACTCGATGACTCTGAAGCGCAAGCGTGACTGCGACTCGGGGTCTTCGTCGACGTCGCCTCCTTCCACCTCGAAGGGAGTTAGGGTTTCGTGTAACAGCGACATAGAATCTCGCAAGAACGCTGTGCGTGCGTGGGGTAACCAGAGCTTGAAGGATGCTGATCCTGATATCTTTGAGATAATGGAGAAGGAGAAAGGGAGGCAGTACAAAGGGATTGAATTGATTGCCTCCGAGAATTTTGTGTGCAAAGCTGTGATGGAGGCGCTGGGCAGCCACCTCACGAACAAGTATTCCGAAGGATTCCCAGGTGCGCGGTACTACGGTGGAAACCAGTACATTGATGAGATTGAAACACTCTGTTGTGAGCGTGCATTGACTGCTTTCAGCCTTGATTCGGAAAGTTGGGGTGTAAATGTACAGTCTTATTCATGTACATCTGCAAATTTTGCTGTGTATACCGGGCTTTTGCTACCCGGTGATAGGATAATGGGACTTGACACACCATCTGGAGGGAACACGAGCCATGGATGCTATTTGCCCAATGGGCGGAAAATGTCTGGAGCCTCAATCTTTTTTGAGAGCTTGCCGTATAAGATTAACCCACAGACAGGATACATAGACTATGATAAGCTTGAGGAAAAGGCTTTGGATTTTCGCCCCAAGATTTTGCTTTGTGGTGGAAGTTCGTATCCTCGGGAGTGGGAGTATGCAAGGTTAAGGAAGATAGCTGATAAATGTGGTGCTGTTTTGCTGTGTGACATGGCCCAAATTAGCGGTCTTATAGCTGCGAAGGTGAAATTCTTATTCCCTGTTATTAGTTGAATTTGTATTCATGTGCAGTAAGTTTTGCCTTGGTTTGCTTTTTGGACTTCTCTGTGAAGTTCGTTTCATGGATGTCGATTTGGTCAAATAACTTACATTTGTCTTATAGATTCTGAAGTATTGAATATGCAAGCTGGTTTAATGATAGAATTGATTAATTTTTTGACAAATCAGTTGAGTTTTTTCACCTTATTGTTTTTCCTGTACAATTGGACATATATATGCATACAATTAGGTGGAGTTCCTCAAAATTATGTATTGTGACGAGTTGAGCTTTATCCAATAGAAACATGATATATGCATTATTTTGTAACATACGAGTTGGTCCTTTGGCATGTGTTGAGTTTAGGTCTAGACCACTTCTGTGGGAGCTGAATCAGCTGATCATTCTGAGACTATGAAGATGTCCTTTCTTATGCATATGGTGCTGTAGTATTTTCTTAACACTTTTAGTGCTGGAGGTTGCTTCCTACTTTTAGTTAGATGCCTATTTTCTTTTGGATATCTGAAGTTATAGTTGATCTCATATTATAATTGTTTTGATATGCAGGAATGTGCAAGTCCTTTTGAATATTGTGATATTGTTACCTCTACAACTCATAAAAGTCTTCGAGGTCCAAGGGGAGGAATTATTTTCTACAGAAAGGGCCCGAAACTGAGGAAGCGAGGCATGCATTTCAATCAAAGTGATGGTGGTGATAGATATGATTTTGAGGAAAAGATAAACTTTGCTGTTTTCCCTGCAATGCAAGGCGGGCCACACAATAATCACATTGCAGCCCTTGCCATAGCTTTGAAACAAGTGGCTACTCCCGAGTACAAGACATACATGCAGCAAGTGAAGAAAAATGCTCAGGCCTTAGCATCAGCTTTACTGAGAAGGAACTGTAGAATTGTAACTGGAGGCACTGATAATCATATGTTGATATGGGATCTAAGGAATTTTGGAGTGACAGGTATGTATTCTATGTTGGTACCAAATTGGTTTGTTTGTTCAATCAGATGTTACGAAATATGCATGCTTTCGATTTCTTGGTGTGTTTTAGTTCAGTTTTTCTTGGAATTGTCAATTAGTAGCTCAACATTCTCATCGTATAATGTATTTTGGTGATATGTAGGCTATATTCTTGAGAAGATATGTGAGATGTGTCACATTACACTCAATAAAGTCACAATCTTCGATGACAACGGCAATATCACCCCAGGAGGCGTAAGAGTCGGTATGTTCCTATAAATTATACTTAAATGGGTATTTTTTGAGTTATGAAATGGTGTATGAAGTGAATCGTGATTTAATGTTCACTAGTGATAACATGCTACACCCTTATTTATTCGTACAGGTACTCCTGCAATGACATCAAGGGGCTGTGTCGAGTCTGATTTCGAGGTCATGGCTGACTTTCTCCTTGGAGCTGTACATATCGCAAGTTCAGTACTGAGAGATCATGGGAAACTGCCTAAATCTTTCCTCAAGGGGCTCGAGAACAACAAAGAAGTTGCTGAGCTCCGAGCAAGAGCAGAAAGTTTTGCTTCAGAATTTGCCATGCCAGGCTTTGATTAATGATCTGGTCTGGGTCTGGGTTGTGGCCAGATGAATACATTTGTCCCTCCCAAGTTTCATGCCGTATTCTAACTTCATCGCGTAAGTGTGAAAACATCCCACCCTTTTAAGATATATTTGCATCTCTGGTGAGTTGGGTTTCATATCTGATGTAAAGTTTTTTATAGCTTTTATAATTGTTATAAGGTGATGATACAGAGTCTACTTAGAACTCTCACTTCATTGTTGAATTTCTTTGGGTAAATTTATTTTATTTTATATTATGTTGTATGTATAAGAATATGAGTCTTGTCTTGAATAGAGGCAGTATTTTTGAAACATTAATGTAGACGAATAATTTTAAAACTGAAAAAAGCAAATGAGACAGTTATGCATGAAATTTTGTAGATATAGGAAAGCAGATCAGGGCGGAGCCAGAGTCTCATAAAGCATAAAAATATCTCTAGGCCACACCCACACTTTCCTGTGTTCCATTTCGAACAACTCCACCCATTCGCCCCGGCCATCCACGAAGTAGACATGTCCATTCGATACTGGGATCCGATCAAAGAACAATGCACACTTACGAGCCATACTTCTCTTACTAATATCGTAACACCAAATCTCATCCTTACGACCTATCCAGTATATCAAGCCGTTGCAGTGAAATCCGTGGACGGCTGTGACCCTACCTCCCAAGTGCTGTCATTTGTTGTAAACGGCTGTGACCCTACCTTCCAACTGCAACTCTCCGAGTCGTAAACTTCTACCCTGTAAGAAGCTGGAGGGCATTTGGCTCGAACCATAACGATGTTGTAATGAATCGATTTCGAGGGATCGAAGGCCAGCTGCATCCCCATAATGTCACGATACTCAGAGGAACAATCGATCACGAGCCTTCTTGATTGGTTGGTGGTGATATTGTGGACGTAGCAATCAAATTGATCTCGATCATAGTTAATGTAACCTCGATCATAGTCAATCATGGTCATGGATGCCATCAACATGAGGCCGTTGCAAGTGCTCAAGATTTTAAGGTAAGGGAAGGGGAATTTGTATTCAATCAATCTATGGTTTTTGCGGAGAGGGCACATTATGTAGAACAAGTAGTACTCTTTAAGGTCGTAAATTTGGATTATGATAGAAGATAGTGGAGGCGGTCTGCGGTGGTGGAGGGTGTGGAGGCGGCGGAATTGTTTCGAAGAGATGATGGATAGCCAATCTTTACACACTAGTTTCAACGTGCTTAGGCGTATTGCGGGCACGCGGATGAGGATTTCATACACGAAATCGCCGGTGGTGATGGAGGATATGACGCCGTCGCCGTCTTCTACCGGTGGATTCATATTTTGAAACGTACGTTGGTAAACTCGGACTCCAAATATATATATATATATATATATAATTACCTATCTAATAAAATAAAAAAAAAGCATATACATGGTAATGGTAAGAAGATCTTGATCCCTAATTAAAATGATCAACACATATATATAAGACACAAATTTGCCAATTCACCAAGAAGAATTCCAATTTGAATAAAAACTAACCAATTCAATTCGAATAATAATAAATCAACCTACTTATAATTAATTTTATGTGAATTGGGCCGTTGGACTGATTTTCAGATAGTACCACAAAACGAATGAATTTAAGAGTTTGGGCCTAATTTTTAGAAACAGATTGTCTTTTAATTAAAAACTAATAACAACCCAATCCAGCCCGCTTACAGTCCGCCACGTGTAAGCGGCTCGATGAGGCAACAAAACGACGTTGTCTATGTCGTAAGCCTACAAGATTGAACATGCAACCTTTTAATTTAGGATCAAAATCAAATGTGCTGCCACTAAACTAGGACTTCTATTAGAAGACTAGGGTAGTACCCGTGCTACGCACGGAAAACAATATTACCGTAAAAAATAAAATTATTAATTGTTAAATTGAAAATTGAAAATTCTTCCAACTACAAAAAAATTTCATAAACTTTCAAATATTCTCCTTTAAAAACAAAATAATAATTAAAAGTTAAAAATAAATTGCACAAATGTCGTAAGCATACAAAATAAGCATTTGAGAGGCTAAAATCGAAAGCCCTAAAGGGGAATAAAAGATGAGAGAACTTACCATCGACGCAACAAAGGGGGGGAAAGAAAGATCTTGTGCACTAACCTGAAGAACAAATTTTGGTCGAGCTGGTGTTGCGTATTAGAAACTATACAGCCTTATTGGGATTTATAATCAAGCTTGTAACAAAAATAAGAGTTGTTGTGAGAACTTACTTGGTCAACATTTTGTCTTTGAATGAGTTTATTAAGTTTTCTATACATCCCTAATTAGGCTGTAATATGTACATTTAGCAGTTTAATTAGTTTTTTGTAAATAAGTATATTTTACTTCTTTATTATTTGTTATAATTTAAAAAAAATGTTGGAAATGACTTGATTCGTGGTAGATCTTATTTTACATTTCAAAAATATTTTATTAAAGATGATCAAATAAAACACTGTCAAAAACCAATAAACTGAATCTAAGAATCATATGTAAAACTTTTTTAACCTTAGAATTAAGATAGATGAAGGTCATCAAAGTCAATACACTTAGGGGGTGTTTTGAATAACTGATGTTTCACAGGTTATAGCTTAAAGTTGTAGTTTTGGTGTTTGGAAACTCAGCTTTAAGCTGCAACTTCTCTATTTTGTACCAATTTTAGAGTTTTTTGATAAGCAGCTAATTGATAGCTTCAGCAGCTTCTGCTTACAGCTTATGATTTATTTAATTCTAAAGTTAACATTTAACCCTAAAGTATATTTAGTTCCAATTTTCTTCTCCCCATAAAATTTTCCTCTTCTTCAACAACCAAAAATATCATATTAGAAATTTATACTAATATATATAATATAAATTTATAAATAATATAGATTAATTTAATATTAGATTGAAATTATAAAGTAAAAAATAAATATAAATAAGATTAATTTGTCAATGTTATTTATTTATTATAAATCACATTGTTTTATAGTGTTAGGGTAGACATTTATTTAAAAAGTATAAATAAGCTTCTCATATCAGCAACATTTCCAAACACTATTTTTTCCACTTTTAACAGCTTTCGACACTTATTTCCAAATATCTACAGATTATCAAATCAGTAGCTTAAAGCAGCCTTAAGCACTTATCAATAAACTTCAGCTATTCCAAACACAACCATAATAAATTTCCCTATCTTCTTTTTCTTCTTACATTTCTCCTTTATTACACTTCTTCTACCTTGCCATCATGTACTGTTTTGGAAGCTTGCTTTTCTTGTCCAAGGTTTCAAAATGGATCTTTTTCATAGCTTGAAAACGACATTCAAAGTCAAATAGAAAACAATTCAATCATCCCGGAACATCATAAGTGTATTAACATACTTCAAAAACTGATTCACGTAACACATTATAACTTGTGCTTTCTGGATGTTTTTACTCTGGAGAATACATGCACCAGGATAACTAAGTTAAATATCTAACAACTTCATAATAACATAATTGATAGTTAGTTATAATTTTTTTCTTTACAAATATTTACATACTATATATATTGTGATGTCAATTTTTATGATTAAATAGTGTAAAATATTTCATTCTCTTTTTATATCTTTATTATTGATTACATAGAGGAGTTTCTATATTGTTATCTAACATTAATATTGACTGCATGTATGTTGTCCGTCTTGTAGATCAAACAGTGTTTCCTAAGATATTTCTGAAAAACTTAATGTATTTCTCAAAAAAAATTATGTTCAATGTTGAGAGGAAAAATAGACGAAACTTTCTAAAATGTTGGTTAGTTTGTGAGAAAAAATAGACGAAATTTTCTAAAACGTTGGTTAATTTGTGTTGACGTCTCTTATGTTGCTGGATGATTTCAATACCGTGCATTTTATACTTCATGCTCTCTAATTTCATTTTTACCCTATATATAATTCATTTTAGAATTGGACAAAAATTTATTTTCACTAATTTATTGCAAGCAATGTTGCTATAAATCGCTACAATTGAATCTAGAGAATATTTGATCCGTGCACAGTTCTAGTGTAATCAACGATAAATTGTTGATCTTTTCTTGTGCAAAACACCAACAAATTTGATTTAGGAATAGTAGATATAAGTGCAAAACTGTAAAATTATGCATCATTCAGATTCACATGATAAGATGAAGAAGCACAACATGAAAGCAAAAAACACAATTAATTTACATTAGATACATTGTTAATCTGCAAAGGTAAACCGACAGAAAACAAAACAATAAGACAACAAAGAAATATGATAAAAACAATACAACATAATAAATCAAGAAAATTAATGCTTAATGGGCGGACAACAATAAAAAGGAAAGAAAATGATTCGAGGAAAATGGACCACCTGCGCAGCTTAGTTCGAAGAAAAAGAGAGTCGGGCGGTAAGACGAAGAGGAAGACGAATGATCTGATGGAGGAAGTTGAGAGAGAAAAATGGAAGGAAGTTTGGAAAGGCCGGTGTAATTGCTACGAAAAGGCAGTGGCAAATGCGTGAATATGAGTTGATGGCAAATGGGTAAATATTGATTGGATCTTCGAAATTACCTCTTCAATCAGGAAGAAGAAAAAGCAATGGCATAATTCCAATTGAATTGGATGGTGAATGAGAATATGTGCCGAACTCAATTGATTATATTAGCAATAAGTAAGGTGATGAAAATTACGGCTGATTCACCCTTTAATTTTGAGAGTAATATAAAAAATAGCAAAGGTGGAAATAAGAAATCAATTGGAATCGATGGCAAATGTGTAAATAACAATCAATTGAAAATTGAAGGGTTAGGGTTTAGGATTTAGGGTTGATGTTTATAAAATAGCCAATAGCAAATTCAAAATTCTCCTACATGCCATTGCAATTATTGTAGTTGCTATTTTTTTTTATGCATCATCATGTTTTAAAAAATACCATACCAAAGAAGGTGATGGTTTATACTTTCAAGCAAAAACCAGAAAAGTAAATCTATACATAGTAAAGTTACAAAGCTTGCAACTACTATGTTAAACAAACTCAAATTCATTCAATTTATTTTCAAATCATCAAACAATTGTTGCCATCACATATTATATTGCCGATATAGTTAGAATATCTCGATCTGAGGATGACACTTTTGACAATGCTTTTTCTTTTCAAAAATGCCCAGTCCTGATTTGCAAAGTTAATGCATTGTAAGATAAATCAGGCAAACAATAAAGAACTCCATACAATAACCAAGAATAAAGAAACAACATAGGAAATGAAAAAACTGGAACTTCAATCCTCAAGCTACCACAAAGTACCTAAAGCAGCAGAAAATTATCAAGAATGAGAAGTTCCACAAGATTAATGAAGAAATTAAACTAACCTCCCCGGATGAGAACTCAAGAAACTTCAATAATCAAGATGAATTTGAAGAAGGCAAAGATGACATATATTTGTGCAAATTGCATTGTTTTTCGAAATGACTCGATTTACAAAGGTTTTAACGCAAACATAATTATTTAAAAATATTAAAATTCAAATCCACAACATATCTAACTTGGCAGAATAGCTCAACATAATTCTTGTCTTCAAATCGCTCTTTCACTTGCTGTATATAATTAAAATAAATAGTAGCAAGTTCAGATAATAAAATTCTAACCATATGGTGGAGTTGTTCGATATGGTGGACTCATAGAGAATTTTTGATAAAGTACTTCACATGTTGGCACACATCTGTAGCTCATATGGCGAAACAAAATCTAACTGATACAAATAATAGCAACAAACTCAATTTGGCTTCTTTGGCAAGTAAGCAACTTCTTCATTACTAATTACCGTACTTGGTGAATGTTAGTATCAATTAATTGAATTGTTTCCCATATAACAAAGAAAATGCAAGACTTTTAGACTACATCATAGAAAAGGATGCCTAGTGTTTATATATGTCAAAAATGCTTATTTTAAAAACATAATAATAGTATGATTCCCGTGCGCTTCGAATCTCTAAGCTAAAAATCATTTCTAGAGAGATGTGCAAGTTCCCTTCGGTGATTCCCATTTCATTCATAAAGCAAAAGTATCGGTAGCGCTTTTCTATTAGTTGAAGACAAATTATCCTAAAATTATGTATTTATGCAAGAAAATTGATCCAAAGGAATAGGCAATGAGTTATCATACCTCCCTTGAAGAAACTAACAAACTTAAGATGCCAATGCCCATTAAGTGTAATCAAATGAAAAGCAACATACACAATGAAGATTGATCACTAAAAAAAGTAGTGCATCATGTGCAAATGTAGATGTTCATCATTCATTTAGTCATCAACTATCCGATTGATACGTTTCAAATGAATCAAAAAAAAAAATCCATGCATCACGATCCAAACTTTGAACTTGGATCAAAATAACTGAGAAAGATGAGAAGATTCAAACATACCTCGATATCCGATAACTCCTTATCAAAACGCTGCTCTGAAAAATTCACATCTAATCAGTCAAGCTTCAAAATCCGTGAAAGCAATAAACTCGAAACTAAAAGCCAACACATTAATAATAGTACAAAGCAGTTGTTGATTATCTCAATCAATCGTACCTTAAATGGGTCATCAAGAAAATATGATCAGACAATCAGAGTCTTTACATAGAGGCAATTGCAGAAAAAGATCACAATATTACTGAAATTAAAGAAATGCGACTTGTAGAAATTTATGTTGAAATCTTTGAAACTATATATTCAAAATGTCTGATCCCTATGCACGTAAAGAGGTGACACTACATTAACGAATCAGACAAAATTAACAAAGGAAACTTAGCTGGACGCGACAGAGTTTAAATTTGATGCAAATAAAATTACCAAAGAAATTTAAGTGAATAAAATTAACAATTTCAAAAACTATTTGATTCTTTGTAGAAGGGTGAAATTGTGCGATGACAATCAATAGAGGCGATCACATGATTAGTCGCCCAAAGAGAATGAGAGGAGGCTGAGAAGATAAGGCAGAGAGGAGGCCCCCAAAGAAATCGATTGGTGGTTGTAATCTTGTATTGCTTGCTGAAATGCCTCACTGCAACGAAGGTAGTGAAAGGGAGTTTCAGAGGTAGGGTTAATTAGGAGGGAGGAGGGAGGCGCTGCTTTGTGGCGAAGAAGTAGAAATGGAGACATTTAAGTCGAGGATTAGCCGTGGAGGAGTTTCAAGTAGACAACGTGGCACGGCGGCAGCCGTGGATAAGGAGGCAAAAGAATGGTAGGTGGCTGAAGCGATGGAGAAAGGAGGGGTAGGCGGAACCTGCGAGAGAGACACAAATCGAATAAAAGGAAAATCTCGAAATTGTCCCTCAATTTCTGACAAATTGCAAAATTAACACTCGGATGACAAATTGGTAAATAATATGAAAAGGTAAATTGATTGGAAAATTTACACTCGCTCTTTATATATACTAGGGTAGTACCCGTGCTACGCACGGGTAGAGCAAATATTGATTATTTTAGTTATATTATTTGAAGTATCTTGATACTAAATATTTGGATATTTAAATCAAGTTTTTGGGGTTTTTTTTCCTCATTCAACTAGAGCTTGGAATAAATAAATGTCAAATTGCATATATTTTTTTATAGTTGGTGGAAAAAAAATGAATTAAACACAATAAAATAATGAATCTCTTGTACCTAAAGATCATAAGTTTAAATTAGATGACATTTCAAAAGTTTGAAAGTATAGAAAACATATGTAAAACAATTATAAATTTTTTTCTAGTTGGTGGAATACTATGTTTCCATATTAATGTGTATGAAAAAAAATTACTCATTTTAGTTTAAAATAATAATTATGTTTAAAATACACATTTTCTTTAATATGTGCGTTAATATATACAATTTTTTTTTGTCAATACGTACGAAACAGTGGAAAATAGTCGTAGTAATGCAAGCTAATATACATTGAAATCTAATCTTTTTATTTTTCATATGTTTTGATAGACTTCTTTGAATACTACGTTCGTGGTGGATGTACAGTTGACGGCTTCACTGTCGCATATTAAGATCTTCAATCCGCTGCGATTTGTTACGCGTGATACTGCAACATACAACTGACCATGACTGAATACAGGTTTCTTCAACAGTAAACCAACGCAGTTTAGTGATTGGCCTTGACTTTTATTAATTGTCATAGCATAGGAGACAATAAGGGGAAATTGACGTCTTTGAAATTTGAACGGCAATCTTTCATCGGATGGTGTCAATGTTATTCTTGGAATCGAAACTTTATCTCCAGCATTTCGGCCGGTGAGTACTTTTACTTCGAGTACATGACTGCCAAGTCTGGTAATTACCAACCTAGTGCCGTTGCATAAACCATTCGCGTGATCGACGTTCCAGAGAAGCATCATTGGAGTTCCGGCTTTCAAAAATAGCTCGTGGTTAGGTATTCCAGAGCATTTAATTGTGTTTAAGAATTCTGGTGTGTGGATGTTCTGGAATAAGGAACTGTATCTTGTAGATTTGCATATAGTGTTTGAGCTTAAATATGTATGGCCTTCTCCTGCACTTAATGATATTACATATTGGTTGACGGATTCGACTATATCCAACGTTGGTGCCAAAATAGCTCGTTCTTGTAGAAAGTCAGCATCATTGATTATTTTGTTGTCTCTTAAATAGACATGTTTTGTGATTGCTTCTATTGGATCTTCAGAGTAGTCAAGCAACATATCCATTGGTATATCAATTGTGGATTCACCATCGTTCATACCTCCAGCAGTTTCGTCTCCAATACTTGCTAGCCAATCCGTGAAGTTTGATGATTCAAGTAAGTCATCATTCGTGCCTGTGCTCTTGACTCTCATATTCTTTGTTAGTTTTAAGACAGTGCAATTCTTCCAAAGATACGATGAATTGATTGTAGCATGAACGATGTCTAGTCGACTGCCTTTGGCGATGATTGGTAGAATCTATCTGAAATCACCACCTAGAACAATTACTTTGCCTCCGAATGGAGAGTTGGAACTCGAGGTATTGTGGAATCGCATTATATCACGTAAGCTCTTGTCCAATGCTTCAAAGCAGTATTTGTGTGTCATTGGTGCTTCATCCCAAATTATGAGTTTTGCTTTTATGAGTAACTGTGCGAGTGAGCTATCTTGTTTTATGTTGCATATGGAATCTTCAGTAGCGTTAATCGGGATTCTAAAACGTGAATGTGCAGTTCTTCCGCCTGGTAGTAAAAGAGAGGCTATTCCACTGGATGCAACATTGATAACTAATTTTTTTTTGCGACGTAAAGCAGCTGACAGTCCCTTCCAGACAAAGGTTTTTCCAGTTCCTCCATAACCATACACAAAGAACATACTTCCTTTGTTGTTTCGGCATGCGTTTAAAATTGTATCGTGTACATGTCTCTGCTCATTTGTACAATTTTGTAAAAAAGTTGCATATTCTCGTTGTAGACTCTCACAATCATACTGTAGCTCATCTGAAATTAAGCTATTCTGATAGTTTTCAAAGTAGCGAGTGTCTGGGAAAGGAATGGATGGAAAGTCGTGCAAACTTCTTCCGAGAGTCGTCAGTATTTTCTGAATCTCTGCTAAAGCGTAGCATTTGATCTGTGTTCATCGAGCGTCAAATCTGCACAAATAGAATTTAGAGTTATGTTAAAATACACAGACATAAATAATTGTTGTAATGATTCGTAATTACTTTTACCTTGATTTGGGAACGCAGTTTTTTGTCTGTAAGCAATGTCGTCAGACAAATGCATCCAACATTCATTCCAAACAATTTCTGGTCTTGACATTGAATCCAACCACAATAATGTTGCGAAAAGTTTTCTTAAGGAATAAGCCGAGGCCCATTGACTTGCCTCCGTTATTCCGTCGATATATTCCTTATCATCATCTAATAGTCCCAAAGAGTATAGAGCATCATGAAATATATTATATTGGACTCCGTTAATGCATCTTATTTCTTCGTAGCTTCTTGGGCCTCGTACAATGTTGAGTAGACATCTAAGATAGTATTTCTCTCCCGAACCGGGAGGAACGTAATAGATCCTTCCAATTGCATATCTTTCATTCCTAGGTTTCCATTCACGGTCTCTCCATACAAATTTAGTTGGAAATTCGGCATAAGTCAGTTCTCTAGCTTCTTGATAACTTTTATTTGCTTCCATCCAAGCTAGAAACATACTTTGTCTGATAGTGGGGCGACTAAGCACATGATCTATTTGATCATTTTCTGAAAATATTACAGTATGTTCTTCTGGGAGATGGAAGCTCAGTCGCTCAACTGGAGGATTCTTAAAGTTAATGGGGAAAACGAATATTCTCCAACATGCTTCACATGGTGAAATGTATCTGCAGTCGTAATAGAGTTGGATTTCATCACAGTTTGTGTGTGTTTGTTCATCTCCATTTGCTTCGTAAAAGGCTGCAGTTACACGGTCATGTCCTTTATTTATATATTTGAAGAGATATTTTATTGACCGTGATTGATTGCACCACTCAACATTTATATGGGCGTCATATTTCAGAAGTAGTTTGCGATTGTGTGGCACCACATATCTATTGTCTAGAGGGATACCCTTTTTTACAATGACCCTGCCATTATCTCGACGTCTGTAAACTGGATATCCGTCATCATCTAAACATGTTATGTTACTGAACTTCTTGGGAAAATACCTGATACAACGACCATTAGACATACACATCGATCTTTTATTTGCAAGCCCACAAGGACCATGCACCATATGCGCTTCTACACACTTATAATACTGTGGTTCAAGTTCAGGATTGGGAATTTCGGCTGTGATAATTTTATCAATGTCTGCAGGAGTCCGGTGTTTATTATTAACATTCAAGAAGAGAAGTATGTGAGCATGCGGAAGGCCTCGCTTTTGGAATTCAATGGTGTAAACAACTACTAAATATTAAAATAGAAAGTTAGGTATGGGCGTGGATTGTGTAATAAATAAAATTGTTCATACCTGCTTTGATTGAGCCGAAATGTTGATTCTTTCGCAAATCCTCCATTAAGTTGTCTAGTTTGATCTTGAATATTCTAGCAATTACATCATGCCGATCTTCAGCGTTCAAACCTCTTTTATCTACATACCTTACTATTTCTGGCCATTTCGGATTGCAAGTAAATGTGATGAATAAATCTGGATATCCTACCCATCCACAAATTGACATGGCATCCTGGTAGTTTTGTATCATATAGCGTGCTCCGCCAGTAAAACTTGAAGGTAAAATAACGCGTTGGCCATGCTTTGTTGTATCTGTTTCGCCTCTTAGAATTGCTTCTTTCAAACCTTTATATATATCAACGCGTAATTTTTTTTGATTTTTCCGAATGAATGATAATCTAGAAGACTCTATAGTCGCGTAAGCATCAACTGAGAACTGCTGAAATAACCTTCTTGATGACAAAATTAATGAACTTTTAGTTTTTCTATCATGCATTCTACGAGAGAAAAATTCTCTTAAGGTGACACCGGATCGGTGGGAAGATGCGCTTGCCTCAGAAAAAGCAATGTCTTTGTTGTATCCATCTTCACCGTAAGGGAATAACATAGGGTATTGTAACGGAGATAGGAAGGATGTAACTGGGTTATTCGTTGTAGTAGCCCTGTTTGAGTCTCAATAATTATATCTCTCTCTGACATTGTAGCATCAAAGTCACCTACGATTAATGCAGCTACTTCTGATACAGAAGGAAGATTATGAAGCCTTGTATCATGCTGTCTTGTTCCAATGAGCCTCAATTTCACTTCTGATGTCCCAGCTTGAAGCATTTTTTCTCTTGCCATTCTGAATGATTTGACTAAAACATTGTGCTCATTAAGCATATTCTGTACCCTTCCTACGATTTGAATGTCAAGCGGATTTGCATCTTTTTCGGACCTATTTAAATAGATAATTTGATTAATTTATAAAAAGACACAACTCTATTATTAACTGGGAAATATTCTACAAATAACACTTACTGCATTGATCGAAGCCGATTATCAATTTCATTTTTTGTGTCGTAGATATAAAGTTGGGCAAATTTAGGTGGTTTTCCTTCCATTGGTAGTAAACTTCCAATTCGATGGTAGCATTCGGATAATAGGAGGTGAATTTCCGGTATTATTACTCGAATCTATTCTCCCTCCCATATATGTAAAACAAAACATATTGTTAAACCACCGGATATGTTCTTGAAAATGATTGCTCATTTCATTTTTGTTGAATATAAGATCATATAATATTTTTGGCGGTGTCTTCATTTTTGGGAGCTTGATTTTGCCTTACATGCAGCATCTGGAGTATTTTGGATCTCGTTTAGTTGAAGATGTCAATCTTTCATCTAACCAAAATAAAGCTTTGCAGCAGCCGCATTTGTGTATTGGATCCCCTATGTCTGCGTATTTTACTGCAAAAAAGTTAAGTAATTAGTCATAATTTTTTTAATGACGTAATATGTCTGCGACCTGTACAGTTTCATATAGATTTAGTAATTTTATGAAATAACTATATCACAATTCGCCATCATTTCTTTTTGCATTGTGTTGTCTTTTGGCATTGTGTCGTCTTTTATGCATTGCGATGTTAGGACCTGGGGGTATTTCAATGTTGTTGAAGCCTGCTAAAACGTATATATTAATTCTAATTGTTCACCTCTCAAAATAATTACTATGCAACACATTGAATTGTAAACTAACCATCAGTGGAATATGTATTCTCTAGCTGGTGGACAATTGGAATATCGTGGAGGTGAGTATTTGTGTACTCATCTCTTAGAAACTCTGTAGTAAATGATGCATTGATACGTGTTACGGGAAACCCGACGGATCGTGGGTTCATGGAAGGAATGTTGTTTGAGTAGTTTAACTTTGTTAGATTTATTATGGATCATTTTCTTTAATACTAATATAAGCTAACAATATAGACATTTCACTGCGTTGTTAAAATAAAAAAAATGCATAGTATAATATGTGTATAACTCACCTTTAATCATTGTTGTGTTGTATGCTTCGTCAGCTGTGTCAGAAATTGGGGTTACTTCAATGTTCAAGAAGCCTGGCATATACACTTTTAGGTCATGGAAACGTGGTAAAATATATATGCACGACGTAATACACAACTAATTTTAAGATCTATGTGATTAGTTAGGATATAAAATACTTTGTTGCTCCATTTAATAATAATTATTTAAAAATAGAATTTACTATTTAACAAAATGTGAGCTTACCATTGATATAATTTGCATTCTCTACATCATGCATAACTGAAACGTCATAAATGTCGGTATTCGCATAAGTATCTCTTAAAAGCTGAGTAGTAGGTGGTGTGTTGTGATTTAACACTGGAGCCTCGTTGGAGCATATAAGCATCGAAGGGGTATTGCTAGAATTAGCATTATCAGTTCGACGCCTTTTTGAAGATCTTCTTTGAAGAACAATCTCTCTTTGCATTGTCTTCATAAAGACAAAATAGATGTGTCAACGAATGTAACTACAAAATGAAAAGACATTATATCATAATAAACATTAAAGTACAAAATGGAAAGACAAAAGAGATGTGTCAATGACAAAAGAGATATGTCAATGAATTTAATTAAAGTTGTCTGTTCTGAGGGGAAGAGGAGCCTGTTCTGAAATAAAAGATTTGTCCAAAGGGAAGAGGAGCATGTTCTGAAATCAAACTACAAAATGAAAAGACAAAAGAGATGTGTCAATGAATTTAATTCGAGAACGAAAGTCATTATATCATAATTAACATCAAAGTTGCTAACTTAACTGCATAACTCATTCAAATTACAAATCAGTGTGAAACTTATTTCAAAGCATGGCTAAGTTGAACATTAACTTTTCAATCAGTTTACTATAATACAAATCAACATTTTATATTCCTTAAGATACTTCACACGTTTTGTCAACCCAAACAAATTTCATTCCAGCAACTCACAACAATCGAAAGATTAGAGTTGTCTGAGGGAAAGAAGAGTCTGTTCTGAAATCAAACTACAAAATGAAAAGACAAAAGAGATGTGTCAATGAATTTAATTACAGAACGAAAGCTATTATATTATAATTAACATCAAAGTTGCTTTAACTGTATAACTCATTCAAATTACAAATCAATGTAAAACTTATTTCAAAGCATAGCTAAGTTGAACATTAATTTGAGCAAATGAATTGAGTGGGTGTTAATGAGTAGGGAGGTCTAGGGAATTTTACTATTTTAGCCTAATTGTGTAATCAATTTAAGAAATTGAGCATTGGGTTAGGCCCAGTTTAGTTACAAATTGGGCTAAAATTAACAGTAAACCCACACCTAATCATTATTTATTTTTATGAGCATTAAAGAAATCTTGCTGGGCCTATCGTAAATGCGACTGGCTTCACTTGCTGGCTTCACTTGTGTTATTTAGTTTCTTTTTTGGGCATATACCGTCAAATTTTGCACCACATAAATTTCGTCGCATAAATTAATACCGCTTCCACCTTATTCATATTTGTTTGTATACTATATTGGATTGTCCCACATACCAATACTGTCTCTTATCTATAAAAGAAAAGAAAATAATACTACAAATCTAAAAAAATTATATAAGCCTGCATCCTTTATAATTACACACAAAAGTCAAGTTCTCGTAAATTCCGTACGGAAACTCTACATTACCGTATGAATGGAATGGATGTAGTAGTAAATTCTAATTTTGATTTGGCTCGTGTATGTGTAGTAGCCTTCGAAGCACATGTAAGATGTAAAATTGTAATAAGTTAAATCATGTGTGACAATTCGACCTAGAAATATTAATGCAAATTAAACATGTTATTTCTAACTAACCACAAAATAACCATTTCAACTGGGGTGAAACTACAGTGGTTCTGAGCCCTCCACTTCCAATATATTTATAAATTTTAGGAAACATAAAAATAGTATTGGCTCAACATATAAGCACCACTGGTGCAACCAAATTACCTCAATATTAGCACCCGTCATTTTAGATTTCTAATATTTTCGTCCGAAAATATTAAACTTCAGAATTATTATCGTTTGTTGATGATGCACATTTTAGATCGAAATATTTTCCCTAAAACAAATTAAAGAGGAGCTTAAAAGTGTCGATTCGAAAAAAATTGGGGGTGAAAAGTCATATTCAAGCATGTGGATTTTTTCAAAAATAAACAGAGTTTATTGCAATGGGCAAATATAAATCATAGAAATTGACTCCTCAACGGATAAATACATACGTGGTCTACGGAACTCCAATATCTCGAAATTTCTTTTCCCTTTATTATTTTCCAATCAAACAACTCGACTAAATTCAATGAACACACAAACACACATCAAGTAATGGTGTGTAGCTCATTAAGGCACTGTAATCACAGATTTCTTAATCGATAGAAATCTTCAAGAAAAGAGGGGAATCTAATTAAGGAGAAAGGGGGGGAAAAGCAGGAAAAGGTTTTGTGGGGGAACACGTCAATGAAAATAGAAACAACCTCGTGCAGAAGGCTTACCTGGAGCAGATAGGTTATGGTCGAGGAGCACAAGGATGTTAAACTTCGGAGGTACGGTAAGAGAGGCGGTGTTTTGCTCTACAGTTAGATCCAAGAGCATAACCTTAAAACTGCCCTGCTCTTTCTCCTGAACGTTTCGTTACAACCGAGGTTTACAAACATATATTAATACATTTACCCACTACCTACTATTATTATTCAGATATAAATAAAAAATTGTGAATAAAAAGTCTTCCATTCCTTAATCAGCTGTATATTGTGTTTTTTATATCTGATTACAAAATACTGGGTAAATAAATATAAAGCATAAATTATGAACCATACACAGTCATGTAATTCCACAATATACAGCTGAAAAAAATTAAAATATGAAACAAAATACTGGGTAGTAGACGGCACAATTATTAGATTCAATTTTACAAATAAAATAAAAAATTGTGTTTTTTTGAAGTAGAATTATCTTAAGATTTTGTATAGAGGTCAGTTTATGAGTTTTAAATATAATTTTTTTGGTAGCTGGAGCAGTTAGAACGCGGATTTCAGCAGATCCAAAAATTATGTTACACTGTAATAATATGAAGGAGAAAATCAAGAGATCACTTATAGATCCAATTCTAACAAAACCCCCAAAATTCACCAATTCCAATTCGGGTATTTAGGGCTATTACACAATTAGGTTAATTGCAAGACCTAATTCAGAAATCAGTATCCTACATACCATTTCTTTACTCCAGAAGCATAAATAAATCAAACTCAACATACAAATCCAATTATGGTTGGCATTTAGGGTATTACAAATGAGGGTAATTGCAAGACCTAATTCGGACTAAAAACAAATTATATTTCAAATTAAATGACTAAAATTGGATTAAATCTAAAAAAATGGTTTTTCCCCTAAATCTGCTCACATCCACAATTTCCAACACTCTATTTTTACGCCTGGGATGAACTTTTTATGAATTCTTAACTCCACTCATCATCAAATGATCAGAAGAGAGATATAGAGAATGTATACGTCCTCAAATCACCAAGGGATGTAATCTTACCGCATTACTACTCGGTGATTCTGTTTTGAGAAGAAATGGCTTCAGTATTGTATAGAACTTCAACTCTGTCGTGTGCTTCTTCAATTTCAGTTCCCAAATTATCCGATACAAAATCTCTGTCAAACCGCAGATGCTAACCAAACAAAGGGGAAGAGGAGTCCGTTGGGTCAGCGGTAGCAGTGAGGTTAAAGCGCGAAACCTTGAATTCTTGAAACATTGTTTCCATCTACTGTGACGGAGGTTTATCGAATGGAGTTTCGAAGGTCGGTTGCTTTCGGCTGGGAGACGGATAAGAACCCTTTTGGAAGATGCGAGAATGGAAAAGGGATTTTGGTTTGGGATATTTTAAGTACACCCCTTGAATAACATACAAATACCAATTTTACCAAATGTAATATAAATTCTAGCCTTCAATTTCGTATTATTATCGATTTTGCATGCAATTGCAAATCAGTTGAAAATTGGGTGGCATATTGATAAATAATGAAGAAATTGTAATTTAAATTGAATGGCAATTTGGTAATTAAGTGAAAAATTGAAATCAATATGTAACTCAAATAAATAGTTTTAGGTTGAGGGGAAAGTATTGAAATGTAAAACTTAGATATTATCAGTAAATAGTTAAAAAAAGGAAAATCTTAAAATTGCCCCTCAATTTCTGGCAAATTGCAAAATTACCACTCTGATGGCAAATTGGTAAATAATATGAAAAAGGTAAATTAATTGGAAAATTTACACTCCTCTTTATTTGAATTTGGCGCCAGAGATCAGCAGTCTTAGAAAATTTACACTCCTCTTTATTTGAATTTGGCGCCAGAGATCAGCAGTCTTAGAGAAGAAGAAACAGAGATCAGTTCTAGAGAGAGAGAAATAGAGATGGAGAGAGATGGAGAGATGGCGGAAGCCAATGAAGAAGAACTCGTTGCCCAAATGGACTTCTTATGTGAGACGATGGTGAGATTTGTGTTAGAGGAGGTAGAGTACTTTCAAAATCCGACCTATCAGCAACCCATGGCCGGCATCAATGCTTATACTCAGGTTCCATGGCCGCCCGCTGCCTCCGGACCTCCGCTCGCCGCCGTCGGAGCGCTTCCGCTGGTTCGAGCGCGGCCCCCGGCCGCCGCGTTCCTCCCGCACCTTCGAGCGCCGCCCGCGGCCGCTCAGCCATTCCTATCGCACTTTCGAGCGCCGCCGGCGGGCGGCAGACCGTTCCTTCCACACGTTCCAGCCGCCGCCGTCATTCCCCTCGGTCGAGCGCGGCCCCCGGCCGTCGCGTCGTTCCCCCCGCACCTTCGAGCGCCGCCCGCGGCCGCTCAGCCATTCCTATCGCACGTTCGAGCGCCGCCGGCGGGCGGCAGACCGTTCCTTCCACACGTTCCAGCGCAGCCCGCCGCCACCGGACCGCCGCTGTACGGTCCACACTGCATTTGGGTCGGCAACCTCGAGGCGTGGATGGACGAAGCATATCTCTCAACTTACTTTTCTCAGCAGGTTTATTCTCGCATTTAGGGTTTTCTAGATTGGTTTTCAAGAGATTGGGACACGTAGATTCATTGTTATCTGTAGCGCACTGTTTTGTAGATTGGTTTTCTAGGGCACTGTTTTCTAGATTGGTTTTCTGTAGCGCACTTTGATATTAATCTGTATAATTTTTTATGATCAGAGATGTAATACCGTAACTTAATTTTAGGGTTTTCGTAATTTGATCTTATGCATACTAGGGTTTTTTCTACCTTTTTAACCTTAATGATTTAATTTTCTTCAAGATACGGTTTTCGTAATTTGATCTTATGCATACTAGGTTTTTTTCTACTTTTAGCATTAATGATTTAATTTTCTTCAAGATTCTTGGCCATTAATTTAAATTTATGATCATCATCATCATTAATTTTCTGCGTTCATCATCATCATTAATTTTCTGCGTGCCTATACGTCCATTCGGTTCTGCGTGTCCGTATATACGTTTTTCTGCGTGCCTATACTGCGTGCCTATACGTCCATTCGGTTCTGCGTGTCCGTATATACGTTTTTTCCTTCTTGGGCTAGGGTTTCATTTAGTATTATTGGCTTTCTTCTGTGGTTAATTTAATTTATTATCATCATCATCATTAATTTTCAATTTAATCTTGTTGATCTATGTGTTTCTAGGAGTTTCTACAAGTAGTTGGTGTGAAGGTATATCACAATGGGGATAGAGAGACTGGATATGGATTCGTTGAATTCATCTCGAGGGCTGAGGCGCAGCGAGCTCTCATAGCATGCAGGGACAAGTGCATGCCGGACTCGAACCGACAATTCAAACTGAATTGGTCGTCAGTTCCGAGCAGTCCGAGGGATGTGCAGGAGCTGAGTCTCTTTGTGGGGAATCTTGATTTCTGTGCGACGGATAGGGACTTGTACAACACCTTTGCCTCCCGGTATCCGTCCGTGACGGCTGCAGAGGTGAAGCATGACTACAACACGTGGCTGTCGAAGTGCATTGGCTACGTGCGTTTCCGTAACCCGGAGGAGCACGCGAGGGCCGTCCACGAGATGAACGGTGTTCCTTGCCTCTCTAGGCCAATGCGGGTCAGCATAGCTGCCCCGAAGCCAGAAGCAGGCGACCAAGGGGCATCCACATCACAACAACACTAGCAATAAGTGTTGTTGTGTGCCCTTTATCCACTTTATTCAAACAGTTTTGCTGTCTTGTGTAATCTTCCATCCTTTCCACTTTTGTGCAATTGTTTAGCCTCTGCAGCTTCTTTGCTTTGCAGCAGTCATTACATCAATGTTAACTGTAGATGCAGCTACTAGCTTTCTGGTTTTCCAAAACTCTATCTGCTTCCTTCACCAAAACTTTTAAGCACAATCCCTTTCTATCAGCAAATTGTAAGTCAGGAACATGACAACTTGAAAACTAGCTGCTTTGCTACCCTGCCTGCTTATCTATTTAGCCCCTTTACTAGCTAACACACTATAGTAGTAGTAGTAGTAGTAGTAGTAGTAGTAGTAGTAGTGTATCTACATTGTACACTTCTTGAACTACTTCACATGCATGCTCACAAGTACCAGCTTGCACCAAAGATCATGTAAAATACCCTTCCTCTTTCGTTTGTTTGCAGTCACTTCCACACCACTGTCAATCCTGCATGCCGCCACATTGACCAATGCATTCTAAGTCACTATAGAGGAGGATGGAAAGATCATTACATTTACAAGTCTATAAGCTACATCCATGTGAACCGCAGACAGTTGACAAAAACCATCAAAGTCCCCTCAACTGCATCTGGTTGAAGAACCCCCACAGCTTGATTCAAGTACCATGCTTCATACATACTAATTATCATAGAAGTAAAAGTGACTACTACATTGGGAGACAATCCATCACTTCATTTGGAACCAAGACCTGATCCCTCATCTCCTTAACAACCTTTAATGTCTCCTTAGTCCTCCCTTCTCGACACTGACACAACCCGTTAATGATGATAACATTTGGCTCACATCAATTCGAATAGTGCATATGCCTCATTGTATGATCAAGACGAAAACCATCAATTGAAGAAGCATAACTTTTCTCACTCGGCCCAAGTCCCCTGAACTGCATCTTAGCCCCATTCAAGTTTCCGACTCTACACTGAGAGACAATATCCATTGACAAATGTAAAACAAGAGCTTGGTGAAGAAGTTCACTCTATACAATATCCGCTCACAAGTGTATTATATGTCACTTCATTTGGATCTCTCATCTCCTTAACAAACAACAACCTTGCCTATCGACCCAAGATGATAACATTGATGCTGGCCTCTCCTAATTCTTTTTCCACTTCAATTCGAATAAAACATACACCTCGTTGATGCTGACCTTTTTACAATAGGCATAGATCAACAAAGAAATCCTCAATATATATTGCAAGTAAAAACAACGGGCTAAAGATCTTGATCAATCAAATCACGACACACATCAACACACGCACATCCCGATCTCCGAATAATCGCCTCCACAGTCGAATTATATGACAATACACGAAGCATGCAACCCTGCTCTATGGCTAAATTCAAGAAATTTAAAGCTCGATCAAGCTGCTTCAAACTAGACCAAATCAAACACCGCGGAGCCGGAGTTGCATACCTGGTATGTGGATAACACCGAATCGCCCTTTTCCTAATCAGCGGGGAAAACAAATCGGCGCAACTTCCTCGGCCAAGCGAGTGAGAACGTGGATGGAGAGATAACGGCTGAATAGGAAGATTTGTGATTTGTGATTGGAGTCTGTTGATGCTGTTGCAGGTGCAGTGTGGACCTCATGGGTAATTGATTTATTTAGAAAAATTAACCTTTGGGTGTAAATAAAATTGGGCTCTCTCTAGAAAATAAAAGATGAAAGCCCACTTTCACACCAAGACGGGAAAGAACAATGAAAATAATGAGTGAT
This sequence comes from Lavandula angustifolia, assembly GCA_028984105.1. NCBI lineage: Eukaryota > Viridiplantae > Streptophyta > Magnoliopsida > Lamiales > Lamiaceae > Lavandula > Lavandula angustifolia. The sequence goes on along the minus strand of CM054820.1, from coordinate 2,187,552 downwards.
GCATTTATAATATTAATATTAAATAATAATAATATAAAGTTCAAATAGAACAATTACTTTTAAGTTTTAAAAAATACAGAAACCATGGACACTCGTGGTGTCAAAATTGTCTAAAATGACCCGAACCCGTAAGGCAGTCCGACTTCGTATTTTAGGTTAGATCAAATTAAGAATGTAATAATAACTCAAAAAGAATCGGACTTAAATAACCATATCCGATGATCCGACGGGTTTCATGGACTTCGACAGTAAAAGCCCGATAGGCTTACAAAATAATTTGCTTATCTTAATCAAGAAATATAGGTTATGTGTTCAATTCCTGTGGCTTGTGTTCAGGCCCGATAGTATTTTCACGGTTCACCACTAGTTATTTATTTATTTTTCATTTTTAAAATTTTTATAAATCTAAAATACTTCAACTAAGATTCAATAGTTATCTAATCGTATCTTCTATAGACTATAATAACTTAACGACACCTTACTTGCGAATAAATATCATCTCCATTTTCTTTTTCTCAACTTATAATAAAGTCAACTATATTTATTTTATAAAAATACAAAACTTACGACGGAGTTGCATAACGATCAGAGTATTGTATCGTAGTATCCGGATAACGATGAAGATTTATACATACATAGATAATCTTTTGACCAGAGCCGAATAAAGCCATCTCTCCCTTCTCAATCATTTTATTATGGAGATAATTCAGCACACTTCTTGCCGGTCCAAACGATGTTTGGATTTGAAAAAGTTAGCAAAGCTGTAAGTAAGAAAATAGTACGACGATTACATGGTATATTTGTGTCAATCACATTCGATAACGAATCTGGAGCAGTTTAGGAGAAGTAATGGACCAAAAAAAAAAAACGATAGGCAATCAGAAAGAAATAATAATAGAAAAAAAAAGTATACATTTATAAAGTTATTATAAAGCTCAATTATAATTATTATTAAAAAAAAGAAAAATATAAGAGATACGGACACAATCACACGGTTAGAGATGACAATTGGAACCGGGACTCGCCAAAACCCGACTCGTCCCGCCCCCGATGGAGCAGGTAATACCCAGACATGTAGAAGCACGGGGTGGGTCTGGACCTAACTTGTCTGAATATGGGGCGGATCCGGGTCCAATTTCTCTACCCACCCCACTCCATTCCAAACCCGCATTATTAAACTTTTTCATTAATTTTATTATTATATCTTATTTTATGCTATTTTAATTTTCCTATTCTTAAATTCATACTCATATATAATAGACAACTATAATAAGAAAATTCAAACAAAAAGATTTCCACCGATATAAAATAATAATTAAAAAATAAGATAATTTAAAATTAGCAATTTGAATCACACCAATGGGTCTGGTGTTGTGTAGACCCGTCCCAAGCGGATTCGGAGCTGGTTCCAAATTTCTGAACCCGTGCAAGTTTGGATCCGGATTTGGGTCCCTAAGTTCATGGTGCGGAGCGTGTCCGAATACTGTAGTACCCAACACCGACCCACAAAATTGCCATCCTTACACACGGTGATGAAAGTGTGTGGTATTGTATCGAAGTAGCCCCGACATAGTATGTAAAGATTCCGAAGTATTCACTTTTTGTGGCAGTTGATTAGATCATATTATTTTAAATTGATAGAATCTTCTTGTAACGCCCCAATTTTTAAAACTTAACTAGGGACGTTACTTCATACTTAACATGCTTATTTCAATTCTTTCAAAATACTTTATGGAAAAGAATCGTTGCAAAACTTAAGTTAATTTTCATACTCAGCGGGAGTCTTAAATAAAAATAACTATGACTATTAGTTCTCGAAAATAAAATGCAAAGTTCATGATAAAAACTAGTTTTAATGCCATGATGAGTTTCTTAAATCCTTCATTGTGTAACCATCATCACCAACATCTCTACGCATCGGCCGAATCATTTCCTGAAAAATGTAAATATAAAGGGGGTGAGTATAACTACTCAGTGGAGAATACACTTATCCAAACTATATAATATACCAATATATTATGGAAAATTAGAACATGTAAGAATTACGTAGTCACACAGACCACCGAGTCAACTTCAACTCTAACTTTAAAACGGATCAACTTCGATCCCGGTCAACTTCGACCATAAACATATGTATCGATCAACTTCGATCGCGGATCAACTTCGATCCCGGTCAACTTCGACCATAAACCTTTATACCGATCAACTTCGATCGCGGATCAACTTCGATCCTTTCTTATCATGCCTGACATTAACTCATAAATATCGTGCATAAAATATAATAAGGATAAATGTAGTGTAAGAAAACTTCCCCACCTTAACCTTGACTTTGAATGAAAAATTATGGATATCAGATGTTTAATTCCTGCGCGCCAATCCTAATATAAAAAAGTTATCTTAATGACTTGTTCAAAGAATGTTATGTATGCATCAATAATTCATATAACTCATAAATGGACATATTTCAGAATAATCAAATAATCTATATTATAGATAATCTACTTATTAACATACGATATATTAAACATACTCTTATTTCTATTGACAATTCATTCGCGCAGTCAGTAATTCGTCAATTCATGAAATAAACTAATGAAATCGTAAAAGTTTGTCCTATAAATTATAGACCTCTAACATTAACAACATAATACCTATTACATCACAATAAAACTTATCATAATCAAGAATTCATTTAGTAGTATACTGAAAACTTTTGTTTTTCAATCTACATGCATGTTGGCAAAGAGTTTGGCACATCAAGAAACAAATAAACAAATAAATAGTAAACGTATCCTAAAAATTCTATATTTTTAACATGAATGACCTAACACGTATTATATTCCATTAAAATTCATCATGGTAGAAAATATCATAAAGAAAACGTGAAAAATAATTTTTCTATCAACCTCATGAACATGTTGTCAAAAACTGGCAGGTTACGAATAACAATTTTTAACAAATATTTATCATGCTTAAAAAATTCTACAAAAATAATAAAGTATACTAGACATACCTAGGAAGATGATCGTAAATCTTCACGACGATAGGACGACGAGAAGACATGGAAATAATTCTTTAAACATTTCGGAGATACGCTGATAGATTTTTGAAAATTTTATGAGATGCTATATTATGAGCGACTAAGGGGTATTTATAGGCCTAGAAATCATTATCTAAATATCCCTAATCCTATAAGGTATCAAATATATTTTACCCATGTTTATTTAATGCTTAAATAATTTATATAGAATTTATTATATCACTTACTACATAAGAGATTCAATCTTAGATAAATTAGGATATGGATAACCACAACAAGATTTTATCCTAAAATATTTATATCACACATAAAATATATATTTTAATCACAAAACAAAATTATCTCCTAATAACTTAATACCATAATAAATATTATATCTTTTATGAATCATGGTTGGTTTAGGAAATCCAAAATAAATATTACTCTTGCCTAATAATTCTAATATTTCTAAATAATTTAAAAAAATATAATCATAATATGATGTAAACAAACACATTCAAAATTTAAAATAAATTTACATAACAAAAATGATTTAATGACAAACAAGATAGGTGATTTAATTTTCATTTAAATATTTAAGGCGCGACTTACATAACTAAAACACTTGATAACATGCATGATTAGATATGGAATGCATTTTATATTGAAAATTTCGGGGCATTACACTTCTACTATTGATTAAGCTGTTTCGGATATGATAAACAACCACGCTATGTTATAAAAATGTTTGTCAAACTATAAACAATAATTAAATTAAGACGATATCCTTAACCTTAAATGAAAAAAACATACTCATGTCTCACGTTGCAATAATATACTGAACAGTGATATTTCATGTTTCATGCTGTACTTCAAATTTATTAGTGGTGGCAAATTTAACTTTTAAAAAATCTATTTTTAGATACACCATAAATAATGATCCATCTGTTTCATTATTAATCTCTTATTTGTTTTTTCAGACTATGTCATTATTTATGTTTCATATCAAAAAATGGACCTCACTACTTTTTACATTACACCACAACTTAACATATACATATTTATACCTACCATCTTAATATTCGTACCCAATCTTAATGGAACATAAGGTATTAAAATTGATCGGCAACATGTAATGTAGCTAATATTTATATTTTTAGGTAAGTAATTAATCTAGAATTGATTTACTGTTCAATTCATGTTAGGATCGATTTACATTAATAATACATTAGGAGTATATCGATAATATTAGAATTGAAACTAAGCTGTCTAATTTGTGTTCGTTTTTATAAATAATTGTTATAAGGTGACGATACAGAGTCTACTTCGAACTCTCACTTCATTGTTGAATTCTTTGGGTATATATTTTATTTTATTTTATGTTGTATGTGTTAAAACATGGTTTAGCATAGTTTGTAAGGTGATGAATAAGATTGATGATCTCAATGTTGTGTTTGAAACTATTGTACAAACCCCTTTTTATAGGGTTGAAAGATATGTTATACAAGGAAATATAATCACAAGGATCTTGATTGATTCTAATCTCCTGTAATTCTAGCCTTGATTTGATTCTAATTTCTAATTTCTAATTTCCTTGTGGTGATTCAATCCACTTTCCTTTCTAACACCACTTTCCTTTCTAACACACGTGATTCAATGCACTTTCCTTTCTAACAGTATGTATAAGAATATGAGTCTTGAATAGAGGCAGTATTTTTGAAACATTAATGTAGACGAATACTTTTAAAACTGAAAAAAGCAAATGAGACAGTTATGCATGAAATTTTGTAGATATAAGAAAGCAGATCAAGGCGGAGCCAGAGTCTCATAAAGCATAAAAATATCTCTATGCCACAACCACTTTTTCCTGTGATCAATTTCGAACAACTCCACCCATTCGCCTCGGCCATCCACGAAGTAGACATGTCTATTCGATACTTGGATCCGATCAACGAACAGTGCACGCTTACGATGACAGAGGGGAGCCATACTTCTCTTACTAATATCGTAACACCAAATCGCACCCTTACTACCTATCCAGTATATCAAGCCGTTACAGTGAAATCCGTGGACGAATCCAGAGCTGTCATTTGTTGTAAACGGCTGTGACCCTACCATCCAAGTGCTGTCATTTGTTGTAAACGGCTGTGACCCTACCTTCCAACTGCAACTCTCCGAGTCGTAAACTTCTACCCTGTAAGAAGCGGGAGGGCATTTCCCCCGAACCATAACGATGGTGTAATGAATCGATTTCGAGGGATCGAAGGCCAGCTGCATCCCCATAATGTCACGATACTCAGAGGAACAATCGATCACGAGCCTTCTTGATTGGTTGGTGGTGATATTGTAGACGTAGCAATCAAATTGATCTCGATCATAGTTAATGAAATCTCGACCACGGTCAATCATGGATGCAATCAACATGAGGCCGTTGCAAGTGCTCAAGATTTTAGGGGAAGGGAAGGGGAATTTGTATTCAATCAGTCTATGGTTTTTGCGGAGAGGGCACATTATGTAGAACAAGTAGTACTCTTTAATGTCGTAAATTTGGATTATGATAGAAGATAGTGGAGGCGGTCTGCGGTGGTGGAGGGTGTGGAGGCGGCGGAATTGTTTCGAAGAGATGATGGATCGCCAATCTTTACACACTAGTTTCAACGTGCTTAGGCGTATTGCGGGCACGCGGATGAGGATTTCATACACGAAATCGCCGGTGGTGATGGAGGATACGACGCCGTCGCCGTCTTCTACCGGTGGATTCATATTTTGAAACGTACGTTGGTAAACTCGGACTCCAAATATATATATATATATTTAATTACCTATCTAATAAAATAAAAAAAAGCATATACATGGTAATGGTAAGAAGATCTTGATCCCTAATTAAAATGATCAACACATATATATAAGACACAAATTTGCCAATTCACCAAGAAGAATTCCAATTTGAATAAAAACTAACCAATTCAATTCGAATAATAATAAATCAACCTACTTATAATTAATTTTATAGACACAAATTTGCCAATTCACCAAGAATAATTCCAATTTGAATAAAAACTAACCAATTCAATTCGAATAATAATAAATCAACCTACTTATAATTAATTTTATGTGAATTGGGCCGTTGGACTGATTTTCATATAGTACTACAAAACGAATGAATTTAAGAGTTTGGGCCTAATTTTTAGAAACAGATTGTCTTTTAATTAAAAACTAATAACAACCCAATCCAGCCCCGCGTACAGTCCGCCACGTGTAAGCGGCTCGATGAGGCAACAAAACGACGTTGTCTATGTCGTAGGCCTACAAGATTGAACATGCAACCTTTTAATTTAGGATCAAATGTGCTACCACTAAACTACGACTTCTATTAGAGGATACGACGATTTTTAATTTCGTATTCTTTTCATATCGGTTATTTTAAATTTTGACTACGTATTTTTTCAATACTAACAACGTAATATTTTATACGGTAATTTAGTTCCCTAAAATTTTGGCAAGATTACCGAATTTTTATATGCGCGTTTCTAGGGATGACAATTTTGTGGGTTGGGGCCGGTATCATCATTGTCCGGACCGCGCCGCGCCTTAAAAATTGGACCCGGACCCGCCCCATGGACCCGCACGGGTCCAGAATTTAGGACCCGACCCGGACCCGTGCGGACCCGCAAATATTTTAGGTTTAAATTTAAAATTATGTTTGTACAAGGATTCGAACCCAGGTCATCCGAAAATTTACAAACACCCTTGACCACTAGACCAATAACTTATTTATTAAATTTAGATAAACATAAAATATATATAATTTTAAAGTGTTATTTTATTAATTTTAATTTAAAACATAAATAAAAATGTAGTAACTTTTAATCAAATATAATGATTGTAGTAAGCATGACTAATATTTCATGTGAAAAATACTTGAAAAAAATATAAATTTTGTTGCTTTTGTTCATCATCTTTCTTTAATTTTTTAGATATACTTTCAAATCTCATGATTCTTATGAACTTATGAATTGTCTATGCATATGTTATGATTCCAAACTCCAATTGTTCATTAGTCATGAAAAAAATTCGATTGTGAACTTGTAATTGTTCATTAATACTTATTTGTAACACAAAAAACGTTAATTTTATTTTCGAAATACATGTTCATGATTACAATTTTGAATATAAAATACCGAAATCTAGAAAGTTAATATTAATAATAATTATATTTTCTAAGCTAATTTTTTGTTAGATGTATTTTCACTTGTTATAAAAAGTTTTTAATTGTATCTGTTCATTTACATGATTGTATTTACACATATAATCCATTTCAATTAAAGAATAGAAATAAAAAATTGCGTTTTAAAATATATATTTTAAAAATACTTATTTTATGATATAGAAAATGTTATTTTTATTTTCGAAATACAAACTCGTGAGTCGTAATTACAATTTTTAATATAGTATATTGAAGTTTAGAAAAGTAAATATTTACATATTATAAGCTAATTATGTTAGATGTATTAATTTAGTATATTATATTTTTATATATTAATATTACTATATATGTGAAAGAATAACGAATGTGTGTATTAGCTCAACTGAAAAGTTTGGAATAAGTTCATGTATAAAAGCTATTGATACGGGTTCGAATCTTACTAACAAAGATTTTTATTGCGGGACGGGTCCGGGGCGGCGTTTCAAAGGAAATATGTTGACTCGTTTATAGCATGCAAGCTTCTTTAATTAGTTCATTTTGATGTTATAACAGAAAATATGTGACTTAGAAAAATTGAACAAATTTCCAAAGGTTGGAAATTAATATGATTCAATGTGTTAACGTGTGTAATACGGATCATGAATTAGAGATATTCATCAGAAACAACTAAAATTAGTAATAAATAAAAAAAAATAAAGTAATGAAGTTTGTATGAATAAATTTTACCGTGTGCCAGAAGCAAACCAAACCCCAATCCAAGTTTTCCGGTATTTTTTTTCCATTTATGGGATGCGTAGTTGTAGGAGTTGTATATCCATTATCAGTATGGGTAGTCAAATAATTTGTCATCAGCCATCTCCTATTTGGATAGGAGATTCTTTGCGTCAGTAGACATGGAAGTTTCTAATAAATCACATAACTTACTAAGAAGCTGAGACTGGTAGGCGAAATTGTTGTTGAATTTGGATTTATACTTGTGTCCATATGTATGGTCTCCTAGAAAGCATACTACTGAGATATGCGTTTTATCTTTCTTATCAGCAAATTTGTCCTGATTTTCTTAATCTTGTTCGAGTGATGCTAGGGATCCTATCAGTGAAGATGTAAGATTCGAATCTGGAGTGGCAAAAGCAGAGCGGTTAGTGTTGACACTTTGGTGTTCTTGTTTCACTATATTTAAACAATTCTTGTAGTTATATATGATTAATGAAGGGGCGTTTGGTGTTATACCCAACATGCAAAAGTCAAATATAAATATACTCATTTCTTATATATAACTACACTATATACCCAGATTTACTAAAATACCTCTACTTTTCAATAAATACAATCTCTTTTCAATGATTGTCAAATGTTTTTATAATTTTCCGTGCAATAAATGATTGATTTTTGTTAAAAAAAAATCTCGAAAATATCAAAGTATCCGATCGAAGGTCCGATCACGTCCGACCGATCGGACACAAGATATGATCGGACATGTCCGATCATGCAACGGTCCGACCGATCGGACACGTCCGAAGAGACGGTCCGACCGGTCGGCACAGTGCGGTGTGTCCGATCCCATAATTTGTCCGATCGATCGGACACATTCGGAAGGTCCGACCGATCGGACCCACTTTATTGAAAATATTAATGTGTCAGTGCCCTATCACCTTTTTCAGTGTGCCCTATTATGTGTCCGACCGATATGGCACAATGTGTCATGAATAAATACATATAAGTGCCCTTTTTTGCATGTGTCCTATCATGTGTACGATTTGATAGGGCACTATGAGATTGTGCCTATCACTTTTTACGGTGTGTCCGACCGATAAGGCACTCGTGAATAAATACCCTATTACCTTTTGACAGTGTGCCCTATCACATGTCCGACCGATAGGACACACTTTCACGTGAATAAATTACACAGTTTGACCGATAGGGCACAGTTTATCATCGTCTCATTACTTCTTGATTTTTCTCATCACTTCTTCATTTCTATTGCTACCTACCATCGTCCTTCATTTCCACCACCAAAGCAAGAAAAAAATATGGAGAATGATTGGAAATAATTTGTTGTCAATTTTAACGGAGTTTTCGATAGTGAATCGAAATATGTTGGCGGCCAAGAGACAATGGTTTGGATTCCGGCAAACAATATTTGTCATGCAGTACTACGACAATATATTCAATACGCTCTGGATGCATATTCAGTTCCGCCCGACTACCACATCTATTATACTGCAGAGTCTCGTAAAAGTCATAGAACGATAAAGGCCGTTATCGGGAGTGATCTTGATCTACAACGTATTTGTCTTCTAGACGTAGAGCCCTACAGGTATATTTAGTGCACCCCAATAATACCGGCGTAGTAAATCGTGAAGCTCGAAACTCAACATTCGTTGAGTCTTATCAATTCGGAGGTGATAACCGGTTTGAAGGGCCCGATAGTGGAAGTAACCCAGGTGGGAGTCGAAGCAACCCCGGTGGAAGTGGTCACGAAGAGGAGATCCATGTCGAAACAGATGAAGATGAAGAAGCTTATCTCGACACTTCATCTGAGGATGAAGATGAAGGTATTCCTGAAGCATTGATCAATTGTTTGCTTGGTGACTTTGCTACATGGATCCGACGAGAGGGCGGCGTCAACCAACTCATGTCAATGCTTCTTCCAATCACTCGTCCAAATACCGATGACGAAATATTATACAAAGAACATGGAAGCGGCAAGTAATTGGATCATTCCAATTATACCTCTCGATACATCTCGACCCACCATTCACAACGAGCTGGCCTCTTATATTGGATTGTGATTTGCGGCAAGGAGCTGTTTTCTGGGAGAAAGATGAATTATATGCTATGGTCGTACTGTGGCATATGGAACATGGAGTGAATTTCATGTGCCGACGTTCGTGCACAAAACGACTCGAATACATATGCAAGCGTAATGACACGTGTCCATATTTTCTTCGTGCTGCTTGTAGGGCCACGAAAATTTGGGAGGTGACCGTATACAACCCCGAGCACACCTGCAATCGCGATCTATCTGGCTTAGGATCGAGAAATGTGCGGGCAAAGGCCGTAGCCGCCTATATTGCGCAGAGAATGCACCGCCAGAGCAAGATACTGAAACCCGCCGATATTCAAGATGATCTTTTGGATAGGTTTGGAATCCAAGCGAGTTATAGTGTGGCGCTGCGAACACGTAATGCTGCGATATCAATGATTTACGGTAGCCATGCAGAGTCATATAAAAATCTTCCGAAGTATTTGCATTTGCTCCGTATGCAAAATCCAGGCTCTTTGACCGATCTAGATGTTGGTCCTGATGGTGATTTCCGACATCTATTTTTTATGCTTGGTTATTCCAGCTTAGAAACGTGATTGCGGTTGACGGGACACACCTAAAGGGGAGGAATAAGGGAATACTATTTGTCGCTGTTGGTATTGATGCTAACGAACAAATATTTCCACTTGCTTTTGGTGTTGGTCCAATTGAAAATAATATTTCTTGGAAGTGGTTTCTAACTCGGCTCCGAGCAGCACTACTCTCCTCCACTAGTGATCTAGTAATTGTATCAGATCAACACAAAAGTATAGCCAACGCGGTAAGAGATGTTTATCCAGAAGCACACCACGGTCTTTGCTACTACCACATCGCAAATAAGATTGCTCGATATGGTAAGTGGATCGTGCAGATGTTCCACGAGGCAGCATATGCATATCGAACATCAGTCTTCAACCGCGCGTTGAACGCGATACGAGAGGCACAACCCGCAGCGTACGAGAAGTTGATGGATATCGGTCCCGAGAAGTGGGCCAGATCACAATGTCCTACCCGATGTTACAATATGTTAACATCCAACATGGTTGAGTCTATTAACTCTCGACTTCTGGCTGCAAGACGTCTTCCAATATGTGTTATGATCGAGGCAATCCAACATCTGCTCGAAAAGTGGTTTGATGCTCGTAGACAAAAGGCTCATGCGAGGACTGATATTTTGACTGAAGCTGCAGATATGAGAATGAGAAATGAAAGAGATGCAGCACTCAGGTATGTTGTTACATCCGTGACTGCTGACTCATTTAAGGTGGACACTGGAAAAAGACAGTGGAGAGTTGATTTGAGCAGTCATTCATGTGAATGTGGAGTATGACAACTGGACGAGATCCCCTGTAAGCATGCAATTGCAGTTTTATACAACCGCCGTGAGAATTTATATGATCACATCAATTACTACTATCAGACGGAAACATGAAGGGAGATATATGCGGGTGTCGTGAATCATTTACCTCCACGGGCGAGTGGGGTGTCCCAAACAGAGATTGATGCGATGGTGGTACTACCGCCAATTATCACGCGTCAAGCAGGACGGCCGAAGAATCGCCGACAAAGATCCGCTGTAGAGGCCGGTACATCTAGCAGCAGACCTCGTGCGTCAAAGAAGTGTAGCATTTGCGGGAACAAGGTCACACAAGGCGTAAGTGTCCGGCGCCGTCAAATCGGAGTACCAATCGCTTATCCCAAGTTCTGGAATCCCCTTCACGCACTGCACATCCTCCTCTCGAGGAACCCATTTATAATCCTCATCGTTCTCGTGTCTAATACTTTGTGGATCTTTACAAAATTTGAGCCACTCAGTCATAATAACCATCTGATAAACAATTATTCAACGATAAAATTAAACTAAAGAAATACAATATTTTCCATAAAATACTCAGATATGAAATGTACTTACAAAGACTGTAGAGTCCGCTATGACTGTGTGTCGGGCATCTGGAGTCACGGGTAGGTTGCCTTGAACTAGCCTGACCCGCAGTGACTGGATGTAGCAGTTTACCATATCACAATCCATATTATAATCAATCTTCTTAAAATTCTGGAATCATTCTCGTTCAAGTGGAAAAGCATCTGGACGTCGAAAGGCTAAGCTTTCACCGGACAAATATTGCTCAAAACTCTCAGCCAACGAGTTACTCGGCTCAAACATATCCTACAAAATTTAATTATTAAATTAGGAAAAGAAATTAAATCAATTGAAGAATTCTCTTACCAGATCTAAGTTGTAGTTGTTTGCTTCTACATCCATAGCCTCAACCTCTTGATTTTGAGTTGATGGATCCCTCTCCCATACATCAAAGGTCTGTGGTGCGGGCTCGTCCCACCGAGGCCACTGCGTAGCCTGAGCGTGCCAACTATATCTAGACTGAAATGGCCTAGGCTCCTCCTCGTGATCGAATATGATGAATACCGTCTTGACATACTACTTCTATCCAGCAGCTCCTCACACCTACTCACTAGCTCCTGACTGAGAGTCCGATGATAATCATCAATTCTATTCATCATAGCTTGCTCGCACCTTTCAAAATTCTCTTGAATAGATCGACTGATCATGGCCTCTATTCTTGGGTCCAGAAAACTAAATGTCTCACCAACTGCTAATAATTATCAAAGAAGGGGACGATTATTAAAGGAGGAATTGACCGTGAAAATTTTCACTTAGAATTTAAGTTTATTACCGATCGATCTCTTGCTGCTGATGAAGATGCTTGTGTACGGCAGGCCCGCCTCTGAACTCTCCTACTATCTACGACAGTGTGCTCCTCCTCACCGACAACTCCTCTGCTCGTAGTACGTCTGCTCTCCTCGGTGCGCCTGCTCAAGATACGCTGTCCATCTTGATCATACTGCGTAGGCTATAGGGGGTTCAAGGGCACAGAAAAGTGTATCCCAAATGGACTACTACCGACTGCACTCTGCCAATATTGACACCTCTCCTCATGCTCGTTCGGTTCTAACACTTCAAACACTACAGAGTCTCTCATCTGAAATACATAATATTTGTGCATTAAATATTAATAAGAAAATCCATAACATATTTATTGTAATTAATAATAAAAATATTTTTACTTGGCGCTTAAAAAAATCGGCTATATCACGCTGATCGGCGTCATTAAACGACCACCGTAAATAACGAGGGAAACCATTGGGATGTAGAAGAGTTGCACAACGAGCTCCAAAACTAGGAATGGCCTCATATGCCCACACCTATATTACAATATAAATATATCGAGTTATTTAAACTAATAAAAATTAATAAATTAGTAATAATTAAGTTGTGAACAAATATTATACCTGTAGTGCCCAAATCGGCCCATATAGATTATACTTTGATCCTACGAGGTCCAGGGAATTTGGTACGTAACTGAGGTAGTGCAACATGGCCTCGTAGGTAAAAGCACCCCATGGGAACGCATTCAATTGGTTGATATCATCAGTCAATACCCATATTCATGTATCAATCTTCTTAATCTCTGCAGGAGCATAGAACCAGAAGAAAAGAGCCAAAATATTCGACAACTTAATCAAGTCATCATCTGAAACGCCACCGGGCTCATATTTTGTAAACTAGCTTAACAAGTTCTTTGCTTCAATCGGTCTCCCACCATTGAACCTGTTGTAGACCCCAGACTGAGTAGGCTGATAAGATGCTGCCATGTCGAAACTACACTCGCCGAACATGAGCCCAGTGACCAATGCAAACTCTGGATGAGAAAAACGAATGTTCTGTCCAACATAATTAAACCAAACCTCCGAAGGTCATACCGAAACCTCATAGCATAATAGCTGGTGAAGAGCTCGCATAACATTCTTACCATCTGGCCAACCCACTATGCTCCCGAACTGACCACAAATAAACCGATGGACTAGATCCATACCACCCTGACTAATTAATTTCTCTCTAATCAATGTCCCTAAAGTATGCTTATAATATGTTGTGATCCTAGGGGAAACATCTCGTAGTGCTAACCGTTTAAAATTGACCTATATATTACAATTAATATTTAATAATTTATTACCGGCCCGACCGGTCGGCACTGAAACTCAATTGCCGGCAACAATGGTGCGCCGATTTTCGGCGATTTCTACCTCATTTTCACCAATTTTCACCCAATCCAAGCAGATTTATGTTATACTCATTAAACCCAACATATATATTTCATAAAAAACCACTTTAAACATGCAATCCTACAAACTAATTTACAAACTAAGATTTCAAGATAAATACTAACATCTTCCATTGTGTCCGACCGGTTTGGACGAAGATATACTGTCTGATGGGCGTGCCGACCTTCCGTGCCGATAGATAAATTTTCTGTCCGATTCGCGAGTGTGCCGATCGATTGGGTGGGGAAGATGATGTTCGGCCCCAAATATATGTGTATATATATATATATATATATATATTTTTTTTTTTTAACATGCCCGATCGATCGGGCAGTGCCGATCGATCGGCACAATATTTTTTTTTTGGACCGATCGATCGGCCCTTTCTTTATTTGTGCCGATCGATCGGCATAATGTGTTAAAATCAGTGCATTTTTCGGACCTAATAAGTTTAAGGTTAAAAAATTGAAAAAGTGAGGGTATTTTAGAAAATTTGGGTATTTCCTATATAGTTTTTAAGAAAATGGATAGTTTTTTACTTGTTATAGTGATTTTGGGTAAGATTGTACAATTCAACATTAATGAATTACAGTAAACAACAAAGAAAAACGATTTTTTAGTGGGCCCGTTGAACCTCCAAGGCTTTTCTGGGCCCAACCAAAAACTTATTAAACAAAGTCAGCTTGGCCCACTAAGTAGTTATGCTTTATGCTCCTCTCCGTAAACGAGAAAGGAGAGTGAAAAGCAATCTTTATCTTTTTTGAGTTGAGGGAATATAAAATCAAACTTTTTACGGCACTTAGGATTGTTGGATAGAAAAATATCTTAATTTTTGCAATTATTGACTATCACAATACTTAATTTATTAGCACTAGATCAACTAATGAAGATTAAGCACAAAATTAGCATTAAATCAATTATTTATGTAACTATACTACATGTCGTGGGAAACGACAAGAAATAAGGAAGTTGTATAAACAAACCACATGAGTCAATGTTAAAGAGGGATGAGAATCTCCTTAAAAGCGATATAATGGAGTCACTAACCATTTTTTATAAAACCTATTCCAGACAATTTAGTATAACAAAACTTATTACTTAAAAAAAAATTATAATAATAAAAGTATTTTAAAATTCGTTATGTGGGAAAAACAAATAGTTAATCATGAAAAACAAAATTAAAATATTTATGTTGTATTTAGAGAAAAAGTATCTTATGATTTTTATTAATATAATATTTTTATTTTAGGTTTGATGATTAACTATTAGTTGGAGAAAAGTATTATAATTGTTGTATTTGACTTTTAAAAAATAAAATTACTAAAAAATCCTTTGATTTTAGGCAATATTAAAATTTTTAAGTAACAAAAGATTTTGGCCAAATTGATCCTCAATGTTCGATAAGTTGGATATTTTGGTCCTCGTTATAATTATTCTGAAAATGCTCTTCTATTTTATTTTATTTTTCTTAAAAAAAATTGACTAACTGTTGACTAAACGAAAATTTAACGGAAGGACCAAATTAACCAAAATTCTATAATTTGGAAACTATATAAATAAAAAAATAAATAAGGGATCAAATTGATAAAAAAATTATAATTTGGAAAAAAAAATCCAATTTGCCTGTAAAATTTTGAGTTACATTTATTGCCAATTTGCCAGCAGCCTTCCAACTTTATCTACCTACCACTCCACTCAACAATCAAATTCACTTTATTACATTAATTAATACTATCATTTTGTATAATATTACTTTACATATATTATAAATTTGCAATTGCATTCTGTGCATGTATAAACTCAATTGTTTAGTTGTGAATCGACATTCTGTCATTTATAATTAAACTATGATAGTTTACGTTTTTTTGTGTTTTATCTCAATAGTTTCTGCGGATTTCCTCGTCTGAAAAGAGGTAAATTAATATTAGTAATATTTTTTAAATATACGACTTCAAATTTGACTAAATTCTGTATCGGAAAAGAAATTTAAACATAGCATCTGTAAATACTGAATTGTAATCAAATTTCAAATAATAGCTTCAAAGAGAAATATAGTGCTCCACCGGGCCCACGCCCACTGCATAGTTTCCAACGAATCCAACTGTTTTTAAGCTCATTCAACATTGGCGTTCCCCCAAATCTGACCAATCTACCCCGCACACACACTGCGCATGAGCATATGCGTACAACCAACCGAATCTATAAACTTCCATCGAGCACTCGCATAAATACTGCTGTGAGATCCAATCAACACAGATTAGAGTCATTTTTTTTGTTCTAATCTAAGAAATTTACTGACTGGAGATGGCGGCGGAGAGCAGCGAGAAATGGGTTGTAGCTGTGACGGCGCAGACGCCGACGAATATAGCGGTGATTAAGTACTGGGGGAAGAGGGATGAAGACTTGATTCTTCCGATCAATGATAGCATTAGCGTGACGCTCGACCCCGGCCACCTCTGCACCACCACCTCCGTCGCTGTTAGCCCCGCCTTTACTCATGATCGTATATGGCTCAACGGAAAGGTAATTTCTTCTTTTTTCCCGATCGCCTAGTTAATTTTGTTTGATTGCTTAAGTTGGGCGCATTCGGTGGACTTCTTTTTGCTCTGTATACAAATGTTTATAATGTGCGAGAGAGAGAGAGAGAGAGAGAGAGAGAGAGAGAGAGAGAGAGAGAGAGAGAGAGAGAGAGAGAGAGTTAATTCAGTTCAGCCAGAGATATTTGAAAAGGTTCAGAAAGATGTTACTCGTCCTATTATCCCTCTCTTCTAATTATGATTTTCAGAAAGATGTCTGTTTCATTTTATTCCTTGTTGTTTACTGTTGGTGTTCGATCTGCAATGTTAATTAACTATTCTATTGGATAATTTTAGTGTTAGATCGTACATTACTGAAACATCTAAGTGAGATTTGACTCTTGTTCTTGTTTATGTTTGGCTCTATTTTACTGGAGTGGCAGGATGAGGATATATTTTTCTTTTGTATATTTATGATGCTCATGAGAAATTTTTGAAGGCATTAGAAAGTACTGAATTCTTTACATATCTATGTTTGCCTTGCTTGTGTAGGAAGTATCTCTTTCTGGAGGCAGATACCAGAATTGCTTGAGAGAACTCCGCTCCCGTGCTAATGATTTCGAGGATGAGAAAAAGGGTATCAAGATCACAAAAAAGGACTGGGAGAAGCTTCATGTGCACATTGTTTCTTATAACAATTTTCCAACTGCTGCTGGTTTAGCATCATCAGCTGCTGGTCTGGCATGCCTCGGTAATTTATGATTCCCTCAACCGCTTGCTTGGAAAATTAAAAGATCCTGCTTTTCCTTTTCCACATTGTATGATTATCTTTTATGCCGTCAGACGTGGAAGCAGTTCCAGACGTGGAGTTTGTGTAAATAAACTTTCTGATTACCTTAGTTTGAATAGCTGGTTTAATTTAGAATCCTTACATTGGAACCAATCTGATTTGCTTTTTGATTCGTAAATTGTGATATGAAATACTGGTTACTGTGTTTTACTTTGATGTCATTATACATGTATGCAAGTGACTGAAATATTAAGTTCTACATTTTTGCATTACTAAGGTGATCATTTATGTTTTCAGTGTTTTCCCTGGCAAAGCTAATGAATGTGAAAGAAGATCACAGCAAACTATCTGCTATTGCAAGGTAAATAAAGATTTCCCAAGTTGAATAGTTTCGGATGTCCTCAATATATCTGAATATTAAACTGAAGAATCTTAGGATCCAGTAGTTCCTTTAAGTGTACATTCTTAATTATTTTTTCTCCGCACCCATATTAGACAAGGCTCAGGAAGCGCTTGCCGCAGCTTGTATGGTGGATTTGTCAAGTGGATCATGGGAAAAGTAATTATATTATATACATCTTGATTCTTTTGGAAAACTTTATTGTTGATTATTGTTTCTTTTCTAATCTAATTTTCTTGGATGACTGAAGGAGGAAAATGGCAGTGACAGTATTGCTGTGCAACTTGCTGATGAAAACCATTGGGATGACCTTGTTATTATTATTGCAGTGGTGTGTATCCATATTTCTCTTTGCATGACACTTTTCACAATCTTATCTGTGATATAAAACTGAGATTAGGTTAGGTTATTTTCCCCTTCTTTTGTTATAAATGGTGTTTGTCTGAATTTCAGGTGAGTTCTAGACAGAAGGAAACTAGTAGTACATCTGGAATGCGCGACACAGTTGAAACCAGCTCTCTTATAAAACATAGAGCAAAGGTATGTCAACGATGTTCCCCTGTTACTCTACGAACTTTGTCAATATTTCAAATTTTAATCGATGTTTGAAATTGTTATCAACTCCCGTTCAAGTTCTTTTCCTTATGTTGGATATTGTGGCATCAAGAATCCAATGCCTTGTGTGTGTGATGAAATTTCACAGGAAGTAGTACCAAAGCGTATAATAGAAATGGAAGAAGCTATAGCAAAGCGTGATTTTCCAGCCTTTTCTCGTCTGGCATGTGCCGATAGTAATCAGTTTCATGCAGTTTGCTTGGATACGCTACCACCCATATTCTACATGAATGACACTTCTCACAGGCAAGCACCCATATTCGCTTCTAGTTACTACTTCACATCATTTTATCTCTCTCTTCAAATATTTCAGCATCTAGTTGTAAAACATAAATTTGAATCTCATCGAGTCGTTTATATTTCAGAATTATCAGCTGCGTTGAGAAATGGAATCGTCAAGAAGGAACACCTCAGGTTCACTTCTCTCTCTTTGCAACTTTTGCTAGTTAAGCAATACCATGTATTTACTGAAGTCTCTGTTTTCCTTTCTTTCACTTTTTCTCTGTGGAGACATATTATGTAAGCCTAACTCTAATTCGGATCTGGGCCGTAATATTTACTCTCCTCAAGCTTTGAACTAATCAAGATAGTCAAAATGCACTATTTTCCTGCCCATGACTGAATTGTTTCATTACCATCTTTCTCTTAATCTCCGGTCGCTCTCCCGCGCAAGTCATTTGCAGATTAACTCTAGATAGAAGGTTACTAACAGCAAGTTAATCCACAGGTGGCTTACACATTTGATGCTGGGCCAAACGCAGTACTAATATCAAAAGACAGAAAGACTGCAGCCCTTCTACTTCAGAGGCTTCTCTTTAACTTCCCGCCTCAATCAGATGCTGCTGATCTGAACAGTTACGTAATTGGTGACAAGACGATACTCAAAGACGCTGGCATCCACGACATCAAGGATGTCGAAGCTTTAACTCCCCCTCCCGAGAATGCTTCTTCAGACAGACACAGAGGAGATGTTAGCTACTTCATCTGCACCAGACCCGGGCGAGGCCCCGTGGTTCTAAGCGACGAAAGCCAGTCTCTCATCGACCCCGAAAATGGGCTGCCCAAGTGAGTTGCATAGTTATCAAAAGTCTTGTTCTTGATCACAAGATTCAAGATGTGAGGATTTTACATTATTTTGTGTTGTGTTAAGGCTTTTCCACGTTGTCATGTAATCATATCTCCAAATAAATTCAACATTTGAATAATCTCTAATCTTTTTTAACTGTACTACATTATCCAAGAAAATGAAATATGTTTTTAGGGTTTAAGATTCCAATAGCAGGGCTTCAAGAACAGCATCTTGAGCACTCTTTAGAGCCAAAAACATATGCCATGTATTTGGCATCTCATGGTACTTAATCCAAGGTAGCTTCTTAGCTATGTACCTCTGCAGGGCAACGGGGACTAACCCGTCCTCGTCGCCCTGCCACATATGGACGGATCATGGAAAGGATCCTCGATCTCCATCGGGTCGAAATCCCAAAACCCGAACCCCACAATCATGTCGCGGTGGAGCGACTCGTGCACGCCCTGCTGTGTGGGGTACACCTGCACGCATCGAATCCAAACTCAACTCCAATAGTTTTATTAGTAGGAGGGAGGGTAAAAGAGTCAAATTACCAAGTCAACTGAACTGAGATCAAGTTTGGAGAGGATTTCCAGATCTGGTGGAGTGAACGGAGCCCTCCCAGCTATGACACTATTGGGAGGGAACCATTTCTGTGTGTTCCACCAGTAGACGAGCCACGGCGCGTAGTAGGCGATCCGGGACGCCCATTGGTCCTCGGGTAGCTGCTGCTGGTATACCTCTGATGATAACTTGGGAGGAAATCCCGGCCACCGGAAGTTGATCACCGGAGCTAGCAACGCTGCTCCGGCTAGTCTGTCATCATTGGATGTGTTAAGAATAAAAACGGTTAACAGTTTTCAAAAACAAAAATCATGTTTATGCGTGTGCCTCAAATTCTTAAAAACAGTAAATTTTACCTATGTTTTTTAGAAATTATTATTTTGCCGATCAAATTACACTTCTCACAGGCAAGCACCCATAATATTTTTACATATACTTTCTAAGAAATTATTATTTTGCCCTTTTAACAATATCTAAATGTTTCTACAGATCATAGTTGCAATATTAAACTCTTCGTACTCAACAAGGAGGCTCTAACACATTAGACCACATTTCATTACAGGAGTGTTAAAGTTCTTTAGATTCTCTCAAAACAAGATCATCCTAAACTTTCTTCAAGTCAAATACGAGATGAAATACGAGCATTACCTATGAGGGATATATTTTAGACATCCCCAAACAAGCTGACCTCCCATAGAACATCCTATGACATAGAATCTGTCACCCAAATCCAATTTATCACTTAGATCTTCTACGTCCAACGCCACACTCCTCGCCGATAGGCTCGGGTCGGGATCGCTCTCCCCGTACCCCGGCCTATCAAACGCCACCACGTGGACCCCTAGCCTCTCCACAAACTCCTACAGAACACCATGAAATTTAATTCAATTCAATTCAAGATTCTTGAAATGCAAGATTTGTACAACTCAAAAGGGCCTTACCGATTGGCCAAATGCATCATCATTTCTACAAGAGCCAAATCCATGAAGCAAGATGATCTTGTAATTGGCCTTCTCTTTGGGGACTCCGTACTCCTTGTAGGCCATGTGTCTTCCATCACGGAGCTTGATTCTCGGCCCGGTCATGGCAGGGCCGCCGCCGGAGCCGCAGATGCGCGGCGGTGGAGAGCGGATTGCCTTGTAAGCTCATGCTACAAACACCAACGCTAGTCCTCCTGTAACTTCCCAAATCATAGCTGAAAACACAACACACGGTAAGATTCAAGAATTCGAGAAATTGGTTGTAATGAAGAAAGAATCATACTAACTTGTTATAATGAACAAAGAATCTTTATTTCACACTCAAGATTACCTCAAGATGAAAGAAGTTGGAATATATAAGAGAGCAATAATTCAATTGAGTTTGGCTAAATAGTGTGGACAAATTAATCATGAAACATTGAGTAATATTTGTATATATGCAGCCTAATGTATTTAATAATGTATGTAGCATGAATAATCACGTGTTTAATAAATAAACTTTGTCTACTCTAGATCTTTGTGGGACAATCCTGCGGTTCAAATTTGAAGTGATCATATCTTACGCATCACATCTTGATGTATATATGCAATTAATCAAACTTTAAAAATTGTTGGGTTAAGTTTTGGACAAAATGTGATGTGCATAAAGTGTTAATTTAAAGCAGTAGTAGTTGAATTTATTGGCCATACGTATTGGATCATGGAAAGATACTTCAATTTTATTATGCATGTATATATATATATATCTTGAGGATGGAATTAAATTCTGTGACTGACCCACAAATAACTCCATCTTTGCCGATGTAATAAAATATAGGGAGCTTTCTTCTTTTACCCACTTTTATATAAAAAAACACAAAACTACTCATCCCTTAAATTTATATTCACCAAATACCCAAGATTACCAATTTGCCCTCAAATTTTCGTCAGCTTTTTTCTTTTCTTTTTTTTTTTGTTAAAATCTTTCAGTGCCGATGGAGTGCCTATGGCACCCTTAGGCACTTCGTTATTTAAATTTTAGTGCTTAAGGGTGCCGATCATTTTATCGGCACCCATAGACACTATATAATTTTTTTTTAAATCAACATATTCCCTCTATCGGCCTACAACTTCTTCGGCCGATAGAGGAACTCTTTTTCGAATTATTCTATGAGTGCCTAAGGGTGCCGATCATGTTATCGGCACCCATAGGCACTATGTATTTTTTTTTTTTTAAACCAACATGTTCCGTCTATCGGCCTACAACTTCTTCGGCCGATAGAGGGACTCTTTTTCGTATTATTCTATGAGTGTCTAAGGGTGCCGATCAGGTTATCGACACCTATAGGCACTATGTATTTTTTTTTAAACCAACATGTTTCCTCTATCGGCCTACAACTTCTACGGCCGATAGAGGGACTCTTTTTCGTATTATTCTATAAGTGCCTAAGGGTGCCGATAACCGATCATGTTATCGGCACCCTTAGGCACTATGTATTTTTTTTTTTAAAGAAACCAACATGTTACCGATCAATTGTTTTATAAAAAAAATTAAAATTTGAAATATCCAGTGCCGATGACAATTTATCGGCACCCGTTGGGTCCTATCGGCAATCATTGCCAATTGAAAAAAATAAGGGTAAATAAATAATATTGGGTATTCTATAACTATTATTATAATTAGTGGATACTTTTGTGTTTTTTTAGTGAAATTGGGTAAATACATGTATTACCACTAAAATATATAATGTTCTTACAAAATACTGAAATACTAACATGTTTTATTTAAATTAAAAAAAAAACTTTACAGATTATTATATTTTATTTGGGAATTGGAAACATGGTGACGTTTAACAATCCCAATTGCCATGCCTTGTGGGGGGGGCCCCAATCCCCCCACACGGGCCGCCCCCACCCCCACCACAAAAACCCCCCTTGTGCCCCCCCCCAAACCCCCCCCGGGGCTGATACACATGTATTGATATTTTATAATCCTTAATTATTTGTATGATGTTAGTGTCAATGAAGTGGTTGTTTGTCTTGTTACTTTTGATCAAATCTAAAAAGTGGCACAATAAATCTTGAGATGTATGACCGAAATTGAAAAGGAAAAAAATATTCTAAATCACAGAAAATTACAGTTAACTACTGAATAAAATGGCAGAGGCAAATATAGTTTTTGCACATTTTCGTTAATCCATGAACTTATACATCTCGATCGAAAACTCGTCAATCTAACCAAGAAGCTATCAAATATCTCCCTTTCTTGGTGTTGCATAACCTGTCCTGTCATCCTCTACAAGTCAATCACCTAAAGATGCCCAACAATTTCTAAACCAAATCCAAAAATACAGTTTAACAATATGTCAAGTTTAAACCAAGCCCCAACATACAAATTCAAGAACTCTCCCTTCTAACGAAATTTTCCCAATTCAAAATCAAAATCAAGATCAAAATCAAAATCAACAATGATGATTTGCGTCCGATCAAAAGGAATTCATTCTGACTCAACTGATAAAGAAAAAACTCAACAAGTACAGTCTTCCCAGTTTGATACCCAGTTGAACACACACAGATAGACACCATATCTTACCTTCTTCATATATATATATATATATAAACTTGATAAAAGTAGAGAACAAACCACCCCAACATATATACGAGGTCCAAATTTGCGCCTTTTGCGCAAAAATGGCTAGTGTACAACCCCATCCAGTGTCTCAGAGGCGTGCGAGGCTTAAGCCTCATTTACATAGGGTCTAGAGGCCGAGCCTCTCCTCAACGCATATGCCTCAACCGTTTTTTGATACCTTGCTAGCAACAAAAAGGCCTTAAAAAACCTTCACCACACCAAAACTTCATACAACCGACCAACCAGATAGATTAACTTTCATGTTGAAACAACTCATTATATCGATGCTGCAGGAAGGGATGAATAGAAATTCCCTTCCCTTTTATGGACCCATAAAACCATTCACTTTTACTTAGATTAATCACAAACAACACTTAATCAAAATTAGGAACGAAACAACGAAGATAACTCATGTTATCAACATCCCTAACATTGATATAAGAGTTGTACTTCTACTTCTGGACAAGCCCAAAGGTAAACAGCAAAAGAATATGATCTTCAACACCAGAAAATATAGGACATGGCTACTCCCAAGATGAGGCCTAGAAACTAAATACCAGATAGATTATGATACTTCGCACTAACAAAACTCATACAAATGGCACCTACTGCAAAATATGATTACTTTCTTCACAAAGAAAAATGCAAAAAGCAAGAACATTAAGCTTGGAACATTTAAATTTCACCAGAATTCAATTTCATTATCAGCCATGAAGCACCATCATCTGGCCATTACAAAACTAAACAAAATTTCTAGGCCGTAGTCAATTCATTAACACCTTCAACAAAAATGCCAACCAATTCCAATTCCAGCTTTGAAACACTAAAATGATTAAAGACTCAATCTTGTACAACTTGTTCGCAACTAGAAAATCACAAGCAGCGAAAATATCATGTAAATCAAGAAGCAAGCATACGCTATTAGCCCTCGATGCTCGTCCCCGCAGTTGGCAAGCTCGACGACCAATCCGGTGCAGACACGCGTCGCCCAAATCACGAACAGACCGGTAAGGATCATGATCGCCATTCCGCCTTGCGGAAGGAACAGAGAGAGCGCTGATAACATCACGATGGGCAGCATACAGTATCCAATCAGACTGAGACACTTGTACATATCCAGATTCCCGTTCTTGGCCGCCAGCATATTGAACACGACGTACAGAAACATCGACGCCATCGTCACCCAGCCGAGTATGATACCGAAATGCAATTTCCCGGCGAGGAGCTGGAACAATCCGAACGCCATCAGGAAGAGGAACGGACCGGAGAGATCGGCGTCTTCGTGGAGGTAGTGATTGATCCGGAATGGATTGAGGATCGATAGGGTTTTTTGGTAGATTTGCTTGGTGTTGATACCTAATTCTTCGAGGAGCGGCAGCTCGTCATCGAATCCGATGCCTCCGCCAATCGTGGAGGGGAATTGAGGCGCGGCGGAGAACGAGGTGGACGCGGCGGCGGAGTTGACATCGAATGAGAGGAAGGGGAGGCCCGCGTTTGAGGATCTTGGAGGCTGAAAGGGGGCCGTGGGGAGGCGGCGCTGCTGGGAGCCGGAGCTCGGGGTTGCCGGATTCACGCCGGAAGGGAAAACCACCGGCGGGACGTTAAATTCCTTCGCCATTGATCGGAACCTGATATTTGGCGAGAAATGGTTTCGATTAATTTCGCCTCGTCTCTGGTCGGGTTAAAGATGATTTCTTCAATTAAATAAAGGAAAATTAGGGCAAATTTTGCAAAACGGAGCATTAAAGAGAATGTTGGGAGTTTTTTTATATACAAGAAATTTTCTATGTATTTTTTATAATATTATTTTTATTAATGTGAATAATTATCTATTTTTAATCTCAAACATATGCCTTGTAGTAGTGGATGGAATGGAATGATTAAAAACAACCATTTTTTTAAAAAAATTTAGAACGAAAATCATATTGGCATAAATTGAATTTGTGTTTTACCAATTTTTGAATATCCTTATATTACACCATATGTGACATTTTTTACTAAAAAATATGGATTATATTTAACATATATCAATCTCTTATGATGTGGTAGACAAATATATATAAAAAGAGTAATTAACCATTTTGGTGTCTAAACTTTCAAATTTTTTGAGTTTTGGTGTCTTTATTTCAAAAGTTGTATATTTGGTGCCTAAACTTAAGAAACACTAGCAATTTTGGTGTCTTTTATTATTTTAAGAATTAAATAATATTATATTGATTTAAAGAAAGGTAAAATTGTAAGATTATGTAAAATTTTTAAAAAAATATTTTTTTTATAATAATAATGATTTTAAACTATTAAAATAATAGGTTATGATAATTTAATACTTTATGTTAATTTTAATTAATAGTTAATTATTTATGTTTTATTTTCAATATTTAAAATAACATAATAATTTTTTTTAATTTTTTTAATTTTTATAAATAATTTTTTTTAATGTTGCACAAATATTACAATGTTAAAATGAGGTTTAAAAGTTATAGCTATATATATAATTATTAAACTATTTTGATAATAATATTATTATAAGAATGAGTGTTTAATTTGTTTAAAATAGATGTTAAATTGTGAGACACCAAAACAGAAATAATTTGTGAAGTATGAGCACCAAAATTGCAATTTTTAAAGAATGGACACCAAAAATAAAAAAAAAATAAAAATATAGGCACCAAAATCACAACTTTCTCGAAATAGTACACACAATTTTTTATAAAATTGAATATAAGATTAAAATCGAAATTTTCTTCTTTATATCTTTGCAGGCTTGCCAAAACGTAGTCATTAAAAGAGTATATGTTTTATAATTAAAATACTTTTTATTAAACGTATCTTCAATTGCTACATCTTCGTCCTTGAGCTAACAGACATGGCGGCGATTGCTCGATTTCATCTTCTCCAGCCATATCCGCTCCTCAAACCTTCTACGATTCTCTCCAAATTTCCTCATGCTATTCCGTTCTTTACTATCTCCACAAGCAACAATGCTGATATTCGCCACAACCGCCGCGGCTACCGTAAATTCTCCACCGTTCCGCCGTTTAGGTGTAACGCTGAGGTATCTGTTCATGTATAAATGTGTAACATTTGGTTATTCACGACGTTGATATTGGAATTTCTATTTGGGATTGCAGAGCAGTAGTTCAAGTACTGAATCGAGCCATTCAATAGTTGGCGATCTTCTGGACTACCTTAACGAGTCTTGGACTCACTTTCATGCTACTGGTATCCGGTTTGCCGTTTCCAAGATTCTGTATTTTTCGCTTGGATAATGTTTAATTGTCTAATTAAACTCTGCTTACTTCAATTTGCTAACTTTAAGCCCTAAAAGGGCATTCCCTTTTCATTTTCATCGTTTTTAGGTTCAGTATGACTGACAAGTTGAGTTGGTTGAGGTATAAATAAATTCATGATGTCTAATAGTCCCTCTAATTTACTTGGCATTAATTGATTAGGATTTGAAAGGGATAAGTTATGAGGAAAACACTCATATACATAGGGGGTGTTTGCTAACTAGAAAAAGTCCTAAAGATAGCTATGGATGTGAGAATAACTGCTATCATGTAATTTTTCGCTTTTGAGGCTCATTTCTCTTGTTGGAACCAGTATTTCACCATTAATCTTTATTCAATTGCTAGCTGAAGCAAAAAGACAACTACTTGCTGCTGGATTTCATTTGCTGAACGAGAATGAAGATTGGGAACTGAAGCCCGGCGGTCGCTATTTTTTTACACGAAACATGTCTTCTTTAGTTGCCTTTGCAATTGGGAAAAAGTGAGTAAAATGCATCTTAATAGTTCTACATACAGTCATGTCTTTGTCTAGATTCTTATTTGGTTCTTGAAAATATATACTCCTATGTTTTTCTACTAGACTTCCAAACACTTGGTCTCTTCTTTCTTGTCTTCTCCTTGTAGCCAGTGCACTTTTTTTACTCTCTATCCTTCAAAATTAGCAATTTCGTTGCTGAAAAACTTGCATTAGTGTTGCAGGTATTCAATTGGCGATGGTTTTCATGCGATTGCTGCTCATACAGATAGCCCATGTCTGAAACTGAAGCCAAAGTCTGCATCATCCAAATCTGGCTATCTTTTGGTCAATGTACAGACTTATGGTGGTGGTTTATGGCACACTTGGTTTGATAGAGACCTAAGTCTAGCTGGAAGGGTTATAATTAGAGCTGCGGATGGTTCCTTTTCACATAAGCTAGTAAAAATAAAGAGGCCTTTACTGCGAGTGCCAACACTTGCTATTCATCTTGATAGGTCTGTTCTTTTATCCTAAGAATTGCACACCATCTTTCTCCTATTTCTTCCTAAAATTTCTAGGGATATACTCTAAAATCTGAAAATGAATGGTGAACTTGTTATAGTATTGGCTCAATTATTTTGGAGAGTCCAGAATTCATGAATAACTCTACTTTTTGGCTTAATGAACTAATTTTTTTCATCAAGTCCTAGATTTGCTTGACTTTTAATTCTTAATTTATGCCTTAGCAATGCTATTTGCAAAGCATGATTTATAATTGTGTTTACTTAGAATTTCTTCGAAGTGCAAGTCGTCACCGCTTCAAGAATTTTATGTGTTTCGTATGACATTGAACCGTGTTAAGATTCTTCTCCTTCTCAAGTTGTGGCTTCCTAATGTGTTTGGCTGTTACATTTGCTTCTTGAATGTTAGGACAGTAAATACAGATGGATTCAAGCCTAACCTCGAGACTCAGCTCATCCCTCTTTTGGCAACAGAAGCTGATAAAACAGCTTCACCCGATGGAAAAAGTCCTGCATCTTCAAAAGATGCTCACCACCAACTGCTTATGCAGGTGTTTCTCCGATCCCATTCTTCCATCCCGCGTTGCAGAACTCTAAGCCATTTTGCACTAATATATTTTTCATTTTCAGATCTTGTCAGACGAGCTGGGCTGTCAGGTTGACGATATTGTAAGCATGGAATTAAATGTCTGCGACACTCAACCTAGCTGCCTTGGAGGTGCTAACGACGAGTTTATATTTTCCGGAAGATTGGATAATCTTGCTTCAAGTTTTTGCGCATTGAGAGCTCTGGTCGATGCATGTGCCTCACCTGAAAATTTGGCTGATGAGCATGCAATTCGGATGGTTGCTTTATTTGACAATGAGGAGGCAAGTACTCAAATTTTGATCTTCATGCAGAAACGTTTCAGATTATACAAAGCTTATTAACATGAAAGGGATTGCTTCTCTGTCATTTCTTGAATCTTCTCAAAAGCATAAAAAGATAATTTATTTTTTTTCTCTCCTTTTTCAAATTCAGTATGTACATATGTTCTTGTAGGTTGGTTCAGATTCATACCAGGGAGCAGGGGCTCCAACTATGTTCGAGGCCATGAGAAGAATAGTCGCTTGTTTAGGTCTAAAGACTGTTGGTGAAAGTGGCTTTTCACGAGCACTTAGTAACTCTTTTCTTGGTACAGTAGATTATGTGAACATTTGAGTATGATTTATCTTTTGAAACGTTATAACTAAGATTGAGCTGGCTCTCTATCTGAACACTTACGCAGTATCTGCTGACATGGCTCATGGAGTCCACCCCAACTTCGTCGATAAGCATGAAGAAAATCACAGGCCTCTGTTGCAGAAGGGGCTCGTAATAAAGCATAACGCCAATCAACGTTATGCTACAAGTGGAATCACATCTTTTCTTTTCAAGGAAGTTGCTAGAATCCACAATCTTCCCATACAGGTTTAGTACTTTGAATTATTCTCACAACCTGAGGTTGATCTTTTGGAATTTAACAATCAAAACTTATAGTAATGCTTCTTTAACATATGCAGGAGTTTGTTGTGAGAAATGATATGGGTTGTGGTTCCACTATAGGTCCCATTCTTGCTTCAGGTGTTGGAATCCGTACAGTTGATTGTGGCATAGCCCAGCTATCCATGCACAGGTTAGCATTTCATGTTAACCACCAAACTCAAAAAGAGTTCTTTTTTGTCACTTTTCTTCTGTTCTTTATTTTGCTTATTTAATTTTCTCTCATTTCTCCCATTTTCTTTCTTCTCTCCATTTGGCAGTGTAAGAGAAATCTGTGGCAAGGAGGATGTGGACATTGCTTACAAGCACTTTAAAGCATTTTACAAGACATTCTCAAGCATAGACAAAAAGCTTAAAGTGGACTTCTAGCTTGCACATCAGCAACCCAAGTTAAGCATATGTTGCTCCAATGCCTTTTTAGAAATTCCAGAAATGGTTGTTACAGGATAGAGCAGATATGGAAGCAAGATAAACAGAAAACATTATCAACTCATAGAGCTTAGCTTAAGTGACAGAACATTATGCAAAGGGAATTCTAATATCTTGAAACTTTTGAGTTTTTAGTTGTGTTTCCGCAAGCGCGGTTTATGGCTGTTGTGAGTTGTTGCTGAAGTAGAGGTGGTTTTGAGCTGCAGCTCACTCATCTGTTTGGTATTTGCTTCTAAAAGCCTCAGCTTCAACTCAAATAGCAAGGCTTGATTCTCCTGGTTGAGCCTTTCAGCTTCCTTGCGCAGCCTCTCGTTTTCGCGCATCATTTCATAGTTTTCCATATACAGCTCTGAGTTTTGCTTCTCCATATCTGCCATAAACAGAGAACATGATATTTCAGGTAGTAAGAATCAAAAAATTAAGACTGCGTATAAGAGAGAGAGAGGGAGAGAGAGTTACCTAGTGAAGCAAGCTATACTGGAAGTTGGATACCGAATCCCAAGATGGGGTTATGTATAGGTGTTAGCAAGCACACGAGAAGAGCACCTGGTGTAGAGGAGAAAGAAAAGCCTCATTTGAGTCATTTGCTCATGCTAGAAGACATGCTATAGCAGTTGAGTTATTCTCCTCTAGATGTGAAAACCATGTGGGAAAAACATATGTGAGGTATGCAAAAATGTGAACCCAGAGAGGGGAGCAGTTGGAATGTCAGTGTAGAGGGGAAGTTAGTTAGTCAGTTGCACAAGGACAATTTTCATGTCACTCCATACATGTGTTAGCAGAGTAACTAGGTTGTTATTTTCATGTTTTCCTGCTCGCTGTGATCTTACAGAACTACAATATACGTACTCTCACCTCGAGAAAATTAACATTTCCCAAAGTAGTATCAAAGAAAGCTGTAATAGAAGTTTTATATGTTCCAAGTAAATTCACAAGCATAAAGGGTCTAAACAAAGTACATTTAGCCAGCACACACCGGAAAGACGGATATGCCCTCATCCTTACATTCTTTGTTCTACATAGGAGTGCCAGCCTCCCAGCCCATCCGTGCATCACTGCTGTGACAAGAACACAAATCTTAGTAGGAGAAAAATCAAATGCTGTAGAGGGAGAGAAATGATGATGATGCATACAAGTGATTAATCCAGGAGCACGGCTTTAGAAGCTCCAGTATCTTGGCAGAGCAAGCTCTAGGGAACTCAGCTCAATACTTTTATGTTCAAAAGCTCTGTCTACGCGACAAAGCCATATAAGCTGAGATTAGCTGAATGGACCACAAGCGCCATCAGCATATCCCAGCTTCATATGCCTGCACCCTACTCAGCTGGGCCTAATATGCTGCCCTAGCAGCAACAATTGAACCATTCCCAGCTCTATAATGACAGGGTGCAGGCACAGCCCAAGCCCCTCACCGGGGCCGAGCTAGTCCAAAACTTGCATCAGGTTGCTGCTGGTGAGACTGAAGACAGGACAGGAATTATAGTCAGGATATTCCAATTTTCAGTCTTAACATAACTGACGGGATATTATTGTACCTGTGTAAAGGGCTGGTGAACCGGATCAAGAGGATGGAGAAATGGCAGTCCAGATTGTTGACTAGGGTATTGAGGAGAATGTAAATAAAGACCAGAATTGGATGGAGCATTTACATGACCAGAGTTAAAAGGAGGCATATCTGCAGGACCATATCTCATACCAGCAGGAGCAGATGGAGCAATCCACGGCGCTGGTAGGTGTTGAGGAAGAGGCCTGGGTTGGTGCTCGGAAGACATTGGGGGCATGTGACTTGATCCAAGCTGTGGGAATTCAGTGTTGTAGTTTATTGTGGGTGCATACATAGGCTGAATGGAGTATGGACCTCCACTAAATCCGAAGCCAGGATCAAACCTCTGCATGTATCTGAAGAAAGAAATATTAATAATATTACATCCATGTGAGCTGATGAATATGATGGTATACAATATTTGGAGCAATCCTACAGATCAACTAGTCGATAATTTCCATATTAGAATATATTCCATACTCAATAAGGAAGATCACAACACAAACTATTCTATATGCATTCCGCAAACAATCAGTTACAACAGAGAGGAAATCATATCTAGAAGTGAGCGGATTGAAAAAATATATTGGACAGAGAAAATAAAAGATACCTGTCATTGTTCCTGTTATAGTCAGGATCTTTACGGTCAACTTCACGGTCCCTAAAGATTGCCACCCGACTATTCGTCCTTGGCCTTCCAATTGGTTCTTTCTCTATCCTACTCCTAGGCAATCTACTGCTAGATGTAGAAGACTCGGACAAGCTTCTGGCAATAACCCCATCAGATCCAGCACTTCTCTCCTCTGCCTTAGTTGGTCCTAAGGAACCGTGCTGGAAATTATCACGAACCCTACCGTCACTTGCCTGTTTTGCGGAGGAAGTCCCGCTAGAACTGTTCGAACTAAATATCCGAGCCCTAGCTCTATTATATTCCTCCTTTCTTTCCTCAACACTTTTTGAACTATTTGATTTTGCAGAATGTGCACCCGAATTGCTATTACCATGTGATCCCTTCTGTGGCCTCTGCTTGATTGCAACCTTAATCGCCCCACCATCTTCATTAGGTACATTTATAGGGATGTCAGCAAGACGGATCAAAGGAAGACGTATATTAGAAGTCTTCCGAACTATGATTTTGGAGTTAGATCCATCAAGAAGGTTATTATCCAACAAAACCATAGACTGCAGTGAGTAGTGCTGTGCAACGCGATGTGCAGCCAAGCGCAAATACGAAGTGGGCAGCTGTTGGAATTCCATCTGCTCCCTAGTGGGATCCTGAATGAGCTTCTCCACATCCTGCTCCATTCTCAACACTGAACAAATATATGATCTCATTACTTTTTCAAGATCAAGGCAAAAGATTACGAAAACGTACTAATAACTACATTATTTTTATTATCACGAATTAACAATCATTTAGGAAGAATAAGGCTTGTACAGTTTATGCTTCACAAAAACCAATTGCATTAATGCCAATAAAAACAGAGTATCATTATTTTGCAGCATAAGTAATGTTTGTGCAACAAAGGTACAATTTTATCTGATTTCCATCTCTGGTTAAGATTAACAACTCAAAATTAAAAGCATTCATTACTGTTAACAGAATCCTAACAAGCGGGCAGAATAAAACACGATCATCCGAGAAGCAACCAAAAATTGCTCGGATAGGAAACTCACCAGATAACCGCTCCCGCGGATTCTGAATAGCTTCTCTCAGAAACTGATCCACTGTGTTGATCAGATTTTCCGAAACGCCTAAACCCGGTCCGGATTCCTCAAATTTCTCCTCCTGCTTTTGGGAGCTAACACTAGAAGAATCCTTTCTGGCGGAGAGCATGAGGCGGCGCATGCTCGCCTCCACGTCAGCAACCTCCCACGACTCCGGCCCGTCATCGGCGGAGGCCGCGGAGCCCTCCATGGATTCTTCGAATAATCCTATCCGATTAGTCTTCGGTGCTCCTTTTTAACAGGATATCATGAAATCCAGCACAAATTCGAGAGGGGATGGGCGTCCGATTCGAAAAGGCCGTCGAGTTTCATACAAATCATGCGCTAATTTGGGGGAAAAAGTGAAAGTCTTGATTAGGGTTTGTAGAGAGAGAATGAGATAGGGTTTGACAATTGTTGTAATTTGGTTTTTATTTTCCCTTTCTCAGTCTTTCGCATTGCTTCGGTGATGCAGATAGTTTGGCACGTGCACACCATGTGATGCCTTTCTTAGGCGATATGGATTCTTCTACGCGGTGCGGTGGGAATATAAACCAATTTTTTGGTTTACAACTTAAAATTAGATTCGAGTAGAAATTCAGACAATCCACTTAAATATTCGAATTTAATATATTTATGTTTTAAAAACAAAACCAACCAAGCCATAGATTTGTTAGATAATCTAAGTCTTTCAGATATTATGCTAAAACATTGTAAATTTTGATAGACCTAAGTATTACAACTATTAAAATTAATTCGAAGTATCAGAATGAGATATGTTGTCCAATTTTTATATATTAAATTTATGTTAATTAAATAAAATTATGATATATATCTCGATTTAACTCAATCACCTAAATAAAATTAAGATATATAACTCATTTCAGTACACATGAAAGACACGAAAAATTAAACAACAAATAATTTCCGCCTCTTCATAATTTGAACTAGACTGGACTTTAAAAAAATGAGTTGAGAAAGCTGGCCTAATGCCCCCATCATAGATTCATGATGGCACAGCGGATTGATTGAGTTTTGAAAAAAAAAAACTCATGGAAAACTAACCGTCGTCAACTACTTTATTCTTATAAATTATTATTATTATTATTATTACTCCCTCCGTACCTCTTCATTTATCTATATTTTCTTTTTAAGTTACTTTTTAAGTTATTTCATCTAACATGTCTCCTTTTTAAATAAGAATATGAGTCACACACATTTACCAATTCAAATCAAATTTAAATAATTAAATACCTATATAGGTTACATACTCTTACCACATAAGTCAATTCTAAACAATTATATAATCCATTTTGCTTTCCGATGCGGTTTTTAAGGAAAATTATTGGTTATGTGTAAAGTTGTGGACCCTTCAAATAAAGTGTGTAATTATTTAATAAAAATGGAAACTGGACTATTATAATGAGACAACACGAAAAAGAATACTGGACTATATCAGTGGGACGGAGGGAATATTTAATTATATGGATTCCACACTTTTATTATATAAAATTAATCTGCATAAATAACCGTGCTGAAAAGAAACCAGATAATTTAGTTGGAACGGGGGGAGTGCTATTTTTTACGTCCATTAAAATAATTCGGTATATCTTTTTGGGATGTCCTATTAAAATTGTTTTTTTTTAATTATTACGAATACTTTTTTTAGGGACCCATAAATTTATATAAATCAACTATTCTTCTTAAAAATAGCACCGAAATGAAATTGAACTATTTTAATGAGATGAAAGGAGTATAATTTTATTGATAATAAAACAATTATATAGGGTATAGTTCGATCTGGAGGCCCGTGAAGGGTGGCTCTATTAACTTTTGGGCCGGGAGCATTCCGTCAAAGCCCGTTGGGCTGGACATAATTGGGCCTCTTCAGAAACTTTGGGCTGGGCATATTGAGTCATTGACAGCTTTATCACCAGACGAAATTTTGTTCACTTTAATTAATTCTCACATTGTAGATTAATTAAATTCGAGGCGGTTAAATATTGAGATTAGTTTCAACGAGAAAAGTATTTAGAGGCCAAAACCGCCGGAAATTGAGATTCATCGAGAAATTTCGGCCGGAAGAAAGATAAGAAATCGATCGATTAACAATGAGGAGTTGTAGAAGACTGGTGAATCGAGCAATTTTCCTACGTATTAGAAATGGTGGATTGCTATCGAAACCCTTAAATCCTCAAAATCCGGCTACTGGAACAGACGTATTCCGCCAATTCATTTCCTCGACCGCTTCTTCTTCGAGTTATTCATGGGGGTTGAACGTGTTGAAGTCTTCCTCACGCTTCTCGCAGTTGAATCATTTCCAAGGTCTGTTCAGCTATCTGAAGTGTATCCATAATTGATTTTTACGTGTTTGAGTGACTGATTTGAGAGATTTTTGCGTCAATTAGGTTTTCTCTTCTATGATATCAATTGCTAATCAATTTGTTATTTATTATGTACTGATCCGCATCGCTTGAACGATTTGTCCTTTGACCTGATACTTGTGTCTGTTAATGCTGATAGCTAGTCCGTTCGCAAAAATTTGATTATGCTAGGGTTTCTTTTTCCCCCTTATATACACACTCTCCTAGGATTTTACTGATTTGAGAGTTTTTACAAATGGTTAGTCATATGAAACTCCATGTAGCAATATATTCCTACTGTTCTAAGATATGCAAATTAAGTTGTTTTGTTGAGAAGTACCCAACTTTTGCAATGACAGGGCAGAAAAGGAGCATGTTTATCCAAACACAGTCTACTCCCAATCCTGCCTCACTGATGTTATATCCTGGGAAGCAAGTTATGGAGACCGGGAGTGCCGACTTTCCTAATGCACGTTCTGCCATGAGTTCACCACTTGCAAAGAGTCTCTACGGAGTTGATGGTAGGTGGTTATCTTCCCTCTCTCAGAATCAAATGTTAGGATATAGTCTGGTAGTTTCCAATCTTACTTGTTAGCAGGTAGGATGGCTCCTGGACCTTTAGCATATACAAGTAGCAATACATGAATATGATAGACTGAGATTCCGACTCGTGCCTTGGAGTTGTAGTCGGAACCTAAAGGTCAAAACCTTTCTGCCTCAGGCTTGTAATCAAACCTAAAGATCGAGGCAATATAGAAATGAGAGGATTTGTTACATCTATCTTACCTTCTGAAGACTTGTTATAGGTAGATTCTGGCACATAATTTTATTTTGGCCATGATTTTGGGTATATAACCTGCCTGTAATTGCATTAAGCAAGAACTCCCCTCTGGGGACAACTCAAGTAGTAAGACATGATAGACTGAGATTTCAATCTGTGCCTCGGAGTTGTAATCAAACCTAAAGATCAAACCTTTCTCCCATATCAGTTTGTAAAGATCAAGGCAACATAGAATTAGTTATATCTGGCTTTCTTCTTTATAAAAACTTGTTATTGGCAGATTATGGCTTGTCATTTCAGTTTGCCTTAATTTTGGGTAATTATTTCATGAACTCTTCGAGTATATTAGACAGTTGTTTGAAAACATAGGGCACTCATATTCTTGAATCTGCAGGAATTACTAGGGTCTTCTTCGGATCAGATTTTGTAACCGTGACGAAGTCAGAAGATATCTCATGGGATCTGCTGAAACCCCAAGTCTTTGCAGCAATCATGGATTTCTACTCCTCCGGTCAGCCACTGATCTTGGATTCAGCTGCTGCAGCTTCCATGGACACAGCTATACAAGAAGATGACTCCGAAACTGTTGCCATGATCAAAGAGTTGCTAGAGACTCGTATCCGCCCAGCAGTACAAGACGACGGTGGAGATATCGAGTACGTAGGGTTCGATCTGGACACTGGGGTCGTTAAGCTACGGATGCAAGGAGCCTGCAGTGGTTGCCCCAGCTCCTCTGTCACTCTCAAATCTGGCATAGAGAATATGCTGATGCATTATGTCCCTGAGGTCAAAGCTGTGGAGCAAGAACTAGATGAAGAAGAAGATGCATCACTTACTGGTGCACCACACGAGTAACTAACGAGCTTTTTTTTGTTTGATGAGAGAAACTCGCAACCACTGCTTGAGGTGCACGATAACCGACAATCTTAGCTCTGCCCTATTTATTTAGTTTGTGCACATGAAACATATAGAAATATTGTGTTCTCGGTTTAAATTCTTATTTGACAAAGATAAGTCTTCACTATTTATACGATCCATATTAATTTTACGGGCTGTTTGATAATAATGTTTTGAAATAAAAAATTCATATAAATCTCATTTTAGTTGTTTGTATGAGGTCTGTTCTAGTTAAGATTTTGAAAAAAGTTTAAATTTTAAATTATATTTGAAAAGTTAGGATTGAAAATTGTTAAGCTGTTATTAACTTGGTAGATTTTAGAATCAGCCAATTCAAAAGTTTGGGAGAATAGTTCTGAATCCAGATCCATCCCAATTCATGAGCTACTAATCCAATGACCTTAATTGTGTATTTGGTTCGCAGCTTGGAATCGGGTTTTGATTCAAGTTTAAGATCATTCATTCAAGTTTGGAATATGCTGATTCATTTCAATACAACAGTTTGGTTTGAATATCTAGGTTCAGAATCATTACTAATAGTATTTTTTATGTTTGGTGTGCTGTTTTTTTATAGTGAAATTTCACAAATCATCAACTTATAAAATATACTCCTTTCATCACAAAATTCTTGTTCACCATACCATTTTTGGCTGTTCCAAAATTCTTGTCCATTTTTCATTTTTAGCAAATTATTACGCACAATTTTTTTATATGACCCACAACTTTATATAAC
Organism: Lavandula angustifolia; assembly: GCA_028984105.1. NCBI lineage: Eukaryota > Viridiplantae > Streptophyta > Magnoliopsida > Lamiales > Lamiaceae > Lavandula > Lavandula angustifolia. The sequence goes on along the minus strand of CM054820.1, from coordinate 2,149,613 downwards.
TTCACACGTAACAAACAACTCTCTTTAAAAACCACGCCGGAAAGAAATTGGAGAAGGATTGTGGGACGGAGGAAGTATACAATATCAATATTAATTCTAATTCATAACTAATATCATTAATTTTACATAAATCATAATATAACTTAGTATGATATATAAGCTAGGTAATTTTAAAAAGATAGGATTAAAACAAATAGTAAAAACTACGGAAGAAATAATTCCCTTACACGGAGAAGAAATGGTAATTAAATTACTAGATGATAGTGTTTATTATCTTATAAACATTCACACAAATTTATACGTATTGATTACTTAATTAACAAACTATAAAAGAGAAAAAGAAAAGGAACTTACAATAACCAAGCTTCGTATCTTGCAATGAAATTGATGAAGAAACCTTAAATTTAAAAATGAGGAATTTTTTATTGATGATTTCATCCCCTTTCCATATATACATGTCCCTCCTTATATATACTAAGTGAGAAGAAAGATTAATGAAAAGAAAACCTATTCCCTATTAGTACAACAACCTACTAAAATAGTATGTCAACACCTATTATATTTTAGAGAAGTAAACAACGATTACTAATAAGATGACAAATAATTTTGTTGAAAGATGACAAATAATTTTGTTGAAAGATAACTTTTTCTATTGAGGTGATATAGTATAAAATACTCCCTCCATCCTATTGATAATGTTTTATCTGGTTTCGGCACGGAGTTTAAGGTAGTGAGTGTAAAATTTTAAAGTAGTGGTATAAAATAAAAAATAGTGGGGTCCACTTGTGTAGATGATTGTGGTCCACTTATTTCTTACCATTTTAGGTAAGTGACAAAATGAGTGGGACACCCCGAAATGAAAACAAGACATTATCAATGAGACGGAGGGAGTATAAATTATATAGTATAAAATATTTTATAAATACAAATTATAAAAATGTAAATTATATTTATATGATAAATGTAATTTATTTTTGTATAAATTATAAGTTATATTATACTCCCTTCGTCCCGCTAATTCTGTCCCAATTGACTTCGGCACGGAGATTAAGAAATTTTAGTTTAGTGTGTATTTTATGAGTTTTAATTGTATAAAGAAAATGACACAAAATTCGAGGAGTGGTTGGTGGAAAGAAATGAAAATTATCCAAATTTTTGCAAGGCTAGTAAAAGGCAATCGATTTTTATTTTTTATATTTTTTTTATATTGTATTTGAAGAAATAATCTAAAGTTTTTAAAAAGATAAAAATCATAATTTTCTGAGTTCGGAGCGGAACATAATCGAGTAAGAGATAGATTTTTGAAAAGAGAGAGTATAAGAACGTGGGGTTGAGTAGTGAGTAAGGGGGACCCACTTCATTTTATGTTTAAGAGTAATTTTTACTATTTTAGAAAAGAGGACAGTAATAGCGGGACAGCCCGATTAGGCAAGTAGGACAGTAATAGCGGGACGGAGGGAGTATAAAATATAAGTTATAAAATTAATTTTACATAAATCATAAATATAAATTATATATTATAAAATATTTTATAAATACAAATTATAAAAATGTAAATTATATTTATATGATAAATATAATTTATTTTTATATTAAGTTATAAGTTATATTATACTCCCTCCGTCCCATTATTAGTGGCGCCTTTCTTTTCGGCACGGGAATTAAATGAATATGTAATAAAGTATGAGAGATGAGTTAGATAATAAAGTAGGAGAGAGAGATGAGTGTGATAATGAGAGAGTATGAGAGAGAAGATGATAAAGTAGGAGAGATAAATGAGTATAATAATGAAAGTAGATGATAAAGTAGGAGAGATAAGATGATAAAGTAGGAAAGAGAGTGATAACTTTTTATCAATTTGGGACGTCGCCACTAATTGCGGGACATCCGAATTAGGAAAGGTGGCACTAATAATGAGACGGAGGGAGTATAAAATATAAGTTATAAAATATAAAATAAAATTGTAACAATAAATTTTGTATTTATATTAATATAATTTAATATAATGTATTTATGTTATCTTATACTCCATAATTTATATTTCTATTAATATAAATTTTCATTTTTTAAAACCGCTATATATATCATTTAAGTGTGTAACGTGGGACATATGGAATTTTTAAATGAACCATATTTAGATTTGAAACCCATCATTAATTCCTAATTTTTGATATTATTCCAAAGTTTTAATTCTCGTATTCTTTATTCAAACATCATATAGTGGATTTTTATCGATATCCGATTCCAAAACCCAGCAAAAGTAAAAGTTTACGAAAAATCTCTTCTTTTTGTGAAAAACTACTACCCAATTTCCAAAGTTGAACATGTGCTTCATTAGTTCATTAATCTATCCAAAGTGTCCGAACGCCAACAAAAATATATTGATCTTCATCGCTCGACACCTCATTAAAAATTACTTGTATAGTTAATGTAGTCACATGGGACTATCAACAGAGACTGCTACAGACATTTTTGTCATGATCCGATCAAAAATTTGATACAATTATCGCGAATTGCTACAGATTGGTGAAAGCAACAAGCCAGCTCGTGCTATCCATACGCATTGTACACGCCCATCAATCGCGGCACGCGAATTCGACGTGCCCCACCCAATCAAATCGCAGCCGCCCACCATCGTACCACCACGTCAGCGCAAGGTACACCTCACCGATGCATCGGTACAAAATTATTCAATCCGCAGTGTCAAAAATCCGTTCTTCAAGCACGCACAAACTCTCACGTCACCGTTGGTGAAATTGGGTTTTTCAGTTTTGAATTTTCAACTACCCTCTTTAATACCATCCCTTGTTTTTTTAATATTTTTGAATAGCTATATAGCGCGCTGAGTTTAGAGAGGGAGAGAGAAACTGATCAAGAATTGGAGGAGGGAGTGAGAGAGAGGGAGTAATAAGATTGAAAGTTTTGATCTTGGTGAAGATGGTGTGGTGGGATGGGCTGAGGGAGCTTAGGCCACTTGTGCATCTTCTTGTGCCATTGATGGTTCACTGGATTGCTGATGAGATGACTGTTTCTGTGCTGGTTGATATCACAACTGAAGCTCTTTGTCCGGGCAACACGAATTGCCCGGAGGCCATCTACATCACTGGCATCCAGCAAACTGTGAGTCTTTCTTCCACACTTGAGTTAAAGTGACCACTATTTGGATGAGGTTGGATGATCGAAGTTTTGACTTTTTTTCTTGTGGGATTTCAAGATTTTATACTAGAATTTGTATAGTTGGATTAACATGTTTATGCAACATTATTTTTAATTGAAGTCAGCACTATATGGATATGGTTGGATGATCTAAGTTTTGACTTTTCTTGTTATGTGGATTTCGAGATTCATGTTAAAAGGAGTAATATAGTTCGAGCTTAATGTGTTTGATCTTGGATTCCAGGTGTTTAAGTCTACTTCTTTCGATTTTGTAGAGAGTAACTAAATTTTGTTGAGTTGTAAGTCAATGAATCCAAGTGGAAAGAGTAAGAGTGCAAGGTTGAAATATCTTTGGATTATTTTAATTAACATAAAATTATCCCACCTTTACTGACTTTTGATAAGCTTTTTCATTTTTTAAGTTGAGTGCAGAAGAAGATAGACTGGCGATTGGTTGGTTTTCTTTAATTTGTTTAATTACTTGAAATCTTCTTAATTCATTTGTAAGTTCAACTATACTACTGGTCGTAATGACAATAAGCATCACTCATTGGTTATATTTGTTTTCAGTACTGAAAAGTGATAAACATGTGCTATAGTGACAAATCAAAATTGGTTGAAAAAAAACAACTTTTTAGGTGGGTATGGACCACTGAAGTGCTATAGTGGTCATCAGTTTAGTTCAGAATGGAGAATATGCAATCACTAAGAATTCTTGAGAAATTTCATTTTGTTCAGTTCATATTTCCAATTTGCACTTTCGTATAATCCTTAATGAAATCAACTCCGTATGTAATTTGCATTAACATCAGTAGAATACGTTCTTATAAAATATTTGCACGAGTCCTAAAGACTTGTAAGAGATGGGCTTTTCATGTTAGATGCAAGAATATTTTCTTATGCTAGAGTTCGATAAATGCTTCATTAGGAGATGAATCTTTCTTGTGAATAAAGCGGGTCATCCAGATAAGATTAAGATGCTTTAATCAGGTCGCCATGAAGGCACAACTTGCACAAGTAGTATGGACCAGCTTTCAAATATTCATATCAGAGTTAAGACAACTCTAGGCTTCTTGGTCTTATATGCATATTTGTTGTTTTCTGATTGGGTTTCTTATGACTTTGATTTGAGTGCTGACCTTCAATGCATAAAACCAGCACCCTCTATATATACATTACATTATCCTGATGCAGAAATATCGATAGGAAATAAATCACTGACTTTCTAAGGGGTACCAAGACTGATGGAATTTTTGAAGCCATTACTATATATCTTCACCTAGGAATGCCCACAAAAAATACTGATCAGTTGAAAAAAAGAAAAAGTCGAGAAAAGAGGATTTAATTTGTAGCAGAATCAACAAACTAGCACGAAAACAACAACTTCCAAAGGGTAGGTAGTCCATAACTGTACAAGAATGAACGGATACTCATAAATGCAGTTTATAACGCTGCATAGCATTTTACAGTACTTAAACCACAGTTCACTGTATTGATTTTTCATCTCAAGTTTTAGCATGTGTTTGTGTTTGTAGGTTGTTGGAATATTCAAGATGATAGTTATACCACTCGTAGGTCAGCTGTCCGATGAGTATGGACGTAAACCGTTCCTGCTTATCACTGTATCAACAAATATTATTCCTTTCGGTATGTTTCCCGGAGAACCTTATTCTACATTGAAACAACTTACTTGATCCGATATTATTGTTTTTCTATGGAAAGTTTCTTAAATTCATATATCATTATTTTCAGCTTTACTTGCCATCAATCAGTCGAGAGGCACTGTATACGCTTATTATGCTCTGCGTACTATTGCTTCTATAATAAGCAAGGGAACCATTATGTGCATTTCAGTTGCATATGCTGTAAGTCTATTGCTGCTAACAATGAATACAATCTGGAGGGTTAAGCTAGATTTACTGATTCTTTAACTATCTCTCAGGCAGATGTAGTCGAAGAGGGAAAAAGGGCTGCTGCATTTAGTTGGATCACTGGCCTTTTCTCTTTATCACTTGTCATAGGGAATCTGTTTGCTCGGTTTCTTCCGGAAGAATATATTTTCCAAGTACGCTTAAGATTGACTTTTCTCCATTTTATATATCGATCTTTGCCTAAGCGTTTATGTGTTCGTACTTCCAATTTTAGGTGTCGATAGCTCTGTTGATCTTTGTTCCAGTCTACATGTCTCTGTTCCTGAAGGAAACAGTAATACCAATTCGAAAACCAGACCATGACTTTTCTTGCTTAAGCAAGGCAGTCAAGATTGTTACGAATCGATATCACTCGATGAAGAATGCTGCTTATGTTGTCGTCAGCAGGTAAAATAGATATGTTTTGTATGCTCCAGCTATACTTGTGTATTTCCTTACTGAATCGCCTTTTAATTTGCCTCAGCTCAACACTGAAGCGCATTTCTCTCGTCTCCTTCTTCTACGAACTGGGATCGTCTGGCATCAGCAGTGTCCTAATGGTATGTCTCTAAGAATGATAGGTGGGAAGCTTGATGAGAATTTTTATGTAGATTTCTCGTTTTCTTTTAAGCGACAATAACCATATTGACATGCTTAAGTGCCTCTTTTAACTGTCCTCTATAACCTGCAGTACTACATGAAGGCAGTTTTCGGTTTCGATAAAAACCAATTATCGGAAGTATCAATGATTGTTGAAGTAGGCTCGATTTTTTCGCAGGTACTCAGAAATCGTATTGATACTCGATGCTTTTTATCCCTTCCATTCGTTCCATTTGCATGGATCTCTCTGTTTGACTTTTACTTCTTAACAAATTGCATGTTTGAAGATATTGGTGCTTCCTCTAGTTAACCCCTTGGTTGGTGAGAGAGTCATACTTTGTGCAGCCTTGCTCGCTTCAATCGGATATGTGAGTTTCTATACTAAACATAGCTCGATATTTCTGATCGAACAAAATTTTCCCAAAAAGGGTCTTACAAAGATTTTTTTTTATGCAGGGACTACTCTACGGATTGGCCTGGGCGCCATGGGTATGCAACTTGTCGCTAACAACTGCATTGTCGAATAACGACTTTTATCTTGTCGTGTAGTTCTTGACTGCTAACTATGCTATAATGCAGGTGCCTTATGTTAGTACTTCTTTTGGAGTCATCTATGTTCTTGTGACACCTTCTGTAAGTGATGGGAATCAAGATTTGCTTTCTCCCTCATAATCTTCCTCCTCTAACCTTTATCCTTCAACAATTGCAGACATATGCAGTGATATCTAAGGGTTCGAGTCGAGAAGATCAGGTCCGTTTACTTCCGAATACTAATATTACATTTACGCTGATGTAGATCGAGTCGTGTCAATTTGCCTCCCACTTAGTTTTACGCAATTTTTCCTGAACACGTGGTAGTTTTTTGCACTTTTCCCCGATTTGAACCATGGCTCGGACGATTAACGAACTGAAATCCCCTGTTCTTGAAACAGGGGAAAGCACAAGGATTTGTAGCTGGGGTGCAATCTGTTGCAAGCTTTCTTTCACCACTTGCAATGAGTCCTCTAACAAGTAAGCCATCTACCCTAATCCCATCTCTCTTAAGTCTTAACCCGAAAATCGAAGCCATAATATCTCTCCTCGTTGCAGCGTGGTTTCTATCAAGCGATGCTCCTTTCGATTGCAAAGGTTTCAGCATCATAATCGCTACGCTAAGCATCGTAAGCTCGATACGTGTTAGTGGCATGCTTTTCGGAACAAACCTAACCGGTATGTTTTGTTGTGCAGGTTGTGGCGTTGTTCTTCGCTTGGACACTAAACCTCGACGCCCCGGCTAAGAATGGCGTAGAGGAGTATACAGAAGATGTAGAAACGCCACTTCTGTCATAAGCATTGATGGAAGTATGCTGCCATGGGAGGGATGTTCTGTTCTTCTACCTACCTATTCTTTGATATCAATATTGAGCAAATCCTCTCTCTCTGTAATTGATCTTAGTATAGTGTGGGTTGATGCTGAAAGATGGATGATTCTTCCAGCAGGAGTAGCTTGTGTATTGTAGTAGTTTAGCTTCCACACAGCTAAGCTGTTCTTAGAGGCAAAATATGATGTATCTTATGGTTTCCCATTAATATGTTTTTTTAATTTTAGTGTTTATCTAGTTAATTGAATTTTCAGTTTACAAATTAGAGCTCTCAAATGACGTAATTTATTCGTATTTTGGGCCGATAGGGCTTTGGAAGAAAAAAAAATACTATATGAATTGTGGACTAAAAGTATATATATATATATATATATACCCATTAAGGGCTGGATTGGGCTTTGTTCGCAACAGTCCTTTTTAACTTTTGGGTAGGGCAAATCGGCCCAATTCACAGACGTTCCGTTGGGTTGAGCCGACTCGATTCGAAGATTTTGACACCTTTAAAAAAAATCTTTCAAATTAGGTCACTGCTGCAATCAGCGTTGATTTGTATCTGAATCGATCGATGGATTGGTTTTCGATGTTCTACATACAACTAAATGAATTAACGAGATTCTTACCATCCTTATCTAAGAGAAACCACAACCAAGAAAATATCACAAGAATTAAACAAATTGTTTACTTGATCCAATTAAACATGAGGGATTAAATCACAATTACGGAGTACTAGGGATCAAACATAGATAGTGTTTGGAAGAGTTTTTATAAGCAGTTTTTAGTTGTTTATGCTTAAAGTTGCTTAAAATTGTTGTTAAGCAAAAGTTATTAGTGTTTGGGACATTAGAAAAAAAACAGCTTAATTTTAGAAAAAATAATTTTGCAAACACTGTTATAAGCTGCTTTTCAATTTCTTTTGACTTCTGCTTTTAAAAAGCACCCTCTGACCAGCTTATGGACTTCTGCTTATTCTGGCTTATTTTAAGCACAAAAAAAGCAGAAGCACTTATTCCAAACATTAAAAATTGTGTTTTTGCGGTTAAAAAAGCCAAAAACAGCTTATTTAAGCTGTTCCAAATACTACCATAGTACTACTACATTAGTAAGTACTCTTAAAGTAATTTCACAGAAATACGGGGTCATATTTGTAATTTACCAAAGGTCTGTGCACTGTTGCACAGAACTAGCTCAAATATTTCTCTGTCTATCCGTTTCATGGTGGTGCGAGTAAACATGGAAGCAGTGCTCTCGTCTTCCGCCGCTGCTGCCACCGGCGCCACCTCCATATCCGTCGCCGCATTTTCACCAATCTTAGCTAAACATCAAACAAACTCACCCTACAGAATTCAGCCTCTTACCCTCTCCTTCTCCGCCGGAGCAACATCACGTGACCTCATCACTCCAATTTCTAGGTTTTCATCTTCAATTCCGAGAACCGTAAGAGCGGAAGTTGCTTCAGATTCCCCTTCTTCGACTGTCCAGTTTGGTAAATTCAGTACCGGTGGTGACAATCGGCATTGGATGGTGCTTGTGGAAGCCCCTCCGCAGGAACTGACTGCTAGAGCTCAGATTATCGATTACTATGTTAGCAAAGTTAAAAGAGTTTTGGATAGGTCTGTTGTTCTTATATTTTTACATGTTTTGATCTTTCACTGTTTCCTTGATTAATATTATTGATATTACTAGTGCCTATTGATGACTGCAATAAACTTATTTTGTACCAATTTTTTTCACTTTCTTTCTTTGTTTATGCTGTTTGAAAAATGCTCTACAATGCTCCATTACAAGATTGCTTTTGTCCCAAATTGCAAGTTTTGCTAATTATATCTTTACATGATCAAGTTATGGTCCATTTCTGATGGCTCTTTTAGTGGAATTCCCCTCTGTGATTGTTTTGTTTGATTGGGAGGTAGAAATGGGCCTAATCTTCTGGTTGGTTTATTCAGTGAGAAGGATGCTCAGAGGAGTATATATGATGCTTCCTGTGTTAACCCTTTCGGTTTTTGCTGTGACATTGATGAAGAAAGAGCTAATGAGCTAGAAAGTATGTTTAATGTCCCTTTTTCGCTTTGTTGTTGCTGCGTTATCCTACTATATATTTCTTTCAGTATCTTGGAAGTTCATAGCTTGTACAAGTTTAGAGGGAGAGTGATTTTTGAGTGATAAATTCTGAATATTATATCCATCATAGGAGTGGCTGGGGTATTATCTGTTAAGCCAGACCCTGATATAGATTCTACACGTAAAGACTACACCTCTGCAAATATTGAATTGAATACTGATTCAAGGCCGTTAAATGGTGACACATTATTGTTTCCTGCTGGGACTACTAAACACTGGCTCGTTCGGATGGAGAGACCAGCAGTTGGAGCCATGAGAAGGGCACAAGTGGTTGATTATAATGTTCAAGTCTTGATGAGGGTTTTGAGGAAGTGAGTATAACTTTAGGATTGTGAGTGTTTCTCCTTTGAGACCTTTTTCGTAATGTGGAACCGTGTTTTTTCAGTGAGCAAGTTGCACAAATGTGTATTTACCACGTTTCGTGGGAAACCAACTTCGGTTTCTGCTGTGACCTGGATGATGAGTGTGCTCGAGAGTTAGCTGGTTCGTATTCTGTACTCCACCTAATCTTGATATGTATCCATCTCTATGATAGATTGATAACAGATTATCATCATTTGTGCAGCTGTACCTGGCGTTCTATCTATCCTACCAGATGAAAATTTCGAGTCAGATAGTAAAGACTATGCAGGTTTTATATCATTAAAAACCTTTAGCAGAGGAAACACACTTCTTGATATTGGATATGTATTGTTAAACCAAAGCAGTTGACATTTTTGTAAGGGAAATAACTTTTGTGCATCTCATAGGTGAGAATTCTGGAGCCTCTGAAGATTCTTTGGCTTCAAGTCTAACGAGCAACATCAGAACAAAGAAGCTCTTTGTGACTGGTATAGTTCAATTCATACACCCATGAAACTTCTGTTTCTAGATTTTCTTCTTTGTTCTTCTCAGTTAGTATCTGTCGAGAAGTTTTCATATTTTGGGAGCTAGCATTTAAAATTTTCCATGTTTATATCTTTGATGACTATGATTGAGGCCCTTGGAGCTACATGTGGTGTAGTTTCATAAATTTGGTCCTAAAATTGGCACCAAGAATCTCTTCTGCAAAATTCAACCATTTGAATGTTTGGTATATTTTGCATATCAGAAGGATAAGTAAAAGCAGCCTTAGATGATAGAATCTTGAACGTGGATTATTCTTCTCCATTCATTACTTCACATTGATCATGAGAATTCTGATTTAGAGAAATGAATACAAAGTCGACCTTAATCTTCTTGATTGAAGCTAATACGTACTCAGTATCTTTACATTCCTCTAGGGATCAGCTGAAAATGCTCACATTTGTATATCTTTGTAGGTCTATCCTTCTATACTTCTGAGAAAACCCTACGTGCAGCGTTTGAAGGTTTTGGTGAACTCGTTGAAGGTACAAACTCCTAATCAAACACATTTTAGAGCATAACCAGTAAAATGAATTACCATTATGCATCAAGTTTTCATTCACTTCCATCAGTTAAAATCATAATGGACAAGATCTCCAAGAGATCAAAAGGCTTTGCTTTTGTTGAATACACCACTGAGGAGGCTGCAAGTACTGCTCTCAGAGAAATGCAGGGAAAGGTAGCCTCAATTGAATGTTTTTGCACAAATGAATCTCTCTCTCTCTCTCTCTCTCTCTCTCTCTTCAAGATCAGCTGAAGCTCATTGTGTTATCTTTTCAGATCATCAACGGCTGGATGATAACAGTCGATGTTGCCAAGACGAACCCACCAAAGTACACCCGGGGCCAACCAAGAACTACATCTTGAGTAATCCATCAAGAACTCAGGTAGAGATGGACAACATGATAATAAAAAGAAAACGAAACCGACGTCGAGAAAAGGATAGATACGAGCTGCTTTAAAGATTATAAACTCGGTTTTCATCTCAAGATGTTGGATATATAGAACTCAGAGTCATGCTTGAGCATTCATGAAGGTGATGCACACAAACTATATAATCTGCCTTTGGCTTTTTATCTTTTTCTTAACAAGATTCTGTCTTTTTTCCTTTTTTTCTTTCTTTTTTGTGTTTTTTCGTGGGATGTCCGTAGCTGCTACATGTCGCAATGTTACGTGACGATTGTAATAGAGTGGAAGAATTATTAGATGTAATTAATTATGTGACTTTTATTGTACTGGATTCAAAAATTTATGTTAAGAGTTATTTCTCACCTGCCACAACTTGCCAAATTTATATAAATCTTGAATGAAATTTCTACTTCTTCTCCTACTTCTCTACTCTCTCTCTCTCTCTCTCTCAAGTCTCAACAATGGAGCACAAGAGATTCGTGATGTTGTTTATCTGCCTCCTCTTCTCAGCTCTTCACTCCACAGGTTCAAACTTTCCTTTTAACATTTTCACACACCCGAATATACAAACAAAACGGCTAATTTGTAAGTTCGATATCTAAAATTACTACGATGAATTGCAAAATTAGGAGCAGGAAATGATTATTATGTCAAAGGATTTGAAGAAACTGAGGAAGAAAGTGGAAACGCGAAGCTGCTCTTCGCGTTCGGAGATTCCTACGCCGACACCGGAAACCTCCCCATTCCAGCTGCGCGGCCGTGGAAGACTCCGTACGGTGTCACCTTCCCCGGAAAACCTTCAGGCAGATTCTCCGACGGCCGCGTTCTCACAGACTACATCGGTGCGCACGGCAACACTCGCCACATAATTACGATCATAATTTTCCGATTAATTAATTATTAACACACTCGAGTTTTGCTCAATTTCAGCCGCATTCATTGGAGTAAAATCGCCTCCGCCGTATCAACGGATGAAGAATTCGAAGAGGAAATCGTCGGTACAGAACGGGATCAATTTCGCTCATGGAGGAACTGGAGTTTTCCCAACGTTGATCGATCTACCGAACATGACTACGCAGATTGATTTCTTCGAACAGCTTACCAACAGAAAAATGTTTACGACCGACGATTTGAGCTCATCGGTCGCCCTCGTCTCCGTCGCCGGCAACGACTACGCCGCTTACCTCGCCAGAAACGGCAACTTCCAGGTAAAGTAACCAACCGAGCTTTCATACCTTATACTTTTTGGAGGTGTATATATATACTATAGAAAATAACTCAGTCCATTGGACTTTTGACTACAAATCCAATCGGCCCATCAGGCCCAATCTAATCGGGCCACCAGGCCTATGAAGCCTAATTATTTGGGCCTCCGTACTCAACCTAGTCCTAGCCTATAATTATATCATATGATTGATTATAAAAAAAAAGTGGATTTTAGGGTGGCGAGGTGGATCAAAGGTTTGTGTGATCCGCTTTTCCTCCTTACTATATTTTTTAAAAAATTATTGCTTCGCCCCTTAATTCGTTTTGGTCAGCAAATAATTTTTTTGGGTATTACTAAATTAATGTCTAAATTAGTGCTCCCTCTATTCCAAAATTCTTGTTTTTTTAGGACCACAACTTTACACCATTGACTATTCTATACACAACTAACAACTCTCCTTAAAAACCGTGCAAAAAACAAAGTAAACAAGAATTTTGGGATGGAGGGAGTAATACGATGAGAATCTAGTCAGTCACCAACGATAATACTATATTTTTACATGACAATTTATTGTGAATTAGGGATTGGGTGGATTTACAAGATCAGTGATCAACCAACTGATGGTGAACATTAGAAGATTAAATAGGTTTGGAATCAAGAAAATACTTGTGACAGGTGTAGGGCCAATAGGCTGCTTGCCTCAAACTACAGCTTCACTTTCATTCAAGAATTGCAATGCAGCACTTAACAACTTCTCAATCTCACACAACCAATTGCTTGAGCAAAACATATGGGAACTCAACTATCAAGCTGCTGCTCCACTCTTCACATATCTCGACCTCTACTCGAGCTTCATGTCGGCCCTAGGTGTCGACCGGAACCCTCCCGGTACGAAATTTCTCGTATTTATCGTGACCTAGTTGGTGAAGTCGACGATCGTGAATTTGAATTTTATTTAATTGTTATGATGGTGATTAAAGATTGTTGTGTTGTGATATTTAGGGGTTGTGGCGAATAAACTGAAGCCATGCTGTGATGGGGACTGTGGAGGGGTGGATGAGAATGGGAAGAAGAAGTATGTGGTGTGCGAGGATCCGAACCGTTCGGTTTTCTGGGATTCGATCCATCCGTCGGACTCAGGTTGGAACGCGGTTTATTCGGCTCTTAGCGGATCTCTCCGCTCTATTATGTACTAAATATTTTATGCCGTGTTTTATTATCCGGTGACGAGGAAAAATTTGCACTTAATATGTACGAATGAATTCGAGTTAGGAAACACTTGCAGTTATTATATACGGATGTATTCGAGTTAAAGTAAATTAGGTTTTAAGCCTCAAATTAATCAAAATTCGATGTTGTAATAGAGTTAACAAATAAGTGGTCGTGCCGGAGTGGTTATCGGGCATGACTAGAAATCATGTGGGCATTGCCCGCGCAGGTTCGAATCCTGCCGACCACGTTTGTAACTTGATTTTTGATTTTATGGTCATAAAAAAGTTTTGAAATGTTTTTTTTATAGAAATTAGCTGAGCAATTTATAAAATAATATTAGAAAAATTAAAGTAGTAATTGCGAGAAGTGCATGGATTTTTTTTTTCACCAATTAATTTGACGTTGGTTGTAGACTTGTACTTGTACTTTCTTGAAATGAAAGTAGTTCAAATGTAGTACCATAGAATAAAGATTATATTTCGTATACCTAAAGAATAGAATTTAGCATTTTTGGTCCCCAAGTATGCCTTCCTTCAAAGGGATGTCAACATTTTTGGGTCACCAACCTGAAAAAAGTTCCATATTTCAACAACTTTAGGTGTGTTTTCTAAAATTGAGAGTTTTGAATTTGTTTGAAAATTACTAGACATGCAAAACTGGAAACAAAAGATGCACGTAAATATAAGATTCTTTTAATTATTCCAATCTATAAATACCCTCACAACTCAGCTCCAAAGTCTCATCCCATTATCATAATCTTCTTTGACTATCTTTGATCAACTACCATTCATCATGTCGCAGGTCAGATTTTCATTTGATTTTGTAATGTCCCATTTCAGTTTCTTGCTTGATTGGTTATTATTGATAGATTTTCTTGAAGCAAGAATGAAAAAGATTTGATTTTGGGAAGTTATTGCAACTGGGGTTTGATTTTGGGAAGTTGTTGTTAGTGGGTTTTGATTTTCTGAGCTAAAGAATGGGAAAATGCATCAATTTGGTCTAGAAATTGTGTTGATTCTTAGTTTTAGATGATTGTTCTTGTTTTTTATTCATTTGGTAGCGGTTGACTATTCTAGTAGTAGACAAATACAACTGCATTTTTTTGATTGGATTGAGGTTGACTTTCCAATTGGTTGACTTTGTTGTTCATGCAGACTGTGGAGCTTAAGGTTGGCATGCCATGCCAAGGCTGTGTGGTTGCTGTCAAAAGGGTCCTTGGAAAACTAGATGGTTTGTCAATAACATACTTTTAACTTTTATGTTTTTCAATGTCCTTTTCATTCAGTGGCAGAGTCAAGATTCGATTTTTTGCCTCCGAGTTTTGTCTAGTTGCCTAATAGTTTTTAATTTTTATACCTGTGAATTTAAAGGGATTAAAATTTTGTTCTTTCCATAGGTGTGGAGTCATATGACATTGACATAGAGAAGCAGAAGGTGACAGTGAAAGGCAATGTGGAGCCAGATGTAGTTTTCCAGACTGTTTCAAAGACTGGCAAGGCAACCGCCTTCTGGAAGGCTCCTCCACCAGCCTTCACCGCCCCAGCACGGGAGGCTCCGGCAGCCGAACCAGAAATAAAGCCTTCAGAAACTGTTACTACTGCATAACTTGCTCGGTAAATGTAACTCCCACATAATAGATTTTTAAGAGCAATATGGTTTTTCCTGTTTGGCAAATGTATGTCTGGACAATACTGATCCATAATAACTTCTTGCACAATGCCTTGCAATGTGCTTGTTTATTTCATTCTAGCCCTTCAATTCCAACGTCTCGCGATTCCATTTATCAGTACATACCTCAAGTAGCACGATTAATTTAACTCGGGAACCTTAAAAAGTGCAGATTTCTTCAAGAATATGATAGAAGAAGACCCTTCTTTTCATTCGAGAAAATCAAAACACTCGAAATTCAGTGCAACGTACTCGTAAATATGATCAATCACTAGCCCATTCAATGATAAACACTTGGAAACATGAACAGAAAAGGAAAAAGTACAAAATTAGAACCAAAATTGTTCCTTATGCTGTATAATCCTGCATCCAAATCACGGATAATCATACTCGTTTCTCGTTTACCCTATCCCATTGCCCTGGAAACAAGTTCCTGTTCAATCTATGACAGAAATGAAATCAAGAGTAGATAAACTTTACAAGTTTGAATATAAGACAGCTAACAACAGCAAGATAAGAAAGGCTATAATGAATGCAATAAATTTTAAGCAGGAAAGTAAAATTTATTTTTCATAATCAACCTACCATTTAAAGGTTGTTTCTCATAACAAACAACCACAAAATAAGTAAAAATGTGTAATTGTTCTTTACCTTGACAATGCTGAACAACTGCTCATGCAGATTCTTGTGTTCATCTCTTATATGATTCAGTGCTTGGAGACACCTGCAAATTCGAGAACATGAGATACAATTCCTCGACAAGAAAAAACCCGAATGGTGCAACTCTGAGATTCATATTCTTGATTTGAAAGAGAATATCCCCCTTATACGAATCTCAATCACACGTGCCTAGTTAAATAGCTCTATGCAGTAATTAATGGGTATCTATCAGATTCAGTAATACACTAGATTATGTCAACGACTTATTTGTTGACAATACTAATAAATGTCGATATAGGTAACGCTAGACGTAATTATCCGTATTCTAGAAGAAGATGTGCAAAATGTAAACACTCAAGTCTAGATACGGAATCATCTTACCCGTCTTTAGATTTGCTGTCAATAGCATGGCGTAAATTAGAGCATGCAACAGTAATTCGATAAGCACCAAAGCTGCAAATAGTAAAAGATTGCAAATATAAGTAACTTAATTGAATTGGTTTGAAGGAGAAACATAAATATGAGAAATACCATGAAGAGCTTCCTTTAAGCTTGATGTAATATGAATGCATAATATTGAAGTCCACAACATCTTCATACCTAGTTATAACACGAAATTACACTTATTAAGCTTACGCCTACAAACATAACACGAAAATGCGAATGAAGAATATCTTCAAACAGACGTACAGAGTCTTTGCCATATTTGTAACTGTTTCTTGAACATCATTGAGGAATATGGCAATCAGGTCCACGAAAAACGACAAACCATTGTACTCCTTCAACGAATAGCACTGCCGGAAATGGTGATCCACCACTCTCTACAAAATCAAAAGTAAATTAGCCATAATTAATCCACAACTGATGTTTTAGTGTATGAACATCTATTAAAAATCGAATCCACATAAAACTCGTTACTCGTATGAACATGAAAATGATCAAGTTAACTAATCAAACAAGATGAATTTCATTCCAAATGACAAACAACATATGCACTAAATTGTTCATATCTCTAGATTCTGCAGACATGGTGCAAGAAATCATTCTTCAAGATAATACATCCATATGAAAAAGAAGTAAAGAACTTCGTGCTCGAGCAATGAGATAAGGCATTCCTCATTGTTAATGGTAGATCTAAACTTGGTATATCTAATTGAACCAGTCAGTTAAATCTGAACTTCTAAAAACTTACACAAATAGATAATATCAAGATTACATCCAATTAACATAACTTAGTCCAATATTGACTTGTTATTCAGTAAACCCATTTATTGAATTACTTGAATTCCTTAGATTCATAAACCCTAATCCTTAATTATATACAAAATTCAAACCAATCAACCTTCAATCCCATAGCAAAAAGATAAAATCGGATTTAAACACAGCCCAATCAAACTAAAAGATAGAAATTAAACCACAAGATCAAGAATTTAAGAACAAAATTACTTCGTTTTCGAGTTCCGCAATGCGATCAAGCATCATTTTGTTGAGTGCTTCTGTATCCATTCTTCCGTAATCCATGCTTCCGAAACAGAAAAGGCGCACAAATACACGAATTTAGCTGCAGAGATGTGTGCTTTTCTCACTGCATGTACATATAAGATCAAAACTAAACAAGAGAGAGAGACATGCATGTGTGAGAGAACGAGACAATGGTGAATATACTCACGTTTTCCAGTTATCAGCAGTGCCAAATTCTGATGAGTACTACAGATTTTGAGGGCTGAATTGTTTTTGGAAAGTTTGATAGATGGAAATTCTTCCTCTTCTTCAAAGAATTTGAACTTTCCATGGTATGATTTTGATTTCAAGCGGTTTTTTGCGCTATTTTTGGAATAGTTTTTATAAATGGTATGTGAAGTAAATTACGGGAAATTTACTTTTTGACCCCTTCATTTTATTTATTATTATTAGTAGTAGTATGAAGTTTACAATTTCGAATTTGCGAATTTAACAATATCTGAGAAACTGCAATACTAGCAAGCGGTTTAATTTTACTTTTTTAGAATTAAACAGACAAAGAAGTTAATATTATATTTAAGTAAATTTAATGTTTCTTAAAATCCATTGATGTAATATTTTTAATTCATATTTTATTTTGTTAATTAATAAGAAATACACCAACATGGCATTTAGTCATAAATATTTAGAACAATAATATGTTTATTTTAAGAGTCAAATAATCATTTATAGTTTAATTTAAGTCATTTAGATTATATTATTTTAAGTTATTATTATTGCATTTTTATGGTATGTACTAATTATATATAGTAAGATCTCATTATTAGTTGAAAATTTAAATTTACTCTGTTGAATTTGCTTAGATTCACAGCATACCAAATTGAAAACCGGCCATAAATGATATATACTTGATTTCATGGCCCTCCAATTTTATTATTGTTCGAATATCTAAATAGACAAGTTGAGTTTTTTTTAATAAAATTAAAATATAATTCAATTTCACAAATTTAAATCAATACTATTGACTTATGAATTTTCTTTTTCCTAATAGCAATCTACATTACCTTCACTATCATTATTCTTAGAAGAAACTTTTTCCACACAATGAAAAGGTTTTGGAATAAACGGTGGTTTTGTGCATCTCAAAAGTGCCCAATTTACCCCTTCAAAGAAGGGGTGATGCTTGATCGCCGTCGCCCCTAAAGTGGACCCCATCCTCTTGGTGGGGTCCTTCTCAAGTAGTTGGCT
The DNA here is from genome assembly GCA_028984105.1 of Lavandula angustifolia. Classification (NCBI taxonomy): domain Eukaryota; kingdom Viridiplantae; phylum Streptophyta; class Magnoliopsida; order Lamiales; family Lamiaceae; genus Lavandula; species Lavandula angustifolia. The sequence continues at coordinate 2,131,218 of CM054820.1, read as the reverse complement.
CATCAAGTCCCTAGCACTGGCTGCAACCACCGGCTCCTTAGGGAACTCGATCCCACGCGCCACCACGTTAGCCAACGTGAACTCGTGGTCCTTCCCGCGAAAAGGCGTCGCCCCGTAGAAGAGCTCGTACATAAATACCCCTAGGGTCCACCAATCCACGGCGTTCCCGTGCCCTTCGCCGGACACAATCTCCGGCGCCAAGTACTCGTGGGTCCCGACGAACGACATCGATCGGGCGTCGATCGGCTCCGCCACGATTTTTATGGTTCCGTGATATCCGCAGCCTTTCTTTTTCACGAGGGTGGGTCCTTGCATGTGCCCGCGGCGGAGACATGAGACACATGGCACGACGTAACTGGGTAGGATGTATGATGAGATGGAAAATCGTGTGGGGTCGGTTGCCTTTCGACCGTTAGATGATTGATGAGATTTTGGGTCCGTGTGATCGAATACAATTTGTGCCTTTGATGAGTTGTCGCATATCAAGGATAGGTCAAAGTCGGTCAACATTATGTGACCGTCGGATCTTACGAGAACGTTTTCGGGTTTCAGATCTCGATAAATTATACCCAACATGTGTAGGTATTCTAAAGGAGTCACCACCTCATATGCGTAGAACCTGCATGTTGGAAACCAAATACTATTATTGTTTGATTATTGAATTATTTTACTAAAATGTCTTCATACTAATCATGATAGTCAATTTGTAATTAGGACATTATTGTTTGTATTACTCTAACAAAGTCTACAACATGGGACCATATGCTAACTCAAAATCTTCTACACCATCTGTTCTTCCCGATTTGTTTTGTTTTTTTTTTCGGCACGGAAATTAAGATGAGTGAATAATTATATGTAGATGAGTGAGTAATTATGTGTAAAGATGTAAGCCCCATAAAGAAAAAGTGGAAATTTGTATAGTAATTATTTTCTTTTTTTGAAAATAAGAAAATTGGGTGGAACTACCGAAAAGTAAAATAAGACAAGTGAAACGGAACGGATTGAGTATTACATATTAAACTATTCCAAATAAATAATTTAATTATACTTATAAATTCTAATCTATTTTAATTTCAATTTTCGGTTCAATTCGATTCAATTGACATTCTACTAGAAGAATAGTAGCACTAAAGTAGTTACCGGATGGCATTTTCATCAAACCTCTTCTCCGGCTGGCGTTGCCGGAGGACATGAAGGTCGCCGCCGGGGCAGAACTCCGTCAACAAACATGACCACCTAGGGCAACTCAATGTTGCATAGAGGGAGGGCAAAAATGGATGGTTCAACATTTCAAGTATTTCCCTCTCTGTCCCTGCCCTGCTCTCTTTGTTCCTCCTATAAGCCAACTCCTCCTTATCCATCACCTTAGCTGCAAAATAGCTCCCTGTTTTGCCCTTGAGCTCCACCAAGTACACGGTGCCGATATCGCCGTTCCCGAGCCGCTGCACGAAGTTCAAGTCGTCGAGCACGAGCCTCCTCGCCTTCGACAAGTGGCGGACCTCGATAATTTTATCGAGATCGATGCTAAAATTTATCATCGGGACAAATTTGTTGGCTTCAAAGCTCGTTTTGGAGTCCATGCAAGTGGTATCAGAGCCTGAAGTCTCGATCAACATGACTTCCACGTCGGTCGTGGTTGGGGAGGTCGAATCACGGATATCCCGCGTGTTGTCCACGTGGATATCCATCAATTTGGTGGCAATGGAGAGAGATTAGTGATGATATGAAGTGGGAGTAGTAGGAGGGAAGAAATCAAGAATTTGAAGAGAAGCAAATGGGGGCATAGTGGGGAATGTTTCGGGCCGGCAGTAAGGTAGGCTGGGTCATAGTGCCGGCTAGATAGGGCCCAAACACGCCCTTCAGTAATTCGATTTGTTCAATTAATTTGTTTTAAATTGTGTTGTTTAATATTCCCTCCGTCCCATTGGAAGCGTTTTGTTTTTCATTTTGGGCGTCCCATTGAAAGCGTTTTGTTTCTAAAAAAGGCAAGAATATGTGGACAAGATTTAACTATCCAAAAGTCAAACAATATACACTACACATTATCATTTTCTTAACATCCGCGCCCATTGGAAACAAGACGCTTCCAATGGAACGGAGGGAGTACTTTATTATTCTAAATACTATTAACAAGATCAATGTTCCCAAATGCACCGCGTCAAAATTATTGTCGAATATTGTTGTGTTGCTGAAAACAACTGCAGGAATTAATTATTACGTTGAATTTAATATAAATGATCCAAATTCACAAAAATCTTGGAGAATCACATGTATCTTTATTTGAAGAAGAAAATCAACAATCATTATTCAGCATTACATCTATCAAAATTGATCTAAAATAAACCAGTTTGATGGGCTGATCCGACCCATCGTAATTAGTAGTTCAACAAATTCGAACACAAGACTCTCATAAAGAGAAATAAAACTAATTTCATTATATATGAAACTTCGAAAAAAAATGAAGATATGAAGAAATATACAATTTGGTATGTGGGTTGATCTGACTCGATGGTCCGTGAGGGGATGAACTAGGGTAGGGTGTCAGTACAGTAGCTCGATCCATTTATGGACAGACCGGACCCGATCCAAATGATATGGTTGGGCCGGGCTGGTGACAGTTTGGCAGAGATAATGTAGACTTGGTCATGTAATCCTCTTCATGGGTTTAGCTTTCACAATAGAATTTGGGCCTCTTAGGCCCACATACATCCACTTTCGGGCCGCTCGGTTAAATACTATAGTCCCAGTGTTCTTAATGAACCATTTTATATCATTACTATATTATCTTAATTAATAATTTTTTTTTTTTTTACTTTTTTGGTACAACGAATAAATCTTAATTGATTCAATTGTTGGGATAAAATAAAAGGGAATAATATGGTGATAAATTTAGACTATTGCTTTTTAGTAAAGTCAATTAATGTGACAACTAAGGCCAATACGTGTGGATGAAATGAAAGTGTATGATGGGCATTAATTGAGCGCCGGGAAATATATGTTAAACTTCGCAATCAAGCGTCGGTTGGTATTCAAAATATTGCCGCGAAGTTTACAAGTCAATGAATATAAAAATATCTCTAAATTACAAATATACTACTCTCTCCGTCCCATAGAAAGTATATCCCTTTCTTTTTCGGGGTGTCCTATAGAAAGTGTCTCATTTCCTAAAAAGGAAGTGGACCCTACACTTTTACCAACTTAAATCAATTCAAAACAATTAATTAATTGCATGGGTCTCACCTCTCACAAACCAATTCTAAATAATTTATTAATTGTATGAGTCTCACATCTTTACCAACTAAAATCAACTTTCCTAAAACTCCGTACCCCATAGAAAGAAGACACTTTCTATGGGACGGAGGTAGTACAATTTATGAACGAGGGTAATTTTATATGTCAAAAGTTTGATATATAATTTATAAACAACACCTCTTTTTTGTGTTTTTTTTTCAAATTTCTTATTTCGCATTTTTCGTTGCAAAATTGCAGATTTTATCCCGTAATTCATAATTATGGATCAGCTCAATTATAATGAATCTTGGGTACGTGTAATTAGACACCTGCTTCTGGGTGCTATATAAATATGTTATTATTTTTTTCTTCATTATTTTATTGGAAGACGACAATACACGTGAGATTGAATTATCAAATTTAATATATCAAATCGTAGAATTCCTGAAACTAACATAGAAAAATATTTTGTATTATTTGTTCCAACTTGGATATATCTATTTTAGTTTTCTTCTTTCCTACTTATGTTCCTTTTTCTCTTTTGAGAGTAGGTGCGTGTGGGTCTCTCCCCCTCTCTCTCTCTCTCTCTAAATATTGAACGAGGCAATTGCCATGCAGTGCAGCATAATTTACCTGCTACGTACCCTTAATTAATTCAAGTGGAAATGTGCTCTGTTAGCCAAAATGAAAAAAAAGAACATATTTAGCCATCCTAAAAATAAAAACACAAATCTAACCATTTTGTCTTCTTGTGGGTGCTGGCCGATGGAGGGCCGATTAACATTCTGAGGGCCGATTGCGGCCGATTTTATATATAGAAATGGCCGATCGTGATCGGCCGAGCTATCGGCCCCAATCGGCCGAAAACAAGAAAAATGTCTATAATTGAAGGACCGATTTTGATCGGCCCCCTATTGAGTCGTGACATCGGCCCTCGGAAAATAATAAACTTAATTTACAAACATTTAATTTTAATAATTAAGTAAAAAAAATAAATATATGGCCGACCTATCGGCCCTTACTTATTCGGCCGAGATATCGGCCATGACGCTTAAGTAGCCGTTATGTAACGGCCGAAATTTACTGAGGGCCGAAACCGTTTGTTTTAATTGAGGGCCGATACTCATCGGCCCCCCATCGGCCCAACCATCGGCCCCGAGTTTCAATAATGGAGGGCCGATAGATTAAAAACTTTAGACAAACAGTTTTTACAATTTCTCACCACTTCCTCCCTCTCGCCACCGCTCGTTGCCGCCGCTCGCTCCTGCCGCCGAAATCGACGCCAACGCCGTCGTCGCCACCGTCGAACGATACATCCGCCGCTCTCAATGGCTTCCGGCGAAATTGAGGTTAGTAATTTATTGCATGATTTTGTTTGTTTTTCATTCATAGACGAAATTTAGGTTGAAATATGGTTGGGTTGACATTGTAATGTCCATGTATTGATGAAATTGTGGAGAATTTGGAGAGAATTGTAGTGTTTAATTTGTGCAAAATTCTTGAATCGGGGGCCGATTGGAGGGCCGATTTCGGGGGCCGATGAAGAATAACTCCATCGGCCCCGACTATGGCGGCTTGAATTACGCCTGTCCGGCCGATGAGAATTCGGCCCCGACCGGGTTTCGTGGCATAGGCTTCGGCCCCCGGCTGGCCGATCGGCCATTCGGCCCCGATCTATAATTGAACGGCCCCGATCGGCCATTCGGCCCCGATTGGCCGATTCGGCCATTCGATTCTATTCGGCCTCCGAGGAATCGGCCACGGCCGCACTTGGAGCCTTACGCTCGGCCCCGTCCGGCCGAATGAAATTCGGCCCTTAATGGCCGAACGACATGTGCCTCGATGCATCGGCCCGGCGGCCTTCGAGGCTTAGGCTTCGGCCCATTGGGCGAATAAAATTCAGCCCCGAATGGCTCGAATAAAAGTAAAATCGGCCCCTACTTCGGCCCGAAGGTATACCTTCGGCCCTAAAACATTAAGGCCGAATAAAAGTAAAATCGACCTGTCATCGGCCCTTAATTATTCTGTTTCGGTAATTCATTTGTTTTTCGGTAAATCTTGCGGCCCGCTTATATCCGACTATCGGTTAGACAAAAGAACCCAAAAGTCACGACATATTGGAGAGATGGTCTACCCGAACTAATAAAAACAGGTCTTTCTAGACGGGGGTGCCCGACCTAGTTCGTCGATTTATAGACGAGGCGGTTTAGACATTTGCTCTGTTGGAGGAAGGGCAAGAGTTCGATCATAGCTTTGCATCGGTTGATGTGCTATGAGGTGCGTGCACCGCCGGGGAGGCCCGTTTTCACATATCCGGACGGGAGATTCGATTTTCACGATGCAGTATGCACTCGGAACCGGGTTATTTTTCGGCGCATCTACCTTCGATAGGACGACGGCTCGTGCCCCGAAGAGTGCGGAGTGTACATGAGAGTCACAAAAGGGAATCCAGTAACAGGAGGCGAGCTATTAAATTTATGGAAAAATGACAAGCTCGGCAACCTCTCTGAAGACGATTATTTGAAGGTGGCCAATGTCTTGGCTCTGATGTGCTTTTTCTTCGCACCTGCCGACACGAAGAAGGTCAAGACCTGAATGTGGGTTCTTGCTGACGATATAGACGCGTGAAACGATTTTCCATGGGGAGCATACACGTACACTGCTCTCTTGCATTACATGAGCTTTGTACCGAAGGAAGTCGAAGCTGTAAAATCGAAGTATAATATTTATGGTCCAGTTTGGGCTCTTTAGGTACAAATTTTGGATTTTATAATTCTTTTTTTTATTTTATATTTTATAGTTGTACTGATCTTTAATCATATTGTAGATCTGGGCATATGAGGCGCTACCAGATTTGGCCAGTCTGTGTGTACGCCTTATTAATGACGGTGGTATGCCCCGATGTGTGAAATGGGTATTTGTCACGCCACCAGATACGGAATGGATTACTTTCTTTGCCTTGCCGGTAAGTAACATTTTAAATATTTATGAACTTTTATGAAACGTATTATAACCTATTTTTTAAAATTTTTGAACAGATGGACACACCGCCATTTGAGACTCTTACGCCCACTCCTGAGGAGCAGCTATCGGAATACTAGAGACGGGTGATTGGAGAGAACCCTGTCGGTGTGGAGTTTCCTAGAACGACCGCCGTACATCGGAGATGGGTGATTGGAGAGAATCCTATTCATGAAGAGGGCAGTGTACCGGATCCTCCGCCGGTAGCACAGAAGAAAAAATCGAAGAAGAAACGTGCACCGGCGGAGGGTCAGTCATCTGGGCCTCAGAGAGATGAAGATTGGAGTTTGCCCACTTATGAAGGAATGATCCGATCGATAGATGAACGGTTTCAGCAGCGCGAGACTGAGTTATTAGAAAAAGTGGATTAGCGCTGGAAGGAGAATGAGGAAAAGTTCTTCAAAAAAGTGGGGAAATTGATAAAAAGTATCTTCGGGGGCAAGGGCAAGGGCAAGGACAAGAGTAAAGGCATACGATCCAGTTCTTCGTGGAATGTCGAGGAAATTAGTAATGAATTGGATGAGGAGACATCTGCACCATCGGAGCCACCACGGGGGAGGATGGTTAATGTACATGAGTGGCCCAGCTGGAATGAAGTAGGCGAACAACCACAGAGAGATGTGGAAGATACGACAAGTGGCGATGCAAATCCGTGGGATGTGGGCTGCTCGAATGGGTAATCGTCGCGTTGATATGGGGGCGGCATAGCATGTACGAGGACCGAAATGTTTGGGTCCCAAGACGTTGGGAGCCACTCCCTTATACGGCTCCACGGTCCCCACCGCTTGTACAGGTTTACGTTCTATTCAAATTAAGTCGGTCGTTTTATATTTTTTATTTCATTTGACCATGATTTTTTGTCCAAAATGCAAGCAACATCAGTCGGTCGTGGATGACTTATTTGATACGCGGCATGTACAACAGGTGTATCATAGCCAACCGTCGGAGCGATACAATTGTACAAAGCGATGAGGTACAACATTTTTTTTGAGTTATATAATTTAGGATTTTTTTAATACAATGTTATTTGCAGCCCATACTTGGAGCGTCTCCCAAATCCTAGTGGAGCTCCACGAATGTTTGATCCGCAGACGCACCGAGGAGAGATTTTGAGCGGTTCATGGGAATGAAAATTTCAGCCAATGTCATTGTTTCCCAAAGCATAACCTCTCCCACGGCTTTTTCAAGAACTTATTGGATCCTAAGTATGACATGGGTCACGCAATGATCGATTTGTACATATGCTATCTCCGTAGAGGCTTCATTTCAAAGAACGTGACGTGTTGTTTACACCCGATTCACGCTATACCGTCATAGCGACTACGTCGGTTTTTGTAAGTATATATTTATTTTATATTTTAAATATAAAATATGTTTATTTTTAATTGTCCTGCTAATGTGTATATTTTTTTTTACGGACGTCCTTACATTCGGCTTGGACGTCCAATATAGTTGAGCCCGATAACGACTTCCATGAACGTTATGAGGTCAATTATTGTGACCGGATCCCAAATCGGGGGTTTAATGGATGCCGTTTTTGGAGCGGATACGGCATTTGGTGATGATAGGATTCCGTGGTTCGATGTCAAATTCGTAAGTTTTACAATTTTTTCAATTTTGTTTTTTCTAAGCTGTAATTATTATTAATATTTACTAATTTGTTTTATTTAATAGGTTATATTCCCGGTGTTGGCCGCCGATCATTGGATGGTCAGTCGGATTGTGTATCGAGTCATGGAAGTTGGAGTTGTATGACTCACTTAAGCTGCCGTGGAGACAAGGATATATATGAGTACCGAAAAAAGTTTTGCGGCCACTCCGCAAACCGATCGGTCGATTGCTAGATGTACGTATTTTAATATTTTTAATATTTTTTTGGGGCTACTAATTATTTTTAATCGATCTTTGGTAGGCTACTAATTCTTGGACAATGAACAAGTACCATCCGACGCATCCGGGCATTCGGACTCCCGAGTTGGTATTGATGCCGCAAAAGGAGCGGTTCAAGCAAGAGGATTCGCATAGTTGTGGTCCATATACGTCTATGGCAATTGAACGGCTCATAACTCGGATACCCTACTCCGAAATGGGGTAATTTGAAATCAAACGTCGAGTCTATCGGGAGTGGATGGCTTGGAAATGTTTCGAGCGGTGCCATTACGGAGATTTTGGATCTAGCTCTCCCAATGAGTAGTGTATTCAGTGACATTTTGAAACATTTTGTAAATTTAATTTTATAACATTTTGTAACATTTTGTAATATTTTGTAACATTTTGGAAATTTTCGTAACATTTTTTTTGGAGATTCTATACCTCTCGGCCGAGGCCGAGAAAATCATGTATCGGCCCTCAGGCCGATACACAGCCGATTAGTTATTGGCCCCAATCCGATCGGCCCCGAGCTATGCATGGCCTCGGCCGAGATTCTATACCTCTCGGCCGAGGCCGAGAAAATCATGTATCGGCCCTCAGGCCGATACACAGCCGATTAGTTATCGGCCCGATCGGCCCCGAGCTATGCATGGCCTCGGCCGAGATTCTATACCTCTCGGCCGAGGCCGAGAAAATCATGTATCGGCCCTGAGGCCGATACACAACCGATTAGTTATCGGCTCGATCAGTCGCATCATAAACCACGTCCAGGAAACATCATTTTCAATAGGACCTACACCAAAAGCGAGAGGGAAAATTTGCTCGTTCGCATCACAAGTAGCTGCGACGAATAATATTCCCCTATTTCTCCCTTTTAAATGGGTACCATCCACCACAATTACCTTCCGGAGGTTTCCTAACCAAGGGGCTCGCGATACACCAAGCGCAATAAATAAATGTCGGAAACGACCATCCTCACTCACATCAAGATCCGTATATGTTCCCGGATTTGTTTGTTCCAACAAATGCAGATATTTTGGCAGTTTGCTGAACGAATCTGCATGTCCGCCGTAAATCATCGATATAGCTGCGTTGCGCGCTCGGAGGGCAACACCGTAGGTTGCTTCTATTCCAAATTTATCCAACAGATCGGCCTGAATATCAGCCGGTTTCATTAACTTGCTTTGATGGCGCATTTTACGGGCTATATAAGCAGCGACAACCTTCGACCTCACATTTCGTTCGCCAAGTCCGGATAAATCGGTTATGCGAGTTGTGGTCCGCAACCCATCTAACAACCTCCCAACACGTCCGACCTCTACGGTATGCCCGTAGGCCGGAATGGACAATCAACACTTCTTACGCACAAATATTCCAAACGGGAAGCACTAGAACGTTGCACTCGAAATCCGCACCGTTTTCCAAATGGAATAGAGCTACAAGAGGCATAAACTTCGTCTTTCGAGCTCAACATCAATCCCACTTGCGACTTCCGTCTACAACAAGTAATCGGTTACTGCGACGCTCATCGAATCGGATACATCAAGGGAACAACAGGAAGTAGCCGGTTGCATGCGCTTACGTGTTGTCGTGTACGGTCTCGTCATTTGTTCGAGAACGATTGATCGGAACTAGCAAAGACATAAGTTCACTTACGCCACCCTCCCTCGGAATCCATGCGAAGCAAAATCTTGTAACGAACAATTAGTCAAGGCGTAAGGAATATATTCATCCTCATCATCATCGGATGATGAGTCCAAGTCCGCCTCACCATCTGAATCCGTCTCCACACGAACATTCCTTTGGGGACCCCGTCCGCCATCATTACTTCTACTTCCTTGCCCCGTAAAGCAATTAGGACCCCCGAAATTATAATTATCTTCGGGAAATTGATTCGGATTCGAAACACCAAATTGAGGATTTTGCACTTCAGGATACACAACAAAAACAACCGGCTCTACGTCTATAGAGCACAATCGCGAAGATCGGTATCATGGCCCATAATGGCCTTCATCATCCGGCCGGTTCGTCGGGAAAGCGACGAGATAATAAATGAAGTAGTTGAAAGGAAGGGAATAAGCAACGAGCCACCGATCAATGTTTTGTTGAAGATATTCGAGAGAAATATTGTTTGAAGGAATGTAAACAATGAACTCATGCCCCCAGACATAATTCGACTCGCATCGAATTGGCGTTCAATTTCACAATAATTGATCGAAAATCTGTCATTTCTATCAACCAAATTTTGTTTGAGAAGATTGGAAGTGGAATGACGAAAATTTGGTGTGAATCAACCAAATCGGCTATCCTACGTCTTATAAGGAATTGTTCTGACAAAATTTCACGTGAAATATCAATCGGGCCGATCGGCCCCCATCGGCCCCGCCATCGGCCCTCCGCTTCGTGCATGTGCAAGTAATATTCGACTAGTCAAAACTGCAGATAAAGGCGATTTGCGGCAAAAAAAGTCGTGGATCGGCCCTCATCGGCCCCGTCGGCCCTCAATCGGCCCCTATTGGAAATTTGCAGCAAAAGTCTTGCAGTGTCTTGTCCAATAATGTCTCGAAGGAGGGGCTTAGGGCCGATGTAGGGCCGACATACACCCTTAATCGGCCTCTTTTCGGCCCTTCTTCGGCCGATAGCTTGTTCGGCCGTCGGCCATTTCTTTTCGGCCGATGGGGATCTTTTCGGCCATTTCTTTTCGGCCGATGGGTAGGGCCGATGGACAACAACAATTCGGACGTCCATCGGCCGATGGGGATATTTCGCCTGTAATCATCAGGGCCGATTAAGGGCCGATTGACTCCCACATCGGCCCCCGATCGGCCCACCGCCGTATAAGGACAAATATGACTAGATTTGTGTTTTGTTTTAGTGGTTGGCTACATTTGCTTTTCAATTGGTACTATTTGGCCTCTGCTGCAAATGCCCCTTAATTCAAGTGTAGGTTGTAGCTAAATCTTGATCATTAAACTACTGCATAACTAATTAATGTTAAACTTGATCATTCTCTTTAATGAAATAATTGTAATATACATAGAAGGCTCAGTTGAGGATAGTGAATTTATCCTCGTCACACATAGAAATACTTATTATTCTTTCCGGTTTATTTATAGATATATTTCTTCTTTTATATAGAGAGTAGTATTGAAGAAATGCTAGTACTTGTGTGGACAGCTTACTATACTTATTAATCATCGGGACCGCCGAGGCGGTCATTTAACCGCCGCAATAGTAGTGTCGCAATTGATGGTGATGTAGAGCTGTATTAATTTGACAAAATGGCCATTTTTCCTAATTTTCCTCAAATTAAAGTTTAAAAGTCTTCAATTTTTTTCTTATATAAAAGTATATATAAAGTTGTTGGAATTAATTAAAAATTGGATTATTTATCTTTTCAGCATTAGATATTTTAATTAGGTTGATGTATGATTAAAAATTAGACTGCCGAAATATGCAATGTTGTAGAGGATGACGGCCATCTCTACTACTAATTCACCACGTGATTATAGTACGTGGGTGGTTCTCATTTTTTTGTTATATTTTCATTTATCCATTCAGTATTATTCTAAAACTTTCTTGGGTTCTACACGAATCTAGGAAAGTACACGAATAGTTGAATAGATTCGATTATATTGTGGTCAAATTCATTTAAATTTTACTATAACTTTAAACACACGGATCCACAAATTGATAGAATCCAACATTAAATATTAACTAATTATATTAAATAAACAAAGTGCTAACCCAAATCATATTTCCAGTATTTTTGTGTAATCTTTGATAGTATTTTGTCTCCAACTAAAATATTTATTTAGCATAAAGAACTAACCTTTGGTTGAAGCTTCTTTTAAAATTACTATTTTGAATTTTGACTTCAGTTGCTTTCTGATGTTTATTTAGCGCGTCGCTGTCTTCTAGACGGATAAAACTTTGAAAATTTGAAGGAAGCCTCTAGTGATATTACCGCAGTCTGATTAATACTCCATCCGTCCCGTTATTACCGTCCTACTTGTCTAATCGGGTTGTCCCGCTATTACTGTCCTCTTTCCTAAAATAGTAAAAATTACTTTTAAAAACAAAATGAAGTGAGTCCCCCTTACTCACTACTCAACCCCCACATTCTTATACTCTCTCTTTTCAAAAATCTATCTCACACTCGATTATGTTCCGCTCCGAACTCAGAAAATTATGATTTTTATCTTTTTGAAAACTTTAGATTATTTCTTCAAATATAATATAAAAAAAAATATAAAAAATAAAAATCGATTGCCTTTTACTAGCCTTGCAAAAATTTGGATAATTCTCATTTCTTTCCACCAATCACTCTTCGAAAACTGTGTCATTTTCTTTATATAATTAAAACTCATAAAATACACACTAAACTAAAATTTTTTAATCTCCGTGCAGAAGTCAACTGGGACATAATTAGCGGGACGGAGGGAATACTTGCCTAATCACATTGCCATCAGGAATAAAATATATTCAGAGATGAAATTATACAAACAATGAAAGTTTTCAACGGTTGTACTTCCTCCGTCCCATAGAAAGTGTCTCATTTCTATGGGGTACGAAGATTTAGAAAATGAGAGTGAATAATATATATTCTTTGACTTTTAGCTTGTTAATTTTGATCCATATATTATTTATCTTTTTAAGGAATAAAATATTTTATATGGAACGATTTGAAAAAGGAAAATAACCCACTTTCTAATGAGACGAGGGATTACTACATATGTCTAGGCTAATATACAATTATAGTATTTATCGAATGAGTGACATTAATTTGCAATCTTGATGGCTACCTCTAAGGGCGCGTAGGGTCTGAGATTTTACATTAAATTTGGAGTGTCCTTAAAAATCAAGAATATAATAATCTCGACTTGGTGGGGAACATATTTTTTTCTTAGTGTTCACACTTTTGCAGTGTGAAAATTGTGTACGACGATGGTGGTGCTTTATTTTCCTCCTAGATAAGTAGTTACTGCATTTTATCCGCAGTCCTTTTATGGTCTCTCTCTCACACTCTCTGGGTAAGTTCTTTTTGGACGTAGTAATGATGATCTTTTTTATATTTTAATGGTTGGGGACAGAGGGTTTTGTTCAAATCTTGATCTTTGTGTTTGTTTTGATGAACGATAAGTTCTTTTCTTCGAGTTCAAGTAAGGAATGATTTTCTTGCATCTGGGTTTGGATTAAACTAGTGTCTTCTTGCTGCTTTGTTCTTCCAAGAATGTGTATGGTAATCTTTTTGTTGTGTATTATATTGGGTGTTAAGCTTTAATGAAAGAAGACTTGGGTGTTTATGTTTGATGGAATCTTGAGATTTTTATATTGCTATTCCAGGTTGGTGTTGCTGAAATCTTAAGCATAATGGATACTGTCTAAGAAAAGATAAAGTTGGGATAGAAAAAAGGATTTTAAATTTTAAAATCTTTGATGCTTTGAACCTTTCTCTTTATGCAGAGTATTATGCAATGATTTCATTAGCTTATTTCTAGTGCTTGAATTTCCTTGCAGATTTTGGGTAGAACTCAATGAGATCAGTTGTTTTGTGAGAATTCTTTTTGTCATTGAGTAGAAGGGGGAGTTTTAGTTAGAGAAGTCATGGCGTCGCCGGATGAGAGGGTGGCGGTGAGGTCTCTCAGCCGTGGCTCCGCCACTAGTAGGAGGATCAGTTTTGCCTCTGTTAGTACAAGGAGTTGGGCTTCTGCTAGTGTGAGAGAGGTTTTCACTGCACCAGGGCAGGATGCTTTTGGGAGAAGTGGGAGGGAGTTTGATGATCAAGAGGAGCTTATGTGGGCAGCCATTGAGAGGCTGCCCACGTATGATCGAACCCGAAAAGGGATCTTGAAGCAAGTGATGGAAGATGGGAAAGTTGTGAGAGAAGAGGTTGATTTTGCCCATTTGGGAGATCAAGAAAGGAAGCATCTCATGGATAGTATTCTCAAAGTGGTTGATGAAGATAATGAGAGGTTTCTCTTAAGGCTAAGAGAGAGGACTGATAGGTGAGTAGACATGGCTGGTTCAATTACTTTCTCTCTAATTCTTGATTGAGATTTGAGACTCCGATTCTTTCTGTTGGATAGGGTTGGAATTGAAGTCCCAAAAGTCGAAGTTCGGTTCGAGCATTTATCCGTTGATGGAGATGCATATGCTGGATCAAGGGCGCTGCCAACTTTGTTAAACTCTACATTGAATACATTGGAGGTAATTTCCTCTCATTTTTACTGTTTTATAGTTCCACAAGACTTGAGTTGTACTCATAAAACTTGATTAGTACAGGGGATTTTCGAAAAAATCAAGATTATTCCTTCGAAGAAGAAGTCTATCAAGATACTTCATGATGTTAGTGGAATTGTGAGTCCTTCAAGGTTGGTTTACTAATACCTTTTAGTGTCAAATTTGAAGCTAAATTACTTATGTAACATTATGTAACTTAAGTTAGATAACTATTTATAAAAGGAAAAAATCATACATCAAATCTACTAATTTTCTTGATTTTGTGCATTGTGTTAGGATGACACTACTTCTTGGACCTCCTGGAGCAGGGAAAACTATATTACTAAAGGCTCTTGCTGGGAAGCTAGAGAAAGATCTTAGGGTATGTTGTGATTTGTGATTGTAATCATTCATCTTGTTATTTCATAACAATTCTTCTTCTCCTCGCCTATTCAAAACTCACCCTTCTCTTCGCATTAGGTAAACGGAAGAATCACTTACTGCGGTCATGAAATGTCCGAATTCGTTCCTCAGAGGACGTGCTCCTACATCAGTCAACACGACCTTCACCACGGGGAGATGACCGTTAGGGAAACGTTAGACTTTTCCGGACGTTGCTTAGGAGTTGGGACGAGATATGACCTCCTAGTAGAGCTGGCTAGAAGAGAAAAGCAAGCAGGGATCAAACCCGACCCCGAGATAGACGCGTTCATGAAAGCTACTGCAGTGGCTGGCCAAGAATCTAGTCTAGTAACAGACTACGTTCTAAAGGTTAGTTTCTTGATTTTGTGTTTCATGATTCTTAACTAGTCATCAAGATAATCATATAGTCATAGCATTTGATATTGTTTATCTTGTTTAGATTCTTGGATTAGACATTTGTGCTGATATATTAGTGGGAGATGAGATGAGGAGAGGGATATCCGGTGGGCAGAAGAAGCGGCTCACAACTGGTAAGTTAAACAAACTCAACAAAATAAGATACTATATGTCTTGTTTTAATCTTGATTGGATTGTGAATTTGTGATTTATGCAGGTGAGTTCCTGGTTGGACCAGCAAAAGTGTTCTACATGGACGAAATCTCTACCGGTCTTGATAGCTCAACGACGTTCCAAATCATAAAGTACATGAGACAAATGGTTCATGTAATGGATGTGACAATGATAATCTCCCTCCTCCAGCCTGCACCAGAAACTTATGAGCTCTTTGATGATATCATCCTTATCTCAGAAGGGCAAATTGTCTACCAAGGCCCTCGCGAAAACATCCTTGAGTTTTTCGAGAGCGTTGGTTTCAAATGCCCGGAGAGAAAGGGAGTAGCAGACTTTCTTCAAGAAGTCACTTCAGCAAAAGATCAAGAGCAGTACTGGTGCAAGAAGGACGAGCCTTACCAATACATCTCAGTTGCTGAATTTGTCGAATGCTTCAGCTCGTTCCACGTCGGGCAAAAGATTTTCGATGAACTTGCAGTCCCTTATGATAAAACTAAAACCCATCCTGCAGCATTGGTTACCGAGAAATACGGAATATCTAATATGGAACTCTTTAAAGCAAACTTGTCAAGGGAGTGGCTTCTGATTAAACGGAATGCCTTCTTGTACGTGTTTAAGACGTTTCAGATAACTGTGATGTCGATTATTACCTTCACGGTGTTCTTTAGAACGGAAATGAAGTCCGGACAGTTGGCTGATGGAGGGAAATTTTATGGTGCTCTGTTTTTCAGTCTCATCAATGTGATGTTTAATGGAACTGCAGAGCTTGCATTGACAGTTCTTCGACTTCCCGTGTTTTTTAAACAAAGGGATGCTTTGTTCTACCCTGCTTGGGCTTTTTCTTTGCCTATTTGGCTTCTTAGAATCCCTCTTTCTCTTATGGAATCATTGATATGGATTGTTCTTACTTATTACACTATTGGATTTGCTCCTGCAGCTAGTAGGTAATGTTATTGTGATCCATCTCAACACTTTTTTCTCTCCCTTTATTTCCCTTCCTCCCTCTAATTTGAAAAATTATCCATATTTTTTCAGGTTCTTCCGCCAATTACTAGCATTCTTTGCTTTGCATCAAATGGCTTTATCACTATTCAGATTCATTGCTGCACTTGGAAGAACACAGGTTGTTGCAAATACACTAGGCACCTTCACTTTGCTAATGGTGTTTGTTCTTGGTGGTTTTATCATTGCTAAAGGTTAGTGTTCTTCTCATCATTTCATAATTTCTTCATACTCCCTCCGTCCCATTCGACTTGTCTAGTTTTCCTTTTTGGGCTGTCCCGTTCGACTTGTCTAGTTTCCAAAAAAGGAAGCCTAATCATTACACAACATACCACTTTTTCTTTGTGGGGCCTACCTCTTTACACACAATCACACACTCATCTACACACAACCACCCACTCTTCTTAATCTCCGTGCCCAAAAGAAACAAGACAAGTGGAATGGGACGGAGGGAGTATATAATTAATGTATTGATATACTTAGTTTGTAATATACTTTTCAGACGACATTGAACCGTGGATGATCTGGGGTTACTACATTTCTCCTATGATGTATGGTCAGAATGCCATAGCCATCAATGAGTTTCTTGATGACAGATGGAGCACTGTAAGTTATTAGCTAATTTGTAGAATGATGACAGATGCCATAGCATTATTGTTTATCGCGTTCTTGTTCTTCTCAGCCAAACACAGATACTAGGTTTTCTGAACCAACAGTTGGGAAAGTTCTGCTTAAGATGAGGGGCATGTTTGTTGACGATTATATGTACTGGATATGTGTCGTTGCTCTCTTCGCCTTCTCCATTTTCTTTAACATTTGCTTCATCTTGGCTTTGACATATCTCAATCGTAAGCGCAGCTTCTGTTATCCTTCTTCTCCATACTTTTGAGATTTCGGAGAACTAATTCATTCTCTTTTGTAGCTTTTGGAGATTCAAAATCTATTCTACCAGATGAGAATGCTAAGAACAAGAAGAATATTGCCTCTGGTGGAAGCTCAACTTCTGCAGCTCAAGTTGAAGGTTAGATACACTTAAAAAACTTCTTGTTTGAGTGTTGCAACTTCTTCTAAGAAAGAGAAACATAACTGCAGGCAAAGAGATGACTGCAAGATCTTCTGAGGATACAACAAGAAAAGGGATGGTTCTTCCTTTCACTCCCTTATCTCTAGCATTCGATCACGTTAACTACTACGTCGATATGCCTGCTGTAAGTCTTGATCATAATTCATAACAAAGAAAAGGGATATCCGGGCTATAGGAAAGATTGGACTTTTGTTTATACATGACCATGATATTCTGCAATTCTTGATTCTATAGGAAATGAAGAAGACTGGTGTTGAAGAAAATCGCCTTCAGTTGCTGAGAGATGTGAGTGGAGCTTTTAGACCCGGTGTTTTGACAGCGTTAGTCGGAGTCAGTGGGGCAGGCAAGACAACTCTAATGGACGTATTGGCTGGAAGAAAGACCGGTGGATACATTGAAGGAACTATTAGTATCTCCGGCTATCCAAAGAATCAATCAACTTTTGCTCGTGTGAGCGGCTACTGTGAGCAGACTGATATCCATTCCCCTCATGTTACTGTCTATGAGTCTGTAGTCTACTCTGCTTGGCTTCGTCTTTCTCCAGATGTGGACAAGGATACAAGAAAGGTACATTAAATATTTACGTACTCCATAACTTGAATGAGTGATTGATTGAAGCTTCTATGCCTTGTATCAGATGTTTGTTGAGGAAGTGATGGATTTGATTGAATTGAACTCTTTGAGAAACGCCTTAGTTGGCCTTCCGGGAGTGGACGGTTTATCAACCGAGCAGAGAAAGCGACTAACCATAGCAGTAGAACTGGTTGCTAACCCTTCAATTATCTTCATGGATGAGCCTACATCTGGTCTAGATGCTAGAGCTGCTGCAATTGTGATGAGAACAGTACGTAACACGGTAGATACTGGACGGACTGTTGTCTGCACAATCCACCAGCCTAGCATCGACATATTCGAAGCTTTCGATGAGGTAACAATTCACACCAACTAACTAAACACATCTTCCCCTTTGAAAAACTTCCATCTCAAATGGTGTGTATTTTTATCTCTGTAGCTGCTGTTGATGAAGAGGGGAGGACAAGTAACCTATGCTGGCCCTCTTGGCCACCACTCTAGATTGTTGGTTGAATATTTTCAAGTAAGTATTTTTCTTTTTCTGTATGAAAAATGTGAAATTACATAAATATTTTCCATGACTGATTCAATAAGCATTTTTTTTAAACTAGTCTGTTCCTGGGGTCCCTGAGATCAAACAAGGCTACAATCCTGCTACATGGATGTTGGATATTAGTACTCCTGCTATGGAGGCTCAACTGAATGTCAATTTTGCTGAAATCTACGCAAAATCTGAACTCTACCGGTTAGTACAGCATAAGAAATCCAGATTTATTTCATGTTCTTAAAACTCCCTCTTCATCAATCTTGATTATATGAACTCACAGGAGGAATCAAGAACTGATTAAAGAACTGAGCTCTCCAGCCCCAGGTTCTAAAGATCTTCATTTCCCAACAGAATATGCTCAGTCTTTTCTTACACAATGCAAAGCTTGCTTCTGGAAGCAACACTTGTCTTATTGGAGGAATCCGCAGTACAATGCTATAAGATTCATTATGACAACAATTATTGGGATTATCTTTGGAGTCATATTCTGGAACAAGGGGGAGAAATTGTAAGTAAAACCATGCAAGTTTAGTTGTATCTTTTGAAGTCTATTATAGTATATGATGATGAAAAATGGTGCTAAATAGGTCTAAACAACAAGACTTGATGAATCTACTTGGAGCAATGTACTCTGCTGTGATGTTTCTTGGAGGGACAAATACGTCTGCTGTTCAGTCGGTCGTAGCTGTTGAAAGAACGGTGTTTTATCGTGAGAAGGCAGCCGGGATGTATTCAGCTCTACCTTATGCATTTGCACAAGTGAGGAAAAAACTTAGGCCTTAGTTTCCTCATGCCTTATGAAGAGACTGATTTTACTTTTAATTTTGTGATGTGAATTAGGTGGCGATCGAGACACTCTACGTATCGGTCCAAACGTTCATATACAGCCTCATCCTCTACGCGATGATTGGGTTCCATTGGCGCGCAGACAAGTTCTTCTGGTTCTACTTCTTCGTCTTCATGTGCTTCATCTACTTCACCTCATACGGGATGATGCTTGTTGCTCTGACTCCCAACTACCAGATTGCTGCGATTGTTATGTCGTTCTTCCTCAGCTTTTGGAACTTATTCTCCGGATTCTTGATCCCAAGAACGGTAAGAAGAAGCATCAAGAAAGCACACACTCTTAAAAGGGTTGGCCTAAAATGTGATATTTTCTTGATTTTTTGTCAGCAAATTCCCATATGGTGGAGATGGTACTACTGGGCTTCTCCGGTGGCTTGGACGATATACGGGCTCGTGACTTCTCAAGTGGGAGATAATACTGATCCAGTTGTGGTGCCTGGGGTGGAGACAAATGTGCAAGTGAAGGAGTATTTGGAAGCTTACTTGGGATTCAAGTATGACTTTCTTGGTGCTGTTGCTGCTGCTCATGTTGCTTGGGCGATCCTCTTCTGCCTTGTTTTTGCCTACGCGATCAAGTACTTCAACTTCCAGAGGAGGTGAATCAGAACAGAGAGGTATGCAAGTGTAAAGAAGAACAAATTGATTTCTGATTGTTTTGTTCTATGTATAGGATGTGTATTGTTGCTGTGTTTGTTAGGCTTGTTTTGCTTGTAATATTCTTGATTTCTTGCTTGATTATTATTCCACAGAAGATATAACAGACTACTGTATAATTCAATTGGAGTTTATGTTACTGTATATGTTCCAATTGGTGTATATTTTACTATGTATATTTCAATTGCTTGATTGCAACATATTGTGTGTGTTTTTGTTCTAACAAAGTTTACCATAAAACTCTCATGAAGTGAATATTTGAGGCTTTTTGATTCAAGAAAAGGAGCCAATACAGAAAAGGGAAGAAGAAAAAGAACAGAGGAAGAGAATAAAATTCTCATGCTTTCAAGTTGGCTATCTTGCTGAGTTCTTCAAGCTTTCTCATTCTGAATTTCTCACTTTCCTTCAATAACTGCAAAAATCAGCATAAAGAGGAAGATAAGCAAAAAAATCGTGTTCTTAACTTTATATACAAGATGAAACACGATTCGAAATAGAAGCCAAATAGTTGCTAAAAAGAGTTCAAACCTCCATAAGGGTAGTGGTGAGTTGGGACCTTTCATTGCTCTTTTCTTGGACAGCCTCCATTGCTTCTTTATATTCTTTTTCCTAAATTAAGAAAATAAAAGTTCAGATATTCGTTCTATTTTGAAAGATGCTTTTTTTTTCCAATTATAAATTGGGACCAAAAAAAATAATTAAAAATCTTACTTTCTTTTGGCATATTAGTTGAAGGGATTTGAGATCTCGATTGGCTAATTCTAATCTTCTACGCACATTAGTCACCTCTTTTCTGGATGGATCTGTCAACTCTTCAAGTTCCTATTAAGTTCACAAATTACAAATTAGAATAATTTGATAGTCCGTAATAAAAAATTTGCGATCATTTATTGTAAACTTACTGCCCAAACTTGTGTCAAACGCTTAGACTCTTCCTCTACGCGGCTAAGTTGAGATTCCAGTCTCTCTCTCACCTCCTTCTTCCTCCTCTCAATATCATCTTCTCTCGCTTGATACGTTGCTATCGCCGTCTTCGACGTCTCGTCGGCGTCGGCGTCGCCGGAGAATGATCGGCCGCTGCTGCCGATACGTCCAAGGCTCTTCTTCATGTTAAGTATTTTTCCCTCTTTTGAAACATGCAAGCTTCTTCTTACACATATATATATATATATAGCTACACTTTATAATTTGATTTGTTCTACTTCTTATTTATACATTATAGACTTTCTTTGCTTTTGCTTTAACTCTTGCTATCTTTTTCTTCTTTTCAAGCTATATTTGGTCAAGACAAAAAAAATAAAATAAAGCAATATTGTCTTTATTTATCACTTTACTTTTATGCTTTCAGTTTTGGGCGCTAAACATTTAAATAGTTTCGATGATTTTCCATAATTTTTAAGTATGCATGATATATAGGCTGGTATAGAGAGTGTGCATGGAGTCACCAACACCCCCTCAAAATTATTAAATTACAAATCCAACCTTTTTTTTCTTTTTGCAAATCACTATTTTTATACTGCAAATCGTATATGATACCCAACATTCTAAATTCTCAATTCCTATATTTGTCCCTAATTATAGGGGTTTGTTATATGGAGGTAGTAGAAATCCAATACATTCAAAAGGTGATGCATTTACAGTGGTCAAATTGGTCATGCATAGAGACAAAGTGGTCACCCTATAATTGAAGAGAGATATCTAAGGAAGAGAAAACAAAATAAAACAAGATGCGGAACTAGAGCTATGAAGTTGGGGTCGAAATAGAGGGACGGTGGCCGAAGGCAGAGAAAAAAATCAAGAGTTGCTAAATATAGTTTTAAATGATTCGAATACAAACACGATATGAAAGATATAATTA
This sequence comes from Lavandula angustifolia, assembly GCA_028984105.1. Classification (NCBI taxonomy): domain Eukaryota; kingdom Viridiplantae; phylum Streptophyta; class Magnoliopsida; order Lamiales; family Lamiaceae; genus Lavandula; species Lavandula angustifolia. Next base: position 2,109,315 of record CM054820.1, on the reverse strand, counting down.
TATTATTTCTTGTATTTGTTACGCTGAGAAAGATACTTTTATAACTAGTAGAAAAAAGAGAGAGAAAAATATTTATAACATATGAGAGAGTTATACATATATATTGAATTAATTATACTTGTAATAAAATTAAAGAAAACTAGAAAAAAAATAATTTAAAAATCTAAAAATAAAAATCAAATGAGTGCATTGGGTTTCAAACATGAGACCTCTCTTAAAAGAAATAGTCATTAACCAACTACACTACAAGCAAATAATTAATTATATTTTTCACTAAAATTATATATAAACAACACGAATCTTATACCCTATTTAGTCGAAGTTCCATCGGCCGGGGGATCGGTCGACCCTCCCGACCCCCTCTAGTTTCGCCAATAACAAGATCCATGATCTTATATTAATTACTACTACTATATATGTCGTGGAATATGTCATATATATATATATATACACATATTTCCTTTATTAAAATTATTATAAACTATTTTACAAACTGTCATGTATTTTCACTTAAAACTCGTTATCTATTCTCTTTCATTCCCTCCTATTAAGGACACCCCTACAACTCACGGTCTTAAGGATACTAAAGTAACTGAAAAGTCGTAACTATTATTTATTGATAGCATGTGTGTATCTAGAAGCTACCATGTATCTTGTATATATATCTTGTATTCATTGTTAGTAAATAAGAGAGACTTATTTTTCACAAATCTTAAAACACGTTTATGGTATCAGAGCGAATCCTCTCAAACGAGAAAACCCTAATATATCTCCTCGCCGCCATCACAAATCTATCTCTCCATCCATCACCATGTCTGTCGATAACAACGAATCTGATTCTTCTTCTCCTGTTCCAAACTCTCTCCCTCCATCCAACACCATTATTCCCATCACTGCCCACCACCATCTCCCCATCAAACTCACCTCCACAAATTTTCTATCATGGCGTGCTCACCTTCTTGCGTTACTTGACGGTTTCAATCTAACCATGTATATCTATGGCTCTCACTCTTGCCCACCCAAAGGGGATCTCACTCAACCTTCCGCCGCATTCACGACGTGGTTCCAACAAGATCGCCTTCTCCTCGCTGCACTCTTTGGCTCGGTCTCTCCCGAAATTCTTCCCCTCATCACCGCTTGCACAACCTCCGCCGAAGCCTGGTCTTCCCTTAATCATATGTATGCTAGCACGTCAATTCTCCGACTCTAGATTCACCCTCTCGCTCCTCCAGCAAATCCTCACCACGTCCTCCACCACCCCCTCCACCTCCCTATCCCCCTTCTCCCTCATCATCTCACTCATCTCCGCCGCCATCCTCCTCACCTCCTCCCCACTCCCCTGCACCACCACCTTCCTCACCACCCTCGCCACCTCCCCTCTCTCCAACCTCCCCGCCCTACTCCTCACCACCTCCTCCCCCGCCCCCACCTCCTCCACCAACCTCGCATTCAACGGCTGGTCCAAATGCATCGGCACCGCGATTATCGGCACGGCGGCGTAAACCCCCTCCATCACCGAGCTCCACCCGCAGTGGCTCATGCAACCGCCGACGCTGGGATGGGATAATATCTGCCACTGTGGGACCCAGCCCGCCACCACCATCCCTCTTTCCTTAACGCTCTCTAAAAACCCTTCCGGTAGCTTCTCGTTAACCTTGTTTGCTTCGCCTAGCGGAAACCTAACGGCCCATATAAAGTTAACGCCGCTTATCTCTAACCCGTTAGCTATCTCTTCGATCTCGTTTTCCGATAAGTAATACTCCGTACCGAAGGAGGTGAAGACTGTGGACCGTCGATCTTTTTGATCCAACCATTGTATTATATTACTATCGTTTTTTTGATTAGTCTCATCATCTTGTACTAATTCTTGAACAAGTGGTCCGACCGGGATGAATTTCTTATTTGTTAATTCAGATAAATAATCCAGGTATTTCCCTTCAATCTCTCGGAACGTCTTGATCAAGACGATTTCCGACGATCTTTTCACGCATTCTTGAACCCTAATATGGTCGTCGGTGCCGGCGGAGTTGACTAACCGTTCGAAGACGGAGAATTCGTTTTGCCGGAAGTATATCGCCGGAAAAGGGTACTCGAGTCCCTTCCCAAACCAGTGGTACAAGATTTGCGAGATCACGGCGGCGCCGTTGGGGAAGAAGAGGACGGCCGGGATGTTGTGCACCGCCTCCTCCTCCACCGCCCACGGCTGGAGGAAGTCGTAGAAGACTAGGTCGGGCTTGAGGGTGTCAAGGATGGTGGAGAAGGCGGGCCGGGCTTGATCGAGGGCTTTCTTGAGGGGCGCCATGAGGTGGGGCGGGAGGGCGTTGGTGGTGTGGTGGTGCGGCGGAAGCTCCGGCGTGGCGCGATGTGGAGGTTCACAAGTTTGATGGAGATGAGTTTTTGGGAGAGAGATTTTCTTATGTGATCGAGGTTTGTTTGTGACGAGTCTAATTAGTAGCATCCACTTGGGTAGTTGGACCGTATTTTCTAAACTGTCTTACAGATTTTCGAGCTTATTTGGCGAATGACGAGATGCTGACGTGACAGACGCGTTTTGAAGGATAAAGAAGTGTTTTTGGGCGAAAATATTAAGGAAGAAAGGTGGAGGATAAGGAAAAAGAAGACATCCTTCCCGAACGCAGCATACAACTCTTCGTTGTACTGCGCTCTCCAAGTGTGCTTGTTCCCCCTTTTTCCTTAACCCGGCAAGTCTTTGTGAAATAACTCACATGACAAGAAAAAAGAAGGCGTTAAGAGACCCTCCTGGCCAAACCCCAGATACTCTAAGATCCTTTTTCAAACCTACTCCCATTTCGAATCAAGAGATAGATAGATAGACATATCACATTGCACTGATCGGGGGCGTTTATAGTGACTTAGGGGTCGAAGACCAAGAAGTGAGTTATTTATAACAAGCAGAAAAAATTAGATATTATTTATCTAATTAAAATCTTTCCATACTTATCAAAAACCCTACTTCTACAAGGAAAGAGAGTCGTCATATATATATGAGGAGAGACGGACGAGTTTGGGGATCTTTTTGACATATGCGTTCATCAATCTGACCGAGGGAGAGAAGAAGAGAAAGACAGCAACGCAGAAGAAGTTCAATTGTTCATCACCATAGTTTAGATTTGGAAGAAACAACACTTATCTTTCGTTTTATTTGATCGCTTTTTGAAGACCTGAAGTTTATAGCCTTCGGATCAAGGATGAGATTAATCGTTCGGTACTTTAGATATTTTAATTATATTTTTGTTCGTCTTCGTGTTTCAGTTTTGTTGCTGTTCGTTGCTTTAATTTCGTTTATGATATTTTTGAATTTCAACATGTTTTGCATTCTGCCCAGTTTAGTTGTCCGCCCGCCTAGTCGGACTTGTATGCGTAGCTAAATTCTTAAGGGTTGACGAGATGTGAAACACACACTTTAACGTTTACGTGAGACTTAGATTTTAATAATTAATCACTTAGATTTCGAATTAATCTTGGTTAATTAATGAGTTAGATAATCTAGGTTTTATCACCCTAGGTTAGTTTAATTCATAGCTAATTTAGTACTTTCATCGTTTCTGTTGGGATTAGGCTAAATAAATAGCACAATTATTCCTTGAATAATAGGATTAATTTAGTAGGAGACTATTAGATGTCCACCATACGAGTAGACTCCTAAATCGGATTCCCTTAGTTCTTAAAGCTGATTAGGTGTTAAATCTATTGATTGTCCACCAACGTTGGTTGCATCTAATTTAGAGAAGTAGTCGTTCCAATGCCCACCATGGCGACTATCGAATAATTAAGGGGGAATATGGGATGTATCAATTTAATTACGGCGTCCTACAACTGATTGATCTATAGAGATTAATTTATCTTTAGTGTCGATCGATTGTGTGTGTGAATTATTTTGCTGGACCCATTTCTTTGCATACGTTTATTCCGTATTTATTTTCAGTTGTTTAATTTCTTGCTTTAGTTTAGAAAACCTCTAAAATTTGCGTGGTCGCTAATCAAACCCCATAAATTAATAGGAATTTAATGTTTAAAATCTCCGTTCTCTGTGTTCGACACCTGTTTGCTATACTAATCTAAGTTCTAGCATTTTGTATGATTTATTTAGTGAAAACAACGATCATCAGTTTGTGAGGAGCAAATGTAGGTGACGAAGTTTCGTTTGGCTAAGGATTTTGCGAGTTGTAAGAATGGTGAGATGTGGCCGTGGGCAAGCCATGGGAACATAAGAACCCTAATGCTTCTAGTTCGTGCATCCATATCAAGATTTTGATTTTTATTGTATTTCTTGAAGTGGATTTTGTGGGAGGAAGTGGGTTTTGTGTATTAATGCATGTGGAAGGAAATGGATAAAGTGCTAGGTTTCTTGAAAAGGTGGATGATTTGTAAGGTATGTGACGTGGAGAGAGGAGAGAGAGACATTAATTACAATTATATTTCGATAAAGTAATATTCGATAAAATAATAATTTCGTTAAGATAATAATTTTTTCGATCCTGATATAGATCAATGAACTAAAATAATGTTCGATAAAGTAATAATCTCATTAAATGAATATTTTTTTCGATTTTAAAATTATTACTTTATCGAATTTAATTGTATTTGTAGAGAGAGAGGTGTAATTGGAGAAGAAGTTGCAAAATGGATAGAACCTAAGAAGTATGGAGTTTAGCTACGAGGTTCTTGTAATGGGACGAGATTATTATATCTTGTTTCAGAGAGGATAGACACAATCATATTTGTTATGGGAAGAGGACAAAAAAAGTGCATCTATATTCGTTATTTTTAAATGCCTGTATATTTTTCATGATAATCTCTTCCGTCAAATTTAATTATCTATACTTCTAGTTGCTAGAAGTATGATTGGATGCCCTTAAAAAAATTATAAATAGTTATGTAAATCAAGAGCAAAAAGTAATTTTATTGATAAGAATTGAAAACACGGTTATTTAAAATTAAAAAAAAAAACGAAATAATTTGAGGCAATTTTACCTAAACACAACTTTTGTAGCCTTTCCCTATCTGCTGCATGTGCATATTCATATAAGATTCATTTTAATCAACATTTATTGACGTCATAATTGGTTTGAAAACCAAAATTTTGGCAATCAAATTAAGCTTTTGAAATTAAAAATTATAAATATACAATCCCACTAGTCCCAGTGTATAAGTTCTATGAGTTTTTGGTACAATTTTTGACTACTTATACATATTTGGCCAAGCTTGTCCATCATAGGAAGACAAACGCATAACCGGAGGCAACCCCTTCTCTGAGCTGGGAAAGCTTCTTGAAACCCCTTCTTCCTTAGAAGGAATCTGACGTTTGATATCTGGGAGAAAATGGTAATTAGAATCTTGAAGAACCGGGTTCGAGTAAGGATCAAGATAGCAAGTAGACCGGCCTCCCCCACGATAAGACCTCTGTGGAGGAACAGAATGAAATGTGTCACCGGATAAAGTGCTTCTTGGTTCGACAAAAGGTTCAGTTAGGAGTCTCTGAGCAGCAAGAATGGATCTTGTTGCAATCCCATTGCCAGGATTGAGTCTATCTGTTGGCAATCTGAAAAGGCCTGGAGTTCCAAAGGGAATTTGGAAGGTTTCTATCTTGTTTGCCTCGGTGTTGGACGGGCCAACTGCATTGCCAGAAGTTGAGCTACTGAGCTGCTGGTTAAGTGACAATTTGGCTCTCTGGAGAGCTTCAAGAACAGACCCTAAACCATTTGAAGATTCTTGAGGGACTACTGCAAGCTCGACGGATGATAGAGGAGTGGCTTTCCCTGCAAGAGGAGATGCCTCTGATGGAATTTGTTCAATCTCATTCTCTTCAAGACTTTTTAATGACTTGGGAAATGAGAAGTCGGATGCTGAAGAGTCGGGAGCAGCTGTTCCCTTTTCAGCATCTGCAGGAGATGGAGAAGCCTTGGATGACCGGGGCTCTTCGTTGATATGAGGATCAACGGGCTCTTGCTTTGGTTCTTGGTGATTTGAATGTAATGCTACAGCAGCAGATGAGAGTTGAGGTGATTTTGTATCGTATCGTTCTTCAGTGATATCTGAGTAGTTTCCAGGATCACATGAATCCTGAAGGTTAATGGAATAAATAGCGCAGTTATTGCTTGCCAACTTCAATCTCACTAGAGAAAGGGTTGAGAAATAAATCATGCAACATATAATACCAAAATAGGGAAGAAAACAGTCTTAACTCTGATGAATGCTCATTATATTGGTAGTGTAAATTTACTCAAATAATTTACTAAAATAAATCAATGGAGGTGGTTCAGATGAATTCAGTTAAATAATGAATTTGGAATCTATCACTCTCATAATCACTTGAGTTTTAAGTGACTCTTAGATTGAACTTTGAAAATTCACTTTGTGTCACTGAAAATCCCTGCTTAACTTCTTTCCTCAAATCAAATCCAACAATCTGAATGCAACCCAAAAAAGTAGAGCAAACGTCCCGAAAATGCACATTTGAATAATGTCGATCGTAAACAAGTCAAAACTTATAAAGCATACCTGTGTGCCACTATTATTCTCTCTGAACTTATCTTCCCATTCTCTCTGAGCCTTCTCTTCTTCTTCGTACTTACCGATGAGCTCCGCCTGATGCAGCAGTGCATTTTCCATGTCTTCTTTTCCTGCTACATCAAAATAGTGGTCATTAACTTTTTGGGCTCCACTACTTTCTACTGTTTCAACAGCTCACCATCAGAGCAGTTCGACAAGCCTTTGGAATGTGTCGTCTTCTTATCAATGCTGTCATTCTGCAACTCATCTACTGATTTGCTAACAAAAAACAGAATCACGTCGTAATTACAGATCTGAGGAACTTGACTTGTTTCGAACATTAAACGCAATTAGATAACCGCTAGAACCAGAAAACATATAAAAGTGGCACATAGAGAGCCACGAGAAACAGAGGATTCAGGAAAAAAAAAAAGAAGGATGAACATATTTTTGGTCATATTTGTCTTCCCTAAAGTCAAGGGAAGAAACTTATACCTAGTGTCCCGGTGCTTTATCCTACGACATGATTTACCGGCCCTTCTTGATGACAAACTATTCGACGAAAAGCTAGCTCTTCTCCTCACCGGGTCAATGCATTTCTTCTTTTCATATAAATTCTGAGAATCTCTAGTAGTTTTCCAGGACAAGCTTCTACCAGTCGATGGAGAAGATTCAACTTCAGAACTGGAATATGCCTCCTTTTCATTATTCCTTAATTTCACATTCGTTGAATTCTCTTCCATGGTCGGTGAACCATTATGATCTTTTGAGTTTTCCTCCGGCTCTGCAGATGATTCGAATTCCTCTGCTACATCCACTATTCCATGGTTTTTCAGAATTACAAGAATATCCGCTGTTGCCTTTTCGGCTTTTTCCCTCTGAAAAGATACAAACTTTAGCTGCTCTTCAAGTTCTGCCACCTGCACGGTTATATACAACTCAAAATTCAAAGCAGAGAACTACAAGTACAAGAGATAGAACTTGCATAGCTACCCACCCTATTAGTCAGCTCATCAGCTCTCTGCCTAGCCGTTTTTGATACAGATCTTTCAGCTAACAATCTAGCTCGTAGAAACTCGATTGTCATCAGCTCTGATTTTTCCATACTACTAGTTTCCCTGATCCATCAAAAGGATCAGAATTAATTGAAAAAAACAGTATTTGCTTGCAAAATCCAAAAAAGGAAACGAAAACGCCACTAGCCTATGCATCCACAGCTACACATCACATATGAAACTTGATGCATGAATAGCTCCATTGAGAAGAAAATATCAAAATACTACTACTAAGTTTTCTCCGGTTAGTATTAATTTTAGATCGGTCTCACAACCATTCTAGTTTGGTATCATTCCAAATAAGGCTTAACATATTATAGTTATAAGTTTATGCATATTACCAACTCCCTATTTTCTTCCTTTCCCCATAAACATAATCCCCACGAACGCATGATGCTAATACAACTTAAAGAGATATATGAAACCACGGAAGCAAAGTGTAGCGACGAGCATGGAACATCATTCTTGATACAACCATACAACTATACATTGTCTACTTGAAGTACAGCATACTCAGTTCCTAGGTTCAGTTCATTATGCACTAAAGTTTAGCATGGACGTGTCCATCATTTGCTCTTAACATAATAAATTGAACACCAAATTTACAAGAGGAATTTCCCACGAAAATGGAAAAAACAACAATATGATGAATTCCTGTAAAAAGCACAACTCCCTAAAATACCATAAGAACAATCTTTATTTTGAAATTTAAAGCAAATCCATACCTCTGCTCCCGATCTTCATTCGCATAACCTGACATTTTCTAGCTCGCTCGACCACTGGAAGAAGTAAAACTATGAACATGAAAAATGGTGCAAAATTACTCCTAAAAATTGAATAGCCGATCAAAAGATAGCACTAGATTTGATCACCGCGGCAAGAATAGATGAAAATTCGTCGAATTTTGAGATGAAAGAAAGAATCAAAATTCAAGGCAATCAAGCAAAAAAAAAAAAGTACCTTAAGAAACACGCTGACCACTGGAGTCAGCTGAATTAGCATAAAGTAAAAGTAGGGTCCTCCATTTTCATTCTTTTCTCCTCTCCTGGAATTCAGTAGTTTATCTCATCTGCGCCCAAATTGACAACAGCAGAATGGAGAAAATTGCTAGCTTCTTCAAGTTTTGTTTGAAAAATACGAAAACATGTACGCTCTCTCTCCTTCCCTCTCTCTCTCTCTTCTCTTTGCTGCGTTTTTCTCCTCTAAAGGATGCTGCTCTAACTGATTGACTATATTTGTAGTTTTGTTTAATAGGATTATAACTATAATATAATATATTTAAATTATGTTTACTCATATTAATTTTTAATAATCTTTATTAATATTAAAAATTTGATCTTTTTAAAACTGAAATTTGTTGGTTTGGAAAATAAATTGGATTAAAATTTTTTAATTTCAATATAATTTATTGGATATATATGTGCGCCATTTAGATCAAACTACCATTTTTTCGGGATTTTAGATAACCTTCGATTCAAAAATTTTGATTACGAAAATTTTAATCAAACACTTTATATATAATTTATACACATTTTCAATTCCGAAACTTTTTAGAGATGTTCGGATAATTTTGACATCTCTACCTCTTAACAAACGCAATTTATTACCACTAACGTATACCCCAAATGGGTACACAGACAATCTTCGTGTTACATAAACATTCCATTACCATAAAACATTCATTCTGCAAGTACCAAGAAACCTATAACACTTAAACCTAAGTAACATATAAAATCATGCATCTCAACTTAGACAGGCCCTACCCAAGTTCTCCTCCAGTTTGATACATCCATCATTCTCTGCCCTCTGCAGGCCCAAAATCAGAATTCCCTTGGTTATTACCAGAAGTACCCTCCACCATACCTGGCTGGCTTGCTTGAAACCCCATGGGACCGCCCGGGCCTCCAAGACCAAAATGTGGTGGTAGTTGCCGTTGCTGCTGGAACTGGAGCAGCTGGTTCGGATTGAGCTGGAAGGACGATTTAGCAGCGGCTTGCTGCTGCGCTGTTGGAGTCGGGTTTTGTAGCCCCGGGGTGGTTGCTTGAGTGTTGGGGAGCTGCATGAGGATGTGATTTTTGTTAGGGACTATTTGTGTGTATTTAAGTGCATGTATGGTGAGTTAATAGATGGACCTGCGAAGGCATTCCGGAGCCGGGAGGCTGGGCGTCGGCAATAGCAGCTAAATACATCAGATTCTTCTGAAGGATGGCTTGATACCTGAAACATTTAGCATGCTGTATGAGTCAAGGCTGTGTTGGCTTCATTTGTTGAGCATATTTCTGCATTCTTGAGTTGTCTGAATAACTGAACATGCATCAATTCTCTAATAAACTATCACAGTTCCCAAAATATATTTCAAACACATTCTGGCGAAAAAAGCAAAATATAAGCAAACATAACCCAAGCTTTTCCGGATAGATCATTTATACCACATTCAGAAAATGTGAAAAGGAATGTAGCATTAACTAAGCAACACGCGAAGATAATGACATGCCCAAAGAACAAGATGAGTATAGAAAGAAAACAGAAAAATCACCACTTTATTCAACAGGTAATATAGTTGCATATCTGCCATTGGCAGCAGAGCACATCAAGAAACATGTGTGGTGGATTATATAGCTTTATTTTGCTTGAGAATTCAAGGTCAAACTGATCGAATACGGTTACTTATGGTTATTTTTATCTCTTCTTATCCACAGGATACCTCTTTCACCATTCTAGAAGTCATTCCAGAAATACTTTTTGTAGTCGCAAAAGGAGAATAACATAGTTATGAATAGTAAAGATAAGTAAGTAATCTATATAACATCAATGAATAATCAACTTCCGAAGCAGAATGAGACTCACCTAGCGCACTCTGCTAGTTTCCCCAAATTCTGATTCTCCAATATTGCCACAATCAGATTTTTGTTCTCATCCAAATACTGCATCAAGCACATGATGGATAAAATCTTTCCAACAGAGCTCAAATCCTATAATAACTAGTATTTCTATACGGCTATACCGTACACTTTAAGCCTAGAAGCAAAATGAACTACATAATTATGGTTCATATGATTTAGAAAGATAAGACAAAAGGGAAAACATATAAAACAAAACGTCAACAAAGATAAAACTTTGCAAGAATGCACATTAATCTAAGGGTACTGTGTGTGTTTCTACTAAAAAGGATAAACTTCAGGATCCATAAATTAAGCAAATGATTCTGCGAGTTTTTAGAGAAAAACGCCAAATAAATCCGTGAACAACATTTCCATTGATATTTGCTGATCATGCATTTAATAGTGCGGAGATGCATTCATGAAAAGTGGTGGAGATTGAAAATTCACTCAATTCTTATCAAATCCAACTGAAAACGAATTTAAAACCCCACTAAGAAAGCAAACGAAGGATCAAATTCCGCGAATTTAGTATAGAACATGAAGATGCAAAAATACCTTGAATTCATAGAAATCTAGCTACAAACCTATCTAGAAAACCCTAAAAAATCCGATAATGGGAATATTACGAAATACTATAATGCGGTACCAACAATTAGCCGCTATAACATTTTCCCCGCATTTCCTCTTCGGCTTCGATTTAAGTAAACATAAACAATGACTACGAGTCTTTTCAAACGCAGTAAGAGTTGTACCTTCTGAATCTGCTCGGTGGAGACGACATTGATCGCCGCCGGATGAACTTGATTCATTGTCTGCGGCGCCTGCTGCTGCATTTAGTCGATTAATTGCCGTTCTTCCCAACTCTTCTCTTGAGCAGAATCCTAAGACCCCTGATAAGATTAACCTTAAAATTGGGATGTCAGCAGCAACGAAATCGAATATTTTCTGATTTGAATGAAGTAAAAAAGGTAATAACTGTGAGTGCGCTGAATTTATATAATTTGGAAATTTGCTTTCAAAACGAGTCTAGTATTCCTTCTTATTTGCAGCTTATACCTTCATTTTTCAAGTACAGTTAAACTTCGATAAAGTAATAATTTTAGTATTGAGAAACAAATATTCATTTAATGAGGTTATTAATTTATCGAATATTATTTTAGTGTATTGACCCATATCGCGATCGGAAGAAATTATTATCTTAGCGATGTTATTATTTTGTATCAAGGTTTAACTGTAATATAATGTGATCTATTTTTTATTTTGGTCATGTAATTTTTTTTTCATTTTGTGTTTTGCAGTACTTTTAAAATTATTTTGTTTAAAATTTTACATAATTATTTTTACGCAAAAATTGAGAATTTTTTATATCAATAATAAAAAGTATATATTTTTTTATAGTTTTGGAAGTTAATAAATTTCAAGTAATGTTTAAAGAGAGTAGGTTTTTCCATAGTTTGTGATGTGGCACTTTTTTTCTTCTTTATGACATGTTCCAATTTTATGTTTGTAACGTGACGTCCATTTCATATTTGGTTTTGAAATGTGTGATAATGTTCATATAAAAAACACAAAACTTTAAAAACTTCATCGTGTTCGATATTCTAACAGAATATTTCAATTATGGTTTAAATACATTTCAATACATAAGATATCTAATCATAATAAAATTTAAAATTATTATTTAATTTTACAATTGATATTTATATCTATATGCATCTGTCGCGTCTTAATTAGGGGAGATGATAGGAAAGGATGTATAGATTAGGTTGTTATTTGTTTTCTTTTTTGCTATTATTTTGTGTATTATTACATATTCTCTCCGTTTCATTCAACGTTTTTTTTTCGATATAGAAATTAAGATGAATGATTGATTGTGTATAAAGATATATTCATAAAAAAAAGTTAAAATTTATGTAGTAATTATTTTTAAGAAACAATACAAATTAATAGAGATGGAAATAATATTATTTTTATTTTTCGTACACAATGTAAATGCACGTGGACGGAAAAAGAGGGTGTAATGTCAGTCAGTCTATGATGGAGATTAAAAAATAACTCATTATAGAACCATAAATAAGACAAAAAAATAAAATAAAAAGTCAGTCCACATTCTAGAACTAAAATCAGAATTTACCCCTTCATCTTTTTAAACTTTGAGGATTCAATCGCAAATCTTCTTATTTATTGGGGGTCTTAAAATAAATTAGCAAAAACTAAAGAGACTAATGACAGAAAAGATAGGTATAGACGTATAGTGCCGTTTCTTCTCCATGGCAGCCTAATCCAATAAATTTTCCCTCCCTTTATCCAAAAACTTCTCGCCATCTCCACATGCACAATGCCTCCGCTCCCGCTTCTTCACAACTTTTACCGCTCTCCTTTTCGCACTGCGGTTCTCGCAATCTCCGCCACCGGCGCGACTGGCGCCGTCGCCACCACCGATCAATTTATTCAATTTCAGTTCAGCACCCGTCAAGATTTCCGCGGCAGACCTTTGGTTGCTACGGCGGTTTCGAGAAACAGTAGCGCGAAAAGCGATCAGCCGTCTATAGTTCTGGACAGCCTCAGAGTTTTGCAGTGGGATCAGCTTTGCGATTGTGTCGCTTCTTTCGCCGGCACGACGCTCGGGAAACAAGCAACCAAGGTGTATATGCATATGTTATATGATTATCTTTATCCGCTAACAAGAATAATTATTATTTTCCATGTTGTACATCTTTATGTTTGCAATGGTTTACATCTTTATGTTATTTTGTGCTCTTGCAGGAGCAATTATGGAATTTAAATAATTCTTATGAAGATAGCATACGTCTACTAGAGGAGACGAAAGCTGTTGTGGAGATGCACAAATATGGAGCCATGATAGAATTTACTGGCCTTGATGTTGCTTTGGTACGGTAATTTTTATCCTTCTGTAAGCTATGATGCATCAGTTCAAATAGCTTATCTTGCACGATCTATGCTTTGTTGGACCTTTAGAAAATGTAATGAACTTTTTTTTTCGTTACCCTTCTTTGTAAATAACATTTGCGAAAGATGTTAATTAAACTGAGCCTATTTGTCTTGAAGGTTGAAACTGGCATAATATGTGCTCGTAGAGGTTTTCCTGTGAGTGGGAATGAAGCAATGGCTCTTGTAGTTCTGCTACGACTTGAAGAAACACTGAAATTCAATGTCAATGCTGCAATAAAGGAAGACTCAGATTGGTTTAGGAGGTTTATGCCTCTATCAGAATTGGTACCATAGTGTTGGAATGACTGCCTCGGCATTTTCAATTGATTGACTAATGGTCTGAAAGTATGTCTTACCGAATAGTTATTGCAGATCATGGAACTAGCTGTAAGTCAGCCGTTGATTAATTTTATAGAGCAACTTGTAGATGAAGATGGCTCAGTCAAAGATTCTGCGGTTGGTCAATCTTGCATGTACCTTTACCACTTTGGTTTCACCTAGTTCACCCTCAGGTTGATCATAGATTTTGTCCTTTATCAGAGTTCAAACTTGCAACATTCACGTAATCGAGTGCGGCTTCTTGAGAGAAAGGTAAATCCATAAGCTATAATAGAATTTTATATTAGTGGAGGATTTTGAGGTTATCAGGCTTGGCCTAAATTTTATTGGCTTAGTTAACCTACTTATGAAGTAGGTAGGGTCTACTTGAGTTGCCTGATTCCTAGTTTTTAGTGTTCATACTTATTCAGTTATACTCGTTGATGGAGAGCATGATCAGAAATGAAGCAAAAGAAACATCCACTCTGGTAACACATTCCTTCTTCTATAAAGTCTACCCGTCATTTTTTGTAAATGTTTTGAGTTATTAATTGTGCAAATGTAAAAGCATGTGCATAATGTAGATTCTTATATGCTGGAATTTCTTCTTTCTGACTGCACAGGAAATATGTAATAGTGATGGCAGATGGTGCATAAGGTCAGGTGCTAAAAGGATTCCAACTTTTGAGGGTTTAATGTTGACAAGGTGCGTGACCTTCCTTCATCACAGACTAAATTTCTATTAGCTAGTTTTTCAATATTATTATTTGCCTTTGAAGTCATGGAAATGTTAAAACAAAATTTACATGAAAGACACCAATCCGTTTTGGTTCCTAATTTTACTACTCTTTTAGAGATCATACTTTAAGACGAGGTCATCTCATCTAATAAATATATGTAATGTAAGACACCAATCCTTGAATGATTATTTATTTGTGTTTTTTAATGAGATTGTAACATTTTTAACTGGTTAAGGCAATGCGGTTAAGCAAAATTCAATTTCAGATGAGTTTCTCTGTTACTACATCTTAATTTATCAGTGACTTTAGTCAAGTTATTAGAAGTCGAAGGACTCTGAAATCTGCTTAAATTCTTCCACTTAAAAATTATTCCAAGAGAAATAATACTTTAGTATAGTGGTTCAGGTACAGGAAGCCTAGTGGAGCCACTCTGTGCTGTTCCTCTAAATGATGAGCTGCAACAAGCAAGAGAATCTGTTTCAAAGGCAGAAGATGAGGTTCTCTTAAGGATAACAAAGAAGGTGCTGACAACTTTCTTGAGCTATTGTATGTTTTGTAGAGATAGTTAAAGCAAACAATCTAATTTTATTTTCTATTTCTTGCGCAGATGCAAATAGATATGATTGACATTGAAAACATATTTAACCGCATGATTCAGATAGACATGGTATGTCAACGAACTGAGTTCTGGGTTGTAAGTTGCATTTTCTTGAGTGCTTAGACCCTACTATAGCCCTCTCTCGTGGAAATTACTATTTTTTCAGATTCATAGTTCTGACAAAATGCTGTGTTTTCCATGGTGATTATGATATGCATCATTCTTCCAGTATAAAGTAAATGAATCTGGAAAATATTTAGATATTTCTGTGGGCTACCAAAAATGATTTTCAATGCTGTGTTTTGAAGGGAACATTGCCATTTAACTGTTGAAGATGGAAATGCATTTACAATATGTATATATATATATATATATATGTATATAAATACATATAATCATAGTTTCATGGGTACACGCATAAAGCTTTTTATTCATATTTTTCACAATATGATGCAGATTAATGCTAGAGCACGATACAGTCTTTCCTTTAAGGGTGCATATCCTGATCTGTATTTGCCGAAATCTAATGATAGCACTACTCATGCTGAAACACCAGCAGAGGAGGAAATGTTATCACAACGCAGTAGGAAGAAGTGGAATTTATATCTGCCTAATGCTTATCATCCATTATTGCTTCAACAGCATCGTCGTAGTGTGGAGATGGCCATGAAGGATCTCATTAATGCAAATTCTGTATGTTGTGCTTCATTTATACTCGTGTCTGTTCTGTACTTACATATATATACTGGAGCCAATAAAAGAAAACCTAAAAGTATGGTTTTATGCTACTTGCTTGCAACATGAACGGGTATTATTCAATTTCCAAAAGGTTCTTGTTGAACATACATTCATTCTTTTCCTTTATTTCCCAAACTTTGGGATTAGTGTTTTAAGGGTGTGCGAAGTTAAAATGAGGCATATGGTGGCATTGGTTTGTTTGGTAATCTGGAGCTCCTTTGAGTGGTTGTAAGTCTACCAAGACGCTTAAGTCAGGGGGCTTGAATTTACTAATCAAATGAGATGGTTCATGCCTTCATTATATGAATTTGAGTGAGAGGATGAAAGATAATTGTCATTAGTGAGTGTGCTGCAGAGGATATATCTTCAGGAACTTCTATAGCATGAAGAATACCGCTACAATCAATATAACAGACCATCTTTGTGCCCCTTTGCTTGTTAGATCTTCAATCCATAGTAACCATCTTGGCCCTTTGGTTATCCTTGGGGTACTGACTGTACAGTAGAGCTCTTCCTTAGCTGGCATACTGAAAGCCTAAAACAAGTCTCTACTTTAGAGTTGTGTTCTATAATCTGGTTAAGTTTCATCAGAATCGTATGTTTTTCCAGGAAATCAGGAGGAGGAAACAGCTAGGAGGATCTGCAAAGTCGAAAGAAGATTTGAATATATCAACTCTGGAAGTGCAGGTCAATAACCTTTAGTTCAAAATTATCCTGATGTTTTAAGCATCTGATATATGCAGGCTTGCAGGAATATAACTTTGTGATTCATGGTCTAATTGTTTCAGGTTGCTAACTTGAAAGAAGCTCCTCCAGTCCCCTTCAACATATTCATAGAGCAGAATACAAGAGTTGTGGTTATAACTGGCCCCAACACAGGAGGCAAAACCATCTGCTTGAAAACAGTTGGATTAGCTGCAATGATGGCAAAATCAGGTTGACCTTGTGACTTATGCCTTTTTTTGTAATTCTACTTGTATATATCTTGATCCCTATCCAAGAATTATCATATCCGGAAGATGTAGCTGATGTTTTGTTTACTTACACTTGTGGAATGTTGTTATCTCTTACATAATTATTATGTGAAGTAATCCACAAATTTGACTGAAAACATTGCAGGTCTATATGTTTTGGCTTCAGAAGCAGCAAAACTCCCCTGGTTTGATTTCATTCTTGCTGATATTGGGGATGAACAATCTCTATCTCAATCTTTATCTACCTTCTCTGGCCATTTGAAACAAATTAGTGTAAGTTGATAATTTGCTGCTTTCATGTCTATCTTTCACCGCAACTAAATTTGGATATAATGAGGTGCACCCCCTTGACCTTGAAATTTCAACTGTTTGATAATCAAAAATATTTTTCGAACAGGGTACTCTCTGTAGTCTGCATGATATAATTGTGCTCATCACGCTTAAAATCAAGTCTCACAGCTTTGCTCATTTGTTCCCTTCATTATGTTTTTTTTCCTTCTCTAAATCTTGCAGGAAATAAAGTGCCTATCTACCAATCTGTCACTGGTGCTCTTGGATGAAGTATGTAATTTAAATTGTACACTCTACGGTTATTTTCCTTGAAAAGCACATGACTTATCTTACATAAGAATATATAAGATCTTGGTGTCTATGTACTATTGGATTTATTATTTAATAAAACAAATGGGCGATGGTGGAAACAAAAAATAAAGCATGTTGTTATATACCAAATTACCAATTCACTTGTATTTCCTATCAACATTATAGGTAGGTGCAGGTACAAATCCTCTCGAGGGAGCTGCCCTTGGGATGTCACTTCTGGAATCTTTTTCTGATTCTGGCTCTTTGTTGACAATAGCTTCGACACATCATGGAGAACTCAAAAGTCTCAAATACAGGTAGCTTATTTGAAAACGAAATTTTGTAATTACTTGTGAGTGTATGCATTTAACATTTGCTTTACCTATGACAGCAATAATGCCTTCGAAAATGCTTGTATGGAGTTCGATGAAGTGGAGTTGAAACCCACCTACAGGATCCTCTGGGGAGTACCAGGTCTTAATTATGCTAGGGCTGTTGGCCTAATGAGATGTTCGGCAGAATTTGATTTTGGATATATACTAATATTAGATAGTTCTTTTGTCCGTTATTTCAATTTCATCCTGCTCCTATCTGCTTACTTCTCCACTTCACACTATCTTGTTCTGGTTGTATTAAGCATCTTGCAGCTTCCACTAATTCATACTCTCGCTTTCGACATTTACATTTTAAAAATCTCTGATAGACTTCATTTGTCTTAATTTTAGGACGCTCAAATGCAATCAATATTGCTGAGAGACTCGGACTGCCTGATGAAATTTTGAATAATGCGCGTGAACTCTATGGAGCAGCTAGTGCAGAAATCAACGAGGTATTTAATGTGCATTCAAGATTAGTTGTCCATAAACATGCCCTGTATCTCTAATTTAAGTTTTGTTCTTCAACAGATCAGACTTTCTCATGTACATCTACGATATTTGAACTTTAAAAAGTCTCTTTGGGGCTTCAACTCTTGTAAACCCAGAAAGTCTTACTATGAATTAAGGGATAGACCCCCCCCCCACCACCACCACCACCAAAAAAAAAGTTTTTTAAATAAAGTATTTTTTATTTATTTAAATTTTAAAAGTGCAACTAAAAAAAAAGTATACATTTTGTACAGCTATGCAAGTTAAGCTTTCATCCTTTCTATTTGTTGCCTCATGTGGCACCCAAGCAACTCTAGGTCTTTTTGTTTTTCTTTTTTCCTGAATGAATTCCCTGGAAGGTAAATCGTGTTGCCAAGATTGACTTGATTACTGCTGATAGTAAATAGCTATTAGTTTGACTGTCTGTAGATCTAGATTGTTAGCTTCAAGTGAACAATTTACAATTTTGTAATTTAGTTTGTCACGCACATTAAATGTCATTCTGACAAATTCTTTCTAATTTAATGCAGGTAATAATAGATATGGAAAGATTCAAGCATGATTATCATGAAAAAGTTCATGAAGCAGAGCAGTATCTGAGGTGAGCATTTATTTGCTTTTACAAATTTTATTCGTGGGTTGTGTTGAGAGTGGTCATTTATTGGCATCGATAGCAGTTTCAAGTGACCTGGACAAGTTTGTTGATTTGAGAGGTTAATGCAGAAATAATTCCTTGTTCTGAGTTCAGGCTCTCGAAGAAACTACACCAGAGTCTACTATTGATCAATAACAGAGTCATGGAACATGGGATGATGGAAAAACATAGAATGGTGCAAGAATTATCCAAGATAGCAGCTTCAGCACGTTCTGCCATTCATAAGAAACTGCGTGAATCTCGATCACGTCCTACTCCACTGCTCAAACAAACAAAAACAGAGATGAATAACCGTGCTTCAAAAATCGCTCATCAAAATGCTGCTACAGAAGAAAATGGAACTTCTGTGGCTACTGAGTCTCCAAGCCCTGTAGATAGTACCAAGCAATCAATTACAGGTAATTGAATTCTGAACAGAAGTTTAACCCACTATATTTACCATCATTCCCTTCACAAATAATATCAAAGCTGAGATCAAGCTTCCACTACATAAGATACTGGTTCTTACAGTTGTCCATTTTCTTTTGTACGTTTGCATATTGTAGCGAAGAAGCTTGTATTTCCAAAGGCTGGTGACATGGTGAATGTTCCTTCTCTCAATAGAAAAGCAGCAGTTTTGGAAGTGGATCTCTCTAAAGCAGAAGTGGTAGTTCAAGCAGGTATCTTGAAGCTGAAGTTAAAGCTTGCCGAGATTGTGCTCTGCTAGCCTCTATTTCTCCCCCTCAAGCAGTAGATAGATTTATTTTTCATTTTAAAAAAAAATTATTATAGCTACAATCACCTGCTGGAGGAGATTTTGTTGTGCATAAATGTGATACTTCCCGGTACAATTTCTGGTTATTATAAATATTAGTATCTTTCGTGTTGGTAAATTGCTGTTGCAGCTTCTTGAATAAGAGTGAGATACACCAACTAATCCATATGAATTGGGTAAATGCGATTTTGGCAATGTACATATTTTGGCTATACCTATTTACTCAGCTAGTGCAGTTCAAGAGCTTCAGCAAATACAGAACAGTAGGTGCAATTTCAGGTATTGGTCCCCTATCTATTACACACTCAAAACTGAATTCATATACATCTGACCTTATATCTTTTAACATAATTTATTCATCTCCAACTTTGTAGGTTATCAGGTAAACAATCCAACAGTATCATTGCTGCTGTACTCCTCGCACAAGAGTTAAATGGCGATTTTAACTTTTATGTGTCACGGATCGAATGGATTCAGTTCATTACATTGTAAAGCAAGATCCATCATCACCCGTGTTGCTTGCTGGCCCTTTTTCTCCCAATACTTGATTTCTCCATCCAAGCAACTGAAGCAGTTTCACAATCTTCCACGGGTAATTTTCTGCAAATAAGCTTCATCGAAGTTACTCCATTGCTCTATGCATCATATTTATCCGTCAACATTGTTGAGTACACATTCTTTGAAATAGGAAAATACTAGGAGTTTATGAGATTAGATTCTTGACAAAGAAATCTTGATTTAATCATGTTGAAAGTGGGAGAGGTAGATGCTACACTGAGTGATTTGGAGCAGCTGCATTATCTATCAGCTACATGCATATATAAACTCAACAGTAAATATTTCCACCTGTTGAAGAATCCACAACATTGTAGCATAGACTATATCTGAAACATAGCAGATGCAGAAGCTGGTTGGCTTTCATCATCAGAATCCAATCAGTTCAAATTCATAATCCAATTCTAGTATATTGTCTGATTTAATGTATCTTAAATGATTTCAGGACACAGTCGTGGCGAAGATACAACAAAACTTGAGGCATTCCAATTGCAATAGCAGATCATTGCTCCCAGTTCAAAGCTAACCAAGGTTTTCGGTAGATGAAAAAAGAGTAACCTCAGGTATGTATTCAGTAACTATGTGCCCATATCCAGTTCTGATTCTGTATCCTAAGTATATTTCTGTGTCTGACTGGTTTGAGAAATTTCAACTCAGAGATACATTCTGTATCTTAGGTTCAAATGGAAGAGCCTTAGAAAATCAGATTTTACAATCTTCCTTTTGGTTGAAAAATGAATTGAAGAAAATATAAATTAAGACATCATTAATCAGGAAAAGTTGACTATAAAGAAGCAGGAGACCATGTTGTGGGACAGATGAATATTGGTTTTCAGAAGCCTCGAAGTCAGAAAAACTCGAAATCTTTTAAGATAAGTTATAAAACCAGAGGTAGACTAAATTTATACAGAAATATAGAATAGAATAAAAGGAATAATTGGAAAAGAGGGTAGAATGGTAAATGAGGTAGGTTGGTGGCAGAGAGTTGTTGTTTCCTCGGGGGTGGTAGCTTTCGAATCACAGAGAATCCACAAGTTGGTTGCTCCATTTTGTAATTATTCTCTTGTTCCTTCCTCTCTCTTTCTCTCTTTGAGACAGTGAAATTGTATGAAAATGGTTTTTGAATTGGATGAATTTGGTCATTTTACATATTGTGTTTAATTAGAACTATTTTTTTGCACACACTGTTAATTCGAAGAAGCTTGTCATGTTTTTTTATATATATATATACAAATCATTTGTAGAGGTAACAATTAAAGTCAAGAGGACACAGTGACCAATATTAGTAGTTTTAACTTTTAAGGATCATAAATGTATTTACACCCTAGATTAGGGGCTAAGTTATTCGAATTAAAACAATTGGAGTGTAATTATCAAAATTAACAACTTTTAGAGGGTTATATTTATGTATATATCCTTAATTTCAAGGACTAGAATTTGAGATATTGCAAGAGGATAGATTTTTTTTTTAATTTTTAACTGAAGAAAACCAATGCATATTTTGATTAAAATTTATGGATATTAAAAATACAAATATATAATTATGTGTATGAATTTGTAATAATAATTGTGGCGATAAACTAAATTAAACTCCAAAAGTAGAATAGCAAGAAATATGAAAAATGATACTATTAATTATGATAGATACAATCGTCTTGTTAGGCATCCGATGGGGACCTGCCACCAACTCTATCTCATTCCACAGCTGTCCACCCCCCTCCATCATTAATTAATGAGTCCCACTTTTCTCCTCTATCCCTCTCTATATCTCAACATTTGACTCTTGTGATATAAAACTCAATTTCTCTCTCAATATCTCACTCTTGTTTTACAGAATACTCTCTCCTTCCATTAATAATATCTAGTGTGAATTATTAAAATTTTGAGCGATATATTTTTTATTTTTTTAGAAATGAAACATTTTTAATGGGACAATCAAAAAATAAAAATAGGACACTATTAATAGGACAGAGAGTATATATTTTTTTATATGAATATATTTATATATGTGTGTATTAGTTGATTATCCATTTTTTAAGAATCATTAAGACATTGTGAAGAAAAAAATTATTAATATCCCAGAAATACTTAAAAAGTTGGAAAAAATGGTTTAGGGTGCATCCTTCTCTTCATTTGATATGTTGGTTGAATGTTGCTAAATTGAGGCAAAGGATGGAACTTCTTTCCTCTTTTATCCTTATCTTCGTTTCATATGAGGTATATATAATCAAGAATTTCATTATTTAATAATGCTATTCTTTTCTTTTGTCATTTCAAGACTTCTTTTTATGTCTTGTCAACATCACATTCAATTTCTTGCCTCGGATTTTGAATTCTTTTTTAGTTTCAACTACAAGACAATCTATTCATTTGGGCTTCGATTACTTGTTCTTTTATAACTAATTTCAACTATTAACTAGTAAATTCATTGAAGTTTTTTTTCTGTGGGGAGATTTCTGAAATACCCAAATAGGTAAAGTCAAACACATTTATATTCAATTGTTATATTTAAGTTTACTATATATCAAAAAAGACTAAAATATCTCTGCTTTTTCAATAAAGTCAAACGATGGGATGGTCCGATCACGGTCAGCACAAAAAAAATTGTGATCGGCACGACCCTATTGATCGGCACCATTTTGTGCCCTATCGATAGGGCCGTGCCGACCATCACCATTTTGTGCCCTATCGATAGGGCCGTGCCGACCGATAGGGTCGTGCATAATATGTAGTGCCCGATCACAATTTTTTGTGCCGATCAATAGGGTAGTGCCCATCACATAGTGCCGATTTGACAAGTTTAGATGAAAAATTTGAAAAAATGAGGGTATTTTAGTAAAATTGGGTATTTACTAGATAATTTTTAAATGAATGAGTAATTTTGTAGTTCTAATAATCAAATAGGATATATTATATATTACTACTTCTTAATATCACCGTTAAAAAGTAGTATAAGGATGTTTGGATTAAAATGATTAATTTATCTGTATTTTTGTTTTATTATTGCACCATACTTGTAGGAAAATATTCTTCTACTTTATATTTTCTTCTTTCAACGGTGAGAATGTCGGATTCATGGAAGCAGAACAGTGGCGAGGATGGCGGGGAAAACATTACTAAATTAGACTCTTGAACCCCCACACCCCATCCCTCATAAAATCAAATTCCCGTTTCTGTTTCTTCGCATAATTCCATTAGGTGAACCATAACCATATAAAAAGCTGAGAACAAACCGAAATCACAGAGGTAGGAATTATTTTTGGTTTCTTGAAATCCCTGCTAAAAACAAGTGAGCCCTTTTCTTGATTTTGGGGTTTTCCCTAATTAGTTAGGTGCTTCAGTGGAACAAGGGGTGGTTTTCGTCATTCAAGAAATGAGTAGTATTGAGAAAGTAGCTAATGTAAATTGTGAGTTCAGCTTATCGGAAAACAAACCATCATCGAATAGCGATGAGGTTATTAGATTCAAGAGGATGATGGGCTTTAATCACCAAGGTGTTGATCTGGGCCGTCCCTTTGATAGTGGCGGTGGTGGTGGAGGTCCCAATGACTGTAATAGCGGCGGAGCTACCGAGGCGGTGGGCCGTATGTACGGTGCAGGTGTCTCCTCTTTTCGCTTTGGTGGTGAAAATCTTGCTACCAGTACTCCTAATTTGCAGCCTTTTGACATTTTTGCTGACGCTTATTCCACCACGCCTTACAAATCCCCAGGTGAAATTTCATTCGGTTTTTCTCTCTGTGCATCTCTCTCTTTTTCCGCAAACGAGGTGTTCGGTTTATTGCGTGAGAGAAAATTAATAAGTGCAGTTTTGACTGGTTGTTCTTATCCTCACTTTTGTGACTTCGAGTTTGTGCAGAAGAGATGGCTGCTGCCACCGCGGCGTTCCCTTTCACACTTGCTCAATGGAAAGAGTTAGAAAGACAAGCAATGATCTACAAATACATGTCTTCCTCTGTGCCTGTCCCTCCTGACCTTCTCTTCCCACATTCAAGAAATTACTCTGTTGCACCTCTACATTCTCCTGCTTCATGTAAATTTTATTAATCCCATTCTTGGGATTTTTCCCCATTGTTGAACTCTCTTTAGCTATAATCATCTGATCAAAGCTCATTTTTCTTGATTGTATTACTAGTGTATAATGCGAGATATTCTAGAAATGGAGATCCAGAACCTGGGAGATGTAAGAGAACAGATGGTAAGAAATGGAGGTGTTCAAGAGATGTGGCGCCCCATCAGAAGTACTGTGAGCGCCACCTGCACAGAGGCCGCCCCCGTTCAAGAAAGCCTGTGGAAGTTAAAAACAATGGTGAAACTCTCAAGAAAACACGCATTGAACAGAGCCACGTTCCACATTCTTCTCCTTCTTCCCTACATTTCACTGCTGGGAATGATAAGCAGCCCCTTTTGCTTTTCAATGCTAAAAATGATCTCAGGGTTTCTGCTTCATCTTCTTACAGAGAACCTAAGAGGTTGGTTTTGGTTACTTATTTCATGTTATGTCATATCATCATATTATTCTTGATTCTTGATTTTATTGGTGCATTGAAGGGACTTAAGCTTTATGATGGAGGGGACTGATCAGCAATGGCAGCATTTGTTTGAAGCAAATATGGGGTTAGCTAATGTGGGATCTTCTTCTTATGGCTCTATTAACCTTTTCCCTCAAGATTACGCGGAGCAGCAGCCTTCCTACTCGAATTTTCCGGCCCCTGAAACTGATCCTCTTCCTAGTGGTTTTATAGATGCTTGGTCTATCAATAATCTAGACTGCAGCAACAGTGAAAATGCTGAATCATCCATAACAATGAATCATGACAACTTATCCCCTTCACTCAATTTGTCTATAGCTATGGCTGCTGGCAGTATTGCAGATCAAGAAATGGGGAGCCTCGAGTGCTGCAATCAACAGATTGCCAAAGGTTCAAGATGGACCAGCCCTGCTTTGTGGGAGCCATTTGCTCCAGGAGGGCCTCTTGCTGAAGCTTTGCAGCTCGGATCATTTGGCATCGGCAAGAATCCGGCTCTGCATTCAATCAGCGCCCCCGCCACTACTGTTTCTTCGCCCACCGGACATTGTTTCCACACTCCGATGGTAGCGCTTGCAATAGCCCCACGCCCGGAGCCCCGACATCAGAAATCGCGTTCCATCGCCTGAATTAGTCTTTGGTGAGAAGCCAAGGATGTTCGTTTCTCTTGTTGAATGCTTGCTTTTAAGTTACTGCATTCTGAACTTAGATTGAGATGTTGAATTACATAATAGATGGCGGGATATTGGTTTAGCCATCTGACTGAGTCTTGCTAGCAATACTTTGAAAATGCAATCAACAATTCAGAAATCTAGATTCAACAACTGGCAATCTTGATGATTTATTGTGTTGGCAAAGCTGAAAATGCTGGTTAAAAACTAGTATATATTGTCCTTGCCTACTTGCTATCTTCTTGAAATTGCTTGTGCTTGTCGGACATTGTCCTTCTCTTTTGTCGTGAAATAAATCTTCGTTTGATGGAAATTTGGAGAAGTCATTTTCTCTCAGTTGAAGAATGAATCTTTGTCGACTATTTTTCACCACTTTTCTGATAAATATTGGCGACAGTGAGTAATCCATTGAGCTTCTCTCTCCCCCCTCTCTCTCCAATAATTTGTAGAGACAATAAAAAACATCCTCGTTTGTCCCAGAGCCGAGCTACATGTCTGAAGGATAATAAAATACATCATAGTGTATGCTATTAAAGTTGCATCCCACATTACTAAAGCCTACATTTGAACATCTTTTCATGCATATTACTAAAAAAATCACTCTAGGATGAAGGTATTATATATGATTGTGTTTCGCTTTTCGATACTCATGTGTCTTGAATAGTTCGATTTAAAAGATATTGATGTAATACGGAGCACGGTATTTGGATACATATATAAAATTGAACATAACACTAACTTATAGTAATAGATCAAAAGAGCCAAGATTAGACATCACTTCTTTTTTCTTTTTTTTGATTCATGGAACCCGCAGCCGCTACCTTCGGTGCGCACTGGGTAAACCACGCTCCTTGTGCGTGCCTGCAAACCACACAGGAGGGTTCAACCACCCTTAATGTGACAGGGTGACAGGCAACACCTAGCGGTCTTGGTGGGAATTGAACCCAGGACCTATCGGTCCCGGGCCACCCACCTCGACCGCTAGGCCATCCATGGGGACA
The DNA here is from genome assembly GCA_028984105.1 of Lavandula angustifolia. Lineage (NCBI taxonomy): Eukaryota > Viridiplantae > Streptophyta > Magnoliopsida > Lamiales > Lamiaceae > Lavandula > Lavandula angustifolia. The sequence continues at coordinate 2,082,935 of CM054820.1, read as the reverse complement.
ATTAGACATCACTTCTTGAATCATATCCCACAAGATTGTTCTTCACCAACCTTCTTACAGTCAAAACTATTTCCATCCTACCTTAACCCAACAAGATTAGCAACTTGATCCTAGTTAGTTTCCTCACTCAATCTGTGCCATAGTATGGCTCACCAATTCGACTCCCACCAACGCCTCTATATCTCTCGAATTTCGATCCATCCTCTTGCACGTGAAACGACAAACGTTTCTTCGCAGAACACTCTGCATTCATCACCCCTCTACCCGGACTCAATCTCTGCCTCGGCGTACTGGTCGGCCTAACCCGAGCCATAGCCGAGGCAGTGACCGCCATGTAGTTCGGCCGGGCCACGCCGCAATAACCCCTCTCGCTCATGCTCATCCTCCCTACATATTCCATCTTCGACGACGACGGAGTTTTGGGCGATTGAAGAGAGACAGCCAAATTCTCGTGGCTGCGGCGGTGGCGGTGCTTGAGGGAGCATTCTTTGGCCTTCTGTATGAGGGAATGGATCTCCTCGAGTTCACTTGAATCTACGTCCAAACTGCTGGTGTCCATCGAGCCTAAGGTGGTGGCCTCGCACGAGAGGCGGCGGCGTTGGTGGCAAACTAGAGCTTGGACTCGGACGAGGGATTGGATGCATTGGAGAGTCATTTTTGCCCTTTTTCGGACGTTGTGTCCCCTTACTAAAGCTTGCAGCTTCACCACTCCTCTTAACGCCATTAGAGCTCTTCTTGCCTAAACAGACATAAGCAGATCCAAGATTTGGAGGGTTTTGAAATTTGCAATTTTAGAAGGTGAACGTGTAATTTCATGTCGGGAAATAGAAATTTTTTAAAAATGTAAAGAAAATTGGAGTAGGTACATAATTTCGTTTAGCAATACAATTTGGCTTAAACAAACCACAAGAGAAGATCCAAGATCAAAATTAGAGGATTGAAATCAAAATTTTTCGCATTAAAATCTACAATTTTAATGTTTAAATAAATAATTTCAACTCTTGAAATAGTAAGTTTTTGAAAAATATAAAGAAAATTTCATAATTCGTATAGATATATATAGCATCGTAGCTGTTATTACATGCATTATAATTAATATATTTTCTTAAAGAATTAATAGAACAAAATTAAATTGTATTAATTACTACGACGTAAAAATGCATGAATTTCGGAAATTCAGAAAAAGTATACTAAAAATGGCCAAATTAAATTACCAGGTATCCTCGAAAGGCTTTCTGAATGACAACAGCAGCCGGATCTTCTACGGCCGGTCTAGTGTGCCGGGTTTTCTCCACTGCAGCTTGCACCGTCGCGATGGCGGCCTCCGCCGCCGCAATCGCCGCCTCAAAAGCACGCTTCTCACCATTCTCTATCTTCGGCTGCTTCCTCACCAAAGCCTCTTCTCCGCTGCAAATCCTAATCGCCGAAGAATTCGCACACTTGACATGAATCGTCGTCGTTTCAATCGAGAAATTCCTTCCAAATATCCACTTCTTCTTCCCCCTCCTCTACAAACACATTATCATCAAGAGAGAGAGAGAGATGCATATATATATATATATATATATAGTGTAGAGTGGCTTAATTACCTTTTCCTCTTCTTCGGCTTCGTTATCTTCTCTTCTTCTACTGCTCTTCTTTTCATCTTTGATGGGAGATCTGAAGGCTTTCTTGACTGCATCAAGCCACGAACTTCGACTGTTCTTTCCCATTAATTGTATGAAATATATGGGACTATAAATATTTAATCTTGATGAGTAGTTGGGATCAGTGGCGTAGCTAGGAAATCGAGTTAGTGGCGGCAAAATTTATCGGGTTTGAGTTTTCTTTGTACGGGGGTTCGGGGGCGGAGCCCCCGAAAAAAAATTTTTAGCATATTTTTCTACTTATATCTAATTATACTTACTCTTTATGTCTTATTTAAGGATTATATTCTTCTTTCAAGAATAACTCATATATTTTTTATATTTATTCGAAAAACATAATACACAATCCTATTTTGACATCACTCTAAATTTAGTTAAGAGGAAATTATGAAGAATAATAATATCTACTGTATGGAGCCACGAAAAGTATTATGATTTATGAATCACAAGATTACTGCTTCCGGTCGTTTATTGAACCCTCGAGGCGTCCAGCCGTCCAGGTCAGCTAGCTCTGTACAGTTTGGTAGGAGTGTTCACAGTTTGGTAGCTCTGTCCAGCCGTCGAGGCCTCATGCATATAGATAGGAAACATTTTATTATGTGATGTTGGCCTGTTGTTATTCATAATGGGTGCAGTTGGGCCACCCAAAAAAATTTAAATTGAAAAACATATTTAGAATATTAAATATATTAATAAATTTTATAATTAATTGAAAATTACGAAATTACCCCTAACAAATTCTCGAATTCCAGTGGGGGCATTGGCCCCCACTGCCCCCTTTGCCTACGCCACTGGTTGGGATGATGATGTTTATGGTGTTGAAAATGAGAGAAACTAATTAAACAGGAGTATCTAAGAAAGAAAGCAGCCTACTTTATTTTATTACAGTGTTGGCATTATTTAGCAGCATGGAGAGCATCTGCAGACGTTTCCTTATATTCCACCTCTAATAGAATCCACCAAAAAAAAGTAGCTCCAACGGACGACACCAGTAGTAAAGTGAAAACAACCAAACAAATATTTAACTGAGTAATAAAATTTTAAATTTTTGCTAAGAGAGTTTCAGAATTAAATTTCTGGGGAGAAATTTAAGAGCGAAAATAGTAATTTATAGAAAAATATAAGGTAAATTTAGTGTTTATTAAACTTTGAGGGTGCAGTGGCCCTACACACCCCGTAAAGTCCGTTTGTGCTTGGATTATGTCTATTAAAATCGAGATTTCGGCATCATATCTAAAAATATGATATCTCAAACTCATTAATAATTGATTGACGGGTTTCTATCCAAACTCACATTTGATTCTCATTTTAAATTATTAGAATGATTAATTTCGTTTTCAAGTTGAGAAGTAAGCTAGAATTAGGTGCGTTTAGAGACAAGCATGGAAGAATATGTTTTTCTCGAGAGTTGAGAAAGCTGAAAAAAAACATATGAAGCAATTTATTTTGGTTACTTTATGGTTTTTCCTTTTCCTTTATTTGGGTATTGTTGAAGAAACCTGACATGGTGGCTAATGATTTTTGGCAGAGAAGGCGTAGGAATTAGGGAACACTTACACTTGTTGTGTTATGGGGATCACCATTTGCAGAGATGAACAGCAAATTAGGTGGTATATGTGATGAAGAAGTAGGAGTGAAGGAGATCCTCTATTACAAAGCCGTACGTGTTTTTATTTTCTAGTCAAGGCTTGTAGTACAATTTTCATTTAACGGATCGGTATGGTTCCTAAGTACTCCTTCTGTCCCGTCCGACTTGTCTTGTATTTCTTTTTTGGTCGTCCCACCCGATTTGTCTTGTTTTCTAAAAAGGAAAATAATTACTATGCAAACTCCCACTTTTTCTTTGTGATGCCTATTTTTCTACCCACAATCACCTATTCATCTACACACAACCACTCATTCTCAATCTCCGTGCCAAAAAGAAACAGGACAAGTCGAGCGGGACAGAGGGAGTACAAGTACACATGGAACGAGATCCTTTATTATAAAATCGTGTTTTTATTTACTTGTGGATTGCTCTAGTGTAGGCTTGTGGTACAAATTCATTTAATTGATGGGTATGGTTCGTTATTAAAGTTACACAGAAGTGAAAATGACAAGCAAAGCAGACATTGTATTTGTATATGGCTTTTTAAAAAATTAAATATTAATATAATGTTTATATAAATGGAGCAGATGGGTTCGGGCCGGGAAATAGCAAAGTCTGCTTGGGGATTGGGCCTGAAAATAGCTATAAGGCTTGGCCGGGAAGCCATAGAATACTCCATATCAATTCCTATAATACCGAAAGTACCCCTAGCTTTTCGCATTTTCAGTAAAATATGTGGACTACTGCACGGGTAAAATAGTCATAGAAATTAACCCCTTTAGCTTCATAAAGAAACTATTCATACCAAAATAGAGTAAGTTGGCATTGTCTAAATTTTCAATTATTTTCAGTTTTGGTGCCTTTATTTTAAAAGTTGTAAATTTAGTTCGAAATGCTTCGCTACTTGGGTGTCTTCTACTAATTAAATAATTAAATAATATTGATGATGATATAGAGAAGGATAAAATCGTAAAATTATGTGTAATATTTTCTTTAAATATAATTAGTAATTGAATATTTTTAAGAATTAAAAATTAAATATCGTAAAAAAAATTATAATACAATTTATTTTACTAAGAACAAAATATTTATGCATATGATTCAATTTATATAAAGACATTAACTTTTAGACCTCATTTTAGCATTGTAAATTTGCGTAACATAAAAAATTATTATTTATAAAAATTAAAATAAACTATTAAACTATTTTAAACGTTGAAAATAAAAATATAAATTATTAAACTATTAAATAAAATTGACATAAACTATTAAATTATTATAATCTATTATTTTAATAATTTAAAATTATTATAATTATTAAAAAACTATATTATAAAAAATATATTTAAAAAAATCGCATAATCATATAATTTTACCCTTTTTTAAATCACCATTAATATTATTTAATTATTAAAATAATAAAAGACACTAAAATTGCTTGTATTTCTAAGTATAGCACCAAATATATAATTTTTGAAATAATTACATGAAAACTCAAAAAAGTTGAACCATCATTATTCACCCTACCAAAATTTTACTGCAGGGGCAAAATAGTCATAGAAATTAACCCCCGTTTTTGTGCGTTCGCGAGGGCCAACCATCCGCCGTCAATTTCGTCGGAGTAAACCCAGGAGCGGCGCCCGCCGCCTGACCGAAGGTTCCGAAATGCGCCGTCATGTTCGATGGAGAAAACGGTTTCGGGTAGGGTTTTGGCCCGATTGAGCATAGCCATTAAACGGATAGGGAGAGATCGTAATCCATTAAACATTAAGAGAATTCGTGGCCGATGCGATGCTTGACGGTGCGTCGCCGCCGTCATCGGGGGCCAGTCACAAGTTAAAGGCTCATTATCACAACCTAACCTACAACCAGGCCCAATTAAATATTTTGTTGACCCATCAACATAATTAGACCCAACTAGAAGCCCAGTATTATTAACAAGCCCAATGAATAGGCCCAACTAAGAGGCTCAAATCAAGAATAGTATACGCTGCATTCTAGTAGTCCCATTATGATAACCATCCTTAAAAAAATTAACCAAAATCCTATTGGGCCTCATTTTAGCTGGAGCATTATATGAATCAAGCCCAACGAATAGGCCACATGTCGAAATACTCAATTATCATAAATAAAGCCTACTTGTAGGCCTAAAAAATCACATTATTTATTGCGCCTGATCCGACTCGGCCCATTATCATAACCCACCGAATGCAAGGCCCACTGATTCGGCCCATTATCATATTCACTAGTGTTTGAAATAGTTGAAGCTTATTGATAAGTGCTGAAAGCTGTTGAAAGCAGCTTATTTGAAAATCAGTTAGTATTTGAAAATAAGTGCTGAAAGCTGTTGAAAGTGGGAAAAATAATATTTAGAAATATTGCTGATAGAAATAACTTATTATTACTTTTTAAAAGAAATGTCTGTTTTGCCCTTAATATTACTAATTATTATTTATAATAAATAATAAAATTAAAAAATAATTGTTATTCAATATTTATTTTTTGGTTACAATTTCAATCTAATACTATAAAATACTAAATTAATCTAAATATTATATATATTATAAAATTGTTTCATAATAAATATAGTATATAATTATATGTTAAATATTATTTATTTATATAAATTAATAATACAAACAAAATACATAAAAATTCCTCCATAAATTTTATGAAGAATTGAGAGAGAAGAGGAGATGCGGCGGATGTGATAAAAATGTATCCTCACAAAGTATTAGGGTTAAAGATAATTTTGAAATTAGATAAAATTATTAGGGGTAGTTTGGTCCGAAAAACGCATAAGCTATAAGCTGAAAGCTAGAAGCTGAGGTGGAACAGCTTCAGCAGATTCTCTATTTTCAACCCAATTTTAGAGAATCTCAGCTTTAAGCTGGGAGTTCCAAACACCTCCACATAAGCTTAAAGCTGAAGCAGCTTACAAAAAGCTGTTCCAAACACCCACTAAAGAACGAAGAACAAAAGGTCTGGGAAATGAGAATCCTTTCAACTTCCAAGTCAGAAGCACATAAAAACTCTCAAACTGCCTAAGGAATAATTTGCAGCATAATTAAAAGCCAGCTTAAGCCTCCAAATTGGTCGTACTCTACAAGCTTAACAGGCAACCATACCAAAGGGATAAACAAGAACAAGAACAGAACTAACGAACATAGATACCGTGTACTTTAACGAGTATCAGATTCTATGTATATATATAACTTATCGATGAGAATCTCAGCCGGCGGTTTCAGTGCATAGGTTGGCGGGGTGAGCGGGGTCGCACGGGAGTCTTTGATGGGCTAACTCTGCAAGAGGGCGAAAATCTCATGTTAGCCATTTTGAGAGAGAAAGAGAAGCAATCAACATATATTTGCATATATAGTGCGATTTTAACCTTATGGGAAGTGATCCTAAGACTGCTCCACTGCAGTTCAGAGCTGCTATTGCACTCTCAGCCTGCCAAAGGGGAGAAATATTTACACCGTCTATAATTAATAAAGAAACCAACAGCAGTAAAAGAGAACCATGAAAACAGAGTACGGGCACAGCTTATCCAAATTGGCAAATTCCAATGAATCAAATAGGAAAACATTAAAATAACATACAGCAAGATACGAAAGATAGATTTAAGGTTATATTCAGTTGATTTCTTGCTGAACTAATGACTAACGACATTAAAAAAACATGAGTTGCCACTATAGGATTTCTTGACTGACTATTAACTTTTCATTTTTGAGCTTACTAATTTGTCTGGGTTGCACCAGAAGAAACTTCTTAGGAGTGAAGAGATGAAGATTAAGGCAAAAAGATGTAAATAGAAAAGGTAACAACAGCACTCGGAGCTAAAGGTGTCTACATAAAGGTTCTGTGGTTGAGCAGGGGACACCAAAGAAGGTTTCTGCAAGCTCAATATAACCAAAACAGAAACATAATCACAGCATCTATGGCAAGTCTAACTTTTTAACTCCAATGAGTTGTCTTATTAAATGACATAATTAGTGAAATGATGCTGAGTAAGTTGAAGAAGTTGGTGATGTAGGGATTTGTGGAGAAGTACATATACAAGAGGCGTCTAAATAAAGCAAAATAAATGGTATAATACAATAAGTTGAAGGGCTAACTACATATTGGTTTAGCAACAGATATGTCAAAAGCTCAAGTATAAGCATTTAGTGTATTTTAAGCAAAAATAATTTCTTAGATGACTTGTAAGCTGTACTGGCAGGTCCACATCCTTCAATTTCGGAATACCATGCTAAAAGGCCTAAACCTACCAGCTTAATTATATTGCTAAGCACAAAATACTCATGAATCCACAAGAGAACATACATGCACCTTACTGTCAAACTACAGTGCAGGACTCCTGACGTGACATAATCGATAAAATAAGTTATACCCATAGATTTAATATTGTTTCCTCATGCAGATTCTTGACTAGGGAAACAGAACAGTATTCAGCAATCAGCAAAACTATTGATAAGTATACTCTAAGTAACAACAAGCACATACAAAGGATTTTCTTGTTGTAATTTTAAGTCTTGGCAAGAAATTAGTAACTTTCATTTACCACAAATAATATGCAAAAACTCACAAGCTACAGAAGGAGACTAATTTCAGTTATAATTATCATGTTACAATAAATCAAATGACAAATCATTAAGGAACCTGTTGTTCTTACCATTACAAACTCCACAAAAGCTATGCGAGTTGAATGATGATAATCACCAAGCAACCTCAAACGATAAACCTGAGTCAGCAGATGCATTCCATAAATCAGAATTTTCAAGAAATGAGTTGTTCAGGGGTATCATATGAGCAGTTACAAACCTCTCCACAAATAGACTCAAAGAAGAGTTTGACATCTACTTGAGTGACCTACATCGAGCAACAATAATCACTAGCCTGGCTAGAAATAACTCAAAATTGCTCATTGGCACTGCATGAAAACAACACTGGATATAAAAATACCTTTTTATCTATGTTTGCACAGTAAATAGTTCTTGCGCACATCTCCCTTTCGTCCTCGGACTAGTTCATGAAACAGCCAATTAGCATGTCATTGCTGAAATAAGTAGAGCTTTAACATGCCTTGCAAGTAACCAGAAAGGTCAAGAACTCCTTACCCTTGGCAAGAACGTTGGATTAACAGGTGCAATCGCAGTTTTGGAAGGTAGCACTTTCACAGGATAAAACCCAAGCACAGTTCCAGCCAAGCTGAGAGCATTCCTTGCCCCTTCTGCTAGTTAAGTGTTAGACAACTTGTTGTGAGACGAATGAAGACTTACCAAAATTACACAACAAATGGATAATAAGGTCGCGCGCATACCCTCATCAGTGAACTCAATGAAAGCAAAACGAAGAACAGAATTGGGGTCACCACAAACACGGCAATCCACAACCTTCAGTATGAAAAACATTGGGAAAGTATTATAACATGTTATTTAGCTATGAAGGCTAGACTATTAATCATATTGAGGGCCAACAGATACTTACCTGTCCGCAATTAATGAAAAGCCCTGCAAGTTGTTCTTCGGTGACCTACATTCATCACAAGAAAGGCCACATTTTTAGTGAAGATTAATAATAAATAAAACTAAAGAGTAATATCTTACCTGGTGATCAATGTCAGAAACATAGACAGTTCGCCTTATCACATCTTCTCTTTGAGCCATGCTTGTACGGCTATTCATCCTCCGCTTCCCATTAACATAGCCATTTTTCTTCTGGCCAAAATAACATCACCATTACTACAATAGCCTCTTAAACACTAAAACAAGAGATAAAGACAGTGGCAGAACAAGAATATCTAAACATGACAATAACTCACAGTAAGTAAAAAGCAATATGTGATTTTCACTTCTTCCATAACCATGAATGTTGGCTTCAACACATCCAAATTGAGCATAATTACCCCATCCCATACTATATTTAACCGAATACATTTCTAATAGTATGTATTCCTATATTTTCGATAGACTAATCAGAGACAGTCTAAAACATAAGTAAGCATCAGAATTCAAAAGGCAACACTTAATACAGAAACTCCAAAAGAGAAGAACATTTCAAGTTTAATTAACACATACTAGAAATGTACAATCATTGATTAGAAATGTACAATACTAACCCTTCTGAAAGAACCCCCATCGGCAACTCCAGAGTTAACATGCTGTTGCATTACGAAACCATTAGCATTAAACCCAAAATGCCCCGCCGCAGCAGCCGCCACAACAGCAGCATGTGGCGGCGGCAACAGCATCTTATGCTGCCGGCCGCCGCCACCGATGGTGGAGAGAGAAGGCGGCACGAATTCCTTCGCCATCGGATTCAGCTTCGACAGCATTTCCTCCAAATCCCTCATCTCCCTCTTAAACCCCTCACCGACATCATCTTCCTTCCCACCCAATTCCTCCCCCATAGCGACTCCGTTTCCGTTGACGGCGACCTGATGATGGCCGTTCGACATCAGATGGAAATTCCGATCGCCCGTCTTAGTTGACATCTGATTGTTCGCGGCGGCGGCCTTCGCCGACTGCTGGTGGTGATCCGCGGCCGCGGCGTCGCCATCGCAATTCGGCGACGAAATCGCGTTGGAACCGGCATTCTCCACCACGCCCATGATCAAAACACCAGAAATTTCACGTCTCTTTTCTCAATTTATTTTTTCCGTTATTTCTGTCGAAAACAACAAAAACACAAAAACCCAAAATTAATTCTTCACTCTCACGAACAATTAGAAAATTCCACTTCTCCAAAAATGTAAATACTAAATCGGAACTCGTTTTACCTGATGGTTGAAGTCCTCTAAATTGTCTCCATTCAGCAATCAAACTTGAAGATCGCGAGCTAAGATACGAAGAACAGAATTAAAAAAAGGAATTGAGGCAAGAAAACAGAGAACGCCTTTTCCTTTGATTTTTCGATTATTTTATAGTATTTCTAAGAATATTTTACTGAGATTGCAAGGAGAAAATGTATGTATACAAGAGAGAATGAAAAGTGTATATAGGAGAGAAAAGGGTTTTAGAGAGAGAAAACAACGGAAATAAGGTTTCTCTTCGGATCGTCCGTTTTAGCTGGGTTTTATTCTTATTTTTCATTTTATTATATTAATACCAATAAAAAAGTTTAATCACACTTTTAACTTTATTACCTGAATACTAGAATATATGTACGGGTGAAGAATATTTTTATAGAAAGGGAAAAATGTTTTAGAGAGTATAGGAACAAAGCAAATGAGGCTTCTCTTTACTTCGAATAATCCGTTTTAGCTGGTCGGTTTATTTAACAAATAATACTATGATTTTATTTTATTTCAATTATAATCGTTTCACTTTACTTATTGCATTTATTTTGATTTTCCTTTTTAAGCAATTATATGTATCATCCTACTAATATAGATGGGTAAGAAAATGCTCTTGCTAATAAAAAGCAACCATAGTATTCAATAGCGGATAAACCCTCGTTATTATGTAATATAGTTCATAAATCACGACGAATAAGCAAATTATCCTTATTTATTTTTTCTTGTTTTTGCTTGTTATATTCATTAGCGGATCTAGGATTCATTCAGAAACTACCATAAAAAATTAAATCATCTTAAATTTTGTTAAAATTTTTAAAAAAATATTATTTTATCTCATGAAATTTTAAATTCATCCCGTAAATCAAAATCAGTACCCTCTTCATTTAACATCGTTAATAACGCCTTGTAAAAGTTGATGCAAAACCGGATTAGGGGGAGGGTCTACCCACCTAATGACTATAATTATATAAATGTGATATATTTCTTATTTATATGTGCTAATAATGAGGAATTATGGCTACATCATTAGGGGAAACATATTTATGTGAGATTTTGATGACACCTATGCATGTGTTTGATGTATAATGCTACATGCTAATCATGTCATGTTTGGTATGTACATCATTAATCAATATTATAATGTGTCATAACTTTTACATTTATGGTTGTTACTCATATGATTATACTAATTTTAAAATAATTGTTTTGACAGTACTCTGTATGCTGAAAAAGAATAATTTATAATTGCATTTTTGGAATCATAGGGTATGAATGGATGCATGTATGTGAATAATAATGATCATGGTACTGATTGTGGCGTGGTCTGAAACTCCATAAGAAGGTGCCACGTGTAAAACGGCATTTTGGAACCAAATGGGCCGATCTTTATCCATTTGGTCTGACAGAATATTGAAACGGGGGCATCTACCAAATTGAAATGCGACCTGATGATAATATCATGCTAAAGAAAAATAGGAGATTTATGGAGGTCCAATTCGCAATTTGGACTACTTTGAATTATTTATTTAGGATTTCGAACGAGAATTAGATGTATTATTCATAAATCCCGTTAAGTATTAGGAGTTAAAAAACCTCGTACCCTTATTTTTTTCAATTTTAAAATAAAATTTTGATTCTGATGAATTTAATTATAATGCTTTATTAAGGTTCATATATATTTTCTATCTCGAAAACCGTTTACTGAATACCCTCGGTCTTTATTACAAGTTGATCCACCTAACTTATATCGTGTGTTTTCAGATACGATTATTAATTTATTATACTAATACTTCCCCCTGATATCAATGTCCCCCCATTAGTATCTCCAAGATGGCAATAAAATTTACTTACTGCAATACAATGTGCAAGTTTTCTTGTTCTTAGAATGAGAAAATGATAGCTAGCTACAAGCCTACAAAGGACAAAATGGTAGCTTAAATTCCTAATCACTCACTCAATTGACACATATGACAATCTCGATATTCAACAAACTATTTAGGAGTGTTTGCAACGGCTTAAATTATGTAGCTTATAGTTTAATTTAATGAAAAGTTGATTTAAAGTGTTTTTAAATTATTTAAAATTCTCTACATTTAAGTTGAATAGGTTGAAGTTGGTTAAGTTAGTTTTAATCAACTTCTCCAACTTTTGTAATTTCGAATTAGATATGATTTGACAATTTAGTTCTAAATATCAAAATAAGCTATTACAATATAAAATTTGCAAACACAAATGCTAACACATCCAAAAATCTCTAATAAGTCACTTTTATCAACTTCTCCTTAATTTACGCACTTAAAAAAAACTTTAGCTATTACAAACACACATTAATATATACCGTACTTCTGAGGTGGGTGGGGTGGGGTAATATATGATTATTGAGGCTAAAACATAAGATGATAGGTATTATCAACAAAGCCTTCTAAATGTATGTAAGCACATTAATATAGATAGTGGCTTCATAACTTACCTTGTTTCAGCTGTTTTCGATATCTCACAATTCTTTTATATGTAGTCATTTTTGGACCATTTAAATTTTCTGTGATATACTTTTTTTACCTAATTTGTTTTTTATGATCTGATCCACCTTATTTTTATTTTTCGGAGAGTATTACTTTTGATATTTTGGATCATAATTGAAGTTATGAGTCTGTCTATCATGATGAATATTTTATTTGAAAAAACCCCAAAAATCTTGTACACACTTTTATGGTATAACATAATGAATCGGAAATGGGTCAAATTATAATATGATATTTATACGTGACAAATTTCCCGTGAGATTCGGTTTGGGCGGGTGTCTTATGGTCCGAGTCACGCTGAATAATTTTTCTTAATTCTAGATCATACCACAAAATATTTAATTAAAAAGTTGGGTCCGCTTTGTTATTAACAAGAAAATCAGGTTGTTAATATGAGATTACGTTAAAGTTATACTCAGTCCGCTATAAATATGCCCCACATAACCCTAATTTTCCCTTGGCACTTTGGCAGTTTAAGAGAAAACCCTAAATCCCGATTCTTCCCCAGCAAGCAAGAAGAGAGAATGTCGGCCGGAGAGCTCGCCTGCACCTACGCCTGCTTGATTCTTCACGACGACGGCATCGCGATAACTGTAATCCATCGTTTTTACTCTTAATTCTTCTATTTATTGGTCTAAGTTCCTTTTTAATTACCGATTATGGCGATCAATTACTGAGATCTTATTTTGTTCTCGATTTTTACCGATTACGGCGATCAATCAAGAGATGATTTTGTTTTGGATTTTTACCGGTTATGGCAATCAATTTCTTAGAGCGGATTTGATTTTCACTTTTTACCGATTATGGCGATCAATTACCGAGAGCTGATTTCGTTTTCAATTTTTAGCGGTTATGGCGATCAATTACTGAGAGTTGATTTGGTTTTGGATATTTGTCAGGCAGAGAAGATCACTACTCTATTGAAGGCGGCGGATATGACGGTTGAATAGTACTGGTCGGGTTTGTTCGCAAAGCTATGTGAGAAGAAGGATGTCGATGACCTCATCATGAATGTCGGTTCTGGTGGTGGCGGTGGCGCCGTACAAGTTGTCTCCGCCGGCGGTGCTGCTGGTGGCCCCGCCGCAGCTGCTCCTGCTGCGGAAAAGAAGGTACTGCTTTTGGTTTCTGCTTAATTTTGCTTCTCCTTATCGATAGATTATTTGACACGTATGGATCAATTTTATGATTAATTAATCCTCCCTTGTTTGATGAAAATCCATTTTCTGTTGTGTAATTGATAATGTGCATGTGTTTATATCTGCAGGAAGAGGAGAAGGCCGATGAGAGTGACGAAGATGAAGGGATATTCGGACTGTTCGATTAAGATTTCTTGCTTTCAGTATGTTTCTTTTGCCACGTTTTTGCAGACTTTGAGACATAGTTTGGGATTTGTTTCATTTTTTATATTTTGATTCCTTATATTCATTTTTAGGTTCTAATTTGATTCATATTCAACCTATTGTATTGAGTTTTGTAACCCGAACAATTCGGGTTCAACAATCATCAACACTAAAATAACACAAATGATCAAATAGGGTTAACAATGCAACTAATGAAACCGTAACTAAAGTCACGCTGAATTAATTTTAATTAATTTTTTTTTATCATAGTACAACAAAAAATACTTAATTAGGAAGTGGGGGGCCACCTTGTTACTAACTAGATGCTAACAGAAAACCCTGGATAAACCCTAGATTGATTTGGAAATATGTTTCCTAATCAGAAGAGGAAACTAACTCTCTAAGCCTTATAAATACTCTCTTCCCCCAACGCTTTCTTCACTCTTTTCCGAAGCAATCCAACAATCTGCAGCGTTTATTTCCTCAATTCGAGTACAAGAGTTTCCGAATTCAATCGGCCATGTCGATGTGGATTCTCACTCCGTTTGAGATCGCCTGCGCGGAGCACGTCGGCCGGATATATAACACCTCCGTGTCTCCGCCCCGGTCGCCTTCTTCTGCTAATGATAAACAGGAGCCGGCGATCAAAACTGTTGATCGGAAGAAGGGCAAAGGAGTCTGTCACACCCCAAACTGTGGATAAGAGTAGAGAAGCGGAAGAGAAAGAAGAAGGGATTGAAAGGAACGAGAGGAAGAAAGGGGATTTTGACCTCGTCAAGAGAGAAGAAGCCTATTTCGATGCAGAAGACTCATTCTCGTCCGTTGATTCTTCAAGTGGCTAAGATGAAGTTAAAAGATGAAAGGCACATGTGGACGTCTTTGACTCCTTCCACGTGTTTTCTTAAATAAACATATTAGCATCTTAATTAATCTTTTTTTATAATTAATTGTTAGGTAATGAGGGCGTAGCCTATATATAATATGGACTGCGGTAGTTTTATGATTTAAGCAATTGATAATTATCAGTTCTTTCGCCTCTCTTTTCTTCTTCGTTCTGTCTCTCCTCTCTAATACTTCTCTCTCGTGCACTGTTATTTTGAAATCGATTGTTACAATCACAAAATCAATTGATTTTTATCTATTACATAAATTCAACAATACAAATTTTTGCAGTGGTATCAGAGCAGCGCTCCTATGGCGGCTTCCAAACTTACTCCCATCCTCGAAGATGGCCAAATAGAAGAAGAAGAAGAACCAGTCATTCAACCTGTTGAATTGGACGAGAAAACGCAGAAATTAGTGGATATACTCAACACTAATATGATGCAACAATTGGAGATGAATACACGAAATATGACTAATAACTTATCGGGCATGATAGGTCAATTATCAGATCGGATGGAACTAGTGGAATCCCAATTGAATGCAGGATCTAGATCAGGCTCGGTGACCACCAGGCCATCAACTCCGCACTTCGCAAATCCGCAACCCAGAATAAACACACGCTCACCCCCAGGTTTTAAACCGTTCGGTAAGGGAATTGATGAAGGTATGGGATCTGCTTATATGGATAATTCGAAATTTGTTGGTGCAAGCTATATGGAGATACCTAAATTCCATGAAGAATCCAGGCCCTCCTTGTTGAGCAATGGAGGTCGGTTGTGGGGGAATACACAAACAAACTCCTATAATCCCATGGGTGGAACGAATAGGGGAAGTGGATCTAGGAATTTTTCCAACAATTCAGGAAATGGAGCCGGAGTACTACCTATGGTGGCCAAGATAAATTTTCCAAAATTCGATGGAACCAAGTCTAGATCTTGGTTGATGAGATGCAACAGCTACTTTTCCATGGTGATGATCCATGAAGAACAAAAGGTAGCATTCGCATCCATGCATTTTGAGGGTAAAGCCCTAGAGTGGTATGATAATCTTCCCTTAAAAGGAGAGGAGTTGATTTGGGCACAGTTTGTGCGTATGATTTCTACTAGATTCCAGGATTTGCAAGCCAACAAAGCTATTGGGGAGCTACATAAGTTGAAACATACGGGAACATATGAAGAGTATGTGTCGAGATTTGAAGAACTTAAGGCTTTTATCGTGCACAGTAGGTGTGGGGAGTTCGATGAGGAGTATTGGGTGGCTGCATTTGTGAGTGGTTTAGAGAAGGATATTCAAGCTGGGTTGGATATGATGAACCCTAACTCTTTGGAATATGTCATCCATCTAGGAAGGCAACAAGTCCACCTAAATGAATCACTAATGAGGAGACTTAAAGAGTTTACTAAGGGAATGACCCTACCTACTCAAAACAGAAAGGCCGAAGTTAAGTTCTACCCCAAACCTCCTCAGAAGGTGCCACAAAATCCAAAGCCAGGGTTCAAGTTATTAACCCCACAAGAAATGGATCAGAGGAGATCCAAAGGCTTATGTTACAACTGTGAGGAACAGTTTACTCCAGGTCATAGGTGCAAGGCAAAGATCAATTTTATGGTAATGACAGTGGAAGAACAGGGGGAGTTTTTGAATAGTATGGAGGCAGAATCTGGTGATGAAGAATTTGGTGATGCTAAGGAAGAGCTAGGAATGGCTATGGTGACCCTAGGTTCAATGGAAGAAAGTTCTGGAAAAAGCATAATGAGACTGATGGGAAATGCTGGAGGTAAGAAGTTAAGAATCCTTTTAGACACTGGTAGTTCATTAAGCTTCCTAAATTCAGAATTGGCTAGAGAAATTGGAAAAGAAACTGAGTCAGTTATTCCTCTCAGTGTTCTAGTAGCCAATGGAAGTACTATGATTAGTGATAAGAAACTGAAGCAGTTTAAATGGAGAATGCAGGGCTATGAGTTTGTATATGATATCCGATTACTTCCAACAGCTGGCTATGATTTAATCTTGGGTAGTGATTGGTTGAAAGAAGGATCTCCTATTATACTTGATTATGAGGATAAATTTTTCTCTATAATTCATAAAGGAGAGAGGGTGTATATCAGTACTGCTAAAGGCAGAGGTGTTCTTCCCACTACAACTGCAGCAGATGTCTACCAATTACTACAACACAATTCATCTACCCTAGAGGGATTTCTATTAATGGCTATGGAGGATGGAGTGCATCAGAATAATCCCCTTATGGAGTCCCTACTGGAGTCTTATAAGGATGTTTTTGAAACACCCCAAGGACTGCCACCTAGTAGGGGAATAGAGCATAAAATAGTGTTGCAACCAGGGAGCATATCAAAGCAGCAATACCCTTATAGGGTAACTCATGCACAAAAAGCTGAAATAGAAAAAAACTGTTTCTGAATTATTGAAGACAGGGGAAATTCAACCGAGTAAAAGTCCCTTTTCTTCACCTGTGTTATTAGTGAAGAAAAAAGATGGGACTTGGAGGATGTGTGTTGACTATAGGTATTTGAACAGTTTGACTGAACATGATTATCCTATACCTATAATTGATGAGTTGTAGGATGAGTTACATGGAGCTAAATTTTTTAGTAAGATACACTTGAGGTCAGGTTATTTTCAAATCCTTATGGATCCAGATTCAAGATATCTTACTGCTTTTAGGACTCATAATGGACATTACGAGTATCTAGTGATGCCTTTTGGGTTGTGTAACGCACCTGCTACATTTCAATCTTTGATGAATCAGATTTTTGAAGGGAAGTTAAGGAAGAATGTGTTGGTGTTTTTTGATGATATTTTGGTATATAGCAAAACTTGGGATCTGCACATGCAACATGTAGAAGAGGTTCTGGATATTCTGAGAAAACAAAAGTTATTTGCTAAAATGAGCAAATGTGAATTTGGACAGGGATCAGTTTCCTATCTGGGGCATATCATTTCCCAAAATGGGGTAGCTACTGACCCTGAAAAAATTGCAGCAATGTTGGAGTGGAAGGTTCCTATCAATCTAAAAGGACTCAGAGGATTTTTGGGCTTAACTGGATATTATAGAAAGTTTATTGATGGATATGGCATTCTTAGCAGACCCCTAACAAACTTATTGAAGAAAGGAGCTTTTGAGTGGAATGTGGAAGCAGAGAAGGCTTTCCAGAAATTGAAGGAAGCCATGGTCACAGCTCATGTGCTAGCTTTACCAGACTTCACTAGAGATTTTATCCTTGAGACAGATGCATGTGGTACAGGAATTGGAGCTGTGCTTATGCAAGATGGGAGACATATTGCTTATCTCAGTAAGGTATTGAATCAAAAACATCAAGCCCTATCAATCTATGAAAAAGAATTTTTGGCTATTCTAATGTATGTGCAGAAATGGAGAAGTTACTTGCAGGGAAACCATTTTATTATTAAAACTGATCAACAAGCTCTCAAACACTTGTTGGATCAGAAGATTACCACCCCTCTCCAACAGAAATGGATTCCTAAATTGTTAGGATTTGATTATTCAATACAGTATAAGAAGGGAAAGGAAAATGTGGCTGCAGATGCACTTTCTAGGAGGGATTCTAATCAATGCATGGCACTTACTAGTGCAGTACCCTTGTGGGTAAAAAGATTGACAGAGAGTTATGTTACAGATGCTCATTTGGTTGATGTTATCACAGCCAAAGCTGTGGATTCCAGTACTTACCCAGAATATTCCTATTCTGGAGATTTGTTGAGGAAACAAGGGAGGCTAGTGGTGGGAAATCAAGCAGAACTGAAGAGGGACATTATTAAGGAGTTCCATGACTCAGCAGTAGGGGGGCATTCTGGTGAAGAAGGAACTTACCAGAGGGTCAGGAAATATTTTATCTGGAAAGGGCTAAAAAAAGAAGTAAGTGAATGGGTCAGAACCTGCCATACTTGTTCTGAAAATAAATCTGAAAGATGTCTTAGCCCTGGGTTGTTACAACCACTGACCATACCCACCCAAGCATGGACTCATGTG
Source organism: Lavandula angustifolia (assembly GCA_028984105.1). Lineage (NCBI taxonomy): Eukaryota > Viridiplantae > Streptophyta > Magnoliopsida > Lamiales > Lamiaceae > Lavandula > Lavandula angustifolia. The sequence continues at coordinate 2,064,146 of CM054820.1, read as the reverse complement.
TCCATGGATTTTGTGGAGGGCCTACCAAAGTCCCAAGGGAGGACAGTGATATTGGTAGTGGTAGATAGGTTTACCAAGTACAGTCATTTTATTGGGTTAAGCCACCCTTATACTGCATCTTCTATTGCACAAGTTTTTTTGGACCATGTAGTTAAGCTACATGGCCAACCACTAAGTATTGTTACTGACAGGGACCCACTCTTTACGAGTGTGTTTTGGACTGAGCTTTTCAAGCTAATGGGAACACAATTAGACATGACTTCAGCCTATCATCCCCAATCGGATGGGCAAACAGAAAGAGTAAATCAGTGTTTGGAAACCTACTTAAGGTGCATGGTTAGGCAGAATTTGAGACAGTGGCATAAATGGTTGTCCTTGGCCGAGTATTGGTACAACACCAATTTTCACTCAAGTCTAAGGATGTCACCTTTTAAGGCTCTTTATGGATACAACCCTCCTATGTTTTCTATAGGGCCATATCCACAGACAGGTTCTCAAGACAGTTTGCAATTCGCTGAAGAAAGATTACGAATTCAACAAACACTTCAAGAGAACCTATTGAAAGCTCAAGAGAGGATGACAAAGTATGCTAATCAGAGAAGAATCGACCGACAGTTTCAAGTGGGGGAAAAAGTCTATCTAAAATTACAACCATTCAGGCAGACAAGTGTAGTGCTAAGAAAAAACCAGAAGCTTGCTCCTCGCTATTATGGACCTACCCGATTACTGAAAAGATAGGTGAGGTTACATACCGTTTAGATCTTCCACCGGGCTCAAAGATATGGCCGGTTTTCCATGTTTCGCTGCTGAAGCGTTCCTTGGACCGGAAACATCTTCCGTCTGCCGATCTTCCAGATCTAGCTGATGACGGGAATATTGTTCTCTCTCCTGCAGTAAAAGGTAAGAGGAGTAAGACAAATAAGGTTGGAAGAATCATACAATCATTCCTTATAGAGTGGGATTTACAAGGGAATAAAATGGAGTCCTGGATTGAAGAAGAATACCTGAGAAAATTTCATTCCACCATCCAACCTTGGGGACAAGGTTCCATTAATGGAGGGGGTATTGTCACACCCCAAACTGTGGATAAGAGTAGAGAAGCGGAAGAGAAAGAAGAAGGGATTGAAAGGAACGAGAGGAAGAAAGGGGATTTTGACCCCGTCAAGAGAGAAGAAGCCTATTTCGATGCAGAAGACTCATTCTCGTCTGTTGATTCTTCAAGTGGCTGAGATGAAGTTAAAAGATGAAAGGCACATGTGGACGTCTTTGACTCCTTCCACGTGTTTTCTTAAATAAACATATTAGCATCTTAATTAATCTTGTTTTATATTTAATTGTTAGGTAATGAGGGCGTAGCCTATATATATATATATATATGGACTGCGGTAGTTTTATGATTTAAGCAATTGATAATTATCTTTTCTTTCGCCTCTCTTTTCTTCTTCGTTCTGTCTCTCCTCTCTAATACTTCTCTCTCGTGCACTGTTATTTTGAAATCGATTGTTACAATCACAAAATCAATTGATTTGTATCTATTACATAAATTCAACAATACAAATTGTTGCAGAGTCAATTCCTCCAAGTCGCAAGCGACGGAGGGCCGCCGGAGGATACAAGCTCCGAGTTGAGTTTTGATGGTACGATTGTGCCTAATTGAGCCACTTGACGGTAGAGTTCGAGAATTTTTTTTCTGATCTCGGTTTTTCTTGATTACATATATTTGTTTCATTTTTGAAAATACATGAAAAAAATTATTGAGATTAAGGCTGTCAATTTAGTTGAACAAAAACCGAAAAACAAATTTCGATTAATTGAGAATTTAATTCTCTATTTTGCAAAACTGATGAAATGATTCACAATTTTTTCGCAACCTAACTCCTATATTCTCACTCCCCATAATATTTTGAATGTAATATACTCCAGTTTTTGTATTATCTATGAAAAATGATCATTGAATGATTTAAATCCAAATTTCGATTCAATCAGTTAGCCACAATACTTTTTTTTTTTTTTTAATGAATAAGCTAGTGCTTAAATGTGACGTTAAATGTGACGTTAAATTTGACGCCATCAAACGATGCCTAGGCAATACTTTCTTGACATCTGTGATTTAAAGCAAGTCCCCACACTTCCACTAGACTATAAAGTGGAGAACAGAATTATGATAATAAAAATCCTTTGTAATTTTTTACTGTTTTTTTTCCCACCACGAAAGAAATCGCAACCGTTTGTAAATTTTTATACATAATCGAATCTTCTACTATGCTCATATCATGGGTGACCACTTACATCACCTCAATCCCATCTCAATCCTATTCAATCTTTTAAAATGGCGCATATTTCCTGGTCCAAAATCATCTCATAACGTGTCATATGTTTTTAAGGTAGATTTTAAGTAAGTGTTAAACTTGGTGCATGGTGAATTGTTACTATAAATGTGGGAGTGACCAAATAGAGAAATACCACATCTTATTTAATTAGTAAAAAATATGGGAGCAAGAGTATACATTTTCGTATTCACACTTGCATGTCTTCTACACACTGTATTCTCCAAAACTCCGAAGAAAGTAAGAATTTTATTACACTTACCTTGTACTAAATTTTGTTTGCCATTCTCTTGCTCAAATCTGCTCCCTTGATGTTGTCTGAAATAGGCGTATATAGTATACTTGGGGGCAAGGAAACACTCTGATTTCGAGCAAATCACCAAATCCCACCATGAAATGCTCGCCTCTGTTCTTCCAAGGTATCATGCTTTCAAGATTAGTCTCAATTTATTCACATGTTTTTCTAATTAATTTATGTGATATATATGTGTTTGTGCAGCAAAGAAGCAGCCATAGATTCGATGATATACAGTTACAGACATGGCTTCTCCGGTTTCGCCGCCAAGATGACTGAATCTCAAGCCAAATATTTCCAAGGTATAAAATGCTTAGTAATGCAACCGAAACTTAAAAGATAAATGATCGCAAGCCGTTGATTCTTTTGGAATACCACAGGATAAATTAACGATGGTTACAAAGATAAACAAAGATTTTGTTGATCTTGGGATATAAGAAAACTCATTTTCACCAACCCATTGATTCTGCTAACATTAATACTACTTCCATCTCATTATAATTGTTCGTATTCCTTCACTATTTTACATTCAAAACATAACTAAAATGTCTTAATTCCCGTATTGGAGATAGTAGCATTTAAAATCTCATGCACAAGCAATCTCAAAACTAAACTATTCGCACCAGATATATAGCAATTCGGATCTTCTGTCACTTGTGTCCCACTAATATTTCAAATATAAACACACTCAAGTACTTACAACAATCCTAAAATTCCAACTATAAACACCTAGATGCTGACACTAGTGGGACCCGAAAAAATGGGATTGAACATGTGCGGATATATAGAGCACTAAAAACTCTAACAAGCCCAAAAGGAAAAAAAAGGCCCAACAAGAAAAGCCCAAAACTCTGCCCATCATTTATACATATGCCTTTATTTAAATTGACTTTCTGCCTCTGGTAGAGCTGCCAGAGGTGGTTAGTGTGTTCCCAAACTACCTATACAAACTGCAGACAACTCGGAGTTGGGATTATCTCGGCCTCTCCGCTTCCTCCACTACCAATCTCCTCCACGCGGCCAATCTCGGCGACGGTGCTATCATCGGCGTCGTCGATTCTGGCGTGTGGCCGGAATCCGCCTCATTCAACGACAAAAACCTCGGCCCAATCCCATCGAAATGGAAGGGATTCTGCCAACGGGGCGACAAATTCAACCCCTCGACCCACTGCAACAGAAAACTCATCGGCGCGAAATTCTTCATCGCCGGCCTCAATGCGGAGCTCGAGAGCAACTACGAAACGCAGCTCAACGTCACCGAGAGCGGCGACTACGCCTCCGCGAGGGACAAGGACGGCCACGGCACCCACACCGCCAGCACCGCCGGCGGCTCGGCTGTTGCCAGCGTCAGCGTCAACGGCCTCGCCGGCGGCACCGTCCGCGGCGGCGCGCCGAAGGCCAGGGTGGCGATGTATAAGGTGTTCTGGGAACTCGGCGGCGGCAAATCGACCGGCTCCGCCGTCGACATTCTGAAGGCTTTCGACGAAGCCATACACGATGGCGTCGACGTGTTGTCGCTGTCGATAGGGTTTGACTTGCCGCTCTATCCGGAGTTTGATAAGCGGGATATTATCTACTACGGCACGTTCCACGCGGCAGAGCATGGGATCGTGCCCGTTTGTTCGGCCGGAAACTCCGGCCCGCTGTCAGGGACGGTGGAAGATGTGGCGCCGTGGGTCATCACGGTGGCGGCGAGCACCATAGATCGCTCCTTCCCCAACCCCATTCTACTCGGAAACAATCGAGTTTTCGCCGTAAGCTTTTTCTTGAATTTTGCAATTTTTACACATTTTTGAGCGTGCTTGCAATTTTTAATTTTATTTAAACTCTATGTCTGTGTTTTGATGCAGGGACAGGGGATGTACGTCGGAGAAGACACCGGCGTCGTTGATTTGGTGTTCTTCCAAGAGAGGAAGTCTCCTCTAACTCCAGCGTACTAATATTCAATTAACCTCCTCTGCTTTCCATCTGAGACCAAGAACTTTAACTAAATCTGCATTGTAGGTTGTGTGAAGATCTAACGGCGAATGATACATGGGTGGCCGAAAAAGTGGTGTTCTGTTTCACTAGTGCCGGCGAGAGTGCTGTAGCTAAAGCGGCCATCGCCGTCATCAACGCCGGCGGCAAGGGGATCATCGCAACTCTAAACACCATTCCATCCGCCCAAGGATTTAGACTCAATTTTCCTTTTCTACTTGTCTCCTTCGAAGTCGGAGCTCAGATAGTTAACTACATTCGCATTACAAAGTAAGATCAAATTTCTTCTCTCCATATATGTTTTATAGAGAAAATAAAAGAACTAGTTTTTATTTTATAAATGAATTCATTAACTAGCACGTGACTTTATATTATTGCATTTATTCTAGCATGATCATTTTACAACGTGGCTCATTTAACCCAAAAATTCCTATGTCAATAGTGTTTAAAGACAATCTAACTATAAGATTGCATATTACTATACTGTAAAGCCGGACCACCTTATAGTTAGATTTATGATATTGGGACACATATTTTTTGAACCGAGGTGTGGGTTCAGTTTATTACATCAATACTTCAAAATTATTCATATTTACTACTTTTAGAAGTTGTGTGTACTTGAACCTAACCCTATATAATGGTCGAAAAATTAGGGATCCGAAAGTGCGTCTCAAACCGGCGCAGACTTACGTCGGTGTAAAAGCCACCACCTACATTGCTTCCTTCTCATCTCGAGGCCCTAATTCTCTCTCTCCATCAGTCCTAAAGGTATGAAATTTTACTCAAAAATCCCAAGTACAAATTTCTGTCTCGAAAATAAAATTAGGGTTCTTGATGGTATAGCCGGACATAGCAGCACCGGGAGTCGACATAGTCGCCGCCGTGCCCGCCGGTTACGATTTCAACAGCGGAACGTCGATGGCCTGCCCTCACATCGCCGGAATCGCCGCACTTCTCAAATCGCTCCACCCAAACTGGTCTCCCGCAGCCGTCAAATCCGCAATGGTAACGACGGCGTGGACGACCGATCCCTACTCCGGCGAGCCGATCTACGCTGCGGGCGAGATACCGAGGATCGCCGATCATTTCGACTACGGAGGCGGATTAATAAACGCAAACGCAGCAAGAAACCCGGGATTAATCTACGACATGGGAACTCAAGATTACATCAACTACTTATGCAGTATGAATTACCCCGAATCGGAGATCGATCAGCTTGCATCGAGGAAGAAATCTTGTCCGAAGAAGGGTTTGTCGGTTCTTGATTTGAACCTTCCTTCTATTACAGTCCCAAATCTTAAAGGCTCGGTTGTTTTGACAAGAACTGTTACTAACGTTGGTGGTCCGAATTCCAACTACGTAGCTTCCATCGTGGCGCCGCTCGGCACGACGGTGGAAGTGAATCCGAAGCGTTTGGTGTTCAACTCCCGCGTCAACAAATTGAGCTTTACCGTGAAGATAACGAGCTTCCACAAGACAAACACAGAGTACTACTTCGGAAGCTTGATTTGGAGTGATGGGATTCATCAAGTCAAGATTCCAATCTCTGTGAAAGCGGAGTTTTCACTACTCGCTAATTAGAAGAAGTATGGGTTGCATAAATAAATATCTGGGTGTCAGCATTATATTCCCTCGTTTGATTTAGCTTGGCTTCAAACTTTCGGTATGGTTATTAAGATGATGTAATTTAATAGTAAAGGTGTGGGACTTATAATTTAAATAAAGTTATTTATAAATGAAGTTATTTAGTAATAAAGTGTATCTATTGAAATATGGTATGCCACAAGTGAATATTTGCGAATCCTAATTTTAGAATGATCGGTCATACAATTTAAATAAGTAATTAAAAGAGTATTAAAAACATTAAAAAAAAATTAGATTGGAGACAAGATAAGTGGAACAGCCCGAAGAGAAACAGAGATAAGATGAATGAGACGGAGGGAATATCATTTTTCTTTCAAGATGATTGTGCCGATTACATTTTCCAATTATATGGGAGTAGTATCCTTTAAGTGTAATATTTTGTTTTTCTTTTTAAATATAGTATTTTTGAGATATGGGTCGGAGGGAGTATCTAGCATGAAAATTCACACTTTCAATTTTTTAGATATAATTCAAAATTTTAATTCCCTTAACTTTAATCCAAACAGAATATAATTTGGTTAATGTCAAATTGCCCATTCTTGATTCTCCACAATTTTTTTTTAATTTTTAATAATTGGCCCAATTTCTTTGTTGACCCGTGTGTGCTAAAATAAACTTCTCTTTCATGCCATAACTGATCATTATTTTGGTCATTATTTTGATTTTAAGCTAATAAACATTGTGGGAAGCCCAAACGTTTGCAGTCATAGCCATTCACAAAGCCCAAATATTAATTTATTTTATTTTTTTTATCTTAGAGTGAAGCCCAATTGCTTTCAAGCGTTTTTGTACAAACGTTTAATATTTTCTGTAGTGGGGAATGTTTTTTTATTATACATGTATATACATTTCTTACACATTAGAAATATAATTAAGTTTTGATTTTTACATGTGCACCTAATCACCTATTTATGATGTAACATAATTATAATTTGACAAATAGTTAGTGGGAAAGGAATATTCATCATGAGGAGATATACCATTATTATGGCCAATTATATCCACCCGTGTCTGCTATTTTTATATCTTAATCATCACACTGGTTACAACTTTTTTTCTTAAATTCCAACCAAATTAAGACATCTAAATAATATCACCATTCACAATAAATTAGAAAGATAAAATTAAGATCGAATATGTCGCACATGATTAGTCTAGTATGATTTATATGTCTTTTCAGAAGCATGAAGATCAGCATAATATGTATTAAGCCATCCTTCAATAATCTTAACCTCTGCTTTTCTTTGCATAACCAGCCATTCCGGATCAGTTGCTGCTGCTGGGAGTATGTCCAAACAATGTGAACCTGCAGAATATATCCAATTTTTTTAATTTCTCGTAGATTATTTCTAATCTTTCAATAACCATTATTTTTAAAATTGGGATACAAAAATCAGGCATACCATTGCGAGTAGTTACTGCCACGATGCTTTCTGATAAGTCTTCCAACACACTGTAATTGGGCACAATGTGATTAAACATTAATACTTATTCTCGTCATATTTTATCAACAAAATACAATATTATTTATTTAAATTACAAAATTCTGATTGTTTACCCTCCGCTACTATATGGATCTCTTAGGCCATTTGAAAAAATTATATTGCTCCCGAAACGCTTAAGAACCAGTTTGATATCCTGTACATTCAATAACCAAAAAAAAAAAAAGGGAAATGAGAGACATAAAATTAAGAATAAATTGGGATTATAATTAATATTCTCATCGTTCCACTTCATTAGTCGAGATTCTCTTTTTGGGTTTTTCTACTTCATTATTTAACTTTTCCTTTTTAACTTAAAATAATATTTTAATTATATTCTAGTAACCACAATACTACTTTACACAATAAACAAGTTTTTTAATCTTTGTGTCGAAAAGAAAGTGGACTAATATGGAATAAGACGGAGAGAGTACTTACATGCCCTCCATAGTAAGTTGTAATCCAATGAGGTCGAGGTGGCACATCGTATGTTTGCTTACAATCCTTTATATATTGTCGTAAATCGAAAGGTGATGCTTCAAACATCGTGTTGTTTCCCTTTATTCCAATAGGTATCACCATTTCACTACATGTCTATAATAAATTAAAAAAGAAAAGAAAAATAGCAATATTATTAAATTAGAGTTAATTGAGATGGTATTTAAGAAATAATGAAATATTTATAGATAATTAATTACTCACTTGCCATCCCCAGCCAACGCTAGTTTCAGATGGTTGGCTACTCATATTATAACAACTTCTAGCCCCTTTGTAAGACGCCACGCCGGAGACAATCCGGCCGATGACGTCGGTTCCGGTCGGAGCTCCGTCGATCCCTCTACACACCATCGTCACCGGATACTTCGGCGGCGCGTTGTATTGGGCCGCCGACGCGTACATGTTGTATAAGAAATTCTTTAGCTCCCATGAATACGTCAAATTCCTGAAATATTAATTCATTATTAGTATTATTAATTGATTAACTTATTTTATTTTGATGTGTACGTTTGTGTTGTTTAATTTACGAGCATGTCTTGAATCTTTGAGAGAGAGAGGAAAGGCCTCCTTGTTGTGATGCGATCCTGTCAATTTCAGCCCAAGACTTTCTGATAGTTTCGTAACAATTTTGGCTAACCTCCTGCATGAAATCCAAAATAATAAATAATAACTATTATTATTATTATGAAATACTCATATTATAATTAGAAAACAAAATATAATTACCTTGAAGTCCTTTGTTACAATGGAATAATATCCATTTTGAGGGGTAATATTGTCAAAGTAGAGAATGGGGGCTGACGAAGCTACCGCACCGAGAGCGATGTGTGGATACTTTAGTCTAAACCATGAAGCCAACACTGAAATAATATTTATTTAATTATTTAATTAATACTGTAAAGCAAGATTATGATTAAATTACTCACTTCCTCCGTAAGAACCGCCAACAACAATAATTGGAGAATTCTTCGCTTTAAATATTTTCTTGACGTGTAGAAGAATCTCGGCGTAATCAGCTATGGCTTGAGCCGAGTTAAAATATCCCCGAGTTGACTCATTTTTCATGGCCTCCTCCATCGTTCCAAATGGGATCGATTCTCCATAGAATCGATGCTAAAATAAATTTACAAATTCAAGATAATTTAAAGAATATTTAATATATATATATACGTGTATGAATTAGGGTTTACCTCAATGTAGATGGAGAGAGATTTGAAGTGAGCAGCATTATCTCTGAGAAAACCGATAACTAGTAAGTCTCCGTCGAGTGGTTCCTCCGCGCCGAGATATGCGAAAATTGGCGAGTTGGACGACGCGCCGCCCCAGTATTTGGAGGCGACGACGTATCTTTGCCGGAAAGTTGCGTAACTCTGAGGTGCGTAGTTGAAATGGTCGAGTGTTTGTGGGTAGTAATATGTCTTGGAATCATTTGAGTCTGCTAATGAAGAACTCAAGATTTGTTCAGCTTTCGACGAGATTAATGCTTCTGTGTTGTACGGGGAGAGCCTTGGGATTTTGAGTGGATATGATGAAACAGTTTGGAGGAGAAGAGAAGGGCAGAATTGGAATAGAAGTACTAATACTGCGAATTGTTTCATGCTGATCTGTTGCTCTCCTTGAATTGATACTCGCATTTATAGGCTATATGTAGAAGTGAATATCAAAAATATTAATAATAAAAAAAATCCAATATTTTTTTCCTTTGTTAAATACGTGAATTATTGTATTAGATTAAATATGCTTTAAGAAAATATGTGCCAAAATACTCCCTAACTAATTGTACATAATTAGTATGAGTTAATTTGCAAAAAAGAAAAAAGAAAAATAGTTTTCATAATATTGCTCTCTTAAATGTCCATATGGAAAAGAGAGTAGATTGAAAACAATAATTTATATACAAAAGGGTAAGGGAATAAAATACATATGTATATATAATATATAAAAGAATGGGTGAGAGCATATATAATAAAACTAATAGTCCATATGTTCCATAGATCTTATACCGTATTCTTTTAGTTATTTACTTATTTTATAGATCTTGTCCTGTTTTTTAAAATATCAAAATCTTGTGGATAGGATTTATAAAATTTGAGGCACCAATAATTTTACATTATATATGGAAAATAATATATATATGGACAAAATATATATAATTTTACATTATATATATTATGTACAATATATATATATATATATATATTATAATATAATTATATATATATTTTACAAAATATAAATATATTTTATATATATTGTGTACAAAATATAATTATATATTATATACATATAATATATATAATTATAATTATATATATATTTTATATTATGTAAAATATATAATTTTACATTATATATGGACAAAATATATATGGAAGGGAGTAGTTTTTTATGGAATGTTGGATGTGTTATTAATTATGGCATCATATCTATATTATAGGTTTTTCCCCGTATTGACATCACATTTAATATTGAGTAAATCTCCAATAGACAAAAGTGATGAGTTGGATCTCTCTCTCAGCTGGTTGTGAAGAGAGAGAGTCATTCTATAGAAAATAAGGTCAATTGCGTTGCAGCTAATAAAGCCAATTCTGAACCGTGATTGGATACCGTATGATTGTTAGTAGAGTGTTTTATGTTGACTCTAATTAGCTTCTTCTTTTTTCCAGTTTATTGATTGGGTCCAAATTCTTTGTCGACGCGTGTGTATAAAAATAAACTTCCCTTTGATGTCATAACTTATCTTAGATTTCAAGCAAGGTTTGATTATTTGAAACGTCTTCGATCATCAAACTCAAACATACATAACAAAAAGTGGTGAAGGAAACGTTATATATGAAAAGTGATGGTGACGTTTATTAACACAAAATCGGCTAACTAGGGCCGATAAGGGATCTAAATTAACACATACAATAATAAAAATAGATAAATATAAGCACATTGAAAAATCATTTAATATGCTATGATTCAAAATTATATTGAAGAATATTTATATAATATCAGAAGTCCAATTTTATGATCATAAAGCATTGGTATTGTATTTAGATAAAATGGTCCTGGCTTATTTTTTAAGCAAAGACCCACGTCGGTGCTGTTCCTTTATTTCTTTTATAGCAATTCCCATCATTTTGGCTTCAGTCTAATTTTTTATATGATGACGTCTTAAATAGTATGTACCAAATTAAGCTCAAAGAGATATATTTAAATGACAAGAACTTTACAAGCATTAATAACATTCCAGAATACATTTCTCAATTCTCATCCGCCCAAAACTTCAGCTGGAGCTACATTGTCAATCCAGACATAAATCAGTGGTAAATAAAATGTTGACACACAAAAAGCACATTTCCTCACATATACAACAACAAAAAGCAGGGTCAGGCTCATAAGATATGCACACAGCACTGTAAATAACGTAGGTTTATACACTAAAAACAAGTTCAAGTTCAACCAGCAGCAGTAGTACACAAGATGCAACGTATCTGATGATCGTCACCACCATCATCACCATCGCCATCACCGCCGTTATCATAACTATAATACGATAAGTCATCTTGAGGAGGACGGGCAGCTGACTTCTTCTCGATACTAATCGAGACGATGGAATCCATGAGACACGACTCATGGTAGGCGTGACAGCAGAAGAAAACGTATACGGATACATCTTGGAGGGAGAATGGATCAAAGCACATGCAACATCTTGTGCTGCACTTGCTTTTTGACTTGACCTTTGTACCTATGATACTTGAGGATCTATCAGCCGGATGAGAAGCCCTGCTCTTGTTATCGCTTTGGTTATGTAGCTCGTCTTCCTCATTGCTCATGTATATAGCTCGCCTTGCTTCCTTGTAACACTTGAACAACAGATTAACAATATCTTCCTGCAGGGTTATTTCAATCAATCATCTCGTTGTCCCAGTGACTTCAAGGGAAATGGTGGTAGATGAGATTATTACCTTGAGTATTGTATTGCATCCACGTCTGAGAGAAGTTTCTGTCCTGTAGTCAGTGATGATTTTGACTAATCGGTCGCGCAGCCTAAACAAAATCCATTTTAACTTCAGTGGATTGATATTCAGTTGGTTGTATGCCAAGCCAAACCGATAGACCAACAAATACAATATATTAGATACATAAACCATGTAATAACTGCAGCTTAGCATAGATCAGCTTTGGTTTTGATTACTCTAAAGGACAATTCTAGAACATGGGAAAGGTAAAAAAAGAAGTATTTCAAGATAAAATACTGTCTTCTGTAATTAGAAACAAAATTTCTGTAAATTATGGCGGAGGGGTAGTGTGATGCTGATGGGTTGGCCACCATAATAGTATTTAGAGGGAAGATGAAATAACAGGAACCAACTTACTGTGGTATCTCCAAGCCATTAGGCACCATGTTTACAATATACAGGGGATCAAGATTGCCAACTGTATGCTCCAATAATACTCCCACCTGCCAAGACGATACCAAGCAAGAGGGTTTATAGCATATCTTGTGCAAGCAAAGTCAGGGGCCATTCATCAGGTGAGTTTACAACTTACCATCTCGGGTTTGTTCATACATTGCTTTATCAATTCGTCCCAGAGTTCATCATCGTGTTGGTTACTTACAAATTCTATGGCCTGCAAGAACCCATAACATTTTCAATCTCAACACAACTTCCGAAGTAAGAAATATATGAGTATCAAGGTGACACACCTCTTCTATATCACTCAATTTATTAATGATTACTGCTAGTGCTTCTTTTGCATTTCCCATTCTTCCCAGGATGAAAACTTGCTCTCTCAAAAGTCCTCTTCTGAGACAAATTTCATGAGCCTGAAACAAAATTGTTGTAATTCTCAATGACAGAAAGTTAAATGGTTAAAGAGAAAGTACCAATTTATGGAGCATATACCTTTTCCAATGTATAATGCTGACTACTACGTAGAAAAGGTACCAGCATTTTTGGATCATAATCAGCGTACAGTTCAACCTGTTCACGACACCAGCAATACAACCAACTTTTAGTTAACCAATACTATTTATGAAAAGTCATATTACATGTCATTAGGCACGTTGCACATAAAACAGGACAGAATGTCAGAATCCCTTTAAAAATGTCAACATATACAAGCAGTCACATCAAGGATCTAAGTTATTTGTATGATATTGAATAACCAACCCATGAGAAGACCTTCACAAAAAAAAAAAAAGAAGAATAAAAAGCAGTAAAACTGAAAATCATTCAGTTCAGATCAAATAAGAGAAAAGAAGTTCGCTAAATAAGAGAAAAGAAGTTCGCTAATCCTTTTTCGTAACTGCGACGTAACTAATAAATATTGACAAAAAATGAGCATATGCAAATTTAATCTCTTCACAGTTGTCTCGCATCTTTCAAAGAAAATTAGATGATGAATGTTTGCTAAAAGCTAAGATTATGCCTCGAGTCAAGTGTCATAAAAATTCCATTTATAGGTTATCACATTTGTTTTTTATAAACGGCAGGTAAGGCTTAAGACAACGTGTCTTGCAAAAAGTGTTAAAACACACTTTGTGCTTTCGTGGGAGTCCATTATAGAACCTTGCCATAGTCTTAAAAGAGTAAATAAGAAGGAAGCAACCTAGTCTTCAAGTTGACCCTGGCTTATAAGGAATAGTTAGGTGATTAATGCCAACCTGATTGTGCTTATCATATGACCACAACCACATATTTATACATATGTATCTTCTTTTAAATTTTTTGTAAAAAATAATTAGTAGAGATTACAAATGGGGAGAAATCCCCAAAGATAAAATCAATCTAATCTACAAATATAAAAAATAAAAAAAGAACAATTCTGATAAAGAAGTGCTAATTTCTACGAACCTGCATGTCATGGAACTCCCTCCCAGCATGAGGATTTGACTCAAACAATGAATGAAGATATAGATGTAAAAAGTATCGGTAGTCACACTTATTCTTTGCAGCAATAAGTTGTGAAACTACATCAGATGGGCTTACGATGTCTCTATATAGGATAAACAATGGAACTGCTCGTTTACAATCTATCATCATAAGCTGAGCAACCTGAAAAAAACAGCACAAGATCAATTAAAAATGGTACAAAGTGTTGGGTACAGAAATAAGAAATGTATATGCCCTGGTTTGGCTGGAATCATTTAGATCATAATTGAATTCGGTTTGGTTTCTGTATGCAGTTGCTGCATCATATCATGTACAGCATACCGTTAACTAGCAAAGAGCAAATTTTAGCATTAAAAGTAAGCAAGCAACAAAATCAAAGTATCCCGGTAACTTATATGAATGAAAAGTCGAGAATCAGATAAGGAATTGAGAAAACTAGATCTGGTATGCTATAAATGATGTTTCAAATAGGCTGGCTCAACTTTTCAGGAAAAGTGAAGCTGGTGCCCATCACAATCACTTGATCGTACCTTTTCGCGAATGCCATCATGCAAATTGTGCTTGTCAATGAAGTCGAACAAATCCGGCTTCATAAGCTGAAATGGGAAATCAAATGAATTCAGTAGAGGCACCAAGTGCCTAAACCAGAAGATAGCAAAACTATTCTCCCAACTGACAGTGGCATATTACACGTAACTCCAATGAGGGGGTACAAAGTAAACTGGTTAAACATCAAATACAAGGCAAACCACTTACATCAGCATACAGGCTGAAGGCTTTCTCATATCGTCCGTCAAAAACATACAGCTCAGCCAGAGCCTGAGATGGATTAATACCATTTAAGATGTAAACACTAATAATGTCTGCAGTAATAAACGTATCCCGGATACTAACCTCTTGAAGAGCATCAGTTGATGATGAAGTATTAAGCTGTGGTTCTATGGCAGAGATAATGGGCAAAGCAGAATATATATCATGTGGCCAGGTTTTAACAATTGAACGGAGATCCTTGTGGAATGATGGATTTGTCGCCAAAGCAACCAGAGCAACCTAGAGCACAATCTATGTTTTTACCTCTTTGACATGATCAATAAAATCTGAACAATTTTAAGATTGTTCAGAAGCACGACAAAAGAGTTACGCACCTCATAAGCAGTATCACGTAACCTAGGGTTTTCTGTTGGTATGTAGGGAACTAATACTGGAAGCTGACGGAGATGAGCAAATTGGTAAACCCACCTGCATCAAGCAAATCGTCCCTTGTTAATAGTGGAAGAAGTAAAACTGAACGACTTTAATGTATGCCTATGCGTAAGTAGATATAAACTATAGTACCTTTCCCATGCAGAAGCTGATCCTCGCAGTAATTTGGGACATAAAGATGCCGCTTCAGCATATTTACGTTCCACTATCAAATGGTCTAGATATCTTGATCCTACCTGCTTAAATCGCCCAAATTAGAGTTTTCATCTGGAAATGGTATTATTCATAAGAAAACAAAAAGGATCAAATGTAATCAACTCAAAAGAAATATGTCATTTATACAAGTTGACATTGCATACTTTCAAAACTAAATTGCAGAGGACACATAAGGAAATTTGACGTTACAGCCAATGGATGAAGATAATATTTGCTTCAGATCATTTTTTCCTTATTATTACGTTGTTGCTGCATAAACCTTATCAGGAAGTCAAACAATGGAGAAATGGAGGAAAAAAGGGAACTAATACTACCTCATCAATAAGTTCACTCCGACCTTGACCAGCTTCAACTACTGCCAAGGCCTTCTCATGCCACCCATGCTGAAGAAGCCAAGATATGTGATCTTCAGTATCCCTGACATCCAATGTCTAAGTAAGTTTATAAACCAGAACCATTATCTAAGAAGGATAGCATCACATTTGTGAAATTTCATATTTTTCATGTTCTCTTTGTTGGTAAACTTAGGAGAGAGTTATAATGCTAGAGCAAAAGGGTAAAATAAATACAAGACGATATCTAAAGAATTTGAAATTGAAGTGGGAAGGAAAAAAGAAGTAAATAATAAAGAGAATCCTTTAGCCATTGGCAGCCCTTTCTAGAGTGCAACCAAAATGAAGCATTCTAAAAGAAGAAGATAATTCCAGAAAGCAACCTCCCCCATAATAAACTACCTACCCATAACCCTCCCAAATATTTGGTTCCAAGAGGAGATCCCAGAAATGAACATCCTCAAGTCCCATGCAACTTCATGCAGAATTTTTTATGATGATCCCACATATGCAAACAAATTGTGTGAAAGACAAAGCCAGTACTAACCTAGGTTTAGCAATAACTACATCCTTAGGGGACACGATATAGTACAAGGGTTCATCACCAGCAGCCCACTGACCACCTGCATAGCTGCTACCTGCATCAAGTACTTTTATATCAGCTCCCACATCACACATCTCATTCAACAATATTACAACTACAACCTCGAAAAGAGCTCGCAAATAGATGCAATTATATATGTAAGTTAAGGTAATGCTAGCTTTACCTGAGAAAGGAGCATGTGCAAGGGAATAATCTTTGGCCTTGTAATGCTCAAATCCATGTATGGGTAGTGCATCAGTTGACAATTCATCATTATTCCGTGTGACCACTCGCACTTCAGGTCTCTGAGCATTTCCCTGTTATTATAACAGATTAATATGTAAGAAATCAGTTAGATAACTTTATCAGGTAACAGCTTTGTATCACTCACAATGGGATCTTCCTACGGCAGTCTAGCTACTAAGAAAGCTAAATTGCAAAAACGTACAAAACCTATATGTCTAACACTACTTACTAAATCCCCTCTGTCACTTAAATACAAGGATAATGAAAGGAGAAACTGATAGTCTGATACAATAAAAACGCTATCCAAGGCTATCCTTTATTATTCCATAGAAGGAAGCAGTAACTCGCATTCAGATATGACAAGAAAGTGAATCATTGGTTCCGTTTATCAGACCAACAGATTTTAGATTTAAAAATGTTAAGCACCGGAAGGATTTCATCTCTGGATGGATTCCATAAGATTTTTAAAAGCTCAGACTTGAGAGAACTTCCAGGCAGTCAAGCACTAATGAAATCATTCATAGTTAAACTGTCGGTTATCATTTTATAGTTAAAACTGAATAGTTGCACCATCAGAAAAATGATAATAGAATAAATAGGTGTACAAGAAAGAAAAAAAGAAAAAAAAAAGAACAAGAAAAGAGTAAAAGGAAACCACCCAGCCCCACGCAAAAACACACTGCAGAGATTTTGCTTCTAATCCAACCACTTAGGATTAAGTGTTGAGTATGAGTACAAATCAACTTTCTTCCACAAGATGTTACCAAACCAACAAAAATCATTAAATATCGACATGTCCAAAATGAAACAGAAAATCATTCCCCACTCTCGTTGGCTATATAAATTTGGAGCAAATTTATTTATGGGATTAAAACAAGAGAGAGAGAGAGAGAGAGAGAGAGAGAGAGAGAGAGAGATTCTCACTAGGATATAGCCACCTAAAAATGATGGATAAGGTTTTCTATATGAATGAAGAAAGCACTAAGCAAACATTATGGAAGGACACAAAAGACATAAAAATGAATGAAAGTAAGCAAACAAGCAATTCCGCCAGGATTCAATATCCAATATTTAAGCAAATACCTGACGTGAAGGGATAGTGCTGCTGAATTCCTTTTCTCCGTCTTCTTCAACAGGGATATATGCTAGAACGACTAAAGAATCACCAAAGGGAGCAATTCCTGAAATGAAATAGCTGGTCTGGAAAGATGCTACAACGTCCACCTTGTTCAAGCTAGAGATGCTCTTATAAGTGCCATTGGTGCCTCTATTCTGACTGTTTTTTATAGATACTATCCTAACAGATGTTCCCCATCCTATGACCAGTAGAGTGTCATCCTGAATGAAGTGCAAAGAACTTATGTAAATACTTGGTTCTAGCTTTTGTCTTTTTCAAACCAATATGATCTGTAAGATTCTCTTCAGTTATTCCCGAAATCAATATTCTAACCTGCCAAACTAAGTGAGGAAGCAGAAGCTCGGGGCGTGGGCTTCCTCTTGGTCTTTCTATGAATGTTACACGTTGATCATTAGCAGCATCATAAACTTTTACACCAGCATCATTAGCCCAGGCAATGAGATCATTTCTCCACTTCACTGAATGAATTGGGCCTTCACCCGAATGCAAAACCTGGACCAGAAGATTTTTTTCACTAAGAGATCAAAGTTGTAAAGAGCTATTCAGAGTTCTTCATGACAGCATACAAATACACAAATCAGAAAAATGGATAAACCTGATCTCGATAGCCTATCCATTTCTTCACATTATAATATAAATGACCTGCTAAACCTCCAGTAACAAATCTTCTCGAAGATTTTCTCACATAATCCGGGTCTAAAGCAATTGCTTTCATAGGACGATGATACTCAAATTTCAATCTTTCTTCAGTAAAAAGACTATTTATTACAACAGAACCATCATCGGAGCAGCTCCCAATGTATTCACCTTCTATATCGAAGCAAAGATCGTTAACTGCAGCAGTATGAGCAATGAATTCTTTAACCTGAGAAACAAGAAATATGTCAATCATAAGAATGTTATATGCATAACTCGATTAACTAGACCAGTTACACTAACAAGCAAAAACCTACTATAGAACTATTTAAGTCTTTCTGGGGAAATCTTAAAAGCCTACCAGTATCAGAACACAATCTATCTCAACTATAGGGATTACTTCAGTAAGAAGACTGCAAGTTAACTCATGGTTTGTGCAATAATTTAGCGATAAGTAGATTGGTAGGTCATCGGGGTAATAACCTAATAGGGTCCGCGTATTATGCATACCTGAAAGAGGAATACTACTTGCTCGTGAATCACAGTTGACATCAAAATACAATGAGCTAATTGATAAGTTAGTTCCTTCTGACCACATTTAGTTTCTGACACGACTTATTATGGAGGAATAAGCTGAAAAATACTTGCAACTCTAGAGAGATTTGAAATAACTTTTGTTAATTTAAGTTTTCCCAGAGGCTATTAAACAAAAGCTTTGCCCATGCATCTTGATTTTTAAAAAATCAAATTTCTCAGAGTTCCATTCAGTCCTTAAATTATGCATTGCCCAACCATCTCACACTGGCATATACAAACATGAAGCTGAGGCTGATATAAAAGTTAAGGCAAGTTGGAAAGCAGTATCCGTTATCTGGAATCACTACAACTTGGGCTTTCTAATAGCAATAAAATGCAAATTTCAGCAAAGGATGTTCTACGTGTAAGCTACTGGCAGTGCCAAGATGTTTTGTCTTTTATCTTCTTTTAACTAAAAGATTCAAAGCTATGTTACGGTAAATATCCTCCAAGCATAAAGATGTTTTGTCTATAAAAATTTGTACAGTACCAAATTCTAGTATAGCTTGGGGCCATCACGTTAGGTTCTAGCTTATTTAGTCCAGATTATTCTACTCAAATGCCCAAAAACAACTTCAATTAGTTCCTAATCATCACGCCAAAAAAAAATGATGCTCATATAACCATGACTCTATTAACAACTCAATATTTCAATTCCAGTCAGTTCTACTCAGTACGGTCGCAAAAGGTCCCCCAATCCCAAGCAAACAACTTACAACACCGAGCAAATTACAAAAATTCAAACAAGTAAAGAACAGAAAACTCAATAGCAAGTTACTTGATTCCCAAGGAAATCGAGAATGTGCACGGAGCCGGAATGAGTTCCAAGTGCGATCATGCGCTCGGCGACGGCGATGCACGAAGCAGCGTCGCTCTGGAGTAGCCCGGAGATGCTGCCGCCCATCCGCTGGTACTTGAGGCGCGGCTCGTCTTCCACCTCCGCCTCCTCGTCGGAGTTATCTTCTTCGGATTCCTCTTCTCGCTCATCATCTCCTTCGATTCCGTTCTCCGACGGCTTCGGCGACATTCTTGGAGATTTTAAATTCGTATAACACAAAAATCGATTTATTGATTGAAGAAGTGTAAAGAGAGATTGAACGTGATGCGCTGGATCGGGTTGGATCCTAATTTAATTTAATTAGACTTTTGACAGACGGCATTGTTATAGAACAAATACAATATTTTATGTTTTATAATTTCCATTATTATTTCACTTCTATAGGGCTTAGAATTATTTGCCTCATTATATTTATTGATATTGATAAGTATCTAGCAAAACTAGAACCTCTCCCTTACATTTTCATACCATTCTCGTGATATTATAGTATGGATATGAAAAGGGAAAAATATCGAAAATTCTGCATTACTGAAATAATTTGGGATTAGATATTCCGAAATATCTAAAATTGAGTATATAATTGCAAGTTTTTGGTAAGTTTTACCCAAAGCAGATATATCATGAAAATATGGTGTACCGATAAGATGGTACAGATGTATCACCGTATCTATAAATGATATTCTCTCTATGTCTCATTTGACTTGTTTTGTTTTCTTTTGGTATACCAGAATTTTGATATATTGATGTCGAACAATTCAGTATGATATTTGTATACATCAAATAGTAGTACAATTAAGGTATTAACATTGATAAAGTAATAATTTTGGGATCGAAAAAAAATATTCATTTTATTAAGTTATTACTTTATCGAATATTATTTTAATGCACCGTTGTATCGAGATTAGAAAAAAATAATATTATATAAACGCAATTATTACTTTATCAAAAACTTACTTTATCGTTTGGATGTCGACCAGACCACATATCATATGTGCGGGTCTGCTTGAACAGCACTTCATCTGGGCCTTCTTAGTGGACTTCATTTGGGCCCAAAAACTCTTTCAGTGGTGCATATTAAATTGCATTAACAATAACGTCACCCCGATTTGGACATTCTCCCATGACTAATACTATTTCAAAAATCTTATACTATCATTTATTTAATTATTTATTAGGTTATTGACTATGATTTAATACACTACACTACACACACTAATCTATTTAACTTAAATAATAAATATACTTTTCTTAACATAGAAACTCAAACGTGTTTAAATTGCACCTATAGTTCTTGTAACTTGGGGGATATTCATGCCATTCGTAAGAGAGTGAGATCAAAGTACAAATCTCAATCTTCCATTATTTTCAATAAACGTTAAAGCATTTGAGATTATTAAGAAAATATTTATTAGTTTCCGAACAAATATACAAAATCTTCCAAAATTACATTTTATGTAAATTTATTCAATACATACTTCAAATAAAAGTTGCGGATTTTAAGTATAAGCAGTGTTCGAATGGGATCCAATGCTTATTGGACTTGTGTAAATCAATACGAGCTACGCAACCCTGTGTTCTTAAAACCGGCCCGGTCATTGACCCGAATTTTTTTTTTTTACCGGTTCAACCGGTGGGTCGACCCGGTGTGACCTCATAAATATATAATTAAATCGAAAATAAGAAGAGGAGATGGCAGATATTCATCTTATTCTTTCCTGCACTTCAATCTCAACACATTAACATAAGTTTTGATTTTCCTCAACAATCAACATAACCAAATTCTTACAATAAAAGCAAATATATAAGATTGTTAATTTGGCATAGTCTCATAGAATGGGAATCAGTCTTAAACTCACTCCAAATTCATCAAACACAACAGTCATAATTCATAATAACAAAAAAGCAAAAGAAATCATCAGAAAATGTCTTAAAACCGTGAGAGAGCACGGTGCAAGTTGCAACACATCAGAAAATGATTTAAAGTTCACTCTTCAATCATCAAATCCATAAGTATCTGGATATCTTTCACGTTGAAATTGAGCATCATCCAATTGATTCAAATCAATTTGTTCATCCAACGAATCAATAGGTGTATCCCTTCGAATCCATTCGCTGAGATTCACACCCCCAAATCAATTTAACCTAATAATTAGATAATCCAAATTCAGCCCGAATCAATCACACAACTACAACTACAATTGAGAATCCAAATTCCGAGAATCTAAATTGAGAATTTAAATTCGATTCTCCAAATAATTAGTCCTAATACAAGAGGGAGAAACCATCTTACCAAGAGGGAGAGGCCGAGAGAGGAGGAGAGACCAGAGGCGCTGGCGTACGGCGGAGGTGGCCGACGGCGAGATGTTGGCCGACGGCGAGATGATGGCGCTGCAGTGCGGCGGAGAGAGGCCCGCGTTTGTTCTGTGAGTGAGAGTGAGAGTGAGAGTTATGAGAATGAGAGCTTCTGTTCTGTATCTGTAATTCACGTTTTAAGTTTTAACTTTTAAGTTTTTTATTATTATTATTTTTTTTAATAAATAGGCCGCCCGAGTTGACCCGATCCTCGGATACCGGTTCAACCGGCTGAACCGGCCGGGTCGCACCGGGTCAACCACAAAAACGAGCCAACATGACACCCGGCCCGGATTTTTGACCGGGTCCGAGCCAAACCGGTCGAACCGGCCGGTCCGGGCCGGGTTTCAAAACACAGACACAACCTCGCTCGACTTGATTGACAACTACATGATAACACGAATAATATATATATATATATATATATACTAATTAAATACGACCAATCTATCATATCATAGTATATTATCTATTTCACATCATCTTCTTTGTTCAAGAAAAAACCCATTTGTTATTCAAAAGATTTATGTTTATAAATTAATTCAAATAAGGATATGCAAATAAAATCTTAGTGGTAATTTCGTAATAAACTTAATTTATTCTATACTCCATAATGAATCATGTCTTATCCTATATATATTTCCATAAAATATTCCCTTTTTCATAAATATTATTTGTAATTATTGTGGTAATTTCGTAATAAACTTAATTTATTATGACTTCTACTCCATAATGAATCATGTCTTATCCTGTACATATATCTCCATAAAATATTCCCTTTTCCATAAATATTATTTGTAACTATTGTGCAATGCAAGCATCAAGTTGTTCTAATACTTCCAAACTACTAGAGGATGAATACAATTGATGTAGGGATGGAAATGTGGAATATTATATTCTTGAAAAAGAACTCCATGCCTCTCTATCTAAATTTCCCCACATTCTCTATATATGAAAGCTTTGCAAATATGTTCCAAAATTCGAACGGGTATCCTATGCAAATTATAAGTATGTGGACAATCAAGAGAGAGATAGAGATAGCAACGTCACAGATCTAGAGAGAGAAGATAAGGCCACTCCATATATCTCATGAAAAGCCTTTCTGCATGAGAAGGATATATACACAAATCCTACAAATTCTCACAACCCTATTTTTCCGCAAGAGAAGAATTCTCAACTCTTTCACTATCTGTCTTTCTTTTCTTCTCCACAAATTAAACACCCCCCACCCCACCTCACTTCTCCTAACCTTAAAATCTGCAAAAAGCTCATCATAATTATCTGCAGCTTTTCCGACCATGTCAGATCATAGTAGTACCAATCAAGAAAGTTCAGATCAAGATGGTAAAAGACAAGAAAGTAGTGGAGTTGAAGAAATTGAAGAGGGGTATCAAACTCCGACGTCGGAGGAGCACCGGCCGGTGAAGTTGAGGTCCCCACCGCCGGCGCCGAAGAAGCGGAAGCGGTTGTTCTTGGAGAAGAGAAGTGTTGGGAAAGTGATCAAGTGTAGGTTAGTGGAGGGGGATGAGTTGGAATCATTCTTTGCTGATTTTCTTCTACCTCAATCCGAGGCGGCGGCGCCACCGCTGCCAGTGGCGGAGAAAGATACGAAAGTGACTACCGGTCCCAAGAAGATACGTTCTGATGAGTGATTTTTGTGATTTTTTACAAGAAAGGTACATATTTGAGTAATTAGGTTTATATGTGGGGGTATATATATAATATATATGGATATTTATGATTATTAAAAAGATTTTGTTTGTTTTTAAACATTTATTAAATAAGCAGAGCATTTTATTTATCGTAGGCATAATAATCATTTGAGTTTTAATTTCATCTTCATGAACCCCTTGCCTTTTCAAGTCTGATAATTGAACGATGTGTAGTTTTTTCTCTCTTTTTGTTTGTGAGGGAGAATAAAAATGAATTTAAAATCTTCTATTAATTATTTTAAATATATTTTTTATTCTTTATCGTTGGCATAATCAAATTATAATTCTAATTTCTTTATCTTAATTTGTTTTCATGGACTTGTTGCTGAATCAAGTCTTATAAATTGAATACAAGCAACATCTAATAATGTGATCCATAAGAAGCAAGATAGAGAATTTCAGATTGCAGTTTGTTCTTCCTCTTTCTTATCGTTGCCAGAAGAGGATAAATATGATATAAAAATGATTTTTTAATCTTAGAGGGGGAAGTATATGGTTGTATAAAAATGTCATAATTAAATTGTTTTCAAAGTCGTTGTTGTGTCATCATAGTTTGATTTATGTCACCTGAAAAAAATATTAATTTGGAAAAATATTATAAATGTGAATCAAAACAGTGGCAGTATCAGAATTTGAAATACCAAATTTATAGAACGTTAATATCAATACATAGTAAAAAGGAAAACAAAAATTTGGTGATGGCGGCGGTATCCACTGAATCAATGTAATGTAATACTCCCATGCAAGAAGAAAATCCTCGTTGATAGTACCAAGTATTTTGATACTAATAGTTACGATATAATATAATGTATTATTTGCATATATTTTTCTGGCAAATTATTGGTATATAATTTTCATATTATACACTGACAAGCGGCTGGAGCAACTCGTAAATAATAGATGGAAACAAAATAATCTAGAAAAGTATGTTAGGTCCATATAATTGAACTTTTGTAAAGAGTTTATTTACAGTAATAGCCAATGACTTTGTGTCAGATGCCAGTAACTTTTGTTCTAATTACAATGCCATATAGTTTTCGAGTATCAATCAGAAGTATCATCATCTGCAGCATTCAAATAAGTGCAGTTTTAACACTTTGTTCTAAAAGCTTAAGCTTAGTAGACTAAGTGATAGAAATAGAGGTTACCTAGATATAGACTGTGGGAGTGATCTGCATGAATTCAACATAATATATCTTGTATTACTAGACGAAGTAGGCGCGAACGACCTCTACTGCTGGGGCACGACATATCGGACAATGCCCCTTCGACTGGACCAGATTTTCAGCACAATTGGTGCAGGTGCACATATGTCCACACCTTCATGGAAATTCAATTGAATTTCAAGAATATTGAAAAATACTGGATGGGCACGATTAGGTAGCAATTTGTTCGTGCACAAGACCGGCAGAAGTAATAGGGAGAGGTTCATTTTGCATACCTGTAGAGCAAGGAATCAATTCTACCAAGCTGACATAGGCAGCAAATTCCTCTCTTCACATGATCCAACAGAGATTCATCATGAATATTGTTGCACTTGGGTGTAACTGCATCTGATAGTATCATTTATTTAGTTTAGAAAGTTAAATTCTTTCGACTGAGAAAAAGTGAATAGTATGTGATAGCTAGCGCGATAGCTTGTTATAAACTAACCTCCTGAAGACATTGACCTGCTTGAAGCCGCAGAAACCTCTTGATGGAGCGATCGCTGCAAATCTATTTGCATGTCCATGCATTCTTCAAGCATACCTTCCATATTGTTAACTCTTTCTTGAAGCCTAGCCATGTCAATCCTCAACCTGTTGATGACAGCCCACTCCTGACGATCATAATCAGAGAGAAATGCCGATAAGCAACAGGGCACAGTTTATAGTTCATCGAAAAGAAGGAACGGAGTAAGTAATTAAGTTGCCCTAAACGCATGCAATAATTGAATGGAAAGAAACTGAGAACAAGTTAAAATCAAATAATGCTTTGAGCTTACTGTTTCCAACTGCTGATTTGAGTAATGGTGTGGCCAATCTGCAACCTGAAAATCCTCATTCCAAAGTGGATGGGAAAATGTGTTTCTCTCAGCACTTTCAGATTCAGCTATAGATTGATTACCATTTAGCACTTCCTGGTTTCGCTCAATTATAGGAGGAAAGGATGTACTCTCCAGTTCCCAATCATCAGAAGCGTGACCTAGCCTTTCTGCATGAGATTGTAACACCCGATCCAGTCTTTCTCGGAAACTACTGCGGAGAAGACTAGACACACGTCTCCTGAAGGAAAAAAGATAAGATGTTAATACTAATGCCACTAATTTTATGTGTGATCATTTCGAATCGAAAGTGATCAGAGATAGCACACCTGCTGAAAAGCTCCCTGAGTTCCATACTGTTGACTTTATCCTCATACAGGAAATCAAATGTATCAATTTCTCCATCAGATTCTCCTACTGCTTCACCAGTAGGAGTGTCTCGCCAACTTTCGTTAGCCCCTTGCAAATCATGGCTTGGCCAGTCATGTAATTCTTGCATCTGATCATCCTCTTCAAGATTGTTACCAAATGGTCCACAAAATGATTGACTAGAAGCCCTTTCTTGCCAACTTCTGTCCCTCTCTTGCCTGCTACCATCATCCCATTCAGTAAATGGAACAGGATTTAGACAGAGCAAGCCATTGTTTTCAATATCAGTTACTGACTCTTGGGATTCTTCGCCTTGAGCTGAAGCATCATGTGAATCAAATTCCTCATTTCTTTTTTCTTTGGAGTCAGTAGTACGATCAGCTACTTCATGAATATAACTGACGCCCCTTTTCGGTTCTTCATTATTCTCATTATATACTTGGGTCTGACTGCAATTTATGTCTGCAGATACTAACTCTGACTCATTTGTAGGAGTGGCATTTATATGTTCAAATCTACTTCTGAAATGATCATCATGAGTAAGAAATCCATGCTGCTCTGCTTCAGGGGCCGAAACAGGTTGCTCTCCGACATTTTGTATTTCAAGCTCTTGCATATGCCTTCTCACATCTGTGGTTGTGCCTTCCGAGCCTGCTGCTATGTGATTACTACAAATTTCTCTCTCAGTGCACGTAGGCTCAGTTTCGCTCTTATTTTCATCACTGTATGTAGAATCACACCCAGTAATGTTTACTGAAGCAGAAGCAGAATTGTCCAGCTTGGAGAGGAATCCGACCCTATGCAAATAATACAATGATGTCAGTAATATTTAAAAACTAATGTAAATAAAGAGTAGCAAATATGTTGTACACGTTAAACTAATATTCTAGATATCAAGTTCAATATAAGTAATCAACACTGACAAGTCTACTCAAATTATATGAGAAAATGATGTGAATAATCTCAAATAGAGACGCCTCATCAAGAGCTCCTATGTATTGAGCACGTTACAATCCAAAGGCAACAAGTAAAATTGGATTATAAGAACTATCTGACTCGATTCCAAACCACAAAACTGCTGTTAAATGAATGCAACTGCAGCTCAATGAAAAAGGAGGCCGGAGGTTTCTGCAGATATGTATTCTCGACTGGGTCTAAATATCAGAATGTATCTTTAAGAATTACCTAAGGTCGGAAACTGCATGTCTCTGTCTCAGAAAGCCCAGTTCAGTAGCAGCCACTGAAGATGGTCTTGTATCGACCACCAGTCTTCCATTTCTTAGGAACCTACCTCTAAGGAGTGCCTGCAAAATGGTCCAAAATGAGTCAAGGCACATTGGATCTAGTCGTTAGTATCAGTTCAACATCAAAAATTCAAATAAACCTTAAGCATAACATACATGATCTATGTTTCCCAGAGTCAAACGTGATGAATCACTTCTTTATTAATAAAAGATTTTTCAACGGAAGAAAGTGAAAAGGCCATATTTTGCCAACCTTAATAATCCATTAATAAAACAAATAGAGGTATCACGAAAAGGCAATATGATTGAGTAAGCAAAGCTGACACACAGAAGAAAATACCCTTTATTTGTAATAGACTGGATCAAATATTATCACCTGAATGCGATTGCGATGAGCAAAACAAGAAACAGATCTCTGCTCCAACAGGCTTAGAAGTTCTCTTTTTCTTTCATTCTGAGCCTTCAAGCTAAGATCAAGAAGAGTCTGTCTACCACATAACCGACGAAGAGGCCTTCGTGCACCAATCTCCTGATGACTAATTACCAAGCCATCATGTTCCATATCACCAACACAGTGTCCTGAGTGGTTTTTGCGGTTGAATCCATTAGGCTTACGACCTTTGGGACAAATATTAGTCCATTCTCGAAAAACTTGTCTCACCCTTCCCAGTTCAATTTCACCCAAATCACTAGATTGCTCATACATTATACTGTTGCTATTCTCATGCTTCTCAGGCTCATCAGAAATTTGAGAGAAATCATCATGATTCTCACTACCATTTCTTACATAACTAGACCTGCTTATACACTCAGAATCACCATGATTTCTCAGTTGTCGTGACCTGTGCGATTGACTCAACACATTTTCTCCCTCAAGTTCCCGCCACATTTGCAAGAGCGCAGATGCCCGAATGCTGCGCTTTGAATCCTTTTTCTGTGACTTGCCAATGAAGGGCCGAGCAGCAACGGCCATTTTTAATACACTTATCGCAGCTCAGACAAACAAACCACGCAAGCAAATAGAATTATAAACACTATTACCCTGAAAACACATCCAATAATTATATCCCGCAATCATCTTCAGCTATTCACCAGCAATACAAACTCCAACTATGCCTGCAGGAGATCAGAGGAGAGAACAATCTATTGTCATTCATCAATAAATATATACATCAAACTCAAATTAAAATTTACAAAAAAAACAATATAATTACGAAATCAAATAATTACATTAAGAAAAATAGCATAAAAATGGGTAACTTGCTGATCCATCTTTCTAAACAATAAAATTCACCAAAATAAAAAGCAACTGCACACCTCCCCCAACAACAACATCAAACTGCTAAATCCTTCAGAAAAATAAGAACAATAAAAATACTATTTCTACGAAAAACTAACAAACCTAACAATTGAAAAAAATAATAAAAATAATAAATCATTCAATAGCACAAAGTACCACGGAACAAGAATTCAACAGCTGCAGAAACAAGCAAGTACTCCGTAGTATATCAATAACAAGAACAAAATAACAAACCAACCATTTTTTAGCTAATTTGATTAGGGGAGAAAGAAAAAAAGCCTGAAGCACCTCTTCTGCTATAACCGAGTTCTCGACATTACATGGAACAGTATGGCTGAGATAGTCAACCAGTTGCTACTAATATTCGGGGCGAGAGGGAGGGAGAGAGAGAATAAATGGTAACAGCGAGAATTGGGGGAACCGAGGGGACAGCCGCGGCGCCATTTATCATATTTCGCTTCGAAAGTTTTGCTCGCAACTCTAACGTCTATTTTTGCGCTAATTTACGGAATTAGCCCTCCGCGTCCTGTGTTTAACGGTCAACAGCAGATTATTATGGTAAATATCTTAATGCTATGCTAGTTACTTTTGGGAGTTGAGTTGGGTCCCTTTTGATTTAATTATGGCATTTATGGGAATGATCTTAGATAGCAATTTAAATTACGAAAAATTAAATTTTTTTTGAAAATTAGATTTTGGACAAAATTCACCAAATTACTCGTAACATTTTAGCTTTATGTATGATTCTAAATTTTTTATTCTGGATAAACAAATTCAAACACTGTATATATAATTTATATTAATTTATTGAATCCGGAACTCTCTTACCAAATGGATCTTAAGAGTTTGTTGTTCGGCTTTATAAGATTTTTCTTCTATTCCGTATAATACGAGATAATATTGTTTTGTGATCTAAAGTTTGAATTTGAAAATATTTTAGTTGGCTATTTAGGTATATTGCATCTATAATTAAAGCTATGAAATTATATTTATGATCATCCTTGGATATTAGCATAAATATGGATAAGTCTATATTGACAGTGGTCACTTTCCAAACTCATTTTAAATCCTTTTTTTAATCAATCCATGATTTTTTCAAATGCGTCTCTAATCCATTAATATAATTATTATATAGCATTGTTATATGAATAATATATAATCGAATTTGTAAAATCTCCGACCCAACTTTAAACAGAACGATGTACCCTATAATTAACGACATAAATCCCAAAAATAGTGTCACTGTTTTAGGGAGTAAATAATAAATAAAATATGAGAGCCATTGGTTGAGATGATAAGTAGTAAAGCAAATATCTGACTATCCGCAACTCAATTTTTAATTTGTTATTTTAATTGTGCTTAGTCGACGTGCAGGCATACCATACCCACATTGTTCATCTGCCATTGAACTTTAAACGAATCGTATAATGCAGCTGTTATTCGATGTACACATTATAGAATATACAAGTGTTCAATAGATGAATTTATCGAGTATTCGGATAGAAAGTAACGGTTGGTATAATTGTTCAGTCGCTACATTTTACTTTTTCCAATTAGTTTCTTTAAATTTAAAATACACTGAGATAAAATATGTTGCCACGTATTATCATATTTGTCCTATGAACAAATCTTGATCCGGCATGACAATCTAACCCATTAAAATCAGAACATGTATACTATAAATTAAACTAGAACAACATCCGTGCTACACACGAAATTGTAATAGATTTATGTGCATGATTGTGCTACTCTAGTATTGTGTATAAATATTACTATTTATATTTTCATAACCCACTATAATCTAATATGGCATAATCAGAAAATATTTTATATAAATATAAACAATGGATATCGTAATATTACAAACTAAATTTACCAGTTAGGCTCATGACAATAGAATCTCTTGGTATCCATACATTGAAAGATAAATGCTTACTTATTACTAAATGAATGAAACTTACGTCCAGATTCTCTATGGTTAACTGTCAATTTTATCATTTATCAATATCATATATGCACTTGTGGTGATCTTGTGTGTCCTACTATTATGCACAACTTTAAAGTTTTTTACACCATATATCTGATCATCCTCAAGTTGTGGTTTCAATATGCGAACCAAATTTTTTAGTATTGTTGCTTCAATTCTCTTCTCCTGAAACATTTGAATATGAATTCAATGCAATATAGGTTACTTGAAATATTAAACTAATACCACTACTGAATGAGACATACATTTGTATCGTGGAAAACACACTTTATACTTCATACATCTTTTTTGTAGAATGAAGGGATCTCGTATGCACGGATCAGTCGAAGTTTCATCGTAAATGACTCATTGAATTCATCAAACTCCTCAACGATGGACCAAATATTAGGCATTTTGTACTTCCAAGTTTTTTTTTCTTTCAAATATGTGAGAATTTTGAAATGGCGTGAAAAGATTTTAGACTATGACTTATTATATATGCGAGAGCAAATATATAAGATATAATATAATCTACTTTGTTCCTTAAAATTATTAACATATAATTTTAATATATAATTAACCTTTTTTAACATCATTATGCGTAAATTGAGGAGTAGTTATTCAACATAAAACTTTTAAAAAATCCTTGTAAACAAATTATAGATTCGAAATTGATTAATCTTACAAAGTTGTGATTTGAATTTCTTTAATTATGTTCTATAAAATGTTATATTTAGCATGGTTGGGCGATATAATCTAGTCTAATTTGTTCCTTATAATTATTAACATATAATTTTAATATATAATTAACCTTTTTAACATCATTATGCTTAAATTGAGGAGCAATATTCAACATAAAACTTTTAAAAATTAATAGATTTGAAATTGATTTATCTTATAAAGTTGTGCTTTGAATTTCTTTAATTATATTTAATAAAATATTAGCTTTAGCATGATTGGGCGTAAATTGAGGGATATTTTCAAAATATTAATATTAACAATTAATGGGCGTAATTTGAGAAACATTCTAAAATTATTTCATGATTGAACATAAATTGAGGGACATAATCTTATATATCTTATATATTTACCCCTCAATTTAATGAAATTCCAATTGAGTTTAATTGAATTGAAATTGAAATTGATTTGGAATTGAAATCATTCGATATATATATATATATATATATATATATATATATATATATAAAAGATATAAGATAAGATTAGTGGAAATACACTCCGTTAGCCAAACTCTTTATTAGAGGCAATTCTAATCATAGTCAAATAACTTTATTGAAAAACAAATATAGCATTCCAATATAACAAAACACAATTCTAGTCAAATTGATTCATATTTGTCTTCAATTACATCTCACCAATCATTTGAGTTGGTGTTGTAGTACAAATTTGTGCCAACAATATTTTTTTTTCGTTTGAAACGAAGAGGGCCGAATGAGGGCCTATGGTGGACGATGAGGGGCCTATGGAAGAATTAAAAATGTTGTCGAAAATAGTAACATGTAGTGTTTTCCCTCGGCTCAACCATCATAGTATGCGGCCGTCCCTCGACCCTACATAGGTCGAGAGAAAAAATAAGGTCGAGTAATTCCATCGGCCGAGCCACTTCTATGAGGAAGGGGCCGATAGGCGGCTGAATACTCCGTAGGCTTTCCTTCGGCCCGTATTTTTTATTGTCTATAAATCGAGATTTAAACACGAGAACACCTTCGGCCTTAGGTCCTGATCCCCTTCATTCGAAATAGACAAGACACAACATGAAAACTTTGTCTGCAAAACTGTCATGTTGTGTCTTGTCAGAGCAGCCTATGGAAATTTGTCAGAACGACCTATGGAAGGCCGAAGGCAAAAACAGAAGGCCGAGTGTGGGGGCCGAAAAATTGTTGAAATAAATTCAAAAGTATACAAGTCGTCCCTCGGCCCGCCTTAGGCCCTCCATCGGCCCTGAAAAACTGTCATGTGATCATCACATCCGACTAGTCATTTCAATAGAAAAAACTGAATAAAAACAACAATTTTCATCGGCCCGCCATCAACCCCTCTGCGCTTTTAGAGACCAAGTCTTCATGTTGTGTCTTGTCTATTTCGGACAAAGGGGGACATGACCTAAGGCCGAAGGTGTTCTCGTGTCTAAATCTCGGCTTATAGACAATAAAAAAATACGGGTTGAAGGGAAGCCTACAGAGTATTCGGCCGCCTATCGACTCCTTCCTCATAGAAGTGGCTCGCCCGATGGAATTACTCGGCCTTATTTTTTCTCTGGGCCTATGTAGGTCCGAGGGACGGCTGCAGGCTACGATGATTAGGCCGAGGAAAAACACTGCATGTTACTATTTTTGGCAATATTTTTAATTCTTCCATACTCCATAGTCCCCCAATCGGCCACCATAGGTCCTCTTCGTTTCAAACGAAAAAAAATACTGCTGGCACAAATTCGTACAACACCAACTCAAATATGAATCAATTTGGATAAAATTATGTTTTGTTATAGTGGAAAACTATATTTGTTTTTCAATTAAGTTATTTGACTATGACTAGAAATACCTCTCGAAATCTATATAATATATTAAACCCCAATGGTATTTTAAATCCAATTGAAATCCAAATTAATTTCAATTGAAGATTTGCTATTTCATAATATTTTCACTTTTTCCATTTCAATTCAATTAGAATTAAATTCAATAATATGAAAATTGATATTAAATAAATAATATGAAAATTGGTATTAAATAAATAATATGAAAATTGATATTAAATAAATAATATGAAAATTCAATTAGAATTAAATTCAATAATATGAAATTGAATTGGATTTTTTTTTCTGTTTTGCCCTATGTTTTTTATTTTAAAAATCCAATAATATGAAAATTGATATTAAATAAATAATTTTGGACGTTACATACATATTAATTACCATCCCACGTTTCCTAACCTAATAAATAATAGACTATTTTTTATATATAGTAATAATTATATTCTAATGACCATTAAAATTTTCCATATAAAAGAATATAAAAGATTAGAAAACACTAAATCGCGGATCCCATGGTTTGTAATTTAATATAATAAAAGCACTTTCATTTTTCTCCTCTTTAATGATTTTCAATTAAGTCAATTCAATTTCAAATTAATTACATAAAACTGAAGGCTGCCAATTTTCATTCATTTCAATTTAATCTAATGCTTCCCAACGATTTTTTTTTCTGTTTTGCCCCTATGTTTTTTATTTTAAAAATCCAATAATATAAAAATTGATATTAAATAAATAATTTTGGACGTTACATACATATTAATTACCATCCCACGTTTCCTAACCTAATAAATAATAGACTATTTTTATATATAGTAATAATTACATTTTAATGACCATTAAAATTTTCCATATAAAAGAATATAAAAGATTAGAAAACACTAAATCGCGGATCCCATAGTTTGTAATTTCTATTATATATATGCGAAGGATTATTCAAAATTCAAAGAAATATTTGCAGACATGCCGACTATTTGGTCGCTAATTGAGGAGTTGGATGACTCGAAGGAGACATTTGCAGTCAAGCTTCATTTGGTTCGTGCCTACGAACTGCCAACGTACAACAAAAGCGATATACTAAGTATTGAGTGTGTTTTCCACGATTTCAAGGTACATAGTTTTTCTCAAACATCAGTAGAGGAATTGTATATTATATGATTCATTGGATTGAACTAACGATAAATTGTTATAGGGGGAGAGAATTGAAGCTACAATCCCAAAAAACCAAATTCGCAGATTGAAACCTGAGCTTAAAGAGGGTCATCTTTATGGTGTAAAAAATTTCAAGGTCGTGCATGATAGGAAAGCGCACAAGCTTACGACAAATAAATATAGGCTATTGATGAATGAGAAAACCCGAATATTGAATCTATTGCAAGAAGATTTTCCGAACACGCAATTTAGCTTCAAAAGTTTTGAGGAAGTACACGGAATTGAAAAAATTCATGAAGTCTTGCCATTTGGTAATATCAACAAATTATGCAGATATTGGATATCACTAAATATAAATATTCTATTATATTGTAATTAACTATTATATCTAAGCAGATGTCATTGGAGTGTTGATCAATGTTGGGACAGTTCAACATCTTACAACAAGCAATGGATCAGAAAATATGTTAATCAACATCCGCCTTGAAGATATTGAGTATAAATTTTATTGTTATTTTTTATATTATGTGAGAAACATTATATTACATATATGTCTTATTATTTATCAACTTTGTTACGCTAATTTATACGTAGCAAAAAGGCTTTAACTTGCACTTTGTGGGAGGATTATGTTGATAAATTTCTAAACTTAATCGAGCACCAATCTTTGACATCAAACATTTTTGATTGTCCAATTCTGCAAACCGAGCATTTATCTAGGTATGTTGTTTAAAGAATACTCCTATTTGATATTAATATAAAATAAAGTTTTTTCTATGTAGTGTTTGACGAAAATATTTGGTTATATGTTAGAGGAAAGAAAAATACAAAATGGCTATTATGCTACAAAGTTGCTATTGAATCCTAAGGTTGCCGAAGTTGATGATTTCCGAAAAAGGTACAAAAGCCCATGAAGTAAAAAATACTATTCCTTATTATTTGAAAAAAGCCTAGCGAATATGTAACATATATGTAGCCTCTTATGGTGTGGGAGCTAAATCATTTAGTGATACACCCCAAGAAACAACACATGAATATGACGACGAGTATATACAAAGAATTACTAGGACAAAGAAAATTGAAGAGCTGCTCGATGAGGATGAGGTACAACAATTATGAACTTATTTGTGGACAAATATAAACTCGCAGCACTATAACTTATTTCATTACTTACATGTTGCAGTCCAAAAATTCTTGGATTATTGCAATAGTTGAAATGGTGTATTCTGATGAGGGTTGACATTATATTGCATGCAAGCAATGCAATAAAAAAAATGGAAAAGGTCGATACCCAATTCTACTGCCAAAACTGTAACAACTACAACTGTTTGGCTGCTCTTAGGTATTTACATAAATAACTAAATATTGGTTATTACTAATGATTATTTTATGACCTTTATATTTAATTTTTCCTTTTTAACAGATACAAAATCAAGGTCCGAGTCCGAGATGAGACTGGTTTTGTCTCACTTCTTCTTTGGGACAGAGAATGCATGCAAGTTATTGGAAAATCCGCGGAAGAGTTGCAGCAAGATTCAACTGTGGTATTATTTATTAAAGTGTGCCTTTTATTGTTAGAAAATTATTAAATTTAAAGACAATTTCATAATGATTATAGGAAAATGACACTACACCACAAAAGGTGATTGAGGGGGCATTACTGAACAAGAAGTTTCATTTCAATATTGAAATGAAAACTGAGCATAATGCCATCTTTGGTGGGGGCTATATAACAACTAAGATTTCAGCCAATAATGAAGACGGCCACCCGTATAGCGAGAGCCAGGTTGTCTACTGCAATTTAAATTTTTTTAGCTCACAAACAAAACGTTGGTATATATGATGATTCTGATCTGTATGCTACGGAAACTAAATATGTAGGAATCAAGTTCATTATGCAAAGTTGGAGACAATACTTTGATGAACACTCCGTCAAGCAATAAACAATCAGCACTAAATCTAGCCAAGGAAGGATGCGCAGTTTCAACTAAAAAACAAGCATCATCAAGAGCGGCAATTGAAGATGAGTGGATTGATGATGGAAATATAAAGAGGACTCTAGGTGATACATTTGGAACAGCTATACCATCCAAAAAGGCGAGGGTTAATATTAAGAAAGAAAAAGATTAGAATTTTGTTTGTGAGGAATGAGGAGGGAAAGAATAATTGCAGTTAAGTTTAGAGAATAAAACTTCTTATGCTTTTTTTGGGACTAGGTATGTTATAACAACAAAATGAGTTATTATCTGAAATGATCTTTTGATATGAAGCAAGTAAAAATAACTTATCTAAGATGCACATATAAACAAACAAGATCTGGACAAGCAAAATGCAACCAAAATACAACAGACCCGGTTAGAAACAATCAATCTAATAACAATTAAATATAGAAGCCAACATAATTCACAAATTAGTTGAGAATTGAATTTCACTGTACAATGAGAACACGTTCATGTATAACTTGCAAACATGGTTTGCAGCATGAGACTCCAAAGGTGAGTTGGTCTGAACCAAAATTGAATCTTTACTACTCGGGATGAGTTCTAATTAGGCGATCATATGTTGTCTTTGTCATCCAGTTATATGTTGCGGTCTTTCGCGTCACAAATCGAGATTGTTTGAAGATTTTGGTATGCGATAAACATGATATAAATTGTAGAACTACGAAAAACATCGTGTACAAAGAAGTCTACACAAATTTATAGACAACATCGTTGTTACAGACCAAGTATAACTGAATAAACATTTCTTAGCTCAATTTAGGTGTTGCTTAAAGAAGAATAAAAACATCGTTTTGTAATTAGTTAAATATGAGACAATAAAATATTTACAAACCATGGGTATTTCACACGTGTGTAGGGAATTGATGAAAATTCCAAATTGAAATTGAACAACATATTTTAGTTTGTTAAAAACTTTTTTCATTATACGCTTACAACAAATACTCAAAATTAAGATTAACTCAGAGTTCCAGATGACAAAATACATTTACAAAGATATTATACTATTAATACTACTTCATATGATAAAATAAACACAACTTACGAATTACAATTAAACCAAAGTTCAGACCACTTAAGAGTTGATATTTAAATGCAAATCGAATACATAACATATGATATGAGAAAGAAAAAAAAATTTTGCCCGTGCAAACGCACGGGTACTGCACTAGTTATATAATATATCCACACGTCTCAAATAAGAATAATGTAATAATGTGGAGTTGTCAACATTATATCTGGACTTCGTAATTTGGGCCAAATTGATAATTGGGCCTAAATGCCAGACCGGATGGTCCGGCAGATCGATTCAGTTATGGGCCAAGAAATTGTTATTGATAAGTCATATACTCATATCCAATCTATAAAATATGAGAGTATCCTAAAATTGTCGTTATTTTGGAATATATTTACCCACATTAATTAGTCTAATTATAAACTTTGAAATTTAAAACTTCTTTCTAAAAAAACTCGGAAATTTAAATTTAACAAGTAGAATGACAAAACTTAAGAATTATTATGTATTATCAATATTTGGGTAATATTTACATGATACTAAAATATATATCAAATACAATTATACACGTAATTTCAAGTCGTGAAACATTAATTTATTTATTCTATTATGATGCGGGTAACCATCAACGACTATCAAATGAAAATATTATTTTATTTATTATTTATGCAGTGTAGATAATGAAAACATGATGGAGCATATCCACTAGGAGCATTAGTATTTTTGACTCATAAAAATTTTAAGTTTGGATTCTATCTATCTTCATCCTCAATTTAGGGTAGAATCGGTAGATTGGGTGAAAAATATAGGATGGAGCATATACGAAATAAGATTTCAAGAAGGTCATGGGTTCAATTCCCACTGGACACGTTATGTGGGTGGTGAAGGTGGGTGGCCCGGGATCGATAGGTCATGGGTTCAATTCCCACTGGACACGTTATGTGTGAGCCTGTCACCCTGTCACATTAAGGGTGGTTTAACTCTTCTGTGTGGTTTGCATGCTATTGCACAGGAGCGAGGTTTACCCTGTGCGCACCAAAGGTAGCGGCTGCGGGTTCCTCGTCAACAAAAAAAAAGAAGGTCATGGGTCAAATCCCATCGACCATTAGGTGAAGTATATGAAGTATACCCTACATGAACATAAGGTAGCGGTTATGGATTAATCGTCTAAATGAAAAAAAGAAAAAGAAAAAAGAAAAAAGAAGAAGAATAAAGCAGCAAAGGCAAGAAACGGAGAGGGGTTTAATTGAAATTAATAAGATACATATCACATACAAAATATACATGATTACATAAAAATACATCCAAACTTAATTTTTAACACTACAATTTCTTTGAACATAGCAATATCATTATTTTGAAAATTTGGGAATATAAATAATTAATGCGACCGTGAAAAAAGCATGTAACGACAATTTTTTTAACGTCAGATAGAGCGTTATTATTCACTTTATAGAGATGAGAGCGTTATCTTATCGGTAAAAAAGATATGAAAACGATAAAAAATTGACAGAGGTGACTCGAGTAAAAGCGTTACAACCCATTTCAAGGCAAAAAAAGAGAAGAAAATGATGACAAATTGACAGAAGTGAAAGCGTTATAATTCGCAACTCATCCAACAATAACGCGTCATACCTAACAAAACTATTCAATATATACCAACTTTTATATCCTTCCACACGAGTTTTAGCAAATAAATAAATAAAATTTATAAATGACTGTATTTCACCCGTCACATTCATGTAATCATCATATATTAATAAAAGCCTATGTTTGCATATGAAGCCGATATAAATTGCACCAAATCATTCGGTCGTCTTCACCAACTCTCAAAAATGTGAAAAACACTGAAAGATTTAGAAGTTGCTAATTCGATCTTGTACTACAATGAGAAGCCTGAGTCACAAAATCAAAATTTTATAAGGTAATTTTCTTCACATCTTTTAAATAATTTGTTTAGCGTTCCTTTACTGAAAATGACATGCATTTATTTATTTATTTATTTTTGTTATGAACCAAAATAGAACCTTTTTTTCTCTCCCTCATAAAACTTCAATTGATCTGTAGTTTTCATACGTTTGTACTCTGACAAACGTATTTGGGCGTAAATGACCTTCTCTTATCACATGATTTTTTATTTTTTTGTTTCCGAATGAACTTTCATCAACTAGCACTAGGTCTACTCGACACGAATGAATTGGGCGTTAAATTTTTTTTCTTAAAATGATTATTCAGATTTCATTGCGAAAAAAAACACTATTTTTATGAAATTTATTTTTAGTTGTTGGATGGGGGATCGATTTCAAGATAAATTCAGAGTCAATATTTTGATTTATTCGAGATCTACACGCATTAATCTTTAGCGATTAATTTCATACTCTATATTTATTTACAGAAACCATGAGTTATTCAATTTGAATGGTGTTATAAATAATAGTAAATAATTTGTTAATTAAATCTCCGTTCTTAAGGATGTAGTGGCGATACAATTGCTAGCAAATTTAATTGGTGTTGATTTTATTAAAGTTAGAATTTATTGTAGAACAATATGCATGATTAATCATTTTTTTTTCAATTGAAGAGCAAATTTACAATTTATAAGATCTTTTTTTTTAGCTGGCATATTTATTTTATTATTTAATATAAGACCCAACTACTCAAAATACATAAAGTGAAAATTATTTCCTTATTGGTCAATTTTTCGGGGGACGGTCCCACCCGACCCATTAAGCTTATAAATCATAAATATATGGTCCAGCTCACCTACGACTAGAAGTCCAGGACCTCCAAATTTACACTATAATTTTGAATTAATAATTCGTAAAGTTTTCTGTAAAAAAAAAACTTATTAATAAATTATCTAGTTTCATTTTTTATATTATGTGTAAAACCCATCGCTGCTACGTTTTGATATGCGCATTTTGTTACTTTTTACCCCATGAAACAATGTTTATTAATAAGTATTTTTTTAATTTAAAGAATAATAATAAACGGGGCTTTAAATAAAAACTGTTCCTAAATAATTTATATTATATACAACAATATATAAGTGATTATTATGGTAAACAAATATTTAAGTACTTCACAAAATTATTATGATTATAATGCATAAGTTTTGTCATGCATAAAAATAGAAATTGGGGAAAATATCAAAATTTCCAGTGTGTTTATGCTTATTTATGAGAATTTAAAACATGCATGAGTTTATTTAGCATGAAATGACCTTTTGCTATACCACATTTATATTCAGAGATCAATCTACTCATTTACGAGGTATATCACATATTTTGCTTCAATATTTCAGTATTTTTTTTATGACGAGGAACCCGCAATCACTACATTTGGTGGGTATTTCAGTATTTTGATTCTTTGCAAGACTGAGTTAATATTTTTCCCGGATTTATAATTATAGAAGTATGTTTTTTTTTAATTAGTTGAGATAATATTATGGTGTACAATGTTTGTAGGATAACTCTGGCTATATAATTTTATATTTAAGAAATTTCAGATATTATTAAGATTATAGATTTAATAATGCTCGAAATTACATTTTGTGCTAACAAAAGATTTTTTTTCCAATTAATCCCTTAATTATACTCAGGATAAGACCAATCTTACCCGCCGTGAATATTTTTGCCCGTGAGAAAGGATAGGGCCTAGGGGTTGGTCTAAATGGGTCCCGTTTAGAGTTTGGACCGGCGGGTATGGGGCGGGTCGACCCTAAAATTTCCTTTTTTTAAAAATAAATTTAAAAACTATTTTATTTTTCAAAAGATTTATTGATCTGAAACAAATAAACAACTACAAAGCAAATCCAAATTAGAAGACATAATGCAAAACGCAGCAGAAAAGGAAGAAACCCTCCGCCTTCGGCCTCCACGGCTTCACCGGTCGCATCCCCACCGCGGCGCCGCGCTCGCTGTCCGTTCTCATTGCCCTTCATCGTTCCTGCACTCCACCCCAGACTTTACTCTTCATCCTCCACTAATTATTTCAACTAATTTTGTTTTTTCAGGTATATCTATACGTTTCAATTTCGATATGAATGCATATTGGACGAAAAAGTACAACGATAAATTTAAAATTCCAGATCGAATAAGTCAAGAGCAACAATTGGTTGATTAAAAACTTGTTTAAACATGCAGTGAACCTATGGTGACCTTGTTTTAGAATTATGATTGGATGATGTCATATCTATTTACTAGTTCATCAGTTGTTGTTGTTATAATGATTTAGTACTTGTCAGCCAATGATTAGGCATTTTAAAAATACAAGCATATGTACGTAAATATCGAATGTTCTGAATGGCGCCAGTATTATGTATGCCCAAATGACTTTAATCCAGCAATTTGGTATGACATAGCAGGTTTTTTGCTTTTACTTTGCATTTCTTACTTTGCTAAATTTCATCAAAAACACTCTTCTTTGAATATTTGAGCAATAATTTTGGAGCTGAATTTAAATAAGTTGGAGAACGAGAGACAAAATGGAAATTTATTATGACCTGAGCAACCTGTACAGTTGTACCCGAGGTGGCTGGTCCAGCTAAATGGTGTGTTATGGAAGCCACAGGCCGGCCCATGCATCTATGCAGATTGATATCTGTACTCAAGGATGCAAAATTGAAATGATCCGTTTGAGTCAATTCTGATGCTTGAAATTCGCTTTGTATTCATTCTCTTTAACACCAAGTACTAACAAATATTTTCTAGGAGCCTAGGACACTTATTTAGCGGGTGTTACAGCTCATTAAATTTGAAATAGAACCCCTTAGCCTTAAGGTCCAGATATTCGGCACGTGACAATGCCAGGTAGTCAGCTAGTTTGTATTGGTTGTCAACCAGATGACGCCTCTGAATCGTCATAGCAAGGACTTTGCAATACCCTCCTACTGTTATCCTGATGAATTCTAGATTTTTATTGTTTTTGTCATTCCACTTTTCTCCTTTGAGTAGATCCTCACGCCTGTTGTACTTTTTGTCTTTTTTGTTGTTTCTCTTGTTCTATCTTTTTGTTTAAGTTGATCTCCGTGCTTTTGTTTCAGGTGACATCTTGTTTGTAAAATAAATGTTGGTAATTGAGAATATCTAACATAGTTCATAACAGTTGCTTCGGGTTGAGACAATTGCACTTCTTTTGCAAAAGAACTCAAAAAATGTAAATCTAATGTGTGGTTTTATTTCCAGTAATTTTTGGAAGGTTATTGTCTACTTAAAAATATGTTGATAATGAAATTTGCTTGGAAGCTTGTCAGGGGAAACCATAGTTTAGATGCTTGTTGAATCTTATACCCTGAAATTGTTTTTGGAGCTTTGTTTGTTTTTATGCTCAAACAACATGGTAAAAGCAGTTATCATCTGAAACACTGTTTAGAATAACCCTAGAATTGGGTTCAGTTCCTGTGTTCTGTTTGGAAGTTTTCTTTCCAAGAAATTCTTAGCGAAGGAAGTTATTAGATATCACTTTCAACCAAACCCTCAACGGAAGAGTTAGATGTATTAACTAGTACAAGGGGAACTTCTTGTTGCTTTTGTTCTTCCTGTAGCGCTATGTAATTCTTCATGTGTTCTTCAGTTTATTTGCTTGTCCTTTAATTCATTTGATGTTCCCGTGCTCTTTGATTCATTTGATATTTCTTCCGTAAATCATTTTTACCAATGTGGACTTGTTGACTGGATGTACTTCGAAATTTGATACTAGTCCTGTGTGGTTGATGTTACTTCTGTTATTTTTGTGTTCCAATGTTGAAGGACATGGATACCAGCGAGATAGTGGTGTCATCCATTCGGGCTGGGATGAAGAGGGAATTTGCCTTCATGATGAAGGCTCAGTCCGAGATGAGGGGGCTTCCAACGGGTAGGAGATTAACCAGGTCTCATAGTGTCAGTAATTCCGCTAGAGGCTATGCGGTAAGTAATAGTAAGAATAATAAGAAAAAAAAGGGATCCACTTCTAAGAAATTCGAACAGAAAGAAGAGAAACCACAAAATATGGAGGTACGGAAGTTGGAACCTGTTAATGTTTTGCATGGTGACAATGGAGCAGAGAGGAGCGTGGTTAACGTTGTATCTAATATGGATAACTGTTCAAGGAATTTAGAGGCTGACTTAGTTGCTGTAGAGGGCAATGAAGCAGAGAAACTGGGGGCTGATTCTGGGGAAGGCATGGTCAGATCCTTGTGTACAGTCTCACCTGCGGCTGAGATTGGAGGTAGTGCTTGTGTTTCTACTCATGAAGATGGTAGAATACTTAGCAGAGCCTCTAATTTAGGACGTGAGAGTACTGGAGAGGGTGCATTCATGATATTAGAGAAGCCACTAAAGTGTTATACGCGTAGATCGAAGCTGCGAAATGCGGTGATAGAGTTAGGATCTGGGTCCGGAGCTGTTGATACTTCGATTAGGAGTCCTGGGGAAGGCTCTGTCGGATCTTTGAGCACAGAGTCACCTGTGGCTGAGGTTGGAGGTAGTGCTAGTGTTTTTATCAATGAAGATCGTAGAATACTTAGCGGAGCCTCTTATTTAGGATGTGATAGTACTGGAGAGGATACATTCATGATGTTAGAGAAACCACTGCAGAGATATACACGTTCTGCGTTGAAGCTGCGGAATGGCGAGATAGAGTTAGGATCTGCTGCAGGAGCTGTTGGTACTTCGACCACGATTCCTTCAAAGCTTGAATTGAAAATGTCAAAAAACATTGGATTGAAAACAATTCCCGGAAAGTTAAAGGACCTCCTTGAGACGGGATTGCTTGAGGATCTTCATGTTTGCTATGTCAGTGGATCAAAGGTAAACACGTCAGGCAATTAGTTTTCTTTTGATTTTAGCTTTTCATATATTGTTGATTGGCATCTTTCTTTGAACATTTCCAGGGAAACAGGAAGCAAAAATCTGAACTTCGAGGAGTTATCAAGGGAACTGGGATATTATGTTCATGTAGTGAATGTCAGGGGGGAAAGGTAATTTTTTAAGATTAGTGACTCATTTACTCGTGTAACGTTTTGAATTTGAATTGTTCTTTCTACTAACTGCTGGTTGTTTGTGTAGATTGTCACTCCTAATCAATTTGAATTGCATGCTCACAGTGGCAATAAGCGCCCACCAGAA
Organism: Lavandula angustifolia; assembly: GCA_028984105.1. Classification (NCBI taxonomy): domain Eukaryota; kingdom Viridiplantae; phylum Streptophyta; class Magnoliopsida; order Lamiales; family Lamiaceae; genus Lavandula; species Lavandula angustifolia. The sequence continues at coordinate 2,019,481 of CM054820.1, read as the reverse complement.
TATATATATTTGGAGAACGGAAAAAGTCTGAGAAGTGTGCTTAATGCATGCAAGGCCAATCTTACAGATTCACTGGAAGTTGTCATCCAGAAAGCAATTGGCCGTTCAAATTACAAAACTGCTTTCTGTCTAAATTGCAGAGGTTATTTTTATGTTCATTTATTTGATATTGCATAAGTTCATCATGTGCTTTGAATAGATACTGAAAACCGCTTTCTCGCTCTCTCTATTTTCTTCTTTTCAATTTTCCTTTCTCACTTTTTGTTATGCTTTCAGGGATGATTCCTGAAGTTGGTGCTGGCCGAGCAATGCTTCTTTGTGATTCTTGTATTATGCCAAAGGAGTCCAGTCCCAGTCAAACGCAGAACAGCGGTTCATGTGTTCTGCTGGAGGAGTCCTGCCCCACTCAAATACAGAATAGTGACTCCTGTGTTCTGCTGGAGGAGTCCTGCCCCACTCAAATACAGAATAGTGACTCCTGTGTTCTGCCCAAGGATTCCTGTCCCAGTCAAATACAGAATAGTGATTCTTGTGTTCTGCCCAAGGAGTCCAGTCCTAGTCAAATACAGAATAGTGATGCCGATAGGTAATGACAGTGTAGCTAGGTTTGAGGGACTAAAATAGAACCATATTTGATTCTTGGCATTGTTTATTTGATAGTTTAAGTAATAACTAAGCGCAACCCATCTTAGCACAATAACTTATCATTAACTAAAACAGATTCAAGGACACATGACTGCATAAACTGGTTGAGGTTGTTAAGATGTACTTATTTTCTTTGTATAACTGGGTATTGAACATAGAATTAGAAGGCATGAAATCGAACGGAAGATAATGTAGAAGAAAGGGCACTTTAAAAATTATGTTATGTATGGTGAAGATCGAATTCCGCTATAGAAAATTGACAATAATTTGCTCAGATCTGTACTGTACATGATGTTAGCGTATCCTAACACCAGTTTTTGAGTTAAAGCGAATTCGGCAGTTCAGGTCCTTCAGGATTGTTTTGACAACATATGTATCTGCTTAGTTTTGTGTTGCATAATGCACGTATGATTTCTATTCTCTACTTAGTTGAAGGCCAGATAAATCGACATATATGCTAATTTAGACTTCTGAGAAGAGCATAAAATTGATTCATGGGAACTGGAGGCAGATAGGCTTGAATTTAATTACTTCTCCAGATGTGGCTTCTTAGCAATCAGAAACCTTTAACCAGTGATTGTACCTTGTCTGTGCTTACTGATTGGTTTTTATATTGAGCATTATAGGTCTCCTTTGGTTGGCTCCTTGGCGCCCATATTTCCTAGTTGTCTCCCGGAAGTTCTAGATAGTGCTCAAATTTCTTCAAATAGTCAACCTCAAGTGAAGTGTCAGGGGAAGCTAACGCGGAAGTAAGTACCTTTTGATTCTGTGTGCATTTGGTGGATTAAAAGTTGCCATAGATCTTCAATCTTTACATTTGGTTAAAGCTGTTAGTTTCGCAATGCTGATTCTAGTTTTTCCACCTTGTAGGGATTTGAGAATGCACAGATCTGTTTTAGCCGAAGATCTGCTCCCTGATGGCACTGCTTTGTCGTATGTTATGCATGGAAAGGTGAACCCTTTGTATGTCTCATTTGATTAAATGATTTTTCCAGATTCCTTGTGGACATTCTTAAGGCGATTCTGGTTTTCGACAAAATGATCTGACGATTTCTGTTGAAATGTTTTTTCACTTTTTTTTCCATGATTTCTCTGGAGCAGATATTACTTGAGGGTTACAAGAAAGATGGTGCAATCTTCTGCTTCTGCTGCAAAAAAGTTGTATGTTTCTTTTATGTGAAAATCTGTATTCATGTCTTGGGATACTCATGCAGTTCATACGTACACATAAAGTTCATTTGTGATATTGCTACCCTCCTCTTTATGAACAGGTTAGCCCCTCACAGTTTGAGGCGCATGCTGGTTTTGCTTCCCGCCGAAAGCCGTGAGTATTATATTTGAGTCTCTTGTTTTCATTTTTTATGGTGTTAAATTATTACTAATTGCACCTGATTATCTGTAGTTAGTTTTCTACACTGTAAGTATTCAATACCCCCCTGATCTTAAAGCTTAAGCAGCTGGACAAGTCATTTAATATACTGGAGTAATATTTTAAAGCCTAGTAGCATTAATATTTTAAAAAACTAATGACATTTAACCTAGACTGCAAAGGATGATTTGGTTGCCAAGGAGACAAGTAAAAAAGTTAAACAAATATATTTTTTGGTTCATTTCTGTTAACTTGGGTCTGCTTGACTGCAGGTACATGAGTATATACACTTCCAATGGAGTTTCTCTGCATCAGCTATCCCTCGAATTATCCAGAAGTCGTAAATCATCTACAGAAGAAAATGATGATCTCTGTTCTATTTGTGAGGATGGAGGAGATCTATTATGCTGTGAAAATTGTCCACGAGCTTTCCATACTGGTGAGGATATTTTGCTACTGTAGCAATTGCTGTGGTATATTCTGTTTACTATGGTTTTGTGTGATCTATATTATTATACAGAAACTACTGTTGTTCAGCTGATATATGCATACTCCTATAACTATTCGGTTGATTGGTCCTGCTATGGGAAAAATTATAATAATTTAGTCAAGGAAACAATCTAACCATTCTCTTATTTCACCTTTCATTCTTCTATATCATTCCACCTGGATTTTAAATGATTGTTCTCCAGCTGATGTTGATACATATATGATTATGTCTGTCATAACTCATACGGTTTGACACCCTCTCATTCTCCATTTTGTTTTTTTGATATCTCATAGTTTCTGTTCCTTTTCCACTTACTTATTTTCATCTCTTGGTTATTGCAGAATGTGTTGGTCTCTCAAATATTCCGCAAGGAACATGGTACTGCAACTATTGCCAGAACATGTTTGAAAAGGAAAAGTTTGCAGAAAACGATGCAAATGCAATTGCAGCTGGTAGAGTCCCGGGTGTAGATCCACTAGAGGACATTACAAGGAGGTGCATTCGTATTGTTGCAAATGTTGAAAAATATACTGGGGGTGGATGTATTATTTGCAGGTTATCTCTCTATTTTCCTTTTTATTTATGTTGTACTCTTTATATTATACATATAGTTCAAATCTTTGAAGTTTGGTCTTAATGAGACTATTGTACCTACAAAATCCCCTAACATTGTTAAAAATGCTTTAACAAAACTGAATAAGCATATTCATTAGTGAGAATTTGATTCTAGTTTTGACATATATCATTATCAAGACTGATATGCTATCTGTTCTGTCCCGGGGACCTCTGTTGTTGTTTTTTGTCTCCTTTTTCTGTTTCATTTTTTTGTAACAAGTGTGGTTCTTGCAGGGTAGATGAGTTCAGCAAGTCAGGGTTTAACGACCACACCGTTATGATCTGTGATCAGGTAGTAACCCGTGGTCTTATATGTTGAGAAACGTTTTAGAAGTCAAGTAACAATGCTTGCTGTCTATAATGTTAGGAGCATGATGAACTATGTTTCTGGTTTTTGTAGTGTGAGAGAGAATACCATGTCAAATGTCTAAGGGAGCAACAGATTGATGATCTGAAGGTTTGTACCACATTTATATGTGATTCTCAGTTCCAGTTTGTAACGCATCAAGTGGCTTACTTAAGAACAAGTGGTGCAACTAAATCTGCAGGCACTGCCAGAAACTGAATGGTTCTGCCGCAAAGAGTGTAGTAGTATTCATTCTATCCTTCAGAAGCTGATTGATGATGGTCTGCAGAGGCTTCCAGAAGCTGTTTCAAATATCCTGGAGAAGAAAGTTGATTGCGAAGGTTCACAGCAGAATCCTAAGCCTGAAGTAAGATGGAGGCTACTCAGAGGAAAAGTGGCTTCGGAAGACACCAGGGCGTGGCTTTCTGGTGCTGTCGCTATTTTTCATGTGAGTGCATAGTTCTTTATTATTATGGTTTTATTCTTTGAATTGCTTAGATATTTATGTACCTCATTATTGGTTAAGTAAGTTTCTGTTAATTGGCCTTCATCGCTTGAGATTTGTTGACTTGCTTGGTTATAAACATTGCCATAACATGTTAAAGTTTCTTCCCTACATAAGTTGCAACTACTATTTATTTTATTGTTTGATGATACCGTAAATCAATATGTTAACATAAGTTCAAAATGAACGCATTCAATATTTTGTTCAATTTTTAAGAGATCTGTGTTAATGTTGAGGGAATGATAGTTTTATTCCCTCAAAGCAAGCCTTTACTGATTTTTATCTGTGAAATTGTTCTCTCTTCTTTACATATATGCGAATCATAACATCAATTGTAAATATTTTGTTTCTTCTTATCTTTATTAAGAATAAATTATATTATTTTATACTGCTAACTGTTTTCTATCAGGACCGATTTGATCCTATCGCTGATGCCAGCACCAGCCGTCTCGACCTTATTCCAACAATGGTTTATGGGTAATGAGTCTTTTGTACTTCTCACATGTCTCATCTATGCTACTCTTTTGATTGATTATACATACCATCAAGCATTGCTGATTATCTGCAGGAGGAAATTCAACGACCAGGAATTTTATGGCATGTATTGTGCAATACTGACAATCGAGTAAGAATATTACTTTCTTTATGATTTCTTTTTCCTCTTCTCCTCTCATATTCTTTCTCAATGAATCATTGGTTTACAGCTCTGTGGTTGTATCTGCCGCCACACTGCGGGTGTTTGGGGAAGAAGTTGCAGAGCTTCCTCTAGTTGCGACAAGGAGTGATTGCCAAGGAAAGGTGGGTCTAAAAATCGACTCTCGACATCACTTTACTCTCCATCAGAAAGTGATTTTCAAATCCGCACTTTTGCAGGGATACTTTAAAGCGCTCTTCGTCTGTATTGAGGATCTCCTATTGTCGCTCAATGTCAAGAATCTGGTGCTTCCTGCAGCAGATGAAGCAGAATCATTGTGGAAAAACAGATTCGGGTTTGAAAAACTTGGCAAGGAACAGGTTAGTTAACTTTCTCGATTTTATACATGTTGCACATGTTCTAGACATTCAAGTAGAGTTGTTTTTCTACCTCTGTGTTCTCTTGGTGGCCTTGCAGTTAGATGAATACAAGAGGAGTTACCAGCTTATGGTTTTCGACGGAACCTCCGTTCTGCATAAGTCGATATCGAAGTCCTGAAGTATCAAATCTTTTCAACTGGTGGTGCATGTATAATATTCTTGAAGCTTTTGTAGACCGTTGCAATTTTGGATGTATTATTTATTCATCGTATAGAATATGAAAATCTGCAAGTACATAGAGGTATACACCTAAACTACAGGTCAATTGTTTATTGTAGGATGAAGTGAGTGGTTCGAGGTAGCTACTCTGAAACTACAGTATAAATTTATTTTTGTCGTCGTCCTAGACTGGCGAAACTCCTTTTTCTCTCTCTACTTTCTGAACTACAGTTGTAACTTCTTTTTGCTAATCGAGATCTTTCTGATCCCATCGTTCATGTCATGTTTGTCTCACCTGAAATATTCAAAATATTACTACTAATCTGTAGAGGGTTTAGAAATCGAATTAGGGTATACTTGTGAAAATAATTATAAAAAAAATTAGGATATACTTGTAAAAATGCAACTCAAAAAATTAAATGGATGGTACAAAAATCAAATTGCGGTGAGAAGGAGCAAACTTATCTCTACGGGGATTAAAAATATCTGAGTATTAAATAATTAAAAGATTAGTGTATATAATTGTAGAAATAGTTCAAATAATATGAATTTGGGGTGAGAGGAGGAGCGGTTATCGCCCGTCTATTATAGACGTTGTATTTAAAAGCGGGACGTTCATTGAGATTTGAAATTCAAATTAAAGCCCCCAAATTTCAATTTCCACCTACTTTAGACATTCTATAACTCTATTTCCCGTTACTGCCTACCGCGCTCTTTCTTTAGCACTCCATCGATCGCCAATTCTCTCTCTCTCGTCAAATCTCTCTCTGCAAACAGAGGATGGGGCAGATTCAGTACTCGGAGAAGTATGCTGATGACACCTATGAGTATAGGTATATTTGGTTGATTATGTAATTTTCATCTCCGTTTCTTTTCCTTGGAAATCTCATTGGTTATCAATATGTACATTATTCAGGCATGTGTATCTTCCAGCGGAGGTTGCCAAATTACTTCCGAGGAACCGCCTACTCTCAGAAGTAAGTGCATGTGTGTTTACGTTTGTGTGTGTGTGGTATGGAGACTGATATGGTAGATCTGATGTGGTGGATTAGAATGAGTGGCGCGCAATGGGAGTTCAGCAGAGTCGAGGATGGGTGCACTACGCTATCCATCGCCCCGAGCCACACCTCATGCTCTTCAGGAGGCCACTCAACTACCAGCCACCGCCGCAGGTGATCAACTAAGTCATCATGTTCGATCGCCTTGCAAAAATGACTCATTCCCTCTTGGATGCCTTCATACTTCATATATGTTGGTCCTTCTTCGATTGATTGAAACAAAATGGTCTTTGCTTTTCTATCTGATTGTCAGTGCATTGTATCTTCTTTTCTCACTTGAAACTTGTGGCTCGTAGCTTTTGGCATCATTGCTAGTTTTTTTGTGCTAAAATTTGAATATTCACTTAGCGTGTGCCAAATAACAGGAGCCGGCGATTCTAACCGGAACTGTCGGACACTATTATATAACTGTTGAACATGACTTTTTTATAATTAATCAATGGTCTCTAGATATGTTGATTTCTCGAGATAGAACCCTAGGATTGGTATTGGCGGTTCCAACAACTAACTTTTCCAATTTATTATAAAAAAGGGATAATGTGCAAATATATCCTTTAACTTTATCTTAAGCTTTGGTGCATAAATATCCTTGAAGTTTGTAATTGAGAGCAAAAATACTCTTGAAGTTTAAAATTGAGGGCAAAAACACCTTAAACTTATATTTTAGGGCACAAATTACAAAATTATCCTCATCTCACATTCATTTTGTGTCTTATTTTATTTTTTTGTTTTTTGTTTACACCATTATTAGTCATAAAAGTTGATTATGTGAGTTTCTTCAATTTATGCTTGGATTCATTTTCAACCTGTTTATTAACTTTATTGAGAAATAAGAATAATGGATAATTTATTTTTTCTGAAGTATTCTTATTTTTTCTGAAATTATAGACAATTTTTTCTCTAATATTTCTTATTTTTTCCAGAAATTATGAGCAATTTTATCTCTAAAATATTTCTTGTCTTTTTTTTTTTTTCCCGAATATCATGAATTTTGTTTTTTAATTTTTAAAAAGTTGTATATAAATTGAAGGTTAGTAATGAGGTGAGGGTAGTTTTGTACATTTATGCACTAAAATATAAGCTTAGGAGATATTTATACTCAATTATAAACTTGAAGGATATTTTTACTTTCAATTATAAATTTTAAGGGTATTTTTGTACCAAAACATACTTTGAGGGCATTTTTACTATTCTTTTTCTATTCATAGTAAACTGATGGGGGGTGCGGAGCAATAGCTCGAATTACTATATAAAAATAACGAAGAGTTGTGCTCTCTAAAATAAAGTTGAAGGGCATATTTGCACCTTATTCCTAAAAATAAACAAAAAAGTTAGAACAGGAATGTGAGCCTCTCCTAGGGTACCAACACTTTTGAACTGTGGAACTGCCAGTTTCGGAATTTATTAAAAATATTATGTTTATATTAAATGACTAAAGAAATTTACATGGATCTCATGCGAGCTAAAGATATTTGAATGTATGTTACATTGTAGCAGGTGTTAAAGAATTCTACAAAGCATTTGATCATGTTTGTGTAGATCGAATTCTTTTACACCTCATGAAATACAAGCAGGTAGCTACCTACAATAAATTACACCAACACAACAATTTAAAACATCTACATTCTCAAAATTTACACCACAAGAATATGAGAAAAATCAATGCTTCATTTTCCGATCTTGGACAAGGAACTGACCGCCGGCGCGTGTCCGACGAACAACGTCACGTGGCCCATGAGCTTATCCTTCCGCGAGAAGGTCGTCCCGCACGTGCACTGCCACTTGAGGTCCCCGCAGTGCTTCTCGTGCGTCCGCAGGTCCGACAGCACTGAGAACTGCTTCCGGCTGCACCGCTTGCAGACGTACATCTTGGGGCAGTGGCTCCGCTTGTAGTGGTTCTTCACGCAAATCATCGACTTCAGCGGCGTGAACCGCGCGTGCCGCTTGTTCCACCTGCACCCCTCCGCGGGGCACGAGTACTTCCGCGGGGGCTCCCCCACGCCCTTGCCCTTGGCCGGGTTGCTCAGCGCCGCGCTGGATTTGTACTCGTCCCCGTGCGCCCGCATGTGCATCCGCAGGTTCGCGTCGCGCTTGAACCCCTTCCCGCACACGTGGCAGTAGTGCGTGTACTTCGCCAGCAAGTCCGCCGCCTCCAGCTCCACCACGTCGTACTCCTTCTCCTCGGCTCCGCCGTCGTTGCTTTCGATTTTCCGGGGCACTTGCTCTTCGTTAGTATTTGACCTGCTGTTGTAACTCTGATCGCCGAACCAATGGTCGACGGCGAAGAACGTAGCCTGCGGCGGCGGCGGCGGCGGCTCTCTTACAACAACTCCGGCTAGTTTGACGTCGGCGTTGTTGTTTTTGGATGGGAGGAGGGACATCTGCTGGCAAGCGAACATCATGGACGATGCCGTGACGATGATTTCTTGAATTAGCGTCGCCACCGTGGGAACGGCGACGGCGATCGACTCCGGGTGGTGGTCGTAGCCGTGCTCCGGCGACATGAAAATCGAAGCTAAGGATTGAACTTGGTGGACTTTATCTTTGAGAATTGAAAGATTATACAAAAAAGAAGTCGGATGGGAAGATGGAGAAGAAGAAGAAGAAGAATTTGCGCCAATCATCACTTCTTCAGAAACTCCATAAATCGATCCATTTTGAGTCTCGTTAGGGTAGCAAGGATTCATCATCATGCAAAAAAAGACAAAAATGTAACCTCTTCTTGATTTTCCCTCCAAAATATGCAAGAAATCTTGTGTTTGTTTTGGGCAAAAATCTCTTCCCCTACTAAAACCCAGGATATGTATGTAGGGGAGTGATATATAGAGATGAAGAAATTGAGAAAGCAGCCATTGGAGGAACTTGTTTTAATTGCCGGATTTGCCCCTGGTGTAGGAATGCGGCAGTGTAGAGGGGCGGGGGAGCTAATAAGTCAACTAGCTTAAACTCATCACCACTAAAGACCTCCCTCGAATGCTACCCATCTCACATTTATACAAAATCTTATCGAGTGTTTTATTATAATTCAATAGTGTAAGATATTATTTACTCGGTTTAATTTAATATTAGTATTTTGGTATAGTTTTGTTTTTGTGGCGTCAACCATCACGCACGAAGGATGGAGTTGGAACTTTTCAAAATATGAAGATGGTCATCTTGACATTAATTGTTTTGACCTTTTAATGATTCATTAATGGTAAAAGCCATCGGTTACAGTTGTTTGAATCTATGTTGACAATCTTGTTCCCTAGGGTTAAAGATTTTTTACTTGTGGTCTAATATTTGCGTGTATTCGTGAAGATTGAAAAAAGTTTTTATATCTCACAATTTGCATCTCTACGTCACACATTCTAGATAATTACTACTCCCTTCGTCCCTCTAAAAGTGGTTACCTTTTTTGATTGGGATGTCTCATTAAAAGTGGTTACTTTCCTAATTTAGTACTCCATCTATCCCATTGATATCGTCTCATTTTTTATTTTATTTTTATAACGAGGAACCTGCAGCCGCTACCTTCGGTGCGCACAGGGTAAACCTCGCTCATGTGCAATAGAATTGAACCCATGACCTTTTGATCCCGGACCATCCACCTTCACCACTACGCCATCTCATGGGGACAAGTCTCATTTCTTTTTAAAGATAAAAGTTGTGTGTAAAGGAATAAGTCCCACAAAATAAAAGGGTAGTTGTGTGTAAATAAATTGCTATTTTTGGAAGAGAACAAGGTAGATGAGACAACCCAAAAAGAAAAGTAAGACAAGATGAATGAGACAAATGGAGTAAAAAATTATCAGCCCCTCCTACTTTATCATCTTCTCTCCTACTTTATTATATTTTCTCTCCTACTATCTCATTATCTTACTCATCTTATCTTTCATACTTTATCATCTGCCTCCTCTTTCATACTTTATCATCTATTCTCTTAACTCCCGTGTCGAAAAGAATGCGCTCACAATAAGGGGACGGAGGGAGTAACATATAGCAGCACTTGCAAATCGTTATAATATTTCCGTGGGCAAAGACTGTTAAATCCAATAACTTGTCAAACTTAAATTATCCATTCTCAGATCCAGTAGTTAATTGGGCTGGGCCAACCCAGCCCAATACGTATATCATAGAAACCATGCTAATCTGTTGGCCCACATGAAAAATATCACTCTTCTTTTTCTCTCATTTGATCTTAATTTTTTCAATATGACTCCTCTCTCTTTCTCATTTGTAATTATTATTTTTTAATTCAACTCCTCTCTCTGGAAGAAGGAAAAAAAAAGTGGAGCTGGAGAAAAGTTGGAGATTGTTACAATGAGAAATGAGAACCAGACACGTGTCGAGTTTAGAAGGATTCCACCTGGACTGAGCTGTCGACGTGAGGTACTATGCACTGATATGCCACGCAGCAGCTCTCTCCTTTTTAGTTTAAAACATACCACATGATAAGTTGTCACATAACATTATAATATACTGATATTAAACTATGGTAAAATTGTTATGAACCATTAGATTCACACTTAAGTTGCGGACTGATACATGGTAGAATTTTTCGTTGACGAGATAAAATAAACTAATAATTTACAAAAATATTATAATTCGAAAAAAATAGCCATCCGAAGTATCAAGAGTTGAAATATACAACTGGTGGATTAATTATCTATAGTGGATCTTGTTTTCATATCGTTAATATTGGTATAAGTTTTTTATGTACTTATTTTAATTAGTTATAAATAATAAACGAATTATTCGTGCCAAAAATATTGGTTGGCTGATACACCTGCACCTTAGAATATTGGTATACGTCTTAGGAAAAGTAAAGCTAGGTTAATATAATCCACTAATTTTGTCTAACACAAGAATTAAGACACCTGTTATACGATTAGGCATATATAGGACTAATTAACTAATTCTCTCTCTTTCATACGATCATCTATTTTGATTTTATAGTTCAAACTCACTTCGACACATCACAAGTTTATCACTAAATTCACAATCTATGAAAGCGGATTTACTTAGAGGATATCCCGATTTTTGATATTTCTCTCCAACTAATTTAATTAAAAAAAATGGTATAATTAAGAAGGAGTAGATGATCAATAGACAGGGTTCCCACTAGCATGTGGAGGATTTGAATTAGTTGAGAGTGACCACATGGCTTAACAAGTAATCACCAAAACGTGCACATAACAAACACACCCACAACAACGCATCTAAGTACTCTCTCTCTCTGATTAATTATTGACTTGTACATTAAGTTTCAATTAGGACTAAATTAATTTGATTAAATCCCATGACAAGATAGTTAACCATAATTTTGATTAATCATGAGGTTATGCTCTACCTAATTGACTGTACTTCACTTTTTTAATAACCATTTAATTTCTCATCCTCTAGTTATTTCTAATATTACCAAAGTGAGATTTTACATTCCAAAATATAAAATACTCTAGAATTAAGAATGATAATCCCTCAGTCCCACTCTAATTGTCCAATATTTTTTTTGATTGTTCTACTCTAATTGTTCACTTTCCTTTTTTTAGTAAAGTAAATAGTAGTAATACTCTAAATTTAGTGGAACTCACTACTTCATTACTTATTTACTCACAACCAACAATTTTCTTAATTTATGTACTAAGAAAAATTGGACAATTGAAATGGGAGGGAGAGTAGTAAAATCTTTAGTTTAAAAGAAGACGATAAATTTACAACTTGGAGGGTAATAATAATTCTTAAAACAATATATAGAAAACTCTATATTTTGAGTGTGCGACCCATCTCCAAAAATACTCTAATAATTTGATTTTAGTGGGTGACCAAAGAAACAGTTTGAAAAAGATTATTTAAATAATATGAATACAGATGGATATACAGATGGGTTGGTTTGGCGGTTAACAGACCTATCTTTCTTATCCGTTTATTCCTTGTCATTTAATGGAAAGCGGAAACGCAACCTCCAAACGAACCCTTCTTTTTAACTTGTTATCTAAATTGCAAACGCAACCTAATCCATCACTTTTGCTTGTGGTGCTCCTTGTGCCTCTCTTCCCCTTCCCGATATCGCTCTCTCACCCGTATTTCGTTTTATATTTTAGTACTAATAATAAATACAACACTGAAATATTAAAATGGAATAAATAATTCCATGTGAAAAGATGCCACATCACACACTTTTCGTGAATGAAAGGCAACCGTGAATAGCAACCACTTGCTCACTCAAAGAATTCAACCAAAATGTGATGAAAGCTCAAGAATGGATAGAAAAAAAATAAAAGAAAGAATAACAATAATGAATAATGGGATTTTATAAATTCAAAATGTAAAATTAAAAACAAAAACAAAAACAAAAAATGTTGGTAGAAATAATTATTCACACGATCAAATGTCAAACCCCCCAAATTTTCTCCTACTCTAGCTAGTAGTGGCAATCCACTAGTGCGGCGGCGGAGAATACTATACGCGGCTGCTGTTCCGCCGCATCCTCCGGCGAGGCCGGGAGGTTGAGATCCAATGCTAACATGTTTCTGGCCTTTTTCTCCACTTCAAGCGACGTCGTGCCGTGATCGATACTAATCGGAATTTTAGCATTAGTACTCGGTGATGGTCGGTGCCGCCGCATGTGGCCGCCTAGGGCTTGCCCGGATCCGAATTCCGACCCGCAAATCGAACACTCGTGCATTTTAGGCTTATTCGGATCGATAATTTGAACACTCTTGCTTGAAAATTGCGTTGATGGTGGCGGAGAAATAGCGGGTAATTTTCTCGAGTGTGCTTCTCCTCTTTCTTCTTGATCGTCCTGCGGCGGCGCTGGCGGCGTCGATTTTCTCTGATCGCCTTCGGCGGCGGTTTTCGGCCGCTTGTGGCTGGTCCTATGGCCGCCCAACGCTTGAAAGGATGGGAAAGTTCGGTTGCAAGTTTTGCACTCGTAGACGAAGATGCCTACTTTCCCGGCGGTGGTGCTGACCATCTCCGCTAATTTCCTGCTGATGAATTTATCCTCCGCCACCGTGGACTTGGCTTGTTGTGGAGGGGAGTTGCCACGTGCGAGGAGGATCAAACAGTTGGCCATGTCCTCGTCTTCTTCCGTACTCGTCGATATCCCGCTCGAGGTGGTGGGGGACGAAGCTAATGAATTGCAGAACTCGGCGGCGGCGCCGTTGGAGGAGGTGGATGAGGACGGCCATGGCCGCTTGCTCCGCTTCCCTTTGACGATCATCTGATCGTTGCTCTCCGAAAAATCCTCCAAAATTTGTAATTTCATCATCCCAAATCAAACAATACACTAAACTGAAAATCAATTGAAAATCCAAGAAATAAAAGGAATCGAAACTTGACACTAGCTAGTGAGTGGAAGTGTGAGAAAGTGGAGAGAGAGAATGATGGAGAAACTGAGCATGAGAATATGAGATAGTGAGGCTTAAAATGAACAGACAAATATACATTTATAATTAATAAATATTTAATATGAATATAGTAAAGGGTAAGAAACATGGTGGCGTTAAAAGCCGCCCCTCATGAACTGTTAGCCTAAGCCGACCAGACTTTCTTGCTTGAGCTTCCAACTACAACTTTCTATTATTCTTTTTCTCTACTTTTTTAACTAACCAAGCTTTCATTATTTCATTATAATTAATACTACAGTCTTAATAATATGAAAATATTAAAGTATTCTTTTACTAAGACTAAATAATATATATACATAAGGTAACATCATGATAGATAAATATGTTATGTGTGAAAAATGTTGAAGTATATAAATCCATTGATGGGAGGTTCTTTAATATACCATTCATGATATGTGATTGTCGTTATTTTCTTTAGAGAAATAAATAAATAATTATGCTTATTTTTAGGAATAATAACCCAAATGAGAATAGAGATGAATTAAGGTTGGTGGTAAGGGGTTTCAAAGTCGGTTTCAGTGCGATTGAGTACGTTAATCTCACTTAATTCTCATCACAGATTGCCAGCGAAAGTGATGAAGAAACATAAGCATAAAAGCAAGGGGGGCTTGCACGTTAAAGCCATGCTCCACCTCATTCACTCCATCTCTTCTTAAACTTAAAGAAAAGTATACTTTATATATAGAGAGAGAAAGACAGAGAGAGAGAGAGAAAACAAAGAAACATGATCCGGTTGGCTTTCACGCAAACCCCATCACCTCTTTCCATCAAACTACATATTCCCTTTTCAACGTAAGACTTGGTTGTCATTAATCATCTAACTATAGCATATTCATTTAGTGAAATTAACATATCAACTATATATGTATATATAGTATATTCACTCTTATATATTAATATATGTAATTATTTATGTTTATACATTCAAATTCAATTTATTTGGTATTGAGAAGAACAATAAACACCGAGTCTTGAATTGTTGTCAACTTGAGTAGGAATGCCCATACAACTATCAAAGAGTTGCAAGAAAAAGACTTGTGTAGGGACACTGAATTAAGAAGCCAGTGGAAAGGTTTGTGAAGAGTGTGTACGCCACAAGGGTAGAAATTTTGTGACAAGCGATTACTAATTCATTAATTCTCGGATCGCAAATACTTAATTCAGTATTTCATCTCGTACAGTTAAACCTCGATAAAGTAATAACATTGGGATTGAGAAAAAATATTCATTTAGTGAGATTATTATTTTATCGAATATTATTTTAGTGCATTGACCCATATCGGGACCGGAAGAAATTATTATCTTATCAAGATTATTACTTTATCAAATATTACTTTATCAAGGTTTAACTGTATTATTATTAAGTATCGCGTAAAATACTACTTAATGATAATACTCGAAGGCTATGAATTGAAAATTGGCCTTGCAATCCACGCTTCAAGGATAAGTCTTGGCAAATCAACAACAAATTAAATGCCTGTTGCCATGTACTTTTCTTAGTTAGTTACAAATACAAACAAATATATTTATTATTACTAACAAACTAAAAAAAATAAACAAAGGTGACTTTGGATCATCAACTTGATCCTTTTTTTTATTTTTAAATTGGGAAACGAAGTGGATTTAGTATCATCGGAATATTTCAATCATTTACAAGTGGGTGTATTTTTGTGTTGACTAGAATGGATCGTGCTTGCTCGATGCCAACTCCTTCATACTTCTTTTTTATATAAAAAAAATCATCTCTTACTCATATTTCCAATACTTGCATGCACTATTAATTAAGTATGTTTATTTCTATATTATTTACTAGTTTTTTTTTTTGAAAAGAAGAGAACAACATAATTTGATTATTATTAAACCTAACTACATTTTCATTAAAACCCATGTTGCACGAAAAATAATGTTGTACAAGTTAGTAATTTCAAGAATAAATAAAGAAACGTACGAAGGCTCTAGTGCTGAGATAAACAAATGAAATGAGAAATAAATGTGGCCCCAAAATGATGTTTGATGGTGTTTCTTTCACGTATGTTTATCTTAACAAGTATAAGAAATAAATTTTCACTTTCTGGGTACACCCCGCTGCTTAAAAACCACACAAAAGATGATAAATTGAATTGGTGAAATTCGAACTGATGTTCTCTCTTCTGAGGGGATAATGTTGCGATAAATTAAATTTACGCTCTTAGGAAAAACTAAAGGAGGTTAACTAACTATATATATTATGTGGTCTTGCATATATCAGGTCAATTGTAATAAGCATTAATTTAATACACAAATAATGGTTGAGTGTATTAGCTGTTTTTAGGTCTTCAATATTTTTTGCAAGTGCTTGTTAACAGAATTAGAATTTAGAAGTCAACTGAAACGATACGATTAGGAAAGGGAATATTAAGTATTATCTACTACATTGGATGTCGACTTGGTAGTATAATGTACTTGAATAAAACAAATACGCAACAATATAGTGGGTAGCATAGAAATTATTTAAATACATTTAGAAAATATTGAGGAGTATACAGAATTAATATTAATGTATTTAATGAGCGGAAGTAACAAATATTGCGGCGGAGAAAAAGAGAAAAGCACAAGTAAGAGGGACCGGAGATGATTCTTAGCGTAACAAATTGTAGTGAAGTTTGGTTGGCTGTGTCAGGCACGTAAGGAACTAGACAGCTATATTAATTAATTAATTAAACATATCATCTCTAACTTCCATTATTATCTTACGTTTATATATATAAATATAAAATAATACCCGATTTTTCTCTCTCTCTCTCTCCTAGACAACACGCATGACGCACTGTATAGAGAAAGTGGGATGTAGTGATGGATGTGTAGAGAGAAGCACTTGTGGAGTGGAGTGGAGTGGAGTGGAGGAACATAAAAATAGGGTAGATAAGTTGGCTATTAAGTTTCCTACTTTCTTTATGCCAACTCTACTACTTGCAACCAATCCTTAATCACAAACTACCTCTACCTGCACAAATGTCCCCTAATCTTCACATATATATTTCTCTCTCTTTATATATTTATATTATTCATCGAATCTACGATTTTGTTTGATATTAGGGATAGGAGTAGTGGTCCTTCATCACGAAATTCGACAGATGTACTATTACATAAATAATTTTACATACACTAATTAAGATTTATTAACTCTAAGCAGGGATAAGGGTTAATTCTGGTATTCTGAAATAGGAGGACTACTGTTCATACCATTAGCAAAGGAGTACAACTGAGGAATTAAAATGCAATTTGAAATGAAAAATAAATAGCACACATATTTGATGGCTTAGTCTTCATCACTTGATCTTATAATTTGTTGTATTTGATATAGTCTATTACTAATTTACTATTAATTATCTAGTTGATGTATATGGAGGATTATAGTAGTTACAACTCAAGTGTTGAAAGTGAAATAATGTAGGAATAAGTAAAGCCACTAAATTAAGTTTGCTAATCCCACCTAATACTCAAGATGAGAAAGCAACTGTTGTTCACAATTTTTACTTGATTAATTTTAATGAACAAGTGGAGATTGACAGAGTTAAATTGTAAAGTTATGGAGTCAAATCAAGTAAAAAGCCTTTGATAATGAAAATTTATTAATAAGCTGAGGCATATATCCATCATACAACTGGAGGAAGATTCAGAACCAAGAGTTGGAGGGCCAAATACAACCAAACCATGGTGTCATTGTTATGGCATGAACTGTTCATCTTCTATGTCTACTACCAACTTCTAGGCTATCAAACAGTGGCTTTCTTTTCAGTTTTCCCTGAAGTTATAATCACAATTCAATTACGCACTACATTATTTTCGTCTTTACAATTATCCGTCGGAAACACTCAATATTTCGTTGCTAATATTTGGTGTCTGCCATAATAGTTCAGTTGGTAAATTAATTACCGACGATTTTAAAGTCTATTATTACTTTATTGATGCTAAACGTGTTTGTCAGTAGTCCGTCGTGAAATGTCGATCCACATTTTAAAATGTCGTATCCGTCGTCGTAATTGTAAGGATTCTTGTAGTGAGGTAGAGCGCCAATCCAGCAAGCAAGGCATAGCACCAATTTATAACTTTCCAACCACAAAAGATTAGAGAAATCCATAAACAAGACAACACCTCAGATTGTTTGAATCCAAGAATCTTGGTTCTGGGCAGGCTGCTAATGTGGTTCCATAAACTTATAATGCAAACTCCCTTCTAAAGAGGGTGGAAATAACTTATTATATTACTATCATGAATAACTTATTATATATGAAATATTTTTATGGAAATTCACATTATCAATATATAATGTAAGTTGGACTCATATAAACATTGTAAATGGACCTTGTTGGATACTTCGTCTTAGTTTTTTAAGCATTGGTTTAGCGTTTTTCTTCATTTCTAGTATTTTAGCTTGGCTGTGAGGCCTTGTGTCGTGTCTGCATTGACGGATGTAGGGGGTGTGGTCCAAACTAATCGCATGAAAACAATTTTTTGTGTGTAACTTCTTCTTCTTATTATTATTTTTTTTTCACTCCCGATTTCCCAAAATCTCAAATTTTGCTGTCCATTCTCTCTCAATCTTGGATTCGTTACTGCGTTAGAAAAATGCAGTAGTTTTCTCAAAAGGGAAAATTATATTAGGAAAATCAAAGTCAAAAGGTAGCTAGAGCATAAGCTGCAAGAATTTTCAAAAGATACATATATATGTACATGTAGAATTCATGAACTATAAACAAGCTGTACAGTTGTAAATAATAAAAAAAGATAAGATCGTGAAAGAATGATGCAAAATGCTGAAATAAATTTTACCTAATCAATAAAAAGGTGTGTATATTTGATTTACATGGGCAGTTGATGATGATTCAAGATCAAATCCTTGATCAAGAAAAGCTCTTCCCACACACATCTTTAGGCTTGGCAACCCCATCTCCTCTTCTGCCATCTGCAATTTCCATAATTTATAAACTATATTACGTATTTCACTTCATCAATTCATGTCACGTGTTTAGCAATCAATACATGCGCGAATGGAAGACTTACGTGCCAAGTGAATGTCAGCACATAATTCTCAGCATCAGAGGCCAGATTAGAGCTTTTAAGCCTGAACCCTTTGAGGGAGCCAAGAGCCTTGAAGAGGAAAAAAGCAACACCTTTCTCTCTCTTGGAGACTATTCGCGCGTAAAATTCTCTCTCCTCAACTTGAAATATATCCATCTGCAGACACTATAAATCAGTACTCCAGTACCACTCCAATTCAAAGAATTTCAATCCTCAGTACCTTCAAGATTTTCTTGATTGTTGGAGTAGGATACAAACTGCAAGAACCGTTCATTTTCTTAATTTTTTGCTTACTTTTATTGACACCGTTGGATGATGACTCGAGGCTAGCAATCTCAGATCTTAGCTTCTTAGCCTGCTTTTGCAGTTCTTGCACATACAAAACTGCATCTCCAACTATGGAAGCTTTATCCATCTGCAAAAAAAAATCTTACGAAATAAAATCTTGCCAACATATTTCAATTTCTTAATTGCATCTAACAACATTGTGTTCGCTTTTTTGCAAATAAATCCTAATTTTGTAAAAATATTGCACGAAAATCCTCCTATCAAATAATTGTGCGCGGATATCAAATTTGACGGGAGGGATTTTTGTGCAACATCAATACATTGAGTATTGTGTTCAAAAGAAAACGAACACATAGCACTTTTCCTCATATTCATTTCAATAAAGGATACTTTTTCGATTTTTTCCCTCTTTGAATTTAGTTAAGTAAATAAAAGACATATTTTGATAACTTAATTAACCGAATAAAAGAGTCTACACCATTTGAGATGCACGAATAGTTAGATTTGATGGGATAACTTAACAAAGTAAAGTTCTCATGCATTTTTTTAATAATACAGTACGTGAAATTTTGGAATAAAAAATAATAACTATAACAGTTTTGTTCACTTAAACAAACCTTAGTTATATTAGGAACCAATGAGCGCAAAGTGTAGAGCTTCTCCTTCATTCCGCGCCGCCGCCGTCTCTCCGACATCAAAGTCGTTGTTCTATCACTCTTTTTCCTCTTCTTCTCTTGCTGCTGCTTCTCCGATGTGGTGGCGGACGATTCCTCCGGCACGTCGTCGTTCTGAACCTCCTTCACCATACTGGTGTCAGGATCTGCACTATTAATTCCTGTGACGAGGTTCATCAATGCGACGTCGTCGTTTAGATGATCGAAATCATTAAACATTTGGGAAGTGAATTCAAGGATAGGATCCATGAACTGATCGTCGAAATACGCGATTCCGAGATCGGAATTTGCGTATAACGGGATTCTTGTTTCTTCTCCATCCTTCCCTTCCATTTTGTGTTCAATTTTTGGTTGGGATATGCAGAATTTAAGAGTTGACAAATTTGAAGGGATGATAATGTTCTAGTAGTTTACATGCTTACTTTTTTTTTTTTTTTTGATTGATTGATATGCTAATATGGTTGACTTTTAATTGTTTATTGCGAATAATATTTGGATTTTTGTAGTATGTCACGTAAGAAGCTGCAAATTTTGCCCTAGATGGAATTTCAATCATGTCTGGAAACGATCGTGCAATCCAACTATTTTTGCTAATGTTCTACTGAAAATTGTTGTGACAAATATTTAATTCTTTTTTTTTATGATTTTAAAATGGGCCAAAGCCCATAAATCTGATAGTTGATCCTACGTTAGTATGCTATAATTAATAGTTGTTACTGCTACTGTCAATCGAATTTCGGTTAATCATCTACCATTAACCGACGGTAACAATACGGTAGCGGTAAAACCCGATTAACCGCTATCCGTTTTACACCCCTATAAACAAAGAGTTGGAGGGTTTGATGCAATCTTTAGTTTTTACTTAACTTTTCTTTTTCTACTGTAAAAATGAGAAGTGTCAACCCCCAATTATTCGTTTTTGAGCTTTGCCCACTGACCACACAGTTATCTTTGACGGAATATTTAGATGGAAGGGGCACTTCGTACATTGTAAAATTTAGTCCACACATACAAAAATAACTAGATTGTTTGATGCAGTTTTCTCTTTTTATATAATTTGAAAAATAAGAAAATTCCGCAATTACTAGGCTATGTAAGCTTTTTAAACTTTATCTAACTAAGCTTGATGATAATGTGCTGAATTCAAACATGCTACAGTTAAACCTCGATAAAGTAATACTCGATAGAGTAATAACTTCGCTTAAATAGTAATTTTTTCAAATCCCGACTTGTATCTTTTCCGGATCGCAATGTTATTACTTCAAAAAGGTTTAACTGTACTGGACTTCCCTCTTCCCACTCAAACTTAAAATTTCAAAACAATGCATCCCGCCACAAACAACCAATTTTACACCTTTTAACTTTATGTTCGAAAAAAATTCCCCTTTTAATGCTCATGTCCTACTTTATACGAACCAAAAGGTACATAAAGATATTACAAACAGCAACAAACACCACACTTCCTCATTTAATGTTATCCCATTTCAAATTTTAACCCAAAATAACAACATCCCACATTAATTTCTCCACAAATAAATAAAAAAAGGGCAATCTTTTGAATAAGAAATATACTAGTAATTAGAAATTCATTACTCCAATGTTAGGTCAACTTCAAGAGTGCAGAACATCAGAATCCAATGCTTCTTGGAGCAAGTCAAACTCTCAAGTTTTGAAATATTCTTGATATCGAAATTTGAACATGTTTCTGTACCATTTTTTTCTTTCATTAAATTTGTCTCTCCCCCCTATTCATTCCAAAGTCTGAAAAGCAAAATTAAATAACACAAACAATCAAATTCATGCACAGCTACACATATCTTGACTTCCTCAACAGCAACGTTATGTAATAACTACAGCACTCATCACCAGATTTGCATAGATTAAAATAGACTTAGACTAACAAAAATTACAAGGCATGGCGAAATCTCTCTCACCACCCTTCAATTGGACTTTCTCACTAAAGGATAGATATTAAAGAGGCATGTTACACTCCCACATCGACTCTCCTACCAGCAAGAATGGTAAAGTTTTAAGCAGAATTGGATCGAAAACATACCATAACGAACACAAACATGTTTTCCATGAGACGAAGAGTCACCTCAAAGGATTCGGTTTCAACCGTTCTTGCATCTCCTTAGTCTTGAGTATTATAAGAGCTGCCCTCGCTATCACAAGATACTTTGGATTGTATTATAACCCGAGCTCCTGAAGCAAGCCTGTAGGACAAAATGGGAAAGAAAATTTCAACCTACATGAAGATGAAAAGCAAGTTTAAACTCATCAATTGAGTGTATGAAGTAAAATAAAGAAGGATAGTAGTTTAACTTTCTTCAATCTTGAAGACATTTTCATTTGGTTTGTTTGGTAGCTTTCTCTCTGAGAAAGGGTCGGTGATCCTCTTGCTCCCGCCAATGGACGTGCCAGGTGTCGATGTTCGTGAACTTTCCACTCTATCGGATGAGATTCTTGGAGCCTCGGAAATAGGGGATCGCATGGATTCACATCTAGGCTGCTTGCTTAGAGAAACTTTAAGTGATCGAGGGATGCACTTTGTTCGTGTCGAACCTCCCTCTTCTTTGTCTTTGGTAGAACCAAGTTGATCAGTACTTCTGAAAAGATTTTGTTGTTTATGAAGCAAGACAGTCAAAAGATCTTCCTTTTTGTTGGATACCAGTCAAAATATACGAAGAAAATCTAAATGCTTGCCCGATTCTACATTACCAGCTCCATAATCAAGTAGTACTATATAACCAGCAAACACTAAATAACTACAAATATGTGTGGTTGAATGGTTGATAAACTTATCTACTGCTTTTTCATCAAGGGTGTTTGAAGAAATGGAAAGAGAAACGACGGTCGATGGAGCCATAGAAGACCAATGCACATGATGATGAAGTCATAAAGATTTTGATCATAGATGTTATATAATTAAGGGCAGAATGTGAACCGATATAAAGAGGACTTACCGATCAGCATTGAACGAGGAAGATCGTTTTAAATTGGGTACTCCTTCCTTCATCATATTCCTTTCCAGCAAACTCCCACTGAAGTATTCTTTATCTTCCAAAGCCATGCCCATAAGACGAGGATTCTCCGCAAGGCAATCAAGCTCTCCCAATATTAACGACGTTGAGAACAACGGGGAGGGAAATTTGGAGTGTGAGAATCTTGGCTTGTAGGTTGGAATAAGGCCAAAACTGTGATCTTTGACAGATACCGAACCACAAGATATGAGCTGCATTATCATATTCGACGCCTTTAGTTTAGAATTGGATGGCACTCGAAATTCCTCTTCTTCGAGTATCCTAAAGCTATTGAGCTTCCTAGCATCGGCCCTAATGAGAGATTCCAATGTATCCGTCCTTCCGCTCGATGAAGAATCGCTAGATGTAGAAGGCGGCGGACAAAAGTCGCTGCAAATCTCCAGAGTGGGTTTCGCGGGAGGGACTTGGTTTGGACGAGTGCTACTACTTTCGCGTTCCACCAATCCTCCGTCTTCGGTTGAAACACCTCTTGTACGAGTATCTCGAGCTCTTGCACTATCCTCAGTTTGGGTGGAAGCATCAGCAAGACCGTCACTCTTGTAGACTTTATACTCTGCTAGGCTCAAAGAACCGTTCCAAGAGGATTTATTCGCGGTGCTGCACTCGGGAGACACGGATGATGAGCAAGGACGCTGATCGGGAGGAGACAATTCATCATCTTGTGAAGTTTTTGTAGTCCTATCGTTTAAGCTAGACGTAGATGAAGATTCCTCTTGGCTTCTTGAAGATGTTGGTTCTGGAAGAGCCTTCTGATTGCGTAATATTACAGTCTCGGCAGGACTAAAATTACCTAATAAAAACAGGACAGTAATTAATAAGCCAGACTATGCATGGAATGAGGAAATAATCTCATCAATTCAATCCCAATAAATCACCTAACTACTTTCACTTCATCCGGAATTAATGAAGAACAATGAAAATTAATATTGGCATTGGAAAAATGCAGATTTTAAGAAAACATCCTACCAGATGATGAGTCCAGACAAGAGCTAATAAAAATCTCATAAAAATCGAAAAATAAACTACACAAGTCCATCCATTGAAAAACTTTGTTTAGCAAACAAATTGCATAATTTATATATCATTGAATTATTACCGGAATTAGAATCTTCAAAGAGCTCTGAGCCCTTGAGGACATACTCATTCCCATGAGCAGGAAGGATCAAATCATCGTCGCAAAGATCGTGCCATACATATCCGCTCTTATAACTCCTACATCCACAAATTTATCTTTAAATATATAGCAGACATTCAACAGGCAATACAGAAAGTTGCATTCAAATTTCATAGTACAAGGGTAAAGCAAAAGAAAATGACAAAAACCATTTTCACCTCTTGCAGGACCAGGAGTACATTGAAGCCATGCCTCGGCCTCTCAAAACATTAAGCCTAACAATCACATCTTCAAGAAAACAAACACTAATAGTCAGATTCTCACACAACTTTTACCAAATAATTGATTTTTTACTAGTGGATTAAACTTATTTTACCTTTCAAGTAAAGGCCATCAGGTGAAGAGAGAGCCACCTCCATGAAATGTGGATGCTCGAGTTGTCGATTTCTTGATAGATAGTATATTACTGGCACGTTCTGGTTATGCTGCGGCTGCTGCTGATTGTAGTGATGATTGTAGGGATATTTGGGAGATTTTTCTTTCCACACTATTGCCCTTTCTGGGCTGACTTCCCTATATTTCTTCGTTCTCTCCATCTACTGAGTCTTCTCAACTAGCAACCACTAAAGTTCTACAGAGAAAAAAAAATACCCAATGATCTTTCAGTTTTCTTCAAATGAAGCAACGCCTCCAAATTGAAAAAAGTAAGGTTAAATAATCAATCATCACACCACCAAAAAATCGAAATGTCGAGACAAAATTTGATCTTTAACACACAATCAACAATTATTTGAGTTCACAAAATAAACAAGAAACCCAATAATCACAGAGTGTGATCAGCCCAAGCAAAACCCATGTGCAAATCAACACAATGTACTCCTCAAACACAGAAAACAAACAGATGAAGGAGAAGGAGGAGAAGGAGGAGAAGGAGAGAGGAGTGTGGCTGACATTTTCAGAGTGCGTTAAAGAAAGTACGAAAAACGAGAGCGCCAACCTGGAGGGGCCGGGGAGGGAGCGAAGCCCACATTTAATGCGGCAAAGCCAACTGCGAGTTGGCGACAGAAGCTTTGGGGAGAGTGAGGATGACTGGACAGAGAAACGACAGGGCGGGGTGTAGATGGAGAGAGAAAGGGACTGCAGAGAGCAAATTGGGAGAGATGGAGGTCGGACTTGATTTGGCGTTATGGGATAGATTGATTGCTGCTGCACCCGACTTTCTTAAGAAAAATTTCAAATTACTTTGTAGGGTTGGAGTATTTGAACACACCTTTCAACACCAACTACCACTTTAAGCTTTCCAATTTTAAGTTGGTAACAAGACATTCTTATAGCATAGTCCAGCATTTGATTTGCAGGAAATAGGAATGAGATTTGAACCAAATTTGTATCATCAATTGAATTGTAATATGTTTCTATTAACTCCAATATATTAAAAATAATTCACTTCATATGGTTAGTAAATCTCAATTAAGGTATGTAACTGTTAAATAGAGACACGTATTATAATTTTATTTACGTACACAAATTAGATATGTGATCGGATAATAGATAACTCATAACTTCATGTTAGAATAAATGATACTA
Organism: Lavandula angustifolia; assembly: GCA_028984105.1. Taxonomy (NCBI): domain Eukaryota; kingdom Viridiplantae; phylum Streptophyta; class Magnoliopsida; order Lamiales; family Lamiaceae; genus Lavandula; species Lavandula angustifolia. The sequence goes on along the minus strand of CM054820.1, from coordinate 1,994,061 downwards.
AATTTTTGGGATGATATAGCGGTTTAGGCGTTTAGACTGTGATCCGATTAGCCCTTCTTATATTGATTATAAACTAGTGCACAAGAGCGGAGTTAATATAGTGTGTACTTTAATATTAATTGAGGATTATCCTCGTCATAAAAAAAAATATCTACCGGTTTGACTCTAAAATTAAAAGGCTTTCGACCTAAGATCATTACTTAACTTATAATGCAATTTGATTATCTCGATAGGATCCAACATTTTTTCAACCCTAATTATGTCTATTACAATCTCCACAGGAACTTTAACAAGTCATGATTGTAACAAGCAAATTATGTCACTTTTTTAATCATGATAAACTTTAAACATTAAGGGGCGTTTGCAACGAATTTAAGGAAAAGTTGATTTTTAGTGTTTGTAACAACTTAAATTCTTCAAAATTCTTTACATTTAAATTGAATAAATTGAAGTCAGTTAAGTTGGTTTTAACCAACTCCTCCAACTTAATGACATATTTGTAATTTTGGGTAAGCTATGATTTGACATTTTACGTATAAATTTCAAAATAAGCTTCTACAATATAAATTTTGTAAACACTACTTTTTTTAATTTTTTCTTATTTTAAGCAGTTTTTGCAAACACACCCCAAATTCTCCAATAAGCCACTTTTAATAACTTCTTCTTAATTTAAACACTTAAAAAAAGTTTAAACTATTGCAAACATCCATTAAATCCCCTCGCCCTAAATTAGCTTCGTATGACCTCCAATTATGATGTGCTCCTTAGCACAAGATCCATAAAATGCGGGAATTGCACATATATAAGTATATGATTATATTAAAGCTGCTGAAAGTAATTGAATAATAAAATCTCCAATTAGTGGAGAATGAATTTGATTTCAGTCAATAACATTATTACTGAAAGTGGATAATTATTATTGCAAAAGCATAGAATTTAATTTTGAAATGAATGTAGTTATGTGCGGATCTGGGCCTTCTCAGAGCTTGGACTTCGGATAGTGAAGTGCGTATTGTTATTTATCTGTATGGGCCTATGATGGGCCTTCATAATGGGCCTACGGCCCGTTACCGAGGGTTAAGGTGTGGACGCAGAGAAGGGCTTTACTCTTTAGTAAGAAACAAATCTTTTAAAAAAGGAAAATATTTTTCTTGAAACGGGCGAACGGCGTCGTTCTATAAGAACCCTCGCACGCTCGCAGCAGAATTCACCCCGCTCTTCGGATTGTACGGCACGCTGAGGATTCCCGCCCTTTTCTCCGCGGTTGATGTTCACTTTATGGTCATGCCGCCACACCTCAATTCTCGTCTCCACTTCTCTTAATCTCTCCGCAAAACTCCCTCTCCGCCGTTCTCTCTCCTTCTCCTCCTCGAATAATTTCCTAAGTTTCACCAAGTCAAACCCTAGTGTGCGAACAACAATGTCCGGCTCCCGCCCTTCAGCGTTTGACGTTATGATGGCCAATGCTTCCAAGAAAAAAGGGCAGTCTCCGTCGAAATCCGCGAAGCCAAAGGAATCCTCGCCCCGAAAACGCAAAACCTCAGCGGAGTCCAATTCAACCCTTCTTAATGGTGATTCGCCAGCAACAATTTCTGAACACCAGGAAAATTTGGAGAATTCGAGTTCTTGTCAGGATACGGATGCGCATGTGGAGAATCCAGTGAGTGATGAGTTGAAAAAATCGGGTTTAAATGAAACTGGGTCTGATAATGTTGATGCGGATAAAGGGATAGTGGCGGTGAAGAAGCAGAAGGTGTCGATTAGCCCGGATGAGAGTGTAATAGAGTTGAAGAAAAAGACGGTCGACTTCAAAGTGAAGAGGGCGGCGTATTGGGGGGAGGGAGAGAAGGTGCCTTTCATGTTTTTGGCAAAGGCGCTTGATGCTATATCGAAGGAGTCAGGTAGGATTGTTATCACAGAGATTGTGTGTAATATGCTGAGGACAGTCATGGAGACGACGCCGGATGATCTGTTGCCTGTTGTTTACCTTTCGGCAAATCGGATCGCTTCTGCACATGAGGGTTTGGAGCTTGGAATTGGGGAAACTTCGATCATTAAAGCCCTTGCCGAGGCTTGTGGTGCTAAAGAAGCGCATATTAAGAAGCAATACGAGGTGACCGAAGCATTTAATATTTGTTCAAATAATGCATCACACCTTTGTTTTTAATTTTATTTATTTATTCCCTTTTTCATATCTTTCTTGACAAACTTGGACAACATCGAGGCATTGATTGCCGAGCCACAGTTTATGCACACTCTTATTTACTATAAGAAATCACATTATATAGGTGGATTTTGACTTTCCATTACTTGAAGGTTAGAGTCTGCTCATAATAACTGTAGGTTGTTAAGATTAGCTGAAATTCTAGCAAGTAGTACATTTGATATTAATCAACAACTTTGCAATGAAAACAATTATCATTATGAGAATAAACATTATGTAAAGTGATTTTCTCCCTGGAAGTTGCTTATGCTTTTACCTTGAGCATCTTCTCTCTTGTGGCGTGTCTTCTTAGGGAAGTTGGAATTTGGTTGTGTTATTCAATTCTTTTGTGGCGTAAGGGAAGTTGGAATATGGCTGTGTTATTCATTCGTCCTATTTTCTACTTCATTTCATCCAACGTTCTTATGGTCAAACATCCGTGTTTACGAGGAGCTTCTTCCTTCTCTCCATTACTGTTATGCTTCAGCTAATTAATTTGCTTAACTTCTTTCATTTGAACATTTCTCAACTGTAGAAGCTTGGCGATTTAGGGCTCGTAGCAAAAGCCAGCCGTTCGTCACAGCCTTTGATGCGTAAACCAGAACCGCTTACTGTGGCAAAAGTCTTTGAAACATTCCGGCTTATCGCGAAGGTGCTATTTTTAATTTACTTTCATCTTATTTATTTATTTATTTATTTTCATGTGTGTCTTTTGCATGCTGTGTCATATTATTTGCTTTACTTTTTTGGGCCTCCGATTCAGAAGTTGTGTCTTTCTTTAAATGGTTAAAGCACACTGTCAGTATCCATGACTATGCATTGCCTTCTAATATTCTATTACAGATGTACATGTTGTTTTTTGCTTATCTTGTAAGAGTACTCTCTATGAACCTTTATTTTTAAATTGACATTTAAGCAGGTGATTGTTCTCGTCAGAATTATATTGCAGTCTTTCTTGGCTAATGTATGAGTTGTCACAGGAATCTGGCAAAGATAGTCAAGAGAAGAAAAAGAACCGCATAAAGGCTCTACTAGTTGCGGCAACTGATTGTGAACCTCAGTATTTGATTCGTTTGCTCCAGGTAAATAAATTAATTCGTTTGATATTACATCTGTTTCGTGCCACGTATCATAACCTTGGCTTGAGTTTTATGCAGTCAAAATTGCGTATTGGATTGGCAGAACAAACTTTGTTGGCTGCACTTGGGCATGCTGCTGTATATTCTGAGAAGGCTTCAAACACTGCAAGGGCTGAAAATTCTCTAGAAGATGTAAGTTATCGTGCACTAAAATATCTCTAGAAAATCTACATTTATGTGCATAAGACACCTGAAGTTGTTGTCTGGCCATGCGTTTTGTTGTTTATCTTTTCCATTTTGTGATGCTAATATGGTCTTCGGAATGGGAAGTCCTTTTTATGCCAGTATGCAAATAATCCAAGTAAATGACAATATGTATTATTTAGATTAAATATAGATATCAATTGCCTTAAGGGCATTCTTTATGATGTCTATTGGTACTGTGTTAGTGGATAGAAGTCTGAGATGTTGTTGTGGTTTGCAGATCTAGGTTTATCTGCCTACTGTCATATTGAATCGAACAAATATCTATTTGTTTATAATTTTGCATTAATATATACTTCTTAAAAATGAGTTTATTTGTGCGGCTTAAACTTTCTTTTCTGTTAATCAGGCTGCAAAAATTGTCAAGCAAACCTATTCTGTAATTCCAGTCTACGATAAAATAGTCCCTGCTCTTATTACTGGTGGCGTGTGGGATCTGCCGAAGATTTGTAGCTTTTCGCCTGGTATTCCTGTTGGTCCCATGTTAGCTAAAGCAACGAAAGGAGTATCTGAAATTGTGGAAAAGTTTCAAGATATGGAATATACATGTGAATACAAGTATGATGGAGAACGTGCCCAGGTGAATAGTCCTAAAATAATATTCAGAGTTACTGGAATTATGAAATTCTTTATGCTTCAATAGTTAATTTTCCTTGTAGATACACTACTTGGAGGATGGTTCAGTAGAGATATACAGTAGAAATGCAGAACGGAATACTGGAAAGTTTCCGGATGTTGCTGCAGCCGTCACTAGGTAGTCTTTATTTAATAACTATCTACATGTCAATTTCATGCTTCAGGACTCAAGTTTGATGGTTAATTGAGTCAATTCTTGCAGCATGTTTTAGATCCTGAAAGGTTTTATTTGACCAATTTTAATGTTTTAGGTATAAACAATAGGCTAATTTAATGTTTTAGATCAATTTTAATGAATGGCTGTAGGCCATTTTCATGGTTTTAGATATTGAAACTTCATTGAGGTGTTTACAATCAGCCATTACATTTCTTTATTCTATATGCAGATTGAAGAAGTCTTCTGTGACATCATTTGTTCTTGACTGTGAAGTCGTTGCATATGACCGTGAGAAACAGAAAATCCTACCTTTCCAGGTGACAAATCTTGTGATTGTATCTTTCTGTATAAACTGGAACCATTTTTTTGATTCATCATTTTAATTTTTAAACTATGGTTGTGGATTGTTATATTTTACTACAACAATAGGATTTATCCCAGAGATATTTTTTCTGGTACCATTAGCAGGGTTGTAAACTGATATATCTAAATTTACTCAAATATGAAGGTTGTTAGATGCCCAATTATGTTCCTTTTGTAGGCTAGGCAGCCTTTGATCATAATTTTTTTTTTCTTGTTTCTATTCTGCCTTAGATTTGCTAGTAACTTTCCTGTCTTGCATGTAGTTCGCTCCATTTTCATGATTGCCCTATTCTGGGACCATTCTTGTTTAGCCTTGAGAAGAATCGTGGTAGTTCGTGCATTCTGAATTTTGAATATCATTTGGTATATTTGTTTGATCTCGATATAGCTTGTACCTTGCAAAATGGTTGTAACTCTAGTCAAAGGGTATGGACAAAACTTTGTGTTAATTTTCTTTTCATAGAGGTTGGAACTCTGGGCAGAGCAGGCTATCATCCTTAAAAGTGTTGAGATATTTATCTTGTTGTAAAATTGTTGTTTCCACCTTTATCCTTGGACTCTCAGAGACCCTCTTTTGCAATGTGTGTGTTCTCCATGTTGGTGCAACATCTATTAGTTTTTGTTCTGTTTGTTGATGTGCATACTTTCTTTTTTAGATGGAGTACTTTGCATTCTAGTTTAGTATATATTAGATGTTGCTTACCAAGTTTTTGTTGGTTAGATACTGAGCACACGTGCTCGCAAAAATGTTGCATTGAACGAAATCAAAGTCAGTGTTTGCATATTTGCTTTCGACATTCTATATCTTAATGGACGGCCACTCCTTCAGGAGCAACTCAATGTTCGTAGAGAGGTATGATGTCCTTTGGCTTAATTATCTATTTCCCTCTCAGTGACTGATAATGCTTGTGTTTCCAATAGATCTTGAATGTTTCAGAAAACCCAGATTTTTATCAACTGTAATGGTTATAATCCTGTTAAAATGAAGGGATACATTTTAACTAGTATTGGCTGAAACTTTCATGAAGTTGTCTTTCTATTACATACTCTTGCAAAAGTTTAAAGTACTTTGATACGTATATACGGATACATACATACACATACATACGGCTTCCTTTAGATTTTATCAAGTCATTTGCATTCATGTTAAGAATGCCATCTTTTTATTTTCAATAGAGATCTTCATTATGTTAATGATCCCAAAAATCCTAGGTAATGATGTTAATGATCCCAAAAATCTTTCTCTAGTGTTGAAATCCATCTTTTAAGGATGACATCTTTTCAATAGTGTTGAAATCTTTCTTCAGTAAAATAGTTTTCAGCTTTTCTATGTTCTTGCAAGTTTGGACTGTCATTCTGTGGCTCGTTATATTTTCTCTTCTTATAGTAATGTTTGTTAACCTCCTGATGGCATTTGTGCAGAACCTTTACAACTCATTTCAAGAAGAACCTGGGTTTTTCCAGTTTGTCACTGCCATAACATCAAATGATCTTGAGGAAATACAAAAGTTTCTTGATGATGCCGTTAATTCAAGGTCAGTTACTTTATGTCTTCTATCCACCGTTGTTTTAAGGCATTCACCTTCCAGTTTTCTTCTATAAAGTAAATCTTTTAGTTGTTTGTCCTTTAATCAATGTGAATTCTTCATCTACGTAGACACAGTAATTTTAGACTTGAGGTTTAGAGTAATGCCAATTGTTAGAATGGCTTTCTTTTTCTTTTTATAAATAATTTCTGGTACTGCATCTAGCCTTTGAACTGAAGTGAAGTTTGTGACTAAGCAACAATCAGTCATGTTTTTCTTTTGAGGAATACAATCTTTCATGTTGAATCAGCTTTTTAATGATACGGCATGATTGTGACTACCAGAAGAAACTAGAAGAAAAAACAGAAGGAAAAACAAAATAAAACACCACAGAACATATATTATGAATGCTGTATTTTATTCTTTCTCATGTTTAATTTCTACTTTCCAGCTCTGAGGGGCTGATCATCAAAACATTGAAGAAAGATGCTACATACGAACCTTCAAAAAGGTCAAATAACTGGCTCAAATTGAAAAAAGACTATATGGAAACGTAAGACCTCTCATTAATTGGTTGAACCCGTAATTTTTAAGCTCTTTGGATTGTGTGGTTGACATAATCTGCTCGGCAGTATTGGTGATTCTCTAGATTTGGTCCCAATTGCTGCATTCCATGGAAGGGGAAAACGTACTGGTAAGTTGTTTGTAAGCTTTTCATGTGATTAGACATCAATAATCAATTTCTCTTAGGAGACATGGTTGCTATAATGTTTACTCTTTCTTATAATGACTATAAAATTTATATTGGTTTGTTGTATTGGTGTTTGTGCTTCTAGGTGTCTATGGTGCCTTTCTTCTTGCTTGTTATGACAATGACAAAGAAGAATTCCAAAGCATATGTAAAATTGGTATTCACTACTTCTTGATCTAAAAGGAATGTCATTCTGACAATCTTTTACTTTCGTAACAGAATGCCTTTCTTCTTGCTTCTAGACGGTTTAAGTTGTATTTAATGTCTAAAAATCTATGGACTTGTTGCACTGATTTTCCTTCTTGTTAGGAACTGGATTTTCTGAAGCCATGCTTGAAGAACGTTCTAGCAGTCTTCGCTCAAAAGTTATTGCCGTGCCTAAGGTTTGGATTATTTGTTTGTATTGCCTTTGAACTTGTGTTTTTTTCTCTCTTGTGGGTTTATTAAGCTTCATAAGTCTGACATATTTGATGTCCAGTCATATTACAGGTATTCAGATACAATTAGTCCGGATGTATGGTTTGAACCTAGCGAGGTAGCTATTGCCATCTTCATTTATTTGGTTTTCTCTGGATAGTATACATGACTAGCAAATATAAATCATCTTTTAAAGGATGACTCATACTTATAGTACTCTTTTTAGGTTTGGGAGGTCAAAGCGGCTGATCTTACTATTAGCCCGGTTCACCGTGCTGCCACTGGCATTGTAGATCGTGACAAGGTACTGCCTTTTTTCTTAAAAAGAAACTTTCATGATTTTTAAGAAATTGGAGCCTTAAATTCTAGATGCATTACCAGTATATTTTGCCAAAAGAAGTTTTCAGACTGAAGGATTCCCCTTTTGATGATATGATACAATAAATTAAAACTTAACTGCACAAAAGAACTATAAGAAGCAAGTAAACAATCAGAGACAAAGCTCCTTTTTCTCCTCCCCATTTTACCCCTTTGCATATTCGTACTCCTAGTCCTGCTTGTTAAACCATTATATGTTCCTGCATTTACGAACTCCAGTTCAAGAGTTTCATCCACAAACATGAAAGCTTGTTTTCTGGATTGTACCTTCAATTAAAGAGCTAACCATTGAATTATCTTTTTTTATTCTGTCTCGATGTAGGGAATTTCTCTTAGATTCCCACGATTACTTCGTGTCCGTGAAGATAAAAATCCAGAACAGGCCTCATCATCTGATCAGGTAACTGTCACCGGCATATTGTGGTTTCTCTTCATAACCTGTGTTGCTTTTTTATTAGGGTGGGGGGGTATTTTCTTAAAAATGAGCAGCCATTTCTTTACTACGTTCAGGTTGCGGATATGTACAACGCACAAAAGCACACCCAAAAAGACAACCGAGATGAAAATGAGGATGATTGATAGTTTCTGGAATTGATGTTTCGTGTAGATAAGTAAGAATTTTCATTATTCAGAAAAGTTCAATTTTAGCAGAATATTTCATTTTACAACTGTTTCTTCTTTCATTTGTATTAGCGAAATCATTTCCTCTAGTTTAAATTTTCCTGTGCGAATGAGTAACAATTTTATGACCGATCGACTTCCGGGGCCTGAAAAATAGCCATTTATGCTTGTAATGTTTGTACCTTGCATATTTTATATCTCTCTCTTTTTGATAATTTCCCCCATGGAAAAGATGAAAGTGAAGAGGGTGTAGTGTTGTATAGCTGTTGGCAAGTTTGGACATTTTGGCCATTGAAGAAATGGGGTGTGGAGTTTTTGTTGAAATGGATTGATGGAAACTGGAGAAACTTCTCTTTAGGGGCAGGGGAACGTGATAATTCTACCATTGAATTTCTTTTTTGATTTTGTTTTTGGTTTCGCCGTGTGGAACATTCTTGACTCTTGACCATGCTACTTCCGACTGAGGTCTCTTTCTCTCTCTCTCTCTCTCTCTCTCTCTCTCTACTATGTGTGTGTTTTTTTCTTCTAGATATTGTTCCCTACTGTACCAAGACAAACATAAATGCTCGTAGATAGCCGACTTTTAATTAACGAGTGTAATTGTTAACTTGAGCATTTATTGTGAAGCTTGAGTTGCTCGTGCATTTCATTGTTTCAAGGCAAGTTTGGAGCCGACGACGACTTGTTTAGAAAATATTACTACATCTATTGACTAATGGTGAAGGGAGTGAAGAAAAATATGCTTCATTTTCTCTTTCTGGTTGTTTTAGATACTTAGCAATCATCATATGTGAATCAGTGACATTGTTTGGTATTTGAGAACCAATTGTGTAGCATCTACATCGAGAATTCAATAATTGCATATGCTATTAGTCTTAACCATAATAAAAGCTAGAATAGTAGAATGTGCAGTAACATGTACTAAAAAATGCGTGTTTGATACGCAAAACTAGAATTTCAACTTCTAAACCAAATTTTGTACTGTTGAGGAACCTTTCAATTCATGCATCATTACCATTAGTTTTTATGTAATTGATTAGTCATGATTTGTTCGACGTGGATAATTATTTCACTCCTACATAAATAGAAAAAAACTCAAGTGCAAGTAAGTAATCATGTTTGAAGATAATTCTATTTCATCTATGATTTGCTAGGCATTTCATTTCAAATCGCCACTCCAATTCCACCAATACAAAGATGCTCAATAGATCTTTGTTGGTATTGGTAAGCTATTAATGATGATTTAAGAGTTGGAATTAGTGAGTAAAGTAGGTTAAAGTAACGGAAACTCAAACTACATAATTGGGATCATTTGAAATATACAAAACATAATTAGACAGGGGTCAATTAGTAGATCCTAATTGGGATTTTTGGGTACCCACCTACCTCGACAACCTTACCTTTTCACACCTTCTGGTTGTTGCCTCACACCCTTCTATAGTCAATATCAATTGTAAAATCTATTTTGAGACTTTACATCCCGATTATAGCATTGTTGGTGCTGCTAGTGTTGTCCTCCTTTTTCGAATTAGGATGTTTTATTATTATTGTGAAATAAATTGTGTAATTTGTGAATGAAGAACAATTTAATCTGAGGTGACGAAAAGCAAGGCCACACAGTTGATGGCTATGAAATGTTGTAAGGTGAGCACCAATTTTGATTTGAAAAAACTAGTAGACAAAGACTTTAATCATGTCAGAGAAAATGACGCTCCAACTAAGAACCAACTTTGGATCTTAATTCCACTTAACTAAAAATCAAACTACTATACAAATATCACCCGCCCGCCTAATCTTGACTAGTTCCACTCCGAAACGACGTCGTTTAAATTCCTTCTAGGTTGTCATTGAAGCACAATTCTCTGGTACTTGAGCTGCTCGTTAATGGCGGAATGCGACACCTCCGAAATCCCCCTTTTCCTCCCGCAGCTGCTCTCGAACGCGTCGTGATTCATCGACGGGATTATTACAGGCGGCGGCGGGATTTGGAAGGTGTCCAGCGGCGGCGGAGGGTGGCGCCACTGCGGCAGGGGGCCGGCGAGGAGGAGCGTCTGCAGCAGCGGCCCCGCCTTCATCACCGCCTGCAGAAATTTCCCCTTCTCCGGCAGCGGGCGGTCGATCGGCACCGGCAGCTCTTGGTCGGCCTCCGCCGGCGGCGAGGAGACGATGCTCTCGTCGCAGTCGGAGGAGGAGAAGGCGGCGGTGCGGTGGTCCTCCTCGAGGCTGGAGAGGCCGGAGTGAGGCGCGGATTGGAGGAGAAGCTTCTCGAACATTAGTTTCTGGCATTTTTCTTTGGCTTCGTCTCTTTCGGTAATGGCTCTGGCGAGCAAGTCTTTGAGCTGGGCGATTTGTTGGTCTCTGGCTTTGAGCTCCTCCTGCGCTTGGTGGCGCGTGTCTTCAAGCTCCATGCTTAGGAGGAGCGATTGCCGCACCTCATCCATGCTCTGTTTAATTTGCTCACAAAATTAATAATAATAAAAAATTGTTTAAATATATAGTGTGTGTTTGTGTGATAAAATGAGAAGAGAAGATGTAGATTGGATGAATTGCTACCTTATCTTGGTGTAAATATGTCAAATTGAGAAGAAGGCTTCTTTGAAGATCCATGTATGTTTCTTTCTCCCACTAATTTTTTTGAGAGGAAACTATCTTGTGAGAGAGGAGAGAGAGAGTGAGTAGTGATACATAGATATGGTCTTTATAAGGTGTAGCCTCTTGCCACTCGTTTCTTGTCAAAGGAATGTGCTTTTTCTTTCTTTTCTATACGTGGGGTTAGGGACTAGTATACTCCCTCCGTCTCATCATAAGTGTCATCTTTTTTATAAAGTACGGAGATTAAGAAATTTGTATTGTATGGTGTCTTGTTTGATTTTTGTACTGTTAATTTTGGTCCACACATTATTTTTTTTATAAAAATATGACACTTTTTATGGGACGAACCAGAAAGGAAAGTAGAACACTTTCTATGGAGGGAGTATATATATTGGGTTGGAGTTTGGGATCATTCTTAGAATTTAAAGTAATACTTAAATGAAAGTTTGGACAAAATCCATTAGTTACACGAGATGTTTGAGAATCCATGATTTTTTTTGAAATGATTCCAATATCTTAATTTTGATATACGGATTTAGAATTAAAAGAGAGGCGAATCAAGAAATTTCGAGTTAAATAGGCAAGTTTAGTGTGGTACAATAATATTTTTTTCAAAAAAAAAAAAAAAAAAGCACACGGATTTAGGGTTTCCGCGAATGAGGAGTAGCACACCCGCACACCCATCTTGGTTCAGTCATTGCCAAATACAAACATGTTATACTACTAATTTTGAAATTCTCTTATCAAATGTTTACCGATCACGCGTTAACTATACAGTACAAGAAGTTCGACCTAAATTCAGACAACATCCATAATAGAATAAAGAGATGAAATGGGATGATCGTAGGTTAGGGGGTTGGGGTTGGTGGAGTGTTGGAATAAAAGAGAAAAAGCCAAAGGGTGAGTGCCAAATCAGAGAGAGAGAGAGAGAGAGAGAGACCAATGTGTAAGATGGAAGTATGCAAGATAACAGCATACATCTAATCTTACATGAATACACACAGTCTACTTATGACCCTATTATTTAACATATCAAGCGACAAATGCGGGACTGAAGACAACTCATATCACCTCATGTGCTTCGGTTTTTTTTCACTTAATTACATTACTAAAAATAACAATCGATAATTTTTCTTGTAATAAAAAATTGATAATTTGGAGAAACTAGTTACTAATTCTCCTAGCAAGAGTTGTTGAATATGAAAATGCAGAGAATGAGAGAAACATTCTTTGAAAACATTGAATCGTTTTTTTCTTCTTTTCCACCTTTTTTCATCTACTTTTTATTACTAAAAGCTAAACTGATTTGACAATTTACTTTAGAAAAAAAAAAGAAGGAAAAACATGACTGAATTTGACCCTTTTTTACCTTGAGATGCCACTTTAGAAAGGCCTACTTTAATAGTGCCTTAATGATGAGATTAATTATCCCTAAACCCGCTGTTGGAAGAATGTCAGTAGACATTATAGATTATTAAATCGAGCTATAGTGGGAGTTAGGTACGATTTTTTAACCTTTTGTGTTGAATTTCGAGAAAGTTTATTTATTTATTTTAAAATAAATTATTAAGAGCCATTGTTTCTTTCTCCAACCGCGTTACGGTTAGAATTCAACGCGGATCTTCTGTCCCAAAATGGGAGGAACACTTGGTGGCTCATTAATCACGCAGCGCCACGCGTGCATTGGTGGGCTCCACTCAATTAAATTAATATTTGATTTTAAAAAAGGTGGCCCACCAATGCACGCGTGGCGGGGCGTAATTGGTGGGCCACCGAATGAGCCACCAAAAATGGACCAGATGAACTTCTGGCGTTAGATTTTTGTGTAACGCGGAATTCTCCAATGGTGATTTTACAAAGTCGTTATTTATTTACTCGTGGGACAACAGTTGCAGTTGAAGGACACAAAATCTTGGCAATTACTTGTCTCGAGAATATTTGTAGGTTTTGCAATTTTAAAATGTTATTGATTTATTAAAATAATATTCAAGATATGGGCTCGAGAAATTCACATAAATAAATTTATTGCTTAGTGATATTATAGTTCCAATGTGTGGACGCATTGACTTTGCTTTAAGAGAAAAGGGATCAAATTAGTACAAAAAATGGAGCTATTTGTCAACGAGAATTGAGTTTTTTTAATTTTTAGCTAGGAAAGCATGAATGATCAGTAGCATTATATAGTTTTAAATATCATTAACACCAATATAAATAATATGCACTGTGTATTACGTGATAGTGGTTACGTAAAACGAGTAACATTAATGTAAGATTTTTCTCTGGTATACAATTAATAACCATTTTATCATATTTTATAGTATTTCATTTACTCGTGCTTTATAAATATGTATAACAATTGAGTATAGATTTAATAGGAACCACATTTACATAATAGTTGTAAATTTATGCATAATTTTTATGTTTTATATATATAATTCTTATATTTTGTATATTTTATCCTTACTCTTCTTCATAAAACATACAAAGATAATATATATTTCATAACATACTCAATTCAAGACATTCAATGAATAAATAAAGAGTACATATTAACTCTTAATTCCTATTTAAAATCAAGTTTTAATGTGATTCATTTTCTACACATAATATCATGATTATATATATAATATATATAATGTATACTTTATATAGTACAATACATGGTAACATGTATATGTACTAGAAGTCTAGAACCTTCTTTTGGCAATTGGAATTTATATAAGAATCACAAAAACTAAACAAATAATTGTTGGCCAATAAATCAAGTTGGCCTCCACTGATACCGTTTAAGAATTCTAGAATTCCCTCGAAATTCGTTCCTACCTTGAATAACATCGGAAATAAATATCAAAAGTCATAATTAATGTTCCATTGGGATGATATAGCGATTAAAATAGGTGGTATAACACGAAGAAAGAAAAAAAAAGGTCATATACTCCTAGCTAAGGAAAAAGAAAAGACGGAATTCTCCTACAGTTACTTTCACTAATTTTTCCACTTTTGACTAAGTATTTTGTTTCCACTACACCAAATTCTTCGTCGGCTAACAGAAATATAGTAGGATTAATTTCTGATTATCGCCGTTTCAATACTTCTATTTTTAAGTTTACCAAAATTTAATTTATTTGTCCTCATACATTTAATGCATACGTACCAGTTTTCAACATGTGAGAGAATATTAAAAACCACAAATTTTATTATCAAAATATAAATACTACAAAACTTCGTGTAATAGCGTCAAAACTTAATGCCGTAGTCATTAATACCACAAGTTAATCCCACATAAACTTTAATTGGTAGTATAAATTTACGGCGTTGATGAGATTGCTACTTTTGACTTCTATTTATAAAAATTTTAATTTTTTTAATATTATATTATTTTCTTTATTTTACTTTCAGTAATGCAGTGGACATAAAAGGTGTATTTGTTGTGCGTCCAATAAAACTGAAGCAGAAAAAGAAAAATCTATCTATCGATGCTTGTCCCCAAAGTTGAAGGAAATAATTAGTCAAACACGGTGCCCACTCTCTCTCTATCCACAGTCACTTCTCTCACTTCCTCCTTTTTAAAAAGCGATATATTTGATGGTACCATTCACGTCGAAATCGAAATGGGAATCCCAAGCCCAAGCCCTCATTGGATTAAAGAAAGCTGCTAAGAAAATAGATTAAAGTTAATTTAATTTGGTGGAAGTAGTAGTTGATGTTTGTGGAAACTACTACGACTTTAGAGTTCAATTCATGTGCATATGCAACGCGTTTTCCTCCCTCTTTTTGTCTCCAACGATGGGACATTATCTCATGTCGCTTTCACTAATCACTCTAATAATATTTATCGTAACAAACTAATCATGTGTTACAAACTCGAAATTCCGCTAGAAGAAGATTTTTCAATAAGATTAAGATTACATTGAATTTGTGATCTATTGTGGTCTCCTCATCTTGATATTGAGAGGTTTTTCCTTGTACGACTGAACCTTCTCGACCGCCTTCCGTAATGGTCTGGATACTGAAGCTCTCCTTGCTTCATCTTCCATTTCAGCTAGGCTCTTCACATCAATGTCTAACTCGAACAAATTGTCTGATGTTAATTCATTGCTTCTAGTCCTCAAACAAGCAGAAGATTGCCTTCTCAAACAACGCCTAATGTAATGAATAAGTAACTTGAATGATTACTTCATATCAACACGTGCTTGATTTGCACATGTAAAGCATATATACGTGCAACATTGAATTGGATGAGTTACAAATGAATACATTGAAGAAGTGTAAACCTTTTGCTTACAGCAGCCTCCTTATCAGCGCGCTTTTGAGACGTCGTGGAACTGCCTAAAGCTGCATGTTCGCGTTAAGTTACATGGTGAAAAGGGTTCGTAAGATGTATAAGCATGAAGAGTTTTACATGCACTTCTGGAGAGATGGCGCCTCCGGGTGGCATCCGCATCCATTTCTGATTCCTCTGTTAGCTCCTCTAACCCCTTTACACAAACAGAGCAAATTAACAGTTGCATTAGGATTTCAACTGACAAAGAGAGGCTTTCTCTGTCATACCTTAACTACATTGGTTTGAACATTCACTTCCTCCTTCACCTGAACAAGTCATACCACATATCATCAAATAGGACTACCTAAAAATGAAATCAAAACAATGCATAATTGGCTTGATCTCTTTAGGCCTAATACAAATGACACCACATTAACAGCTAAGCTAAGCAAATTGAACTACAGCCATTCAGTCATATTGCAGCAGACCGAAAGGGAATGTGGGACATCATCTTACCTTATGTTGCAAGTTCTTTGCATTCAGAAGTGTGTCTCTGCACGCTACGTCGTGCTGCAATGCTTTCAACTGTATAACCAAGTGTTACCAATTGTGAGGGGGATATGCTTAACCCTAGATGTTGTATTAAGTAATAACAAACAGAACCAGTTCTTGAGATTCAAATGAGGCGTCTACGAATGGCTTACCCTTCGTTTGCCTGCATTAACTTCCTGCAAGAGGCAACACAGAGCTTAACAACTCAGTAAAACTATTGAATCATCGTTAATCATTAGAGAAAGCAACTTAGGGTGAAAATAGTGACCGCTACGAGAATACTATTTGTTTGAGCAAGAGTCCAGTTCTGCAGCTGCATTTTCTGAAGACATGCTCTCAAATTCTGGATCTCAATCCCACTCATTTCTATAATGTTACTGCTCAACAAAATTCTTAATATCAGGAAATGAAATCAGAACATAAACTTCGGCTGTAAATCACTACAGACGATAAATAGTTACTTTTTTTCTTGAATAAGCTTCACCAAAACCATCTTTTCCTGAACACAAGTTGAACCAGATAGACAAAAACCAGAAAAAGGTAAACAGTTGGATGAATTATGATTTATGAAGAATTAAGAAAGAAAATTGAAAAATCAATACCTTGAGAAGATGGTCAATGTATTCCATAGGAGAAGCATTATCGAGTTCCAATTTCTCAGGAAACGACGGCGATTTAGGCTGCGGCAGGGAATTAGTAATATCGGAGAGTCTTCTTCTCACCATGCTTCCAAATGAAGATCTCTTTGCCATTTTATCCCCTTTCATCTTATGGAAGTAAATAAATAAATCTTTATAGTAAACAAAGAGGGTTTTCAAGGGAAATAAGTTCAAAATTGGGAAAACCTAAATCAAATCTCAAGAACTAAAATGGTTTCGAAGAAGAAGCAGAAACTAGAAGACGAAATTAGGTATAATACAAGGGACGATGGCGGAGGGAATTCGTGGTTAACTAAAAGAATGAAAAGAGAAAGCAAAAGGAAAAAAGATGAAAAAAAGCAAAAGATGAAATTAAAACAAAGAAAGTTTAAAATCTTCTCTAGGATCCAATCCAACGGCTTTCCGAACCTAAAGACACCTTACCTGATGGCTATGAAAGTTTCCGACCCTACATTTTGCGAAGGAATAATGGAGCCCGAACCTAATTTTTGAATAGGCTCGGGATTCGTGTTTGGTCCTCTTAACGGTTTGGGGGGTTTTAAAACATGAAGAAAAATATATACTCCCTCGTCTCATTCATTTTCAGCACGATTATTAAGAAAATGATATTTTGTGGTGTGTATTGTTTGACTTTTGAGTGATTGATTCTTATCCTCATATTTTTTACCTTTTTTAGAAATGTGACACTTTTAATGAGACAATCAAAAAAAGGAAATGAGACACTACTAATGGAACGTAGGAAGTATTTTATAAACATTTTCTTTGTTGTAGTGCATCCATCTTCTTCGTTGTGACATTTGCTTTGTTTCTAACATATTCATCTTGTCAAATTACTCAATTAGTTGGAGGCTTCAAGTGCTTGAATTTACAATTGTATGATTCAAGTTTCGCATCGATGTATTTACTTAAGTTTTTAGAATGGACTAGTTTTCGTCATTCTTGTATAGTATATTTCATGTTTTGATCCACAAATAGTTAGGTCTTATTTTATCTTTAGTTAAATTATACTCCCTCCATCCCACCCGACTTGACTTATTTCCTCTTTTTCATTGTCCCACTTGATTTGACCACTAATTAAAATAATACTTTAATAAATTCTAATGAGTCCCACCACTTTATACCACTTTAAACACAAATATCCACTATTCTTAATAACCGTGCTCAAACCTATTCAACCAAGTTGTCCGGGGAGGGAGTACTTTCTTTTTTGGATTGTATCACTTTTGGGTATTTTCATTAATTTGAACGAAAAATATGGAAGACATTTAATATCAAGCTTAGGTAGGTTTCACAATCAAATACCATAAAGTGGAAATATATTTAGAGAGCCCCCTACCCAGTTCTACAAAAAGTAGCAGAAATTTGATAATATTTTTCTCCTCCCCTTTCGTCAAATAATCAAATACGAAGTATGCCAATTTCTTCTAATAATTCAATTCAGATAATTATTTTGCTAAATATATAGCTCTTGTTTTAAGTGCGAAACTGAAGGACACAGATTCTTTTCTCTATTACTATAAACACAAGATGATAGTTTAATCATAAATATCAGAAAAAAACCAAAAATTGCTGTGCGTGACTAAAGAGACAAATTTTGATGCCGTAAAATAACACCACCCATCATGTGATTTATTTTCCGCATCACGGGCCAAATAATACAAAAACTATTCTTAGCAGTCACCATTCAGAAATCTACATCATCATTTTCGTATCCTTCTTTTTGTTTGGAAATACAGCAAGCAATATTATGGGAGCAGATTTTATATCTCAAAATAACCAACTTCAAATTCTAAATCATAACGGATCAGCAAGAACTAATTCATAATTAAATGAACTTGATTCAAATCATGACAAAATCACAATGATAATCAATACATAAATCCTCATTTGCTGACTGGCAAAGCCAATTCAGTCTGAATTTCCTTCTCCTCACCCCTAAACTTCTTGTAAATATCCCCCTTATAAAACTCCCTCGTCCTAACTACCAAAATTAGCGACGAAACTGCCCCAAAGAAAGTAATCGCCGCTAAAATCACAAACGCCAACCGATAGCAACGAACACCGATGCACGTTAACTCCTTCACCGAAGACCTACTCATCCCCTTCTTCGCCAACTCCTTCAACGCCTCCCTGTCGTAGAGCGGCCCGGTCACCTTCACATTCAATATGTACGAGCCGAGTGGGCTAGCCAACTGCCCGCAATTGAACAATGTCGAATAGTACTTGAGCCCGAATAGCTCCGAAATGATTGTAAAAATCAATGGTAGCTGAGCTCCGAATGAGAATCCAATGATTACGGATGCAAGATAGAGCGAACCAGTAAAAGGGAATGCAATCATTACCATGCCGACGCAGGATAGGAGGAGGACTAATGTCATCATTAGGGTACGAGGGAACTTGTACTTCACTAGTAGAGATTCGGATACGAATCCCGAAAATATTCTTCCGAAATAATTCCATATACTAAGAAGTGAGAGGAATGTTTTCACTGTTTTTTGCGGGTACCCGAGAGACTCTCCGATCTGACCGAGGTTGTCGACCGCGGTCAGGCTCGAGCCTAAACCACAAAAGGTAGCTAGAAATAGTATCAACATATCAATGCTCAAGAGGGCTTGAAGAATAGTGTAATCTTCTCCTCTTTCCGGCTTATTGAAGAATATATTAGCCAACCATGATGAATTTCTTGAATTCTCTACAACTAATTCAACCGGATTAACAATGTCTATTTGAGGAGGAATAATCGGAGCAACAATTGGAGTGATGGGAGTAGGCTCTTTTTTTAAATTACTCCAAACTCTCCACTCTTCTCTAACGGCTATAAGCAAAGGTACAAACAGCAATGCACAAACTACAGTTGTACTTCCTGCATAAGCCGATTGGGAGAAGACAAACACCTTCTCTAAAACTGTCATTACCATGATGAACAGAGCAAGGAAGATCGAAACGTAGAGGAATTGATAAAAGATTTTAAGCTCGTTTGTTTGTTTCACCACCTTCATATCTCGGATCGTGTAGACGAAGACGACGGAGAGAGCCGCCGGCAGCCACGCGATGAGGAGGATGAGCGCTTTGGAGTCGTTCATGTAGACGGCGGAGTAGATCTGGGTGAGAATAGCACCGCTCAAGCCGGTGAAGCCCTTTAATAGTCCGATCAGGTTGCCACGGCTCTCCGGGAAGTTTTTGACGGCGGTGACGAGGGCGCCGGTGTTGGCGAAGTTCTGAGAGTTGGCGCCGATGCAGATGTAGAGGCACATTTGCCAGACCGGCGGTTTGGGGATGCGGGCGGTGACGGCGAGCCAGATCATGAAGTAGCCGGCGAAGTTCATGGCGGAGCCGACGAGGAGGACGAACCAGGTCGGGGTGACTTCGGCGATGAGGCCGGAGAGGACGCCGACATTGGCGCCGAGGTCTTTGGAGAAGCCGAGGAGGTTGAGGGTGGTTTGGTCGTAGCCGAGGGAGGATTTGATTTCTTTAGAGTAGACGCCGAAGAGGTAGGTGGCGCCGGCGCCGGCCATGATGAGGACGGTGGCGAAGAGGGAGAACCATCGGCCGCGGATCACGTGGGCGGCGAAGGTGGGGTCGGCGGCGGACATTGCTGCTGCCGGAAAAGGGAGTTGATTGATTTTTGGTGGATATATGAATCAAATCGCCATCTGATGCATTCGAGTAGATTAATGATAGAAATTGGTTAAATAACCATGGAATTATATATATGAAAGTGATGAAGAATTATTGGATAAGATTAAAAATTGAACTTATTTTAGGATTTATTTAACAGAAAACTGAAGTGAAAAATATCTCTTCTCAGTTCTAACTTCTAAGTCAAAGCGGATTTTCTTGCTCATAATTGGTGGACCACTTGATGACCAATCACGCTTGTCACGCGTGCATTGATGGAACATATTACCATTTAAAAAATATTTGAACAAGCGTGACGCTGCGTGATTGATGGGCACCAAGTGGTCCACCAATTATGAGTCAGATGATCTTTTCCGCTTCTAAGTATACTAATCGTTTTCATAACCCACTGAGTGAATAGTTATTTTAAAAAATAAATTTTTTGGATGGATAATGACTATCGAGATAAAGGAAAAATATAATAGTCTCGATTTTTTAATTGATGCTAGACGGAGACTGTTGGTTAAATCACAAATGTTGGTATCAATACAAATTGATTAATTTTTTGACTTGTAACTGCCCTTATCTGAAGTCCTGTTCTTATCTTTTCATAATTAAAGAATCATGAGTGCTAAAGAATCATGATTAAATCACACTTTTAGCGATCATATACAGGGTATATAATTATTGAGAGAATCACATTTATGCGAATAGTAAAAGAGAATATCTCATCAATTTTAAGGTGGTGTATTATTATTATTATTATTATTATTATTATTATTATTATTATTATTACTTATACTTAAAAGTTTCAGGACCTGATACTTGTTTCCCGTGAAATTCCAAAACTGCCCCTACTTTGCCAAATATTAACGACACATCCATCAGTATATTACTTAATATCTACTCGAGTGACACTATTGTAAATTGTGCAAAATTAATGCCATATCCTGACCGCCTTTATCAAACCGGCCCTCCTTGCAATCAAAATCTATATTTGACCCCAACACGGATCCTTACGACGCCGACAACAATTCTCACAAAATCATCTTCATTCGACCTCCGTATCAAAAAATCAATCCGATTTTGTCCCCCTCTTTACAATTCTCTCAATTTCGATTGTTGCTTCTTGCGGACTGAGATAGCTTAAAGGTAATTTTTAAACCTTTTCTAATTGTTGTGTTCTTCAAATTATTGATTGTGTGGAGTTGAATTATGGATGGTGGTGTGTGGAAGACGATGAATTCCGTTAATTTATGTTGTGTTGCAGTGTAGAAAATCAATCACTAACGTGAAACGAAATTCCCTTTTGCTTTCGTACTCGTCTAACTTTCCTCCAATTCTTTCCCAGCAAAATTTCATTCGCTCTCTAACTTACAGATTCTGTTTTAATACGCCACAATTCGTATGTAAACCTCATATTTTGTTATTAAATTGATCTCTCTTCTTCTTCTTCTTCTTCTTCTTCTTCTTCTTCTTCTTCTTCTTCTTCTTCTTCTTCTTCTTCTTCAGCATACGTATTTTTTGCGTTGTGATTTTTACCAAATTTGGTTGTAATTTTTATGTATTTTGATAATTAATGGAAGTATCATGTTCGCCGCCACTTTCCGTCAATTGCGTGCTGAAATCCGGCCCGCTCCGGCGCGTTTATGCATCGACCGCCCAAGGCCGTTGCCAGAAATCAGTGGCGTTTTCCCCAAATTGCGCTGCTCCCGCTACTTCAAGTGCTTGCAGCACCAGCATCAACAGCTCTTCTTCCTCTTATTTCGGTATCTCGCTCGCTCAGAATTGCGGATTGAATCGTAATAACATGGTTGCGTTGAAGAAGCCGAGGAGCTCGTTTTTCGTGGTTTCTGGAATATTCGAGAGATTCACGGAGAGATCGATCAAAGCAGTGATGTTTTCGCAGAGGGAAGCCAAGGCTCTTGGCAATGACATGGTGTACACACAGCACCTCTTGCTAGGCCTCGTCGCGGAGGATCATGCCTCCGATGGAATTTTGGGATCTAGCATCACCATTGATGCTGCGCGAGCTGCTGTCCAAAGTTTGTGGCAGGACGATAATCAGAGTAATGGGGATGGCGAGAGTTTGCAGAAGCCGGAGAGTTCAGCCACTGATGTTCCTTTTTCTTCCAGCACGAACCGCGTGTTTGAGGCTGCAGTCGAATCTTCCAAGACTATGGGGTATAAGTTTATAGCACCGGAGTATATCGCCATAATCTCCAATTCTTATACCCATTCAAGCCAATAAGTTTAATAGCAGTTGTTTAGCTGCCGCTATCAAAGTACTGTCTAAGAGTCTAGACAAGTGAGCAATCGAATTAGGTGTTTTTAAGGTATGGATGTTTTTTTGGTGTTTTTGTTTTTTAAATTGATCTGCATAAATTATCGAATTAGGTTTGCTTACGGACAATGCTTTTTGATTGAGTTTAGTTTCGGATTTAGAATATTAGGTTTTCATTATGGCTGCTTTGGGAGAATTTGGCTAAACTCTAGTAGTGTTAAGACTTTTGCATCAGTGTGTATACTTTCAATTGTTGCGTGAGCAATCGCATAATACCATGATTATGACACCAGGATTAGTTTGGGGGTGTATGTTATAGACGAACACTTTATAGTTAAATTAAAAGTCTTATGCATTCAATACAGATAGGCGTACACTAAAATTGACTCAGAAAAATTCCCAAGGCACGGATATGAATGTGGTTATGCGAATAGATGTTGTGTTGTGTGCTTCCGTTTTGTGTGTTTGTTTGTGCTTCATCGTATCATCGTAAATTCATTTCTAGGCCCCTGTATCTTGGGAGGAAAGGATTATGCGGAATTATCGTTTTCAATTTGTAAACTTGTAATGCCGATGGTTGCGTCTACTTTTATAACTCTAGAACATCCAAACTACTCAGCAAGGTTAAGGCATATGAGCAGGCATGTATAGAGGTTGTATTCCATCCTGTCTTGCCTAATGTAGTTGCTAGCAGTAACTGGAAATGTGAAATCTCTGTTCTTCAGAAAGATAGCAACAACAATTGGAAAGTATCACCATGAATTGCTTCTGCCTATTGAATCAGGTCCCTATTCCCACCTTTAATTTACTTTTGTTTAATCTATCTCCCTCTGTATCATTACTTAATCTTGTGGTATTGCAATGCATACTTGGACATAGTAGCAAAGGCCATATTCATGTATCTACAACCATTTTCTAGACGCTCTTTATTGCAACTTCCTATGCTTTACTCATTGAAGAGTTTGTCCAAGCCAAATTTACCCTGTATGAAGCCGGGAAAACACTTGTATATACTTATTTCCTGAATGAAATTTATATTTCTATTCAAATGATCGGTTTTAAAGGCATGTATGTTTAGAAACTTGCATTATTAGCTTTCACCTGACAGATAACTGCTGGAAACCCAAGGTAATCAAATCAAAACTGATTATTCTTGATGTTTGACGTGGACAGCAGAGTCCTATCTCTCTTGGAAGTTCATCAATGTGCACGAGTGGCCCATTTTCCAGTAACATCTCCAACTCAAATCAAGACAACCTTATGTGGTTTCTGGTTTGAGGTGAGATTTAATTTTGGTACTCATTCTGTTTCCTTGTGTATTATTGAGGTCTAGATCACTCCTCACCCCACCAACCCCTCATCCCCTGCTACCGGGGGTTGAGGAACTGAGAAAACACGAGCATTCATCTGCTCACTGGTCGGCATGGATTTGTTTTGTTGTGTTGCATTGGCATCCTTCTCCCAATAGCTATTACTTTCTACATAACATGGTGGTTCATTCATTTTGTGGATGGATTTTTGTCTCCTATTTATGCTCAACTCTAGCTGGTCACCATTTACTACAATCATGTCTATCTGAGTAGGTTACTCATTATACACCTTACAAAACTGTACAGAGCGCCGTATATATAAACAAAATGATGTATTATCATATTTGTTGTTTCACTCTCTATACATATTTTGAGAGTCTTCCGTGGTTCAAAAAAAAAGAAGAAAAAATGAAGTTGTATTTCTATGATTCAAAAGAAATATAGAAATAGAAATCACTGTTTCTTGTAAAAGAAAATAATACTCTTTGTGGCAAATTCAAGTTCTTGCAACTCTGCTAACTACTTTATATTGTTAACTTTTATAAAATCATCTTAATAGTTCAAATCTCACATTAATTAAATGCTCCTTTTGTAGGAAAGATATTATTGCACATGATCGCGAATTAGATATTCAACAATTTGCTTCCAAGAGGTCAATTATTTTGTATTCATGATCTGGTTTTGGTGGATCATAACAATAGTTTAGGGTGAAGGGTTTGGGCTCTCCTATATAGAAAAGACATTAGTTATAACCTTTTCAGCTCGTTTGCCAGTAGGAATCTAAAAACTTATGTTCTTCAATCTTAATAACCCACTATATTTTTTTCTTTCTCTTTTTGTTACTTTGCTTCAAATATCCACATATCCTGCCACTTCATTTTCAGAATGGGGTAAAAGCTACCTTTTACTGATACTTTTATGGCCTAATCTAAACAAATACGTAGGGCATAATTCCACCACCGTGCGAAGCCGGTTAAACAATGCGCTAGTAACAGATATTAAGTTTCTCAACAATTTATTTTCTTAAGTTGAGATAGCTTCTCAACAATTTATTTTAGTTTATGTAAAAAAAAATATTTTTTTTTCTTAAGTTGGTAGGAATAATTTTTGAAAATAAGTCGAAAGCACCTTTAGAAAAATAGATCCTCATATCAAATTTCTGTAATAATAATTTTTTTAAACTATATTTTATTTATTCTCTAACTAATGGAGTGTTTACAAGAGCACATGTTAAACATTTATTTGTCTTTTAACCGGATAAACAATTTTTTAATATTTTCATAATCTATTTTTTGTGTTTGCTTATCTAAAATTAAGCAGTTTATTGTAAGCATCTATTGAGATGCTTTTGTTACTTAAAAGCACCATAATTTCTGGATTTATCTAAAATATCTGCTTTTTAAAATCAATTAGAAAACTCCATAATTTTGCTTTAAAATTATTATTTTCAACTTTAAGCAAATATATATATATATATATATATTTATATATAAACGTATTCAAATACAACAACTTATTCAATTTAAATTATAAATACTAATAGTATAAACACTTATATTATAAAAATTTATTTAAGTTATTGAGACGGGCCTAAGAAACAAAGTGATTTGATTTGATGAAAAGGCCAGTATTCCTACAAGTTGTTCCGGCAACTCAAAGGCCCATGTTATAATAAAGAGTTTAGAGATTACTTTGCGAATTGAATCTAAAAGCAATGGGCCTTCATAATGATTGTCCCACCGGCAGTGGAATGCCTCTGCTTCTGCACAAGTAACCCACGTTGCCCTAACATCACTATATGTACATACTTTTACCAATTAAAACCAATGGCATTCTTATTATTAAAGTTTCAATTTTGCCTATTTAGCGGGTGTTTGCAAAAGCTTAAATTATTGAACTTATAGCTTAATTTAAGGAAAAATTATTTTTGGGTATTTTCAACAGTTTAAATTCGAAAAAATTCTTTATATTTAAGTTGAATAAATTGAAGTTGGTTAAGTTGGTTTTTACCAACTTCTCCAACTTAATGGCATATTTGTAATTTCGGATAAGTTATGATTTGATATTTTACTTGTAAATCACAAAATAAGCTACTACAGTATAAATTTTGCAAACACTAGCTTTTCAACCTTTTCTTCTTTTAAGCAATTTTTGCAAACACACTCTAAATTCTCTAATAAGCCATTTTTACCAACTTTTTCTTAATTTATACACTTAAAAAAAGAAAGAGGAAATTTTTTAACAATTAACCCCTATCCATTTCTCTTTCTCCCTCCCAGCCGCCATCACCGTCCCCTCCTTCCACGATTCTCTCTTTCTCCCTCCCAGCCGCCATCACCGTCCCCTCCCTCCACGATTCTTCTGCGAACATTCGAGCATTAATCTCATACCGATCTCCACTCTCTCTCACCGGAAAATCATTCAGGCGCCGTCCAAATCCGCAACCAGCAAATCTCTGAGGTATGTGAAAGGAAATGAAAAAAAATGTTTATGAACATATGAGTGAGTTCTCGCTAATTCGATTGGAAGAGGGATTAATGTTTATAATTGGAAAAAAGATCGTTTAAATGATTCGCGAGTTATTTAATGAGTATTCAGACAGTCGAGCTATTTCCGATCTGAACACGTATGAGTTCGTGTGCATCAAAACTTTTGCTTAGAAACCAAGAAAGTCGTATATAATTCTGTTTTGTATAAATACTCTTACCTTGTTAGATGTTTTGTATAAATATACTATTTCAATCTATGCGTCGCCCCTCTCTCTTCCTTCTCTCTCTCACTCTATATATATTTTCCTCTTTGCTTCTCAAGAGTCTTTCCAGACTCTGCCCTCTCGTTGATTCTCTTAAGATCGGTTTATGAGGTTAGGAATTGCTTCAACATATCCACATACTTACAAGCTTATCGATTCGTAGCTGTTCTTTTTTATTCAGCATTTTGTTGATTTTTTTTCGGATCTGCGCTTTCCCTTAGATTTGTAATCGGTTATGTTTTTTATTTTATTGTCCGGTGTGGGTTTGATGTTTGGAAGAATGAGAAAATATTGTTTGTAACTGCCTCTTATTTTAATTTTTTAAATAAAATATCTATTATTAAATAATTATAATTTATAATAAATAAATAAAATTGAGAATTTTTTTTGCATTCTAATTTCGATTTCAGCATTAAAAAATATTAAATTAAATTCATTTTTATATTATATAAATTTAGAAATAAGTCTGAAGTTTATGAAAGACAAAATAAAGTAGAAGAGAATCATATTAGCATAAATATATCATACTATTATATTTTAAATATTACTTATTTGCATAAATTCGTAATAATGATATTTTTATAAAATTTTAATAATTACATAGCTAATAAATAATTATTATTAAATAAAAATAAAAAAATATTATTTCAAAATTCAAAATTTTCAAAACCTACTATTTTAATTAATTTATATTTAATTTTAGTAATATTTATTTTATTAAACTTGAAGAATTTATAAATAATAAATACAAAATAATTTTTATTAATTACTAACTAATATTTATGTCATTTTGATGATTATTATAGTAATAAAGTCCAAATGAGTCAATTGCACATTCGCCATCAAGTACTGGAGCTAGTTTATATAAATACCCCCACTGACACCACCTAAATATCTTCGTCGACTCTGTCAGGAGAAACAAAACAGGAGAAATGGAAAAGATAGAGCACAAGTACGTCGACGTCAACGGTCTGAAGCTCCACGTGGCGGAGATTGGCAGTGAGTCATCGCCGTCGGTGGTGTTCCTTCACGGATTCCCTGAAATATGGTACTCGTGGCGCCACCAGATGATCGCCGTCGCCGAGGCTGGGTTTAGAGCCATCGCGCCCGATTACAGAGGGTACGGGCTATCCGACCGGCCACCCAAACCCGAGGAAGCCAAATTTTTGGATTTCGTGGATGACCTCCTCGCCCTTCTCGACGCTCTCTCCCTCCCCAAGGTACGCAAAACACATCTTGTTATTCCGATTTCAATTAATTGAATTTGTTAACCTAGAAAAAGAATCTCTTTCTAATTCATGCAGGTTATATTGATAGGCAAAGATTTTGGGGCGGCTGTGGTTTCCTTATTTACCCTCCTTCACCAGGACAGGGTTGAGAGCTTTGTTACTATAGGCGTGCCATTCATGCCTCCTCGCCCTCCCTCACACCATAACCTACTCCCTGAGGGTTTCTATGTTAAGAGATGGCAGGAGCCCGGCCGTGCTGAGGCCGATTTCGCTCGTCTCGATGCCAAGACAGTAGTCAGGAATGTTTATATCTTGTTCTCCAGAAGTGAAATACCGGTAGCAGCCGAGAACCAGGAGATCATGGATATGGTGGAACCGTCTACTCCTCTCCCCTATTGGTTCACCGGCGATGATCTTGCTGCGTATGGGGCCTTGTATGAGAAATCAGGTTTCACAACGGCTTTGCAGGTCCCTTACAGGTACTTGCTATACCACTAAGAAGTACAAACTTATTTCCTAGAATTGACCATAACATTCTTTTGTAGGTCAATGGGTTCACAGCTGGACATACCAGATCCTAAAGTGGATGTTCCAGCGCTGCTGATAATGGGGGAGAAAGATTATGTGCTGAAATTCTCGGGGATTGAGGACTACATTAAGAGTGGAAAGGTTAAATCATTTGTGCCTAATTTGGAGGTCGTTTTCATACCTGAAGGGAGTCATTTTGTGCAAGAGCAATCACCTCATGAGGTGAACGGCCTCATCCTTGATTTCCTCAGAGGCCAACTACCAGTTGAGAAGCATAGCAAATAATGAGATCCAGTAGATAAACTTGTCTGACTCTCTTGGTTTTTTCATGATTATGGGAAGTTATTGTCTTGTAATAAAACATAACATGATCTTATTCAGGCAAAAATGATTCAGATGTTCAAGTATAGGGAGTAGCTACAAGAAAAACTAGAGAAGTCTTGCCGTTTATCTCATATTACCCTCACGGAGCACATCGATCATATCAAAAATCCGCTTGTCAGAATTTGACTTCACCTGCATTTAGCAAGGAGATTTAATTTATTTAGACAATTATTCAATAAGTATGTTCTAATTTTCTCAATATCAAATCTCAGGAAGCATGCACCAGTTCTATCAAATATAACTTATATAGATGGCAAAAGACATAATAAGGGTGAAAATGTTACCTTCTTTGCAAGGAATAGAATGGCATCCACGGTACCCTCCGCATAGATTGATCTACCACAGACATTGTGCTGGAACTCAAATGAAACACTGATCCACAGGACAAATACTCAGAAAGCTGCAGACTTGCTAATAACTTATCTAAACAATCCATAACCAGAATAGGCTAATAACTTACGTTTCATCGGGTGATGTTAGGTGATACATGTGGAACGCATGGCCCGAGAGATGCTCTTCTGGGACACCCACCATCTCAACTTGTAACTTAGGGTCCCGTATAAGTTTCACCTGATTGAGAAAAAAAAAGTAGATAAAAAAATCCAAAAAACATTTCTCCCTATCTCAATCGAATGCTTTCAAACACAATGTGACAGCCTGACAGGCAACAAACACGATCACAAAATAGATCAGCCTTCACTTGATGAAAGTTTGATAATAATTGCATTACAACCTGACGGCATTAATTTGGACAAAGCTACAGATATTCTTAATTCCCAGAATTATGGACATGAATACCTAATATTAGCAAGTATTGAATTATAATAACTAATACATCTGCAACTCCAATGCAACTGAGATACTTGCTTTCTTAAAATGCAGGAAGGCGTGCAGAAAGTGTACCTGCTCTAGCTCAAATGAGGCTCCCAATTTCTGGAAACATGAGATGACAGCCTTAGCAGTTCCAGAAACGTCCAACTTGCTAGCTTGATGTGACTCCATTACCTATGCAATATTCCAGGAAGGAGAAAGGAAAATCCATGTTAGAGGCAGGCCACGATTTAACCACAGATTCAAAAAAGTCTATTAAATAAAGACACAACATTTTAGATGTGAAGTCAGATAATTGGTAATAGGACATAAACATAATGACATTTTTATGTCAAAAATAGGGGCCATGTGAGTGTAGAGAAGTTACCTGTAGATTATAGCCAGAAAATGCACCAGGGAACTGTTCCGCCATAATTTCCATGGCTGCAAGAAATGCTACAACCTAAAATATCAATTGAAAACTGTTAGTAAAATTATAACAAAATATATGAGTGTGTAGTAACAGAAAACTCAGTTGTTTAAGACTGGAGCACCTGTTTACCCATTTGAGGAGATATTACAGCATAAACCTTCGAGTCTTCCACTGTCTTGTAAAGAAGCTCTCTGTCTCCACCAGTAGTTCCCATCACAAAGGGTACTCCCACTTTGCAATAAAGCTCAGCATTATCTGTGTAACATAAAATATTTGCAGAAATGAATCTCAATATCTGACAAAAAATATCAAAAGAAAAAAGAACGATATTCGTGAATACTCGAGGTCAGTGTGAGCCAGTGCATGCATACTAATTGAGTACCTATGTAATTAAAACTTTGAACATCAAGATCATGTACAATCAACTGAAAATATTTATGGTCGTTAGAGAGGTTACAGAAAATTTATTATCTTTTAAAATAATGCACAAGGAAAAACAAAAATTCCAGATAAGGCTTGAGCAAACAAATTCCTGAATATATATATAAAATATTTCCAACACCAGTATTTAGGTTTTAAATGTCTAGGAAAAGCCATAACCCACAGCAATGAAATTGAATTGTTTACACTCAAGCACACCTTTTCACTAAGATGATGCAAAATTAGTGAGGAGTTGAATACCTTCCTCTATCTCTCTTCCCTCACTTAGAACAAACGTAATAAACTTCCAAGAGAAGTCTAATAAGTTATGTGTCAAATAATTAAAAGTTAATAAGAAGAGGATTACAAGAGCTCCTTCTCATTTTGAGATTGTTATATCAGCTAACGCTACTACTACTTCAATTCACTATGGACTCTATAACAACATGAGCACACACTTACCATTCACAGCAGCTGGTACTGTGTAGTCCACTACAATTAAATTGGGGTAATCCTTAAACGTCGAAGATAGAACATCTTCTCTATCAGCGGGACCGTGCACTTCAATCTGTTTCCCATTGAAATCCAAGATCTTTCCATCATCTTCTGAACCACCTAACGCTACGGGAACAGGATTAAGCCCAGCAGACATGGCGGCCTCAAGCACAGCCCTTCCCATTTTCCCCGTACAACCATTTACCTATATAGAAAATATAACAATTTCAACAAGAATAAAAATTCCTTTCCATCTTCAGCTAGCATTCTTAACAGACACACATAATAAAATCAGATACGACTTAACGAAAACCAAGGGAAGATGAAATATACCATTATAGAAGTTCCATCATTCCCCAGCTCAATCGGAGTCGCCGGCTCGACGGACTGCACAGAGTTGCTCACCATCGCGGCCAGAAATTTTCGTCGAATGGGAGCTCTGCAGCTTAATCTTGTACCTAATGTTATACCGATTGTCAACCCAGAGCAAGGATTCAACGTATTAATGTGTTCTCTCCATGTTGCGTGGCTGGTATTTAACGATGCTCTAACAACAAACGCCATACAGAGACAAATGAAGGGAAATTGAATTCGTGATTTGAGAAAATTACGAATAGGATTCTACGAGAAAAAAGAGTAGAACTCCCTGTTGGACCTTGAACGGCAGCTCCGACGACGGAAGTTCGGGAGAGACAACACCTGCTTAGCTGAGCACAGAGCGATGCGGATGGTTTAGGGTTTAATTGGGGTTTGAAATGATATTAAAATCTTTTGTTTATTTTTTGAATTATAAAAGATTTTCACAAAAAATCATAAAAAATAAGAAAGTGAATGATAAAATCTACTACTCCCTTCCTCCCACTCATCTTGACGTATTTCTTTTCGGCACGGGAATTAAGAAAACGAATGATAAAGTAGGAGAGATAAATGAAAAAGTAAGAGAGAGAAATGAAAAAAAATTAAAAAGTAGGAGAGATAAATGAAAAAGTAGAAGGATAAATTATTTCATTTTTTGAAAACGCGTCAAGATGGGTGGGACGTCGCGAAAAGGAATACGCGTCAAGATGGGTGGGACGGAGGGAGTACTTGTTAACCATTGCAATTAATTTTAGAATTACTAAAAACTAGAATATTGTCAAATCCAAAAACACTGGAGTCAAGTCCACTTCACTTGAAATTGAGTATTTTTTAGATTAGAAATTTAGGGGTCAACTAGCGCATTGTTTAACCGTGCTGTGCACAGTGGTGGGATTATGCACTGTGTATTTGTTTAAATTAAGCTATAAGAGTAATAGTAAAAGGTAGGTAATATCATTACATTATTTTAGCGTTGTAAAACATAATAAAATTACATAAACCTGACGATGTCGTAGTACTTGTTTAAAACGTTGTTCTCATCTTGTATTGCCACTTGTAAGTGTTTGTGTATCCAAGTTGATCAAATATGAGTACGGTGAATTTGATTTTTTTTTTGTATTAACGTGTGTAATATTTCCGATAGGAAGTGTTAATAGAATTTACAACTTTCTTTGGGTTTTCGTTAGTTAATATACTCTTCCCCGGTAACTAATAAACCATGAATGTCACCTGAAACAAGAATAATATTGATACGATTTTAACATTATTCATATTGATTCAATATTTCTGTTTAACATACAAACCTACAAAATCATGTCAAACATGCTTAATTAATGGATGAAAAGAAACAGGGTGCGATGAATGGGAAACTATTATCATTATAGTATACAAGCTTAGAAACAATCATATTAACTCCGCATAATCATAAAAAAACAATTAAAAAGGCAGAGAGATAACAATAGCCATAGAAAACTTTAGTCAACACAAAGATGGTAGAGCAAAACATTAAGTATATGTATTGAATTTAAGAACAGAGAACTTTTAGCAGACATGGAAGGGTAAGGATAGTCTTACCGGAGACGCTGATGATAAGTCTTGACTTCCGAAATCCATTACAAAGAAAGCTAAAGTTTGTAATGAATCTCCACAGGCATCTGTTTCTCAGCAAAGCCTTGCTGAGTATTTGGCTTCCTCATTTGGTAATTCGGCTACTCGGGTCAGAGCGTAAGCTAGTGATGCTTTCGGCTACTGCACGATATCATCAATAAGAAAACATTTAGGCTTGTTATCCAAGAACTTGTTCAAAAATACCGTTGAATTTAATTAGATGTTACTATAAACGAACCACGTGGTCAGGTTTTAAAGTGTGGTGTGTGTTATTTGACTTTTGAGTTGTTAATTTTTGTCCACTCATTAATATTCATTATTATTAAAAAGTTTGATTAATTCTCAATTTTACCTTTCTTTTTTTTAAAATTTAATAAAAGTTTGATTAACGCTCGATTTGACAGAAAATTTAATGGCAGGATGAAAATCGCAAAATTAAAAAGAAAAGATTATGAATAATTACACAAAATTGGAAAGTTTGAGGACGAGATTCTCCAATTAGCTCTTTCAAAATTCCAATTTTACCTTTTCTATTTTAATTTATTTTTAATTAAAATTTGATTAATGGTCGAATTGACGGAAAAATTAATGGTGGGACCAAAATCGCAAAAACAAGTAGTTTGTGGATGAAAAAATAAAAAAGAATAGATTTAGGACAAATGTCACAAAATCACGAAATTTGAGGACTATATTTGCTAACAAAAGCATCTTAATAGATGCTTACAATAAACTGCTTAATTTTAGATAAGCAAACACAAAAAATAGATTATGAAAATATTAAAAAATTGTTTATCCGAATATAATTAAATATCTGCTTTTTAAAATCAATTAAAAAACTCCATAATTTTGCTTAAAAATTATTATTTTCAACTTTAAGCAAAAAATAAATAAATAAATATATATATATATATATAAACTATTCAAATACAACAACTTAATCAATTTAAATTATAAATACTAATACTATAAACACTTATATTATAAAGATTTATTTAAGTTATTGAGACGGGCCTAAGAAACAAAGTCATTTGATTTGATGAAAAGCCCAGTATTCCTACAAGTTGTTCCGGCAACTCAAAGGCCCATGTTATAATAAAGAGTTTAGAGATTAGTTCGTAGTACTAAAATTACTTTGCGAATTGAATCTAAAAGCAATGGGCCTTCATAATGATTGTCCCACCGGCAGTGGAATGCCTCTGCTTCTGCACAAATAACCCACGTTGCCCTAACATCACTATATGTACATACTTTTACCAATTATGATTTGATTTGAATGTTTTCAACATCCTATTAAATTCTTGTGTCAGGGTAAGGATGACTTTTCATTTTTGACAATTTAGAAATGGATCAGAATTTTGAATATTAGACTTATTTATGATTTATCTATACAATTTAATTGTATTCAGATTCAGACTTGGTTATAAGAATTAAGAAGGACGTGTGAATGCTGCTTGATAGTCTTTTGGGAGAATTCTTTCAAATTAAATTTGGTTTAATATAAGGGCAAGAATGATTTGGATTAAATTTATTTTGGAATATCTGTTAATGCATATTTTTTTATATGTTTTATGCATAAGGGTAAAAGTGTAAAAGTTACCGCAATTTATACATAAAAGTTAAAAATTATTTATAAAAAATATAAAGGGTATACGTATTTCTCAATTCCAATATAACTTCTAGTCTTCTACCCAGGGTAATAAATATTTATGTGTCATATCGTTATAACTGAAACAATGAGTATAAATTGTGGATAACATATATAGGAACTTTTTTTAAATGTACAAATAAGACACAAAATCAAGATGCTATATTTGTTCAATCCGATCGAACCTATATGTCACTATATCTTGTAAACTAATTTAGCCATAACTTATTTTTGCTAATAGTACAATAAT
Source organism: Lavandula angustifolia (assembly GCA_028984105.1). Taxonomy (NCBI): domain Eukaryota; kingdom Viridiplantae; phylum Streptophyta; class Magnoliopsida; order Lamiales; family Lamiaceae; genus Lavandula; species Lavandula angustifolia. The sequence continues at coordinate 1,959,476 of CM054820.1, read as the reverse complement.
TCATTTATAGGTTTTGGGTCCCCACTAGAACTTTGAATGCATTATTGAGGAAGTAATGAAGTTCTGCTTAGAAGTTAGTAAAGTGGTTATTGATCCTTGAATTATTCTAATATATATGTCATTATTGTAATAGCATAATTGTGAGTGATCGTCATCCTGCATTATATTAATGACATTACTGTAGTATAATCATTTTTTAAATTTAACAACTAGTAATTTGTTTTGGATGATGGCCCATATAAATTATGATTTAATCCACATTCAAAATCATAATGTAACATCACATAATATGCAAACACTTAAACATAAAACGATATGAAATACGCTACAAATACTTAATCTACAACATTTTAATCAAACTCGAAACGTAGTACCACTAGGCTCGTGATTTACACATTTACATGAAGTGGAAGATTATCCTCTCACAAGTATGATTATCATAACGTTGAACTAGGTCTATGCAAACCCTTTATTAATGAACACAACGGCCATATTACCGGAATAAGAAAATGGAAATGAGCATAAGAAGTTTAAATCCCATGCATGTGCTTTTTCTATTCTATTGATTGCGTTAATCTTCAAATTAAATATCTATTCTTAAATAAGGTATTATTACAATCTCATATTATTATTATTATTATTATATATTTTATATTATTATTATTAGTATTATTATATTTATATATATATATATATATTTATATTATATATATATTTATATTTATATATATTTATATTTATTATTATATTATATTTATTTATTTATATTTTTTTTTATTTTTAAATATAAGGGGGATATAAGGGTTACTGTTACCACAAACAGTAGATGGTACTGTTCCCGGTAACAGTAACTTCAAATATCCTAGGCTATTTCTCCCCCAAATTTTCTGCTACGCATAATAATTGATGGTGATGCACAAGAAAACGCCATACTCGAAGAGTAGATTCAAGTATAACATCTGACGGTGAGCTCGAGGCCATCTCAGATAGAGAATGCTGCTGCGAACCGCCGCCGTTCTACATCGCACTGGCATCGCCGCCGCACTCGTAATATTTGCCGTTTACGTTGCTGAATCCGCCAATGATCCCCACTCCCAGGCATTCCTTCGTTATTCTTTTCCTATCATTCAGTCAATCTCACAATTTTCTGAAATTTTCAGGCTATTTATTGGATTCGGATCGCAGGTCAGATGCAACACGACTTGTGTGGCGGAGAATTGTGACAGTAAGTGTTTCCTCGAATGAATGCTCTTCTTATTTTTCTCAATCCTTTTCTCCGGTCTGAAATGTGTTGCTTAATTTAGGGATGGGAATTAGGTACGGGAAATACTGCGGAGTAGGATAGAGCGGATGTCCGGGGGAGAAACCTTGTGATGATCTGGATGCTTGCTGCCAAATTCACGACGATTGTGTTACGAAAGATAGTATACATTTTTTTACCTTATGCTAATTTTTTTATGAGTGATTGTGAAACTAGATCAACTTCTTAAGCAGAAGTAGGACAGTTGCATCTCAGATCATATGACTAGGAGAGCAGTAGCTTCATTCTAATGATTGTGTTGATGATGCTCGATTGATTCAGTGTCTTCTATACTTTTCTCTTTGAGAGAAAATCTTACTTGCTCCAAACTCATTTATCTGTCTATATTGTCTGATTATTTGTAATTACGAGCATGCTACAGTTGCTACCTGATTATATGTTTACCTGCCAGTATAGAAGCAGAGTTCATGGCATTTACATTTCTATTGATGATTCTGCTTCAGCATTCTTTGGGGTTATGTTTTCTTAATTTGAAACATATTGTTTGATTGGATAACACTGATGCTAGAAATGGTTGCAAAGTAATTCAAAACAGAGAATCTCGAACTCAAGTCTCGTGATAATAGTTCGATATAGATCCCTCTTTCCCTTGCCTTTATCAAGGTTTTATGTAAAGTTTATAGCTTCAATTACTTCGAAATGTGACTTAAACTTTCTGTGGAGGATGATGGTATAAGGTCATTGTAAAGAGTCACTGAGCTTTAATAATGTTACATTCATCTTGAGTTAATTCTTCTCAACAACTCTGAAGCACTACAGGAACTGCACTGAGATTTTATTTCTATATTCTGCACTTGCACGTTTAAATTTACCTTGTATACTTCAATATAATTCCCTAGGAATTCATCTTTATCTAGGTAGAGTAATATTCTTCTCATGCCTTTCCACATATTGACTAGAGTTCATAAATCTGAATTTGATCGGGTTTGATTAGCATTCAATGCCGTGAGGAGTTCAAAAAGTGCATAAAAAAAGTACATAAATCTGGGAAGGAAAGTTTTTCCAAGAGCTGCCCATATGATACAGCTGTGCCTACAATGGTAAGGGGGATGAACTTAGCTATTCTGTTGAGTCAGCTGGGCACTTCAAAAGAAGAACTTTAGCAGACTTGCTAAAACATAAGACACCATTAAGGTGAAGTATCTCTTGATGACAATTCTAAGGAAGAAAATTCATTGATGTAGATCCCATTCACACCCACTGATATTCCAAAAGATTTTGATTTCCTGTGGCTATGACACAATTTATCCGAAATCAAAGGATAGAGAGTGAGGTATCCACTTGTAGAGGATCCATTATAATGTGAATTGTCTTGTGGTCAAATATTATAGGTTTGAATTTCATCAATGTCTTTACATGTCGTATGTTTTGTACATTTGCTTTATCAACATGATTTGCTTCCGGTTACTTGAGCTCATGGACAAATACATGATTAGAATTGAAGATGGAAAACCTATAAATTAGGCGTGCAGTTTGTAATTTTAAAGGTGTACATATCTGCAATTTTGAAGGAGAAGAATTAAAATTTTCAAATATACAAATTTAGAGGTGTAAATTTGCAATTTAAGTTGTGACATGGTAAATTTCTAAACAATATGTAAAAAACTATGATCTGTGACAACTTCACATTGACGAAAACAGAAGGTTGAGCTCCACTCGTTTATATTTAATAGATTGTGTATTGTATTTGTATAATACCTACTGATAAATAAGGGATCAATTATTGTTAATTAAAATATATTCGAATTGAATATTAATTATTACGCGGCGAAGTAAATATATTTGAATAATTGCTTATGTAATTGTTTATTTACTTTTGAATGGAAAGTGTAGAAGAGTGGTGCATACTGTGTCGATTGACGATTTACGTCTGTTGGGTAGAGGGGTTAGAATTGATGGAGACGAAGCTCATTTTGTTTGTGAAGTTACATAAGAGTGTTACTCCAATGCATATAAAGACAAGTACAAGGTTTTGAGGCTTGTTTTGATGAGGTTAAGGGTCAAATGAAGTTTGTTGAGGATGATGATGATACAGTTTACCGTGATTTTGGTTCGTAGAGGCGAGCCCCTTCTTTGATTAATATGGTCATACATCTGACCCGAGCTGCCATACATCTTGTTGGTTTAAGTAAATTCATATGTTTGGAGTCTGCGTTTCTATATAATCACAATTAGGACTAGTTTCTTGAATGGCCTATTTTGGATTTAGTTTCATGAGAATTTGGGTTTAAATAATCGCAATTAGGATTAGTTACTACTTTGATACATAGAAATTTCATTTTAACTGTATACTTTTCGTAGAATGCTTCTTGGACTCATTACTTGTTCGTGTTTAGTTTTTTTTGAAACATTTGTGTTAGTAGCATATTTTATCAGAATCAATATATTACTATTAGTATATTGAAATGTATTATTATTTAGATGCTTAATTTATTTATTTGAGTATTGAACGATTCCAATATCGCACGAGGTTCACTGTTCCTATCGACAGTAACGCCACTGTTTTTATCCACAGTAAGGCGAACAATTCATCGTTCCTATCAACAGTGGCCTTAAAAATGAAAGCAACCTTCCATTTCTCCCGTTCTAATTTTCTCTCCCTTCCCTCTCTCCTTTTCTGCCTAACCTTTCGGAGACGCCGATAGAGCTATCCCTTCCACCGGCGGCCACCAAATCCAGTGACGTCTTCTCCTGCAGCCATCAAGATGAAGACTCCACTTCCGCCGCGCCCACCGCTCAAGCGCAAGATCAGCATCGATTCTATCGCATTCGATAACTCTGCGGTTGCGGCGAACTCTTTGGATACCGGCTCCTCCCCCAAATTTTCTGCCCAAAAAAAAATCTTCTTAAAATTATTACTGTTGATGGCCGGCTCTCGAGGCATCATCGGCAAATCACAGCTCTCCTCCTACTCATTCCCATCCTTCTCTCCCACGCACACTCCCACACAGTCTGCCTAACCGCAGCGACATAGCGGCACCTCCGTCGTGCATTTCCTCTGCCGCTACTCTCCACCATACACCGTAGCCAAGATCACACTTTCCGAGCAGCATGGCGTCGTCGGAGGCCGGATGGCGACCGTCACCATTGGTGGCGAGACTTTCGAGGCTGGCGGATCGATTCTCCTCCCCAAGAACTACCACGCCTCGAATTACACCAAGCTTCTAGGTCTGAAAGCCAACAAACATGATCTCACCGACGATTCTCTCTCTCTAGGGATTTGGGACAACAGTAAATTCGTCTACAAGACGCTGAGCTCCAACTCCAAGCTGCCAATTGTCCAGTGCCTTATCTCGATTGCGAATTCGATCATCATGGCATTGAGATACGGCGTCGTTTAGCTTTTCCGAATGGATAGCTTTATTGAGGTAGGGTTTTCTCAATTGGAGCTTCATCTGCATTTTGTTGGATCATAACAAAAATTTATACTTGTTGGAACTAAATATGTGAGTTGAGGTTTTTTTTTCGTTTTTTTTTTGTTGTTGATTATTTTGGTTTAGCCTAACTGAAATTTGTAGTGAGAGATTGAGGAATGAGTGAATGATTGGCTAATTGTGTAATGATTGAGGCAGATGACAATTCTATAGTGATTAATTGCTTACTGATTGAAGTATATGCCAATTCTATAATGATTAATTGCATACTGATTGAAGTATATGCCAATTTTAGAATGACTAATTGCAAATTAGGTCATTAATTCGATAGCTGAAAATCTGTTTCTGTTCATGACATAAGAGGAAGCATGTTGTATTGTCGCTTCGATCATCACTGTTTTGCACAAAAAAAACATTAGAGACTGTTCTGTTATATGTTCATGAATTGTGATAACTCTTGTGGATGGAGTATCGTAGCCTCTTCGGTTCGAATTGATTGTGTTCGTTGGCGAACTTATGAGAAACTATAAATGGTTTCTGGTTTTCCAGGCTAACAGTGACATGGTTAGGGAAAAACTTGAGAAAATAGTCGGAAGAGACGACTCCCCGTTTCAGTGGGATCGATCTTGCCACTCTTATACTGAACAAATACGGAAGGTCTTATGATGTTCAGCTAATCAAGAAGGTATGTAGTGTGTAGTTTATCTTTTTTGTTTCAATCTGATTCCATCTAAATAATAGTGCCTTGCAATTTCAAGTTTTCCAGTGAAAAACTGCAAGTTTTTTCCCTCAGTTTTTAATGTGTATAAATGATGTTTTTTCGTATAGCGTTTCTAGATTATCAAATTAAGCTCCAGATGGTTTTTTTTTTGGTTCTTGAATGTAGGAATTCATGGGAAAAAACCTCCTTGCCTTAAATGTCGTGGAATTATATGGAGCAGGTGAATTGCTTTCTCTCAGTTTATAAATTATCAGATTAGGTTGTTATTTCCTTATGCTGCCAATAGATGAGATTTGGTTTTTGGTGGAAATGATTGGACATACTTGAAGCTTTGATGCATCCATCCTTAATTAAGAAGTTGTTTCTTAATGAAAATTACCATGAAAAAAAGGTAGCAAAAGGTTAGGAAGTTCCCATATGTTGTGCTTCTTATTACTAACTAACTGACTAACCGGCAACATGTAGTGTAGTTGGTATTCTCATTTCTGCGTAAGTGATTGATTTATACTTGATCTTTAGGATGCACATTTTCTGTTTTGCATGGTTGGACTAAACTTTCAACTTCAAATTAATTTCAACTGCAGCTTTATCCCATACTCATTCACTGAAAAAGAAGCTAGCCATGTTGAAGGTTTTAGTCCGGAATTAGCCGTCGTGACAATTGGAGGAAAGGAGCTTGAAGAAAAGCTTGTGGTAAATATTAGTGGCTATTGTCTTTATCCCCTTGGCTTTGGAGATCCATCATTTTCCTCACCCATTCCTTTCCAAAAGACTATTCTTTACATAATTATCCATCATCCAAGATTGTAGAACTTCTGACAGAACACTTTGTGCATTAATATTTAAGACTATACCTAATACAACTGGTCATCAAGTTTATATAAGCAACTTCAGCACAAAATGGCTTCTTATATGAATAATCACTTATGGAAATTATGTATCTTTTCTTATTGGAACGTAGGGAGTTGTTCTTGAATCCAGTTCTAGGCTTTAAAGTTACTTTAATATCATGCTTTACTATGTGAAAATGCTGCATATATTTTGTTGGATCATAACAAAAAAAATTACTTGCTGGAACTAACAATGGAGTATGATTTGAGATTAACCTAGAAAGTGGATTATTTGGAGAAATTTATGAAATTCTAATGAAATTCTCGCAAGTTCGTATGAGAATTGCCGCTATGAAGTTTTCCTTTGATTAGCTCCTCAAGTTTTTTCTGAACTCGAGTCTTTCCCGATTGGCTAAAACGTAGAATTTACCTGATATATTATGTATCGATTTACCAACTTGTACTATTATTGAGCAAAAAATACGACAAGTTTATTTGGCCAAGCACCGCGCTAGCGCGGTGCGAAATTTCTAGTCTCATACATAAAGCAAAATATTAATGAAAAAAATCAGATCGAACAACCTAGACATAATTATTTGTACACGAATCATGACCCTTTCACATCTGAGTAATTGTGGTTTTAATTAAAGACTTGGATAGAAAGCATATCTAATTTAATTTAATAAGATGTAATGTCATTTTCTTGCAAATTAAAAAGTAATTAGCAGCTAACACGTCTAATTAAAATGATCATGCTACAATAAATTAGGGCTCCATAAGGCTGAAATATATGAGGCGAGTCAGACACCAGTTTGTGTCGATTCTAATCTTCAGTCGTCATCAAGAATGTGACAACCCTTCCTCCTCTCAACAAATACAATTGCATGGCTTTTGCTTCCTTCATAACTATACCAGCTTTTCTTCTTGGAAACGCACCACACTCATTTAAATATTCACCATTATCAGTACAGTAACATGCTGTACTGAACAACTATAAAATGACCATTTCAGATTCAAATAATATTAATTTTTCTTAAATTCGCTTTCATACTAGTAATATTCTTCTTGAAGCAAAAACGAACTCCCAACAAACCCATCCATGGTTTCTTGATTTCCACTCCCCACTAAAAAAACCAAACCCAGAAAACACCATTTCAACTACTACTCATCTCTGTATTAATCGAGAGAGAGAGAGAGAATTGGGTTCTATTATAGAATTTCTATGCGATTATGAGGCTTTTGCGTGGAGCAAGAAACAGCAGGAACCCAGAAAAAGGATTCTGCTACAGATATTTCAAATGGGTTGTTTGGTTTTCAATTTCATTATACTTCTTCTCCTCTTTCCTCATCACTCGAACGAAGCCCACCTCCTCCATTTCGCGAACCACCGTCTCCCGCAATAAAGCATCACGCGCTCTCATAGAAGAATCATTCAACTCCACCCTCCATAAAACCCAAACCAACAAGAAATTGAGAATATTCATCTACGAATTGCCGTCTAAATACAATTCCGACTGGCTATCGAACGAGCGCTGCAGCAGCCACTTGTTCGCGGCGGAGGTGGCGATTCATAGAGCTTTAACGACGAGCGATGCTCGGACGTTGGATCCGTCCGAGGCCGACTTTTTCTTCGTTCCCGTTTACGTTTCGTGCAATTTCAGCACCGTTAATGGCTTCCCCGCCATCGGCCATGCTCGCTCTCTCATCTCCGCCGCCATTGATCTGGTCTCGTCGGAGTTTCCGTTTTGGAACCGCAGCGGCGGCGCCGATCATGTTTTCGCGGCAACACACGATTTCGGTTCTTGCTTTCACACATTGGTTTGTAAATTTTTAATTTTCTAATTTTTAGATTGTATGTTTTTTGTTTGAAAGATTAGTAATTTGATTTTGATTATAGGAGGATACTGCGGTTGCAGATGGAGTGCCGAAATTTTTGAAAAATTCGATCGTTTTGCAAACTTTTGGAGTGAAACATGATCACCCATGTCAGGATGTGGAGCATGTGGTGATTCCGCCGTACGTATCGCCGGAAAATGTACGGTCAACCCTCAAGAAGTCGCCGTTGACCGGAAAGCGTGATATCTTCGCCTTCTTCAGGGGTAAAATGGAAATTAACCCTAAGAATGTCAGCGGTCGGTTCTACAGCAAGTAAGAATTAATAAATCACGACCACTCGCTAATTTTATTTACTTAAATTATTGATGTAATTGTATTCTTTATTGAAATTATTTTTTTAATTACAGGAGGGTAAGGACTGCGATATGGCGGAGATACTCCGACGACCGGCGGTTTTACTTGAGGAGACAGCGGCTCGCCGGTTACCAGTCGGAGATTGTACGGTCGAAGTTTTGCTTGTGCCCATTGGGGTGGGCCCCGTGGAGCCCTAGGCTGGTGGAGTCGGTGGCTTTGGGGTGTGTTCCGGTGATAATCGCCGACGGCATCCGGTTGCCGTTCCCCTCCGCCGTGCCGTGGGCGGATATATCTCTGACCGTGGCGGAGAACGCCGTGGATTCGTTGGGAGATATTCTCGAACACGTGGCGGCGACCAACCTGACGGCGATACAAAGGAACCTGTGGGACCCGGCGGTTAGGAGGGCGCTATTGTTCCATGTCCCAGTTTTGGAAGGCGACGCCACGTGGCAGGTGATGGAGTCGCTCACGATGAGGCTTGGGAGGTCCCGCTGGAGGTCAAGCGTTTCTATAAAATGATATAGGGTGCACGTGGCGGGAGATGATTGGTTTGATTGCGAGCAGAGTTTCGCGAGGACGTATGCGTAGTGGGAGACAGCTGGAATTTATTGGATTTGCTCAGAGACAAAATTAAGGTGGTTTTTGCAGTAGCTGAAGCTTATCGATAAGTGATGAAAGTTGTTGGAAGCTGCTGAAAGTGGCTGAAAGCAGCTAAAAGCTGTTGATTTTGATAATTTGTAAGTGTTTGCAAAAAGTGCTGAAAGTCAAAAATTAATATTTGAAAATATTAATAAAGTGGTATCTTATAAAATGAAAATGTTATTTCTTTCTCACTTATTAAATAAATTTAGAATTTTTATGCAAATAAAATTTAAAATTTATTTCCAGTCATTTAAATAGTATTTTAATAAAAAAATATTAAAATAAAAATTAGAAAAAAAAACTAAGTATAATTAATATTATTAATTAAAATCAAGAATAAAATAGATTATAAATTATATTAATTAAACAAATATTTACTTATTCTTTATTAAATGACAAAAAAAAATTATACATATAAATAAGCAATATCGATCATTAATTAAAAAAAATAATTATAAAATTATAATATAATGTATTAATTAAAAAGATTAAAAATTATAAAAGCTATAAGCTATCAGCTTCAGCTGCCCAATACCAGCTTACGAAAATTCTCTATCTTGGATTCAAATAGCTTTTAGCAGCTCTATAAATTGAATTTCGCAAACACCAAATTCATTTTCCGAGGCAGCTTTCAGCTATAAGCTGATTCAGATAAGCTATTGCAAACACTCCCTAAGTATGTATTGGCAGTATTATGCTGGCGGGTCAGTTTTGGAGCGGCTGATGTTGCAATTCGTGATTATTTTGAGGTTTGAACGGCGCTTTTGATTGAGGTTGTACATAGACTTACAATATGTGGATTTTGTATAAATGGGAAAAGAAATAAAAAATTTACCAAAAATAACGAGAAGATCAACTTCGTCTAAATTCAGGATAGAGATGGATTATATATATCCTTAGCTTGTGAGTACATTTTCTACGAAGTTTTGTAATGGGATAAAGTCAAAAAATGCATTTTTTTAATTATATAGTTGAAAACTAAAAATAAATTTTATGTATATGTTGTTAAAATGCTCATAAACTTTTAAATAGAGATTAAACAAATCCTTTATATGTGGTATTGAGTGTAAAATGTACAAATTCTAATTTAATGGTACATAATATATACTATTGATCTCTTAGGTATCCCTCGATCTTACTGTAAGTGGTTTACTTCTTTTAGGCACAAAAATTCTAATTTATTGGTATATATATATATACGATTTGATCAATTACATAATATTTTACGTCCATGGATTTTGTTAGTTTATTATCAAAGGTTATTTTTGTTTTCTAATACATTTGGAAAGTATTTTTGTGGGATTTTTGCAATTTAGTACTCTTTCCGTTACGCTAGAATTGACTCACTTTTTAAATTGAGACGTTCCATTAAAAGTGGCTTAATCCAAATTTAGTAAATTTTAATATCTCCTCCTACTTTATTATCTTCTCTTTCCTAGTTTCTAAGTACTTTTTCATTATCTTACTCATCTTCTCTCTCCTAATTTACTTTCTATTCTTTCATTATTTTTACTTTATCATCTATTTCATTTTCCTACCATGCCGAAAAGAAATGAGCCGACGGAGGGAGTAGTATTTTTTTATCTGCCAGTCCGATATTTGAGCGGGCTGGGCTCTTATTGGCCTACTCGATTTCACGAATTGATCCGCTCATATGCCCGCCCAGACTATTGTTATATAGGCCTGATGAGTCGGGGCAATTTGAAGATGGGCCTGTGCTCTCAAATCTCCCATGCTTTTCACCGGGCTTTGATATTTTTTGAACAAACACATTATTCATATTTATAGATACATGTCCCCACTTGTAATGACTAATAATATCACATCATAATAGTATATTAAGCTTTATTAATAATTTGAGGAAAGAGGGAAATAGATTTGCAACTTGGGACATGAGTTAGAGAGAATTATTGCAGTACCTTAGATCTGCCTCTAATTACTTCGTTCTTATATTCACACAAATAGCTGTCTAGTTGAGTGTAATGAATAACAAAGTTTAGAAATGGTAATTTATTACAAAATGCGGAATCCACAAAAATAAAGTACACATTTTTGTGGCAAATTTCATCCCTTCACAAATTGTGAGGATGTTTCCCTCTCATTTCAGTGGCAAATCACATACTTCATACAATCATCACACATTAATTCCCCCCCCCCCCACACACACACATATCACACACACACACACAACTTCATACACTTTTTAATATGTATTTTTGGACGTGGGACCACACCAAACTCTCCAAATTGGCGACACGTAGCATATCTATAATCCAAACCCTAGCACTCGGGTGTGAGCCCATGGTCCCGTTTGGGATCCCGACAATAATCATACACTTTATAATTCTCTTGTGCCCACACCATCGCCGCACGCTGCTCCCTGCTCAGCCCCGCCCCGCCCGACGGAGACGCCGATACGGGCCGGCACGAGGCGGCGCCGTCGCCCCTGCACCCTTCAATCTTGAAATTGTTATACTTCCCAACAAAGGGTTCGTGATTGTAATCCGCCTTGTATTTCCCATTCTCGGTTGCCCACGACGACGCATCCCATATCGAGCCATACACATACATGGGCCTCAACGGAAACGTTGCATCGCTTTTCCGAGGGTATCTTCTAATCGGCACATCGTCCACAAAAAATCTGCATTTCCACATCAAATTAAATGCAAATAGAAACCCATTTTGAGACACGTAACAAAAAGGGACTCCAATTATTAATGTTTTATGTGATATTTTAATACGTCCCTCTCATGCAATACTAATTACAAATAACGTTTTAATGTTTCTATGACACTTATGACTTATACGTCATACCTAAAAACGTCCCTATTCAGCTGATAAAGCGAGAATTGACGCAAGATAATGGTCACACTAACTATACTATACGTGCATGACAACAAATTTCAAAACATTAATTTAGTTTCTTAATTATACACAACCGACATATTTTTTTTATAATACTTACACGATCTCACTAGGATTCCAAAGTATGGCATAATTGTGGAAATCTTTGGTGGGGTCGAACCAAAGATGATATTTCATCTCACGGCCAATAATGTTTCCATCTCCACTCCCTCTTATGTATACGTTGGTTTGAAGAACATAAGGCTTCCCCTCCGTCGTGCCCAAGAACTCGATATCGATCTCGTCGTGGTTACCGGGATGTTCTTCATTGTTCGAAAGCTGCCATTAATTTCCGACACTTTAAAGACATAACAAGCTAAAAATGTAGTAGTTATTAAGTATTAATCTTTGACTTAATTCTTACGTAGAAAGATGTAATAACTCCAGCAGTATAGCCCGGTTGGAGCTTAACAGCAGCCCCAAAATAACCGGATGAATACGGATTTAAGGACTTGAATCCGCTCCCTACAATACATATATAATATATATACACATTCATATCTAAAAATTAAATAAATTTCTAGAGAGAATGGGTTGGGCCTTGTCAGTGAGTTACCCGAGTCTCGGTCGAGCCAAATGGTGAGTCCATCTTGGTCGAGTCTCTGATGCTGAGCACCCCATAGATTTCTGAACCCTTGGTTGAACCCTAGTGAGTCAATTCTTGAACTCGGGTAGAAGCCGGGCGAAGGTGGGCCGTTATTTCCCAAAGGAAACATGAAGAGGAAGAGGAGAGAAAAGAGGAGAGCCATCTGCTGAGAAGAATAATGAGATGATAGAGTAAAATGGATTAAATGTTGGTGTGTAATAATACTTGAGTGTGGAAATGTGAGGAGTATAGGATGGTATAAATAAGAAGATTGGTAGGTCCCACGTACAAGTATTGTGATAAGGAAATTGGGGGGAGATGCAGGTAAAACAAAATTCAAGGCAGAGAGATTTGTAATGTTGCATGCGACAAGAAACAATAATTGGACCCTATTTGGATTTCTGCATGTGTAGATACATATTTAGGGATAATCTTTTTGGCAGTTCTTTTAGCTTTTTTTATGAGAAAGCATGTTAGTTAGGATTTCCCATTTTCCGAAAAGTTCTATTGCCTCTGTGACTCTGCTTTTTTTGGGATATATACAAGGGCGGACAAATTGTATCGATACCCGATACAGTTAAATCTCGATAAATTAATATTTCATAAAGTAATAATCTACTTAAGATAATAATTTATTTCGATCCCGATATGGGTCAATGCATTAAAATAATGTTCGATAAAGTAATAACATCGTCAAATTAACATTTTTTCTCGGTCTCAACATTATTACTTTATCGAGGTTTAACTGTATTAGTTATATGTATTTTTTAAGGGAAAAAAAATATTTCCATTCCATCGAAATTCTACACACTACCCATTACTATTCGACGTATTCGGGTAAGAAATGATCAAATTAAACCGTTCGAATTTAATTCGAAACAGTTTCTAGTTGAAGCTTAATTATCTAATGTAGTTCGATATGCATAACGAATAAGTTTGATAAAATAGTTTAAACTTGGTGAAATCTAAAGCTGATCACAAGTCGCGACAGGTTCCGTTCTAGCTATTATAAATTTATTTATGGATAATGGTCAAATAAATGCGGAAGGATATCAAATTATTGAAGCTTGTTTAATTAAAGTTTGTATTGGTGAGCATAATTTTTTTATTCGACTTATATAATGCCGTTTACATTACAATATATACAGTGTATGTATATAGTGAAGAATTGAAGATGTTAAATTGGAGTATATCTTAAATAGCTAGGGAATGGATTATATAAAAAGACTCCTCAAAATATAAAATAAAAAGTAATATACTTCATTTATTTTATCATTGGATAGTTTAGATTGAATATGCTATGGAATACATGTTATGCATCCTTATATATTTTATATATTAGGGTAAAAAATAAAACTTATAGAGTTTATGTATAAAAAAAAATTATGCACAATTCATATTCCTTATATATTCAGCCTTTCTACCATATCCGTACCCTATTAAATAATTTGAGATTTCAACACAACTATACAAGTCATATTTATAAGGCAAAGACTGATAAAATGTACTCCCTCCGTCCCATTAATAGTGTCACATTTTCCTTGGTTGTCCCATTAGAAGAGTCTCATTTCTAAAAAAGGTAAAAAATATGTGGACAAGAATCAACAACTCAAAAGTCAAACAATACACACCACAAAACATCATTTTCTTAATAATCATGCCGAAAAGGAATGAGACACTACTAATGAGACGGAGGGAGTACAAAATTGACTTAGACGAACTGGTCGGTCTCTATTTAAATCGGCGTGATAATTTCCTATTCGGAATTGTATTCCATTTCTTATTTTGGTATAATCTATAATATTGTCTTTAATTTTATTATTAATATAAAACATATATTTTACAAAAATAAACCCTACCGTTTGGCCTTTGGGGCATTATGGACGTACGGAACAAGAAATTAAAACGCCGGAAATAGTAATACAGTTAGCTGTCTATTCTTATATCTAACATTATACGTATATACATTCAAATACATCCATAAATCAATAATTTTGACAACAATTTGATATTGTTATTTGAAACTATTTTCTTTTTTACAATTTTAGGCGATAGCTTATTTTAATGAGAAACATTTTTTTTTCTTCTAACTTGTCCAATTAATATTTCATATATTAAATTCAACGAAATCTATTCTTATTTTCCTAAAAAAAAAAAGAATTTCGAGCCAAAAACTCAATCGAACTACCAAATCTTATTAAGATTCGTGAAAATTTAGACCAATACGAAATCAATTCTCAATGTTATTTTTTCAATCTCTTTTATGACTTGTTGAATTTCTGTCTGTTATATGTGATGGCCCGGTTCAATTTTACAGCACGACCCACATGTTACATGTTCTAAGGTTTTTAGATATGCAAATATATCCATCTCACCGTGTCACAAAAGAAGATTACAATTGTTAATGAATTATGCAATATGAGGTTGTAAAGCTTAATTAACTAAATTGAGATTGAATAGAGTGTCATGTGCTATGTCAATTCTTTAACATGGATTGTTTGTTTATAGTGCCCGTTAATATTGTATTAGTGGTGAGATATGATCATAATAAATTTAGTAATCATTTTGAGAAATAAACCAATTATAATTAGGCATAACTGAAGTTTACTTGTTCTAAATTCAATGCACTTGTGCATCCAACCATTACCACACATAAAAGTTCAAATCCAAATTGTATATAAATCACTTCGATATCTATCTTTTTTCTTGATGAGAGTAACTCGTAACCGTAAAAGTACATATTGAATAAAATCTAATTCTCGTACAATATATAGCTACTTGAATTCTGGGTCGGACGTGTTACGGTGTTAGACCATACTTATATTCATAAGTAAACGTATTAGTGTATTTTTGTATATTTTTGTCGTGGCGTGGTTAAATTGATGGGATAATTTCAATCTGGTCTGGTCAGATGCAATTAATTTTTTTTCTAACAAACCTTACTTTAATACGTAATATTATGACAATTTTTCTTTAGATACGAACAATATAAGTAACTTTTTTCCTTAAATCACGAAACTAAGATCGCGTTACCATCTATAGAAAATAAACTTCTATCAATATCCAATTTTTTAAATTAAAAAGTAGACATCATGTAAGGATGTATAATTAAGAATGTGGCATATAATAATTGAAATGATTAGTTTGGTAAGCAATAACTTTCAAATCTATAATTTTGTTTTCACAAGCAAACAGCTTCTATTGTAGACTGGCATCAATTGTGGAATTTGAGACGAAATAGTTTTAAATTTCAAATGTTTTGGTAGAATGTGACCAAATTAATATTGTAATTTGTGGGGCCTCTTTACCGACACTAAGGCCTCCTACAACCACATTGTCCTCACATTTAAACACTCTTGGCATTTTTTTCAAATTCAACGTCTATTTTTTGTATTTTCTTTAAATCATAGATTCTATCGGTTCCACAATTGTTGTTCTAAAAATTTCCGGCACAATATTTTAGGAGAATTATTAAGTGTGGTAAAGATATGAGAATATCGAATAAAGTGTTTAAAATAATTTATTATATTTAAAATTCTAAAAATTTCCGGCACAATATTTTAGGAGAATTATTAGTTGTGGTAAAGATATGGGAATATCGAATAAAGTGTTTAAAATAATTTATTGTATTTAAAATTCTAAAAATTTCCGGCACAATATTTTAGAAGAATTATTAGTTGTGGTAAAGATATGGGAATATCGAATAAAGTGTTTAAAATAATTTATTATATTTAAAATGGAAGAAGAATTATGGAACGGATAGCAAATTGTGTATGTTTATTAGGTAAATTGCTTTACATAAAACTAGTCCCACGGTATAGATGCAATGTTCTAAGCTTGCTGATTGACCAGCCCAATTGCGCATAAAAAAATCCTTATTTTATATTAACCGATTTAGTTTTATTTGTCTATTATATGCCATATTTTTTTAGTCCAAGCCTTTACTTACTAATGTATCAAGTTGAGATATTATATATTTATTAGTACCTGAAAAGATTGAATATAATACAATTCGCATAATTAAGCGATAATTTCCTTTTAAAATATAATTAGATAATATAGTAAAATTAACTTACTAATGCATGTTTAATTTATATAGATAATAATATAGTAAATAATCAACGGGCTAGAGCCCGTTTAAATGGACCGAAACAATAGGACATACATCCAACGGGTCCGAAAAAATGCAAAATTAATGGGCGAATGAGTCGAATTTCTTTTAGAATTTCTAATAATTCTAAGGTTTTTTTGATTTTTTTTATCAGATCAATCATGAGTATTGGGTCATTAAAAAATTTATTCGGGCTTCAATTGTTATGCCTTTGGTTTAATGGGTCGGATGCAATTGAGCATGTATTTGGTAGATTTTAGTAATAGGACCCGACCCGTTTGACGAAGGCCTAAAATCGAAACGAGCCGCAACCCGGACAATTCCAGTGGACCTAAGTCCGTCTGAATGACCCGAAAACTATATATAAAAAAAGCAACCACTAATTTGGGATTCAATTTGGTAAAATTCAGTAAAGAGGATCCGACCCGTTTGATCGATGGCCTAAGAACATGAAATTCAAAACCAAACGATCAGAAAATCCACCAACCCTAATCGGACTAACCCATCATGAAACGGACTGATGTTGATTGGATTTGATAGGATAATATTTCACAACAAAAATCCATGATATTCATCATTACCTCTCATCATCAATTTACAACTCTTTCCCCTCAATCAAGTTTTTCACTTTCTTTATATTTTGCTTATAACACGACTTCTTCTTTTATTCATTTAGATTATACTCTTTCCATCCCATTTATATTGGTGCCTTGCCTTTCCAACGACTTCTCCTTTTTGTTTTGGTGTGCTTCGCCGGGTCTTGGTAAAGTATACCAAAGAAAAGGAGAGTATCGTCAGCTTAACCCCTTGATTATGGGCAGAAAAATTCATATGGAATTTCCCTCCGTCAATTAACGACGAAGAGTTGGTTTGTTTGGAAAAAGGTTGATTCGATCCTTTGAAATACGTTTTGGAATTAAGAAAGTAGAGAGAAGATGAGTACGATGGTGAGAGAGTGGAGGAAAAATTAGGTGAGATAAATGATAAAATATAAGAATGTAGTATTTTTTTTGAAAACGGGCCAATATAAATGATACCGACCGAAATGGTAAAGGGACAATATAAATGGGATGAAGGAATATAAATTTTAAGTTGGAAATCCCCCACTCTTTAATTTCATCCAACTTAAGAAAAGGATCCCTAATGGAAGATTTTCCAATAATCTAACAAAATTCTAAGAAAAGAAACTCCTTTCCTTTGTCATGTTGATGAGAGAGAGATTAGTGAGTGATGATTTTTAACAGTGGAGGGCATGTGTATGAGCCTGGCAATCACAGACAACAAGGCGACACGTTTCGACAGTGGAGGTGAATCTGTATATGTTTGAGTTTGAGTTCTGATTCCCATATGAATATGTCAGCCAGCCACGCACAGCCAGACCCTCTAACAATACCCAGAAGATCACTTGGCCCAAAAATGGTGGCCCATTCGGTGGCCCACCAATCACGTCTCGTCACGCGTGCATTGGTGGTCCACCTTTTTAAAATTAAAATATTTTTTATTACTAACATGGTCCACCAATGCACGCGTGGCATGGCGTGATTGGTGGGCCACCGAATGGGACACCAATTTTGGGCCAGAAGATCTGGCTTGCTAACAATAGGCCTTAATTAATTGTTTGTATTGCAGACTTTATCTCGTTATTAGCGGTTCATTTTTTTTCTGCACGGTTATTAAGAAAATAAACAATAAAGTATGAGAGAAGTAGTTGATAAAGTAGGAGAGAAAAAATTAATGAGATAATAAGAGAGTAGATGATAAGTATGAGAGAAGATAAGTGAGATAATAATAAATTAAATGATAAAATAGCTTCAGAAGATGATAAAATAAGAGAGAGGATATGAAAATTTATTAAATTTGGAATGAGCCATATTTAGCGGGACGTCTCAATTAGAAAAGTGAGCCGGTAATAGCGGGACTGAGGGACTAATATATTACTTAGCTTAAGAGTAATTACTTCAAATTAGGTCTTACTATCATAATTACTAATCATAAGATTTTATAAGATTTTACGTATATGTCCTCATGGAATAACATAGTGTTTAAGGTGTTTAGTATATGATCGAAACTTATGTGTTTTAAACTCACAGAAAATGTCATGTCTAAACTTTACCGTATACATACCAAAAGTAATGGTTGCGAGTCCCTCGTCAGATAATATAACTATACAAAAAAATAAATCTAGTCAAATTTAAATCGCATAAGCAATATTATGACTTTTGTATAAGAGGTAAATATAATATCTTTCTAGTAATTTTGCTGATGACATGACATCTCTTATCTTTGATTTTAGGTCTTTCTAGTAAATTTCAACCTTAGTTTGCCAACCATTGATTTAAGTAAGGATTAAGCAAATCATAGATACTAGTCTTAGCCATCCCAAAGTCAATGGAGACGAGGACACTTGTCTCATTTGCCTAATTAGTTATTAATTTAATATGTTTACACAATTTCACTTTTGATTTTAAGTGTTTTTAAAACAAAAGATTCGATGTCTCACGAGAGAGGACAAAGATTGATGATAAACTATAGAACAATTATTTAATAATTATTTTTGTAGTAAAAAGTCGTTTGCAGATCACTTTTCTTCTGTTTTTCTCATTATTTGTGGTCTTGTTTAGGTGTTAATATAGCCTCCGTGTTCACATAATGCACTATTTTAAATTAATTGGTACTATTCGCAACCATGCATGTCACGAATAAACTAGGGAGTAACAATTTTCTAATACAAGCAATTATTGACAATAATGCTACACATAGAATCCAATAATTTAATTAAAGTCAACTGGTTTGAAGGAAATTGCAAGTGTTATTACATTTATAGGGTTTCGGCACTCTTCCTCACCATTCCTAGAGTTTAGTTTAGTCTGCTAGCTATGCAAACAGTGAAAAATTCGGGCATACTTTCGAAAAAACACAATCATACGTGATAAACTCATCAAATTTTTTTATTTTCGTCCATATCTTATTCAGATTCACTTGGACACTATCGAAGGTTTCCATAATGAACTAAACATATCATACTACAGTTAAACCTCTCTTGGGACCGGAAGAAAATATTCATTTTATGAGGTTATTACTTTATTGAACATTATTTTAGTGCAATAACCTATATCAGGACTGGAGGAAATTATTATCTAGGCGAGATTATTACTCCATCGAATATTACTTTAACGAGGTTTAACTGTATAGTGGAAATGTTTGTATTTTTTTTATTTGACAAATGTTTAGTCGTGTGATTACATAAATGAAAAGAATATCAATTTAAAAGAGTGTTCTCTAGAAATTGGCTATTTCTTAAATTGTTTATAGTGATTAATTATTTACACTCATAACCTAGAAATGGTCTTTTCGACAATCGGTCCTAATTAAGGTGAAGAACGTTTCTAGATAGCCTTTTACTTTTTACGTTTACATTTGATATATAATTAAAATATTTAAAGTTGAGAAGTCATAATTTGTAATTGAGTTTACACACATTTATAAATTAATTAAGCATGACTAAAAACCAAAATACTGTAGACTAGTAGGGATCAAAGAAATTGTTATTAAATTTAAGAAAATGACTTTAACTTTGTTTTCTCCCAACTTGAGAGAGAGAGAGAGAGAAAGAGACTCACATACTGAGATCTCATAAAGTTGTTGGGTCGTCCTCACATTTAATTCACTGAAAAAGATAAATAAAAAAAATATTTCTCACCACAATCTTGTTTCATCAAACAGTTGCAACATATTTGAGATCAACTACCACTACTAATGAGAACAAAAAGAGACATGGGATGGCAAAGTTGGTGAAGGTGGTTGGTCCGGGACCGATAGGTCCTGAATTCGAATTCCACTGGAAGCAACTTTGTGGAGCCTGTCACTGGTTAGCCTAGAGGCACCTGATCAGAATAAATGGAAGTATTAGGTTTATATAGCTGCCTCAAATCCAAAAGATGGCTTATCATTATCATAAAAAAGATGATCATTCTCATCAGTCACTCTTCAAATCTGCCTACATGTATTCTTCAAGAATAATTATCACTCAAACTACAGTGATTTATTTTTCTGTCCAGTACTACCATATGTTGGCTATCCTTAATCATGATTATCGCAGCAGTTTCACACTCTAATCCATGTCGATTTTGACTAATATTATGGTCTTGTTCGCCTGCAACTGTAAATCCAAAATTTATAATGTGACATCAAGTGTGCATGGTAAAGCTGGAAATTGCATGGATATATAATCTAACTAATGTTGGTTATTATTATATAGGGTTTTGCAACAGTAACGTATATTGGTTTGACTTGGTTGATCTTGTTGTAGTTTAAAAGTTAAGAGTTAATTAAACTATTAGTCTTGAAAGACAAGAAAGAGTCTGGGCATGAAATTCATGCAATTTATTATTTTACAATAAAACCCATTTTTCTTGTATAATTTGGGATGAATAACAAACTTAATTAATTAATTTACCTGTTCAGCCAATAAGTTGGGATGTATCCGAATAAGCCTAATAAGCCTGTTTCTTTGACTTGTATATGTCTCCATGACTTTTCTGCTGCTTCCTAGTCACCTTCCTTCAATAAAAGGGGGAGAGAGAAGTTATTGCAACAAGCGAAGTTTCTTTCTTGATGCACCAAATATAAGGGGGGAGAGAGAGAGAGAGAGGGAGTTGTAGAGAGAGAATATGGGAAGAGCTCCTTGCTGTGATAAGGCAAATGTCAAAAAAGGGCCTTGGTCTCCTGAAGAAGATGCAAAGCTTAAGGAGTTTATGGAGAAATATGGTACTGGTGGAAATTGGATTGCTCTTCCTCAAAAAGCTGGTAATTAACTCACATCTCTCTCTCAAATTAATTTAGTTATATCAAATGTGTTTGATGGAATTTTTTGGATTTAATTTAGGTCTAAAAAGATGTGGAAAGAGCTGCAGATTGAGATGGCTTAATTATCTGAGACCTAACATTAAGCATGGTGAATTTTCTGATGAAGAAGACAGAATTATTTGCACACTTTTTGCAACCATTGGAAGCAGGTTAGCCAAATCTTCTTAATTAATTTCCTTTCTCTAAATTTCTTCAGAATTTATGAATTTTTGCATAATAATTTATGATCATCATGAATTATTAGAAAATTTAGGCCTATTTATTTGATTTTTGAAGGTGGTCGATCATAGCAGCTCAGTTACCGGGGCGGACGGACAACGACATCAAGAACTACTGGAACACGAAGCTGAAGAAGAAGCTAATGGGATTAATGATTCCATCTAACCATTCAAAATATTCACAACCGCCATTCTCAAACACAATCCAAACATCTCACTCTCTCTCTACCATCTCCGAATTATACAACTCACTCTACCTCCAAACTGCCAAATCTCTCCCATCAATCCCACCCCACCAAAACCTTCTCTACTCTAATAACTCCAACACCTTCTCACTAACCACAAACCAGTACCCTCATTATCCGCAGGAGGGTAATTTCGTAAATCTGCAGAATGGGTATGGTAAAGATAATAATAATAAAAATATGTTGATGTTTGGTGGCAATGAAGCGAGCTGTTCATCGTCTGATGGGAGTTGCGGTAAGGATTACGTGAAACGCGAAGAAGTCGCATACGGTTTGATTGATCAAGAGAATCAGAAATTCATGCTTCATTATGGGATGAATAATGCGTTTGTTGATGAGAAGGCGTGTGGGGTTATTTCGGACAGCAGCCAGTTGCAGTGTGATTTGGATGAGGTTAAGCAGCTGATTAGCGGCGGTAATAATATTAATGGGAGTAATGTGATGAACACCAGCAGTTTGTTGTTCAATCAGTTTGATGGTAGCAAGAGTGATGAGAGAGAGATGTACTATTATTAGTGAGAGATTTGACATGTATGTAAGTACAATCCTAAAGGTTTGAAGTGGTGGGGAAGGAGATCTAAAGATTCAGAATCAAGTATAAAAATCCAAAAAAAAAAAAGTTTCAGTTTATGGGATTTTCCTTTTTTGATGATGTTTTTACTTGGTGTTTTTATGTTCCTTTATCCTTGTCAAGGAAAAGTACCTCCAAAAGTAGTGAAGCATCAACGATGTATAAAGGGATGAAATCTGTAATTTTGAAAAATATATAGAGTACTAAAAGTTGAGTTTGTACAAGATTTAGACAGACGGAGGAGGGTGGCGTTTCCCGTCCCTTACATTTGCCAATGATTTCACACAGAATTACGTAACAAGCATTTACAAAAAATAGGTTCAAATCCAACTGGAACAATTGCTTGTCACCTATAGTTAGTTTAGGATGGTTGAACTCTCCTGTGTGGTTTGCAGGTTATTGCACAGAAGCGGGGTTTATCTAGTACGCAATTCGGTATCGGCTACGGGTTATTCTTGTCATAAAAAAAAAAAGCATTTACAAAAAACGAACTTCTATTGTGTGTGTACGGGTTTCATCGTTAAAAAAAAAGCCATATCAAGGTACTTTTAGGCTGCAAAAATAAACACTCCAATCTCAAAATTAATTGTTTTTAGGAAGACTTTATCAAATTTCACCAAGGATATGCTTGAATAATTCTAGTATGTTTGTATGATGCAGCATATATAGCAATTTATTATTGAATGAGTCAGTTAGTCCGAAACCCAATTACATATCTTGATTCCAAGAAAAATTAAATGAAAATGTAATCGAACTTGGCCGCTATATCATAGAAAAGGACAAGGAGAAAAACAAGAAATCTTAGTCTTAATTGCAGAGGCCTTATAATAATGTACCAATAGTAAGAGGCATAACCACTGTACGTGCATGTGTGTTAATTATATTTAAGACATAATTAAATTTTAATCCCATGAGAAATAAAGATTAGGATGACGTCGTTAGTATATCTTGGGACGCCTATCACGCTGCTTAATGGTCCCATTGATTTGATTGGTTAATGATTGGCCAATGTTTTGTAACTACAAAATTTGATTGGGTCCCATTTATAGTTGACTCTTCCTTATCTCTGTCAGCTTGGTATGCCAAAAATATTAGTGATGATTTATTTATGTTGCATCAATTAAAAATCTGGGTGTCTTGGGACTGCAAGCAACTTATATTTTTTTCATTTTCTATTTTTTATGTTTTTATTGATTTTTAATGAAGAATATGAGTCAAACTTTGTTACAACATTTCAATCATATATGAGTTGGTATATAGTTGTTCGAATGTTTTAGATTATAATTTTTACAAGAATTAATTACCCCATGCGGAATATTCGTCCTTTTGTGAGGTGTTCGGTTCTTTACTTGAGATCAAGTTTTATTAATTTAAACTTATCCAATTAAAAGATTAGACCACTTAAGATTTTGTCCGTATATATACGTTCTATAAATTGCAAACCATTAGACTAATCAAGTGCAATTCCGACTTCATTATTAGTAATCTAATCATACATATTTCTCAATCTCTTAAGTGGATGAAATATTAAAATTGAGTACTGAAGTGAACCCCTCTCTCTTTGGGTTGTTTTGAGATTCTGAAAGTGATCGTCTGGCATCCAATTGAAATTAAATGGCCTTATTTTCTCTTGGTAGTTGAGACTAACAACCTAAATTTTCCTTTTGCAAATAGTTAATACTCCCTCCATCCCATTGATAATATTATGTTTTCTTTTTTGGGGTGTCCACTGATCTTGTCTCGTAACTAAAATGGTAAGAAATGAGTAGATCATAATCATCTAAATAAATGAAGCCCACTATTTTATACTTTTATATCATTACTTTAAAGCTTTATACAAACTATTTTAAAGTCAGTCTTTGAAACCCAACAAGATATTATGAATGGGACGAAAAGAATATAGATTTACCAACTATTAATACAATTTTCGGAGAGCAACATGTAAAAGATAATAATAAAAAAATAACTCTAATATAAGCAAATTTGAATATCACCTACATGTTTATTAAAGAATAATTCAAGTGTGTATCAAAAAGTGATCGCGGATTACTCTTCTAAAGGTTTCGAGAATCCGTCCAATATATAATGCTTATTCAAATGTGTATATGCATCATAACTTCATTTATCATCCAACTTTAAAATTTTTAAGTCTGAACGAAATTTTTACTAGTCATTTCAAGCATTTTATTGGATGGCAAGTCCTGTATTTCTTTTGCACGTGTTCCAGTCAAATCATAGTAAAATTGCGTGATTCACTTACAAGTCAAAAAGGAAAACATGAAAAATTATACTTCCTCCGTCCCATAGAAAGTGTCTCCTTTCTATGGGGCACGGAATTTTAGGTGAGTTATTTTAGTTGGTAAAGATGTGGGGTCCATATAATTAATAAATTATTTAGAATGAGTTTGTGAGGTAGATAGGTGGGACCCATGCAATTAATTAATTGTTTTGAATTGATTTGAGTAGGTAAAGGTGTAGGGCCCACTTCCTTTTTAGGAAATGAGACACTTTCTATGGGACACCCCGAAAAGGAAAGAGAGACACTTTCTATGGGACGGAGGGAGTAGTAATATTTTATTTATTTATTTTTATTTTTTATTTACAATAATATAGCACGATATATATATTAGCATTATTTGTCTCTTTAGAATTTATATAGAGAGATCAGTTACCATGGTCTTGAAGAAATTTGAACAAAATCACTCCGATAATTAATATTTTAAAAATGAAATCTCGCACATTATACCGGTATCTTGGATATTTTTTTTAAAAAAAAAGTTTGATGATACTAAACGGAACTAAATCTCGAGAATCTCTTCACCATAAACAAAAGAATTAGAGAAAACATTGAAGAATATACGAGTTGGTGAAATTCTTTTCTTTTTTTATGGTAAAAAAAGGATAAACTAAAAGCACTTTATTATTATTATGTACTTGGATCTATCCATATGAGCAAGCATGGAAAGTACAATATCATACAGCAGGATGTTGAAGACAAACAAATTTACAGAGAATCCTTATTGGGAAACCACCAACCCTATATTCAAACAAGGTGCAAAAAAATAAAAAACGTCCCCTAGGGGATGGCGGAATGGTTAAGGTGAGGTCGTCCGGGATCGACAGGTCATGGGTTCAATCCTCACTGAAGCCATTCCGTGTGAGCATGTCACTTTAGGGTGGTTGAACCTGCTGTGTGGTTTGCAGACTACAGCACAAAGAGTTGAGGTTTACCCAGAGCGCAACGAAGGTAGCGGCTGCGGGTTCCTCAAATCAAAAAAAAAAAAAAAAAGTGCAAAATTATATGATCTCAACTCTCAAGATCGCATGTCAGACTGTATTATCTGCAACTTAATTTCAGTATGGCCAATCATCATAAAATACTCTCATATCTTTGTATTATCTTTCTTACTAATTATTTTTTTTTTGGATGCGCACCGGGTAAACCCCGCTTCTGTGTAACCATAGGTGACAGACAACACATAGCGGTTCTAGTGGGATTTGAACCCATGACCTATCGGTCCCGGACCACCCACCTTCACCGCTACGCCATCCTAAGGGGACAATTGTTCTTACTAATTATTTTGGTCTATCAAACGGGTACTTGTGCATAATTTAATATTTTAGAGAGAGGGGTACATTATAACTAATTAATGCGTTTGCTAAACACTTCGAGTCATGTCGGATATCGCAATCAAAAGTTTTCTGTACTTACTCATATCGAGTAGCTTGGTTGATATTAGATTTCGGGAAAAAAAAAATATTTCACGATTAGGTTGCTCATACTTGACTTTCATCCACTACGTTGGTCACTATTAATTTTAATCCGTTATGTAAAACTGAAAGAATTGGTGAGATTATAGTCCTATTAGCACGTACTCACACGCATGAAATTAAAACTGTTTTTTTGCCTACATACAAGTGAGAAAATTGGGTTTTCTTTTTAAATTTTTTAATTTATTAGGCACATGAGTTACATTAATAGAACTAAAATTGGATCTACTTTGTCGATTTTATTAGACTATCTAACTAGTGAATGAAAATTGATTTTGACCAACATAATGAGCTAAAAGTAAAGCATGAGTGAAGTTTAAAATTGGTCTTGAAAATGGTGGATTTCTTCTGCTTCCTTTTTCTCCGGGAGGGTACGAAATGTAGCAATTAAAGACTGACAGTCCTCATAAAATATAAGGTTGTGTTATAAATCTTTGGATGCAGATAAATGAATAATATATTCTGGTATAAATCAAATCAAAACGACAGCAAGTTTGCCCAAGACAGAAGCATAAAATTTCTCCCCTTCCCCGGTTCAGCCTTTCATTTACTCATGATCATATAATATTAGAAAATAGGGTACAATATTAGATTTCACCTGTCCAATTGTTTGTCCACGGTCCACCACTATTATTATTTTAACTAGTTTTCAGGTCCCTTTTCGACTACGTATTCGGACATCCATAGTCCACACAATTACTATTAAATCTCACATAACGAACGTTACAAGCATAGATTACTATTATATGCCAGATTAATTAAATACAATATGGTTGTTGGTGAGATTTGAGTTGTCTGATCGAGCAAGTTGAAACTCAATTAGTTTTCACTATTTTTTGTTTATTTTTTAATTTTTTACTATTTCATGGTGGGTTGCAATGTAGCTAAATGTTATTACATTCATGTTATTATAAAGTGACTTTTATTCTTTTTTCAGTCGTCCCATTAAAAGCAACTCGTATTTAAGATAATATTCTATGTAATTCATTAGATCCACTAATCAATTTTCATGCTGATAAGTTTTGAGCCAGTAATAATGGGTAAGACGTAGTATCATTCAGTTAAGTCCAAAAATATGAGGTTCGTTTTTAGTATCCAAACCAAGTTATAAAGCCCGTGTGAGTTACACTTTAAAAGCCCAAAGGTTGATTTTAAAGCTTAAAACGGTTTAGTTTGAAGCCCAATATTTGTTACTATATTGTTGGCCCTTTTTCATGTTCAAGTTTTGAGCCCTTTACCTTTTTAAAATATCAAAAGCGAAGAGAAAATTTATGTCGCTAATAATCCGAATCGATTCTGGCATTTGATGTCAACGGTCTAACTTTTGTGTCTAATTAAATGAGAACATGTGTCGTCATTCTATTGGTAAAAAAATCAACATGGAAAAATTGAACAAAGATCTCATTTTCCACAGTTAAAAAATATTACAATACTAGTAATAACTAGTACTATCTTAAAACTAGGACAACACCCGTGTTACGTACGAAATTATAATGTTTTTATGTGTGTAACATAGATATTACTCTAGGCATTACGAAAATGTTATGTTACATACAAAATCAAAAATTTACATTACCTTCTAAGCATATTTGAAAATGTGGTCGAACCGAAGATATAAGAATGTGGCTCGCTCGTTTCTCAAACTCTTTCATTTGTTCAACATGCACATCTAAGAAAATGTGGTCGAACGGAAGACATAAGACTGTTATTCTATTTGTGTGCTCGTTTTTCAAGCTCCAAATATCATCTCTTGTATTGTTGAAAGCCTCTTAGTTTATTCTTATCTTGGACATACAAAACAAAGGAGGCATCACACATACATACTGAACATCAAGTTTTGATTTTCTTTGCTGTAAATCTATACAAAATTGTTCTCCCACTCGAGTGTGGTGATAATTCTTGGAAGTTGATTCTTTATATCCCATAAAAAACTTATACCAAGATTAACTAAAAGAATATTGACCGCAAATTAAGTATGAGTGAATAGATCAAGAACAACACAATTTTAAAAATGAGTATTTTAACATCAAATTCTCATGTACAGTCATATATATTAAAGAAAAAAATATTACACCTATGAAAAGTCGTGGCTATCAATTTGATTACAGTATGTAATGAAATTCTCGAATTTTCAACTATAGTTTAGATCATCGGACACATTTGTTGAAGTTTCGAACATGGCTACAGTACGTTAAGACGAATGTCTTAGGTCCAAAATCACATGCAATGATTAACTAACTTATTGCAACAAAACAAAAAACAGTTCAATGACCTTCATTGTTGTCCAAGACATCTTCCCTTTAAAGAACATAACTCCTGCTAACATTAGAAGAATTAAGTTGATAGTATAAGTTCAAATATTGTCCATTAAGTCGGCTAAGCAATTAATTCGGTCTAGAAGCATGAAAGTTATACTCCCTCCGTCCCGCTATTATTGTCATACCTGCCTAATTGGGCTGTCCCGCTATTACTGTCCTCTTTCCTAAAATGGTAAAAATTACTCTTAAACATAAAATGAAGTGGGTCCCCCTTACTCACTACTCAACCCCCACATTCTTATACTCTCGCTCTTTAAAAATCTATCTCCCACTCGATTATGTTCCGCTCCGAACTCAGAAAATTATGATTTTTATATTTTTGAAAACTTTAGATTATTTCTTCAAATACAATATAAAAAAAATATAAAAAATAAAAATCGATTGTCTTTTACTAGCCTTGCAAAAATTTGGATAATTCTCATTTCTTTCCACCAACCACTCCTCGAAAACTGTGTCATTTTCTTTATACAATTAAAATTCATAAAATACACACTAAACTAAAATTTCTTAATCTTCGTGCCGAAGTCAACTGGGACAGAATTAGCGGGACGGAGGGAGTATAATATTTTAAAATCTTTCTATGATATATACTCCATTAATTTATCCAATTGAATAACAATATGAAAATAAAAGGAAACTTTTTAATAACGTGAAGTTTCGATCATGCTGTTTACATTTACAAATAAACATGAAAATGTAGTACACCAAATTTTATCAAGGCTGTCCAATTGTCTGTAAAAAAAAACCATATCATGTTTAGTGAATGAAGGAGTTCCATTATGAATTAACATAATCGAACATACCTCGAGAGATGTAGCTTATCGGTTACTCCAGGTCATGTGAATGTTGGAGTTCTCGTGCGTTGCACATAATGAAACATCTCTCATGTTCAAAAAAACTTAAATACTAAAACCAAGATCTTAAAAAGTAGCCATTATAGGAGATTTATGCAGAATAATGCATCCATAAATAGATAAGCTCTAATAGTCATTAACCTATTTAATTGGATATTCCGCAATTTGACGTAGAAGATGAAGGGGAAGAGTGGTGGGAGAGAAGAATCTTAACATGATTTTGCGATATACATAGGGTTTGAGGTAAAGAAAAAAGGAAACATATCAGCAAATAATTAAGACCGAAAAAATTAAAAGGGAAATGAGAAAAAATAATATCATTAAATTGGATTGAAAATTATAAGGATAAACTGATCGATTTTATGTAAAATTGTATTGAATGGTAAATTAATTGAAATCAATGGTTGAATATCTCTATAAATAATAGGAAACATTTGCTAAATGAGAAAGTGATAACCTTAGAAATAAATTGTGAGAAATTTTATTAGTTAACATGATTTGCGACACCTATAAAGCTTTAATTTTAAATTCAATTATATTATTTTAAAAATATTAGTTTAAAGTTAGGATGCAGTGTATCATTGAAATTAGATTAGATTAATTAAATTTATATGTAATTTATAAACACTAAAATTACAATTTAAACTGAATTGAGTAGAAATTGGATTCGAATTTGAAAAAATAGATTGAATTAGATTGAAATTTAATTGTGTGATTTGTTACACTATGAAATTTTGATTTAAATTCACTTATGTTATTTTCAAAAATATTATTTTAAATTTGAAATGCTAACATTTGAATATAAATTAGACTATTTATATCTATATGTAGTAAAAAAAATATTAAAATTATAATTGAATATCCAATTGGATTGGGAATGTTTCAATTGAATTGATAATGGAAATTCAATTTAAATTGAACATAAATTGAGTTGATTGAAAATTATATTAATTTATATTTATTGAATTGTGATTCTATAATTGTATGTATATGTACTTATATTTGTATTAATAAAATAGTGATAATAAGTTTACCCCTAAATTAAATGAAAATTGCAATTGAATTCAATTGAATTGAAATTGAATTGGAAGTGATTTGGAATTGCACATTTACATTTTATATATATAATAAAATGAGATATCATTTTCCTTCTGCGGATTAGCACAAAGGTTTAGGTGTCTGCAGATTGTGTCTGCTTGTGTGCTTACCCACAAGCGAGGTATCGACATGTGGCGTTTTTCATTCAAAATAGTAGGCCACATATGCCACATGTCGACACCCTTGTGGTGTGGTATACACAAGGGTACACAATTATGGTATACACAAGCCGCTCTGACGGATTAGGGTCAAGTTAAGGTAGTCGGCAAAGTGCATGCAGTGGGAACTGGGAAATAGATATTTAAATATTAAAATTACTAAAACTACTTTTGAGTTTTTGGTGAATATCTAATGGCATTAATTCATTATCTTTAAAAAAAGACACATTAATATAAGTAAATTGTGTAGATTCCAGCTGTGTGTCTAAACATGCAAACAATGTGGAAATTTCCTTGGGTCTTCTAACAAATTCTCGGAAATCTCATAGCTAATTCCAAATGGTACGTAAAATTCCAATCTCATTCGGTCTTGAAATGGGCTTCCGGTGAGTAAAGAAACAAATTAAACTAGGTTATCATATCATATCATATATCATATATTTAAAAAGGATTTCAAATCAAGCAGATGGATAAGAGAGAGGGAGAGAGAGAGAGAGAATGGGATTGTACCTTCATAAATGAACTCCAGTATCAAAATTAATGCAGTTTTTCATTTTCTCAAGATGAAGGGTTTTAAGTCCAATCTTCCACAAATCAATGTGCATTGTAGTAACATTACACTGGCGGAACTAGAGTCATAAAGTTGGGGGTCGAAGTAGAGGAACAACAGTGGCCGAAGGAAGAGAAAAAAATCGAGAGATTCTTAAATATACTTTTAAATGTTTCGAATACAAACACGCTATGAAAGGTATATATTATTTTTTATATTTGTTAAGCTGAGAAATATACTTATATAACTAGTAGAAAGTTATGCAAGTGAGAGAATTATTCATATATATTGAATTAATTATACTTGTAATAAAACTAAAGAAAATTAGAAAAGAAATAATTTAAAAATCTGAAAATAAAAAGGAAATGACTATAAGGGATTTCGAACCTGAGACCTCTTTTAAGAGAGACAAAACCACTGACCAACTATACTACGAGTAAATAATTAATATTATTTTCCATTGAAATTATATATAAGCAACACGAATTTTATACCTTACTCAATCGAAATTTCGTCGGCCGGGGGGTCGGTCGACCCACCTGACCCCACTCTAGTTCCGCCCATGGTAACATATGATAGTAATTCCCAAAAATGACCTTCATCTGCAAATGCATCTGCACCTCCTTAATTCAACTTCTATGACTATGTGTGTGTTAATATTTTCTTACAACCCAACATTAATCTCCTTCTCATGAAATGAACTGGAAATCTAAAGAAACTTTAAAAAGAATTAAACATTGTTAAAGACCGAAGAAGCTACAAGGTGCAGGTGCAAATGCAGAAAAAGGCTAACATCTTGGGTTCCCGGGGAGAGAGAGAGAGAGAGAGAGAGAGAGAGGAGGTTGAATTTTGAAACTTTAGGTTAGAGTTGTTTGGTTTTCATGAGTTGCATCGGCACGTATCATGTATGTATATATAACAAAGAGTTTTGAGGCGTGTGTGTGTCAACTAATTAAGCCAGTCACGACAATGGTTGAAAAGTAGAGATGCATAAAATCAAAGGATTTGTGGCTCCAGCCTCCGGGGGAATAATCTCCCCTACAAGGTAATGCCCTCTCACCACGTGTTCCTCTCCTTTCCTTTCATTTCTTTACAAACTCACCAATCTCCACTCTTTTCGTGTCTAATTTCTGTGAGACTTTTTTACTCATATTTAACCAAAATAGATCCTTGTATGGACTTATATATTAAAATCCTAGGGAATGTATTATTTGAAGTAATTTTGGTTAAATGAGACACGCATCATTATCCACTTGCGACACAAACTAGATACGGAAAAATTGAACAACAAATCTCATTCTTTAATTGCATTAATCTATGGTGAAAATCTTGTAATAAAATCTTGAGAGATGGGAATCGAATAAATATCATCATCAGCTTTGTTGTTAGAGTTTCTGGTTGTAATAGTAGTAGGAGTAATGCACATTAATATTTGAACTATACCAGATTTATTTGAACAATAATATGGATTTCGACACATATAATATGATAGGAAACATGATGTGAGAGGGGAGAGCCGGGAGGGAGAGAGTGCTCAGGTACATATGGTCCAGCATACTATAGTACCAAAAGCCCACGTGATGGAGAAGGCCTTGTCACGTGGGCTTTGCTCCACGAACTAATGCGGGGCCGCCACGTGTCGAGCAGCATCGAGTTTTGGCTTCCACCCCTCGTGACCATGTACCTGCTTTCTCGGGCCAAAGAAAGTGGCTTTGTGGTCCCTTTGGGATGATAAAGTTGGTGAAGATGGGTGGCCCGGAACCGATAGGTCCTGGGTTCAAATCCCACTGGAAGCAACTTTTATGGAGCGCATCACCGCACATGGTTAGTACAGGGTGGTTGAACTCTCTCTGTGTGGTTTGCGAGCTTTTACGCACAAGGCGGGGTTTGCCGAGTCTTGCCACAAGGTAGCGGCTGCGGGTTCCACGTATCAAAAAAAAAAAAAGTGGCTTTGTGGTTAAGTTGGCTTTTTGGTCCCATGGGGATGACATAACGGTTAAGGTGGTGGTTTATGGTCGGAAAATTAGGGGTTCAAAATCTATCGAGATCGTTATGTGTGAGTCATCTATGGTTAGTTTAGGGTGGTTGAACCCTCCTGTGTTATTTGCAGGCTATAGCACATGAGCGAAGTTTACCCAATGCACACGGATACCTCGTCATCTAAAAAAAATAGAACACCGGAGCGGAGTTTACCCACGTCGCAGCGGTTTACTCTCGTCATCTAAATAATAATGATATCGGGTTAGTTGAAAAGTATAGTTGAGTCTAGCTATTGCATCATTGTTGCCTCCATGCTCTTCAAATTTGAAGCATTTGCTAAACTAACCAAATCTACTAAAATAAATACAAAAATACTCAAATATTATAACTATATTCACAATATACTCAATTTTACAAAATTAATCCCACTTTTTGGCAGTTGTTCTCTATTTAATCAGCTATTTTTTAGTCAAGTGGAGGCTATGGTGCCTAAGGATGGGTGGCGGCTGTCTGTCGGCCTCATCACTCGTTTATTTTTTTTATTATTTAACACTACAAAATAGCTTTTGTCAAGTATCGAAAAGATGGCAGTCAATCCTGACAAATAAAAGAGAAAGAGTAAGAGTAATTTGTTAATATTGAATAGATTGTAAACTAAATTTTAATGAATAGGTAGATTTGTGTTATTTTAATTGAATTTGGTCATCTTCAGATATTACCACTTCAAGTTTTTGTGGTAGCCCACATTATTTGTTCCTAGCTAGTTGTTGGTCGTAATGCAAGACTTTAACTTGAAGATCAAAATCGAATCATATTTGAATATTTTGAAATTCCATGTCTCGATAAATATCAAAAGTATGCGACGTATGTAAGGATTTTGTAATTAATATAGTTACCTTGTTTAAGTAACTTCTATGATGGAATCCTCGTTGAGATTGACATACCGAAGATTGACCCATTCTTCTCAGATCTTATATACCCTTATCAATTAAAGATAATGGAGAACTTAAAATAATTTATAAGTACATAATAAAATTGTCGTACAATAAATCAATAATCATATTGGTTATTGATAAGTAAGTTACGGAATTCAGAGAATTAATAATGAAGTAATGACAATGACTTTACTACTAACTTAGAATACATCTTCTTTAATTTTAATACTTGGTACTTTGTATTCATTTTTAGGCAATCCCATTAAAAGTGGTATGTACTTTAATATAATCTTATGGTCATACTTCTTTTATGCTACTCCGTATACCAAATACAACGTTCTTAATTCTTATGCTGAAAAATTCAAAGACGCATATAGCAAAACGAAAGTAATATGACATTGCACTTTATTGTAATTTTGTAAATATTACAAACATAAATAACTCCTATGCGAGATTAAAGAGCCATTCGGGAAACAATTTAAATGACATAAATGCTTATTTATTTAAGCTAAACACTGCTATTATCCACTTATATTAAAAGAAGTCGATAAGCTCCCCAAAAAATGCATAACATAACCATTTAATTTTTAATTGATTAATAAGCTTTCCAAAGGGCCCTAACAATGTTGTTTTAATTGATTCCCTGAGGTTTGGGCATTATGGTGGGCCAACCCTACCCGAGTCAAAAATGGGTCAATGCAAAGAATCAGATCAGGCCACGAGCCCATTAAGCCAATGCGTAATTTCGAGGGTATACGGGCCTTAAAATGCCACTAAGTTTACATTCTTTCAGCCCAATACTTCTGGTAAAACAAACATATGTCATGAATTTATGATACTCCATCCGTCCCGCCCGACTTGTCTTGTATTCATTTTCGGGCCGTCCTACCCAATTTATCTTGTTTCCTAAAAAGGAAATAATTACTACACAAACTCCCACTTTCTACACACAATCACCTACTCCTCTACACACAACCACTCACTCACTCACCAAAATATCCGTGGCCAAACAAAACAAGTCGGCTAGGACGGAGGAAGTGTTTAAT
The DNA here is from genome assembly GCA_028984105.1 of Lavandula angustifolia. NCBI lineage: Eukaryota > Viridiplantae > Streptophyta > Magnoliopsida > Lamiales > Lamiaceae > Lavandula > Lavandula angustifolia. The sequence goes on along the minus strand of CM054820.1, from coordinate 1,924,187 downwards.
GTCACGGGATATAAGGTCACTTTCGAACTGTACGGTGCAGTTGTCTATTAAGTTTTGAGAAAAAGTCTAGCACCACATCCACGTTCCACTTACAAATAAAGATAAAAACAAAAATTAATTAATACAGACATAAAACGTTTACATAATATTGTTTCTAGCATCTACTTTATTGTATAGAGGAATTTATAGTCATAGTAAGTAAATTAAAGATAGCATAAGATGTGTATGTACTATACTGTACGACTAACCATATTGTACGAACTATCCTCCATCAACTCCGCAATCTATATACTTTGACACCATAAATGGCTAAATTATAAAAAAGAAATAAGAATTTGTGCTTTTTTAGCTTACCTAACTATACATGATGAAATTAGGCAAATACAAAAGGTCGACATAAAAAGGTATCAACAATAATTATGGAATTTTTTAGGCAAAGTCAACATACGTTATTAAAAGATCAAACAAAAATGTTGTTTACAGAAGTGAGATTTTAGTATAAATATAAGATGGGTTTAGCTTAAAAACAAAAAAAAATCAAGATATAAAGAAGAAGTTTCCAAAATTTATTCATGATCATCTTCAGTGAGTAAATAAATAAATAATGTATATGTTGTTGCTTTTATTGTTGCATTCATAAAACTATCTAACTTGATTCCACTTCAAAAGTGAAAGGAGGAAATAAAATAATGAACCATATATTAATTTATTGGATGTGTATTTAGTAGGAATACCCAAGAATTAAGAACCTAATCATAATCGTTGTAATTTTTATATATAAATTAATTTGATACTTCTGTCCTTTTGCATAAAACATAAAAGAATTATGCATAAAGAATATCCACAACACATCAATCTGAGCCGTCCAAAAAGTAAAAGAAACGTGCAGATTGATTTCTATTTCATATACAAATACAAAATACAAATATTCATACAAGATAAACTCATTATATTTATATACATATGTAATATTCGCGTGTATCATCTTAAAAAATTAATTAATTAATGTTAACGATGCTCAAGTCATGATAGATGTACGTACTTATATAGAACAAAAATAATATACGGCATTATATTTATATAATAATAATTTCTGGCTCAAATCGTCACTATTAGACATATTACAAATACATTAGCTAGCAGTTACTTGCGACGGTGGTTTCATTATACGAACTCCAATTATGAACCCTAGTAGCCGTTTCCTCCGCCAGTATCTGCTCGAGCACCGTCGGCCGGCACGGAACCGTCAGCGCGCCGTTGTGGTCGAAGCCGTATTCCTCCGCCGCCTGCTCCAAGAGCCGCAAGAATGAAGGATGCGTGAGGAAACTCAACGGCACGACGAATCGCCTAAATTCGTCGTCGTCCACCGCGATCACCGCAAAATGCCCTTCTTTAACGTCGGACGGCACTCGGATCTTGCTAGGTCGTTTTCGTCGTCGTCGGAAGAATATTTCTTGCCGGAAAGTAGCCTCTCCATCACTATCTTGAGGCTCAATATGCCGGCATTTTTCTTTCTGCCTTTTGTTATTCTAGTCTTTGCCATGTCGCTCTTTTTATCTCTTTGTTAGAGTCTCTCTCTTCTCTTTCTTTCTATCTCTCTCTCTAGTGTTTGTTTAGTGCTGAATTTTAGGTTTTGATAAGTAGATGTATATATAGTGTCGATGTTCAAAAAAGCAACGTGCACATATATTCTTACTTTTTTAATTAATAGTATTTCAATTGATTTTCAGCTATTTAGAAAAAATTAAAACGACGTCCTTTTGCAACTTTAGACCAGAGTGGCCTCATTAAACTATTACGTCGATTTGAAGCCACTTCTTGTAAAATTGTCACCTCATTAATTAATTAACAAAGAAAAAAATTCATTCTTACCTTCAATTGCAACAAATTGACTATGACCTTTAATAAAAAGATGATTATTACATTCTACGTATACGTCCAACTCAACATTCCAATCATACAAAAAATTAGAATCGAAGCATATCTTGAATTGAAAATTTAAAAAATTTATGCATTAATTCACAAAGTTTTAACGTTTATATTAAATTTGTAAATTTAGCTTGTGATTTATTTCACTGACATCCATTTTAATTTCATGTCAAAATTTTCAATTAAAAAAACTCAAAATTGAATTAAAATTCGAAGATAAGACTCAGAGAAAGAAAGAAATGGTTGGGAGTGTTTAGAAACATGCCACGTAGTGTCATAGTTTGGGACTGTTGCAGTTTATTTTGTTGAAGAGTCTTTCCGCTCGAATAGCGGGTGCGATTTTATTTTTTTTTCAATTTTTTCCGTATGAATTTGATGTGTAAAAATGGGAGACCGATGCATGTGAGGAAGTTTGAGAGGAGCCATGAATTGTCGCTATTTTTAGTTGTCATTTCAGTTGAGGGCCTTTTTATCAAGCAACAAAGGCTGTTTGAGTTTATTTTCTAGTTTTCATATTTCTATTAATGACTTCCTGTCCTTCCATGTCGATATTCTTTGGTTGGCAAACCCTAGATTTATGTTTCACCTATGTTATGTTATGGGGAGTTAATTATTTCTACTTTGCGACAATAATTATAACGATATAATTAATTAATATCCGCACCACCTGATGACATGTACAAATCTCAATCCTTCATAAACATTTATGTGAAGGATATGATTTTTAAAATTTTGAGTGAGATTAATATCTAATTTAACTTATAGTAATAAATAAAATATTAAGACAGTTAAGAGAATTTTCGAGAGAATTCGTAAATGTATGATTAGTAGGCAGAGGAGAGGATACAAAAAGACACGAAGGAAACGTATGTCAATTAGCCACTTGCAGTTATTTCTCTCATCCTATGAATTGTCACTTCACACCAAATTAAACAAGTGATCTTCCCAAATTTAATGACAAAACTAGAAGCTTCGTCCATCAAGATATCTTTATGTTTTGCAAATTGTGCTCGATGTTTTTAATGACGGGAGAAATCCGTAATCGCTAGTAAAAATACTTACTGAACGTAGGACCAGTCCTCAAAAAATTGGGAAAAATAGAGGCCTTGGGTGAAACATAAAAAATGGATCCAACACAAAAATTGAGCCCTAATATACTTGTATATAATTATTTTGTTTAAAAAACAAATGTTTATTTGGTCTTGTAGAACTTGTACATCTCGGTTTTTGGGAAGTCTGTGGTTTCGATACTTGTTAGCTATATTTATTAAAAATAAAATTGGATCCTTAAGAAGTTTGTGGCCTTATGGGGATGGGCTTTCAGCTTATACTCAGAACTGCCCTTAATTAGGCAAACTCTACTTCTATACAATAAACTACGAACCGACCATAAAAAAATATTCTAAACTCGATGTCATTGATTTCCCTAGTTTCATGGTATGTTCACTCTTGTGGGTAGAGTAATTATGCTACTTACCCAAATTTAATAGTGAGAATATTTATATTGTTTTTCATTTTCATTTTAGAATAATCAGGAATATTTCTTCAAAATTATCGTATGTCGCAATTTCTAAATGGAGCCCAGCAGCTAAGATATTAATTTCTCGTGTTTTATGGGCGAAATATATGCACCGCGAGGCTTTTATATTTATATGTAACATTTATATTATATATTACGTAGACAAATGATATACAATGATTAGTCTAGGCTAGCTAGCTAGTGATGGAGACTTTCATTCTCCTTGGAATGAAATTAGGGTTGTGATGAAAAGCATCTCGTCCCCACTTTATGCAAACATTATATCACAACTCACAAGTCAAAAGTTGGAAATTAAGTATTTGAAACCTTAATTTGAATTTTTAATCAATTTAAGTGCTAATGTAAAGATTATTGTTGGGCATACATGTTAAATGTAATCGATAATATGTAATATAACTTTTTCTATATGTTTAAAGAATCTCAGAGTTATTGATAGAGACATACATATGTCCCCTTGGGATAGCATAGCGGTGAAGGTAGGTGGTCCGGGACCGATAGGTCATGGGTTCAATTCCCACTGGACACGTTATGTGTGAGTCATGCCCAACTTTGGACATTTTAAAAATTGAATTGAATGTTTCGACTTTCGAGGTTTATATTTATTACCAATCACAAACTAATACTACTAGTGGAAATAGGCAGTGTTGGCCAAAGTCAAAAAAAAGAAAACAAATTTAGCCTACTTCTATAAAAAAAAATACATATCTAGCTATTTTGTCCTTTTGTGGCGCAGAGTGTCAGGGGCCGATGGAGGGCCGATGGAGATCGGCCCTCAACATGTTATTTAAAAAAAAAAAAAAAAAATCTGACTGATGGCCGATGGCCATCGGCCAAAATTTGAAATTTTTTTTGAGGGCCGACGGCCCTATGTTGAAAAAAAAAATTATACTTTTTTAAGGGCCGATGGTCCCTGCCTTTTTTTTTTAATGGCCTAAACTAAATTTAAAAAAAACAAAAAAAATTTTAATTTTTTTGAGGGCGGATGGCCCTCTGTTTAACATATAATTTTTTTTTTTTTATGACCCTGCCTATTTTTTTTTTTTTTAATGGTCTAAACTAAATTATAAAAAAATAAAAAGTTTTTTAATTTTTTTTTAGGGCCGATGGCCCTCTGCTTAAGAAAAAAAAAAAAGTTTTTAAAATTTTTTTTGAGGGCCGATGCCCTCCTGCTTAACCCCTTTTTTTTTTTTTTTTTTTTCAGGAATTATGGAGGGCCTATGGATTCCATCGGCCCTCCATCGGCCCTCCATCGGCCTTCCCATCGGCCCCGCCGTATAAGGACAAAATGGCTATATTTGTGTTTTTTTTTTTGTGATGGGCTATATATGTATGTATATATGTACTGTGTGGCTACAGTTAAAAATGCCCCATACTACTATTGTGTTATTTCTAAAAGGTACCTTGGTCATTGTGCGCTCCAAAAAGTTTGAGTCGTCTATGTGATTATTAAGTTTATTTTTTAACAAAATTATTATTTTATTTCTTAAAGATTGTTGATTTCACTTTCCTCTATTTCGAAGTTGCAATGTTCACTTCCCTTAATTTATAAATCTGAATCTACACATAATTACGTAGTGTTCAATATATATATCCCATTGCATAAGCAGTTAATGTAGCGACTGACCACAGCCAAGCCTCCAATGATTGAGGTCAGTTCTAGCTCGCTCTTCCCAGAAATTATGTATATCCATCCAGCCAAGGTAAGTTTTGATTAAGATATTTTCTTTTTACTCATTTTCATTATTGCTAGTAAAAAAAAATGATAACAGGGAAATAATTTACAATTAAGGTCATTGTCATACTCTTAATTAGCCAGGAAAATCATAATTATTTAGGATTTCACATTTGAGTATTGGAGTTCATTATTCTAATAATTATGACTTATGAGTAATGTAGACTTCGTGAAATACTATATTTTAGTGGCATCATCATATGATATATATACCATGCATCACACGGAAATGTTATTTATGCATTTTGGTCATACTTTTTGTAATTCGTAACTATGGTTTTAAAAAATTTACAATTTGTCACGATCATTAATTTGCTCGAAATCTTATTCACCTACAACCTTCGAATCAATATATATATAGTTGAGATCGATCACATACGTAGTAAGATGAGAAATTAAGAATACAATTAAACTTCTATAAAGTAATATTCGATGTAATAATCTCACTAAGATAATAATTTTTTTCGGTCCCGATGTAGGTCGTTGCACTAAAATAATGTTCGATAAAGTAATAATCTCGTTAAATGAATATTTTTTCTCGGTCCCAAGATTATTACTTTATCGAAGTTTAACTGTATTGTTAAATTTTTCTTCGTATACGTTTGATAAAATCTAGTATTCCTCCGTAGTATTCTATTATTAGAACAATCTCAGATTAAATATAAAGAATTACCATGATTAATTATAACAATAATGCTAAAACAGAATATATGCAATTTATGTATGTGTAGTGGGTGTTTGGAACAGCTTTTTGTAAGCTGCTTCAGCTTTAAGCTGGTGTGGAGGTGTTTGGGACTCCCAGAACTAAAGCCGAGATTCTCTAAAATTGGGTTGAAAATAGAGAATCTGCTTGAAGCTCGCTCCACCCCAGCCTTTTCGAACTTTATAAGCTTATGCGTTTTTCGGACCAAACTACCCCTAATAATTTTATCTAATTCTAGAATTATCCCTAATCATAATACTTTGTGAGGATACATTTTTATCACATCCGCCGCATCTCTTCTCTTCTCTCTCTCAATTCTTCATAAAATTTATGGAGAAATTTTTATATATTTTGTTTGTATGATTAATTTATACAAATAAATAATATTTAACATATAAATATATACTATATTTATTATGAAACAATTTTATAATATATATAATATTTAGATTAATTTAGTATTTTATAGTATTAGATTGAAATTGTAAGCAAAAAATAAATATTGAATAACAATTATTTCTTAATTTTATTATTTATTATAAATAATAATTAGTAATACTAAGGGCAAAACAGACATTTCTTTTAAAAAGTAATAATAAGCTACTTCTATCAGCAGTATTCCCAAACACTATTTTCCCCACTTTCAAAGACTTTCAAAGACTTATTTCCAAACACTAACTGATTTTAAAAAAAGTCGCTTTGAAGCAGCTTTCAAAGACTTATCAATAAAACTTTCAAATCTCCAAACACCCCCTGTAATAATTGGGCACATGAGTATATGGGCAAATGCAGAAACCGGCCATGCCGTGCATGTGTTAATATCATGTCAGTGCAAGAACGGTCACTTTCTTCTCTGTACTTGTCATTATTTCTTCATCATATAGCGTTGTACATAAACAAACTACGGCGATGTCTTTTAATATGGATATATATAAGGACTGGATTATGTGCGAACCGATATTATTGATGTCATGAATCGACGAGCTGATCCAAATGTATAATAATTGATATTGACGTATTTACTTTTATCATGATCTAATTTTAAGAGATCGGTTTATAATTGATTGACAAGGAACGATGATAATGTTGAATTCTCATGAAATTAATATTTGTTGGAAAATTAATAGGAGTCATGCACTTTATGATTCATTTATATGACCTAAAAAGAATGGTTTTATCCATTTTTGTTCCCTCGAATTATTCTAGAGCCAAAATTGGCTATCAAACGTAAAACCTAGCTAATTCATCATGAATACTAAAGAAAATCACTTCGAATTGTTGATTAATAGTTAGACATGGATGTATTTATTAACTCTATTCCTCTCTAACGGAATATGATCAAATGATAAAGTCATTATTAAGAAAAAGATGGCTTTTCTCGAATGAAATGAAAATCGAATCCCCTATTAAGATAAAGTGTGTGATCAAATCCTTAATAATCGACAAATCCTCTAGATTGCGTTTTATCAACGTACATCTACCGTGTATATTGAACTAAAACACGATAATATGTATTTACGAAATACGATACGAGAATATATGATGACATAAGTTCCACGTGGCAGGCCAGCTAGCCAAGAAAGACTGAAAAAGTGAAGTAAAACCCCAGGGTTGTAATGCCAAATAATATGATGCAGACATTAAGTTTTGCAACATCATACCCTATATATGAGCTGGAAAGGGCAAAAAGTGCACAAAAGTTGAATCTCAATTAATTCCAGATATAAATCAGTCTCCAAAATGGGAAACACATATAGTGAAGCAGCCATTTTCTGAGCAATAAGGAGACTTAATGCGGTCAGTATTTTATACAAATATATAATATATATTATGGGTCGATATAATATATAAGTAGGAGTATATGAACACAATCATAAAATGATTACAGCATATAAGTAGGACCTAAATTTAGTGGATACTACCTGATGAACATGGCAAACACGAAGGGACAATTTTTTTTCTTTTTTTCCTCCATGCATGTGAGCTAGGGTTTAAGCATGGTTTCACCAATTCTTCGTTTTAATTTCGTAACAAATTATATTGTCCTTCTGCTGATGATTAATTAATACTAATGATTACTTAATTGGTATCAACTGCTCAGTTACTTTCAGAAGTTGGTTCTGATTTTATGGATTCGAACATGTATTAGTTCATGAATTTGGCTCTAGATAGTCTTTATTCATGTATATTCATCGAACCCTATTTTTCTTAGATCAGGCACCTAACTTGGGGTTATAGTTTCAGAGGATCCAACTATAGCAAGCACTTTTTTTTTCCGTACGACGAGTGAAATTTAAATCCGTAATCTTGTCAAATTAGATCACTTAGGGGGTGTTTGCAATAGCTTAAACTTTTTTTAAGTGCTTAAATTAAGGAGAAGTTGGTAAAAGTGGCTTATTAGAGAATTTGGGGTGTGTTTGCAAAAACTGCTTAAAAGAAGAAAAAGTTGAAAAAATAGTGTTTGCAAAATTTATACTGTAGTAGCTTATTTTAAGATTTATAAGTAAGATGTCAAATCATAACTTATCCGAAATTACAAATATACCATTAAGTTGGAGAAGTTGGTTAAAACCAACTTAACCAACTTCAACTTATTCAACTTAAATGTAGAGAATTTTGAAGAATTTAAGTTGTTGAAAACTCTCAAAATCAACTTCTCCTTAAATTAAGTTATAAGTTAAAAAATTTAAGGGATTGCAAACACCCCCTTAATGAGCTTGTGAGTCTTATCAACTCAAGCTTGAATCATATATATTAACGAGTTCATTTGACGGTCTTGATTATTGAGTCGACATCTAAATAACTCGCGGTTTATTTGACTTGTTTACAACCCTATAAGGTCCACATCAATCTCTCTATTAAAATTCATCTTGACTGGAACTATAATAGATAGTGAAAGAAGGCGTTGATGTAAAAACAAATTGAGACCTACGTTGTGTGCTTCGTATAGAACACAGTACAGCTGCACGGATGCTAAGTCCATTCGTCAACCTCCGATGGACCCTTACTAGCATATTAAATGCATGTTACTCCTCCATTATTCAGATATTTCGAAATTGAATTCACTCAAATGTCAACTCAAATCATCTCTTAGGTACTACGAGTTTATTATATATACGAACGCTGACATTTAACCAAACATAAATACTTCATTAATGTTGCAGCCATCTGCAGAAATCTGTCAAGGACGAAAAAATGACAATTAAAACACGACATTTACAAGTACAAGAAGTACACAGCTGGTTAACAGTTGTATGTCAGAACAAGCGCCTCTCTCCAACTATCTATCAATAAATTTGTATTGGCAATGGTATATGCTATGTATACAGGAAAATGAGCAGCAAAATCGCCAACGGTATATGTGATTAAGAGGAGAGGCTCCTGCAAGTTGAACGAAGCCAGAACAACACTTACAAAGGTTGCTTTAATTGTTGCATTTTATAAACAGAGCAGGCTATAGAAAACCAAAGGTATGAAGGCGTTATCGAGTTGTGCCGTGTAGGCCTCCAACAGCCCACTGATGGTCACTGCAACAATCAACGAAAACCAGTGCTGCAAAACACATGTTAAACTGGGATCGGAATAACACTAGACAATGCAAGACATATACACAAAACGCATGCACACAAAATGAACACACACAGAGACACAAAGAGAGTGCGAGAAAGAGAGAGAGAGAGAGAGAGAGAGAGAGAGAGAGAGAGAGAGAGACCATAGTGAAAATGTAACCAGTTGCGGCTAAAAGTGGAAGTAGAATAAAACAAACTACAAGAACCGAAGCGATGCCAGCAGCAGTGCCTTCAATTGTTTTTTCTGGAAAAAAGAGAAATCATATGAGTTGATATAGAAGAGTACAATGTGTTGCAGTGAAGAGGAATAGGAGATAAAGAAAGTACTTCCAGTCTTGCTCCAGCGAAGAACTCCATACTTGTGCCCCACCATAGATGCCTGATATCGACATAAATGAAATATTTAGCACAACCAAAAGCGTTTTGTAGCGAACTTGGCCGCCTTAGTTACTCAAAAATTGAAGCAACTTCTTAAGATTTATTTTTTGTGTTTTGTTATTTTTTGTTACAAGTGAAATATTTTCCAAGAACCTTAGCAATGAGAATATTTTACATATAACTAAACAGCTTATGGTTTGTCCACCGGGGCAATGACCTAGTATACTTCTAAGATGGATGAAAATAAGCTTAGACACTCTACATGAGTGAAACTGGAGGGCAACTGTTGTGATCAGTATAACCACATGATCAATGACTTGCATGAGGAAGCAGGCAATTCACTTGATCTCATGTATCATTGTGAAGAAGCAAATTGCTTCTCAAGTTATAAAAACAAATCAAAGATCATGGGAAAAATAATCAACAGACAGAACAGAACACCAGAGTTTACCATTGTATCTCCAATGCCAAGACTCAGAATTCCAGCAAATGGTCCGAGAGGTCGATCAGTCGAACCAGGAGACAGCCAAATAGGAATTGCACATCCCAACAACAGTGAGAAGTGGCTGAATAGAAAGATGAGGCACAATAAGTCAATTGATACTTCGGAACTGTGTGGTATAGAGCAAGATATATGTTCAGTGCAGGCAAGAATCGAACACCTGATAACAAGAATATCAGAATCACGGTGATCCGTAAAAGCATTCATGAATTGATGGAGTAGATGACCTAGTGGCCAGATTCTCCATGTCTGTACAGTAAAATCAAAATTATAAAAAGTAAGGAAATGAATGTGAATAAATGAAAAAAAAAGCATTAATCACAATAAGCCAGAGGACCAACAGATCCCCCCAAAAATGCAAATAGACTTGTATTCCTCCTTTGCTTAAAAGGGGTCTAGGGTGACAAAAAATACAGATTTGAAAAATAAATAGTGGTTACATAACTCAAAAACACTCTCATAGTCAAATATACACTGAATTGTTACAAGATGTGGAAGGACTTTTTGATGTTTATGATTTACAACCCAATATTTCCTTTTTGAGATAAAGACAAATCAATATTTCTAATTTCCAAGATGACGACATCTTCATGATTTCAATACAAATGCTCAGAGAAAATGAATACGAAAGTAGAAAGATCAAATGTGACAAAATAATTTGATGTCATAACTCACAACCAATAATTTGATGTCATAACTCACAACCAAATGTGAAAGAGTCATATAAATGTTTCTCGTATGTCCTTGCACACTCCATGCACCATAATCAAACAAGTCACAGTCAAACATCTTACAAATTTAAATGAACAAATTGGTTGCATGGCAGTATATCTAATTAATCACTGCTTTACCGTATCTAAAGTGAGATATTGCAACTAAGGGTTCCTTTACGACTTATGTATTACCCTTAAAAAAAAATCCAATACAAAGAACAATAGCAACAAATCATGAGTTCCCTACAGGCTACAACTAGAAGTTTATCTATTACTACCCATAAGCAAAAATTACACTAACTACAGAACTCCATTATAGGATTCCACTTAATTCACGTAATATTGGTACGAAGAATAAAATCCAAGACACTGCGAAAAAGAATAGTTTCTTTATAGGACTTACACGAATAGTTTCCAACAGGAGAAAAATTGCCAAAGCTGCACCAAAAGCAAGATCAAGAAACTTTGGCTGAAAAAAAAAAGCCATATCCATTAGCATCAATTAATTAAAGCAAAAAAAGAAATGCTGACAATGAGTGTAAATCTATTTTTGAAACTCAAAGCACCTGGAATATAAGGGCAGGAACAAAAATTGCAACAGCCATCAGATGATAATACTTGCGAAGAAGTATTCTCTCAGTCTTACTGTTCTTTGATATGCTATAAAACCGTCTAACAGACACAGATATAATTACCAACCAGTAGACGCATAGAGTAAGTCTCTTGAGTGGTGCAGATAAAACGAAATCAGTGACCCTGATTAAAAGAAAGTTGGAGGGCAAAATATTAATACTGAAGCTAGTAACATAAGCAAATACTTGCAAATATCCACTGACATAATAAATAGTGAATAAATAAAGGTAGCATCTTTACCAAAAGGTCAAGGTTACGACACATGTTCTATCAAGTATTTTTTTTAAAAAAAATCATGTCTCAGTAATTGCTGGAGATATTATTGGTCTTTCCTTTAAACAAATTTGGAAAATAAAATAGCTAAGTATATTATCAGAAAGTTCAGAAGATCAATACTTCAGTAGATATGGTTTCTCAACAGTTATAGACTTTACCATTGCCAACATGAGGATGACCATTATCAACGTAAAATTTAACAAGCAATGTTATGGAAACATATTTAATATCATGTCTCGGGTTATCTATACAAGGACCTTTTCTTCCAGAAAGAGAATGGTTAATAATATGTAGCTTTTAGAAAATTGACTTCAAAGTACAGTAGAAACAAGGACCTCTCTACCATCGAAAAAATTGATCCTTAATTGAAATGAAACCTACAGAGAGTTCAAGTAAAGTAGAGTTAGCTACAGGTCAGTTAACCTACTCAAAAGAGTCAACAAAGTTAAACTTTTTAGCAGTCCATATGTTACAAACATTGAACATGCCACTTTGAAAACAATTAAGGACGAGCACAAGGGAAGTTAGTTTACCTATTTGAATGTGTGAGTGTGAACATGTTTTCACCAATCATACAATATTTTTTAAGAGATATATACTCTGCTTATGCCTTACAATAAACTACTAATCACTTATTCACTACATATTGGTGTTCCAAAACAAATTCATTAAATCAAGTGTAACCTATATCCTTGTTCAGTCTTGTTTATTTTCAATGACTTTATTATGTAGGAGAGAAAGCAGAATGGTGTTGAACACTTGAACCCAAAATCATAGATCACCTACCATAAAAATGGATGCATGTGGAAAGCATACACAAATTGCATCCATGATGGGACAACCACTATCAACATAAGAATGAGTAACGCATAGAAAACAAGGGATCTTTTCATCTCATGGTTTCCCAGGTATTTGTTGCTTTCCGAGCTAAAACAGTTTTCCCACATTCGGAGAATATATTTATAAACCAAGGGAAATAGAAGAAGACCAGAAATCATCCCCTGCATCAAGGAAGTAAAAGAATTGCTAATGAAAAAATTAAAAGATTGAAACATTACACCAACTTCACTGCGCACAAACTAACATACTACTGCTGCAGTTGAGATTCCGATAATAATACCTGAATAATGGTGCTTATCTCATTTCTGCTAATCCCATTTTGAATGGATAGTGCCTTGGATGATGCCAAATAAGGGATCTGCTTGATACAGACTTTGATCAGTCAAAAACAAATTAACTGGTTATCTTATGACCATGCATTAGGGGAACTAAAGATGGTGAAACCAACTTTTGAAGCAGTATATGCTATCATGTCCCCAAAATAGATTACAAGTCCAGTAGTCACTAGAAGAGATTCTCCTGCCAAGAGAAAAGCATGAAATTGCTGATAAGACAATTACAAACTCTTTCTCATACAAACACACGCAACACATGCACACAAAAAAATAAATGAATAGTCACGAGAGCACACTCTCAAGTTCTTCTGCCTTCCATCCAAGCATTATCACAGGTTTTCTTATATTGAGATTTTATCATTAGTTGACAAGCTTGCACGCGCAAAAATTAGCAATTAAATAAGCTACCTATAGAAGCACATGCTGGAAATGTTTCAAGGATCTTTCTAATTAGTACCACTGCTGCCCATCCATGGCCGAGCACCCATAATGATATCAATGCTGGAGAACAGCCTGCAAAAGAGAGCAAGCCCAAATGTAGAAGAAGTTGACGCATGTATACAGATTTGTGCCTCAAACTCCAAATGGTCCAAGTAATAATGGAATAAGTGTGATTATAGAAGATTTATTTACTTACCACCATATGTTTTCGCAGATAAAGATACCAAGCCAGATCCAACAAGCAATATTATGCAAATAGAACTATATATTGAGTTCCTGTTGGAGAGAGAGTGGATGGAATTGATCTTGCCCTGACGTTGACAAACAAGGGAAAGGAAAAATAGCACAGCAACACAACTGGATGATATAGCCCAGTACTGCAACTTGAGATATTCCAAATCTGGACAAGGATGATTCAAAAGGAATCAATTCCAGCTGATCATTCAACTAACTGTATTTCAGGGAAAAACTGAACCAATAGATGATATTTGTATCATTTAAACAGGAAAAGATAGAGGTGACTCAGAATTGCACACTACATTTTAGGAAGCATCTCCCACTCACTCATAAGGTTTGGTCTAAGCTTATTTTCCTCAGGAACGACAATAATTTAATCTGCAAAACCATCCCAAATTGCGGGAAAAAAAGGAAAAAGGATAGGTAGACTCTCCTCCACACGCATAGGATTTGATCTATGTGTATTTCCTTATCAGTTACAATAATTCAATTTCCAAAACCATCCATAATTGCACAAAAGAAAAAGCAAAGGAACAGGTAGAATTCCTCCCTCACTCACCCCTACAACACATTCCATCCCTCAACCACCAACCGCCAAACAGATAAATGAGGGAAAGGAAAAGAGCGTAAAGTTCAGGTACAACTGCTCAGCCGGACCCATTGCATAACTAAGAGTATATTCCAGGTGATCTCTAGCAGAAGCGGGTAGAATTAAGACCTATAAACCCAAATGAGTAAGAAATCAAAATCCCAAACTTCACTAACGAGGAAACTAAGAATAAAATGGCTTTGCTGCTTTAAAAAAATGTATCATTTTTAATGCAACTTGAAAGCGGAAATTATGCATTTAACTCCCACTCATAGCCTCCGTGTTTTTGGATATAGCATGAATAGATTTAAGAGGCATCAGATGGTAATGGAAAAGGCCATAACACAAAATTCGACCCCCCAAAAGAGAACAAAAGTAAGAAAAAGATAAATCTATCAGTTACAAGTTAGCATTACAAAGCATACCTTCAATTCCAATTTCTTTTAATGACTTCAATCTGAAAGTTTGTATCATCATGGAGACAAGGAGACCAGGCAGTGTGACCGCACCCAACATAACTCCAGAAGATGCTCCAGGCCTGTTACCAATCTTTTCCAGGTCAATTTCCAATAAAAATTGATCGAAATAAGCTTTTCATGAAGAGCATCGTAGTAATCATGAAACTAGTCTCCCTAACTTCAGAATTCGCTCCGTTTAGATCCATTATAGTGCAACAGCCTTCCAGGCAGTGTCTATATAAATCAACAACAGCAACCTATACAGTTCAGAACACGCTCACATACAGATGGCAAAAACAAGCACGAAACAACTCATCAAAAAGAAAAATGTCAATCTTAACATAACTTCATCATAATTTAATCCCAGTGCATGATCGAAACCAAATCATCATATCCTTCCACAATATAGCCAACGGATCAACCAAGCAAAACAGCCAAAAACTGAACTCAAACTAACAGGAAAATAGCCGAACAAATTTCATCTCAATTCAAAACGATAACAGCCCCCTACGAATCGAAATAACTTAAAATTAACCTTGTTCTAAAGAACAGAGCAAGCGGGTTGGAGGCGCCATCCACGGAGATCTCAACTGAGAGAGCGAAAATCGAGAGGAGAGACAGCGAAAATGCTTCGGGCAGGAGAGCAAGAGGAACGGAGAAGAGAATTCTAACAACATAGAGAAGCACTACCGCCCTCTCGCCGTTGAGCTGCCGCAACAGCGACGGCGCCATGATTTTCCCGCCGGGAATTTCTTCCGATCCGATGCGGATTCCGAGCGGTGATACCAGCGCCCAAAGATTTTTTTCTGGAGCGGACAAAAAAATGGGAGGTTTTTGGGGAAATAGAGAGATGGATTTCGCGCGGGTGAGGATTTTGTTATGGTTCCAGCCAGCCGTTGGATTCACGCAACTTCGTGCCGATGAACTGAACACTACTCTATTTTTCACGATAAGTATAAAATTATGAAAAAGGTAACTACTGCTAATACTTGGTAACCTAACATTTATTTATGGAATTATTTTAATGTGTGCATTGATTCCGGCGTATACGCTTGATTAATATTAGTAGTTTTTTAATTAATTAATTAATTTACGATATGCATGATTTAACAATTAACATGCATTAATCTAACCGTTCTAATTCTAATGTATATGCATTTAATTAATTTAGTAGCCTTTTCAATACAATTAAATAAATTATTAAAATTCATTATTTCGTATAAGTTGATGGATCAGTTATACCGCATGTAAGCACAGTAGGGTATGGTAAATTATAGTACTAAAATATCATTAAAAAATATTAGTTATCTTGATAGAGTTTTGAAATCTCAACTATGATGTATTACGGGTCGTTCATTTTTCTTAAATTGTTGTAAATGTTAAGTGATTAAACATTCGGATTTTAAAACTTTGTAATATTTCGGTGAGGATTTTTTATTCTATTTTTTGTATTTCAGTCCATATTTCATCAATGGAATAATGACACATATATTTTTTTTAATTAGTATTTACTTTTGTTTGGATTTCTCATTTCAAGGGAATAATTATTTTAAGTAAAAAGAACACACGTAAATATTCCATTTGTGAAATATGAGATGATACACAAAAATAGAATAGAAGATTTTGAATGACAATATTTTAGACAACAAATTCAGATTATCAACGTAATTTGTACTGTCGATGCATAACCTTTTACACCGACAAAATCGTGTCAATTCATTATTTTTAATATGTTGATGCATCTATTATTAATTAATAATATATAGAGAGAGAGAGAGACATACCCAGTAAAATACGTGTATAGGTTGTAAGACATTATTTTGAAAATGATATGCATCTATTTACAATACATATATGAATTAAAAATTAATGGAGATTTTAAAATATGATCCGATATAATTGATCATATTGAAAATATCTTTAAAATATAAAATAATAAATAATTTACACTCTTAATCTTATTATGAAATGGTTTCGATAAAATATTCTAGAATATTTGGTATACTAATACTTATATATTTTACATATAATGTTAAAAATGTAAAGTTACATAATTCATGCATAAAAAATGTAGACTCCATTCAAAATTTTATAACATTATGTATACTTCATATAAGTATGGTTTTCTACCGTATCCCAACCCTAGACATGCCCATTTTCAAACCAAAACCGGCTCAAACCGAGTTTTAAACCGGAACCGAAACCGGCATAAACATAACCGTCTTGAACCGTAAACCGTCTGTTTGCGGTTCGGTTCCGGTTTATTCTTTTTTAAATCGTGAAATCGTCGATTTCAAACCGGGTGAAACCGACAATTTCACCTATTAAAATTATCAAAGATCAGATATCTAATGAATTAGATAAATGAGTTTTAAATTAAAACCATTATTGAAGATCTAAATCTTCTAATTTTTACTTATATTTAAAACAAATTATTCATTTAAAATACAAAAATTCTACCAATTGTGATATTTTAAAGTAGTATACAAAATGATAAAGTATTATTCTGTATTTAATTTATTTGCAAATGGATACTATCATTCCCAAAAATTACATATGGGATAAAAGTTATTCAAATTTTATCACTTAAAAACTTAGAATATCAAATATTGTTTAATAATTACTACACGATGAAGAATCGAAAACAATGACATAAAATTTATTTCTAAAGCGATGATGATAATAAAGAATCAACAATAAGATTGTATTAATATATTTAATTGTTCAATACTTTCATGAGATTGTACAATTTTAATTATAATTTATTACTGACTTGATTCTAAATCAAAAAATGTATTTTTTTAAATTAATAAAAAAATATTTCAGTAATTAAAAAATAAAATTTATGAAAACCGTTAAACCGGTAAACTGAAATCGGAGCCGGCGGTTTCAAATCGGAACCGTCAACCGTCTACATGCGGTTCAATTTAGGTTTCAATTTTTGGCAAACCGTAATCGACGGTTTCAAACCGTAACCGTAACCGGAACTGGAAATGGGCATGTCTGCCCCACCCTGGTTGGATATAAATAGGTATACTAAATTAAATTAGGTTATGAATTTTAAAAATGAAAGATCTTCAACGTAATTTAAGTTATAATTTTCTATGTTGATTTGACTTAGAATTAAGATGGTAGTATTAGATTATACTCCATCTGTCTCATAAATTTATCTCATTTTTTTTGGACTGTTCTATAAATTTTGTCCTGTTACTTAAATAACAATATTCATAAATTTACACAAAACTAATAACTCTTCTTAATAACCGCGTCGAAAAAAAAACAAAATAAGATCTACGGAAAGAAGGAAATATTTGTTATAAATCTTTAATTCCTTATGTATGTTGAAATCTGTCTATATATTAATATGAAATTCTTAGTCTAAATTAGTTTTTATTACTAATATAAGCCTTTCTTCTCAAAGATGGATTCATGATTTCGAGTTCGGGTGAAGTGATAATATGACCTTATGTTCAGGGTTTTTGGACAATGAACTTCTATTTAAAACTAATTGTACTTAGAACTTGTTTATAAATTATAACTATTATACTATTCGTTTATAAATAGTTATTGTTTTCTTGTTAAACTTTTATTTTAGAGCTATTTGAACCAACTAATTACATTCAAAAACTGACTGTAGTAACCGAAGGTATAGAGATGATTCCTGGACCCCGTACATAAATAAACTCACAGATACATTTCCCTAACTAAATACTCCAGCCATTTCTATTTTACATGTTCATTTACTTTTTCACATAAATTAAAAAAATTAATGATATGAAATGTTGGTATTAGAATTTAAATAAATTAAAATAAATTATGTTTGCTTTATATAAGTTGGATAAAATAATTTTTTTTAAATTATCATATTAATTAGATCTATTAAAATTTGTGAAAAATTTAATTAGATACAAAAAAATTATTAATAGATATAGACAGACTGAAAATATGAGAGTAGGCATATACTTCCTCCGTCCCATTATTTATGTCCCATTGGGATTGGACACGGTAATTAAGATAGTGGAGGTAAAGGTGTAAAGTTGTGGTGTAAAAGTATAAAGGGGTGGGATCCACTTGCTTAGATTGATTGTTGTCCACTCATTTATTTTCTTATTTGGTATGGAATATAAATAATGGGACAACCAAAAAAGGCAAATGAGACATTAATAATGGGACGGAGGGAATATATATTAGGAGGGAGTGAGTAAATTTTTTAAGCGGTCAAAATCCAAAATTAATTAGGAAAAACAAAAAGAGAACTAGTACCTATATATACACACCAATTTATACTGAGTCCGGCGGTAAAATGCCCATTTAGAAAAAGACAAACACATTTATACTCAATTCTTATATTTAACTACACTATATACCAAAGAAGACGAAAATACCCTTAGTATGGGATGGTCCGATCACGTGAACAGAGGGTCCGATCAGGGTCCGACCGGTCGGACACGCCCGACCAAGGGTCGATCACTACTTGAATAGTGGGCATGATCGGTCATGCCCTATCACAAGGCCATGATCGGTCATGCCCTATCACAAGGCCGATCACTATCAGGCCATGATCGGGCATGTCCGATCGATCGGACACATCGATATGGTCCGATCACGGTCCGATGCCTGACATTTTTAGGTGAGAGAAGTAAAAAAGTGAGGGTATTTTAGTAAATTTGGGTATATAATGGATAATTTTTATAAAGTTGATTAATTTTGTAGTTGTAATAGTCAAATAGGGTATATTGATATATTCCTACATTTATACTCGCTCACTTTAACAGATCTGCAATTCACTGCTTCCTTTCTTAACCAACAGTAAATTCGGCACGCTTCTCCAAATTCTACCAAAGAACAATTCTCAGATTGCCGGAGCAATGAGTAACCAAGCTGAGTCGTCCGATTCGTAAGTTTCACCCTAATTATTGTTGCTTCTGAGTCCGAGTGTCTCTCTCGGTTTCCTTTTTTTTGGCTTTAGAAGTAACCGTCGCAGGAAATTGAAGATTTTGTTCTTGTTTTGAGCAGGAAAGGTGGGAAGAAGGACTTCGCAACCGCGATATTGGAGAGGAAAAAGGCGGCAAATCGCCTCGTCGTCGATGAGGCGGTCAACGACGACAACTCGGTTGTCTCCCTACATCCCTCCACGATGGAGAAGCTCCAGCTTTTCCGTGGGGACACTGTTTTGCTTAAGGTTTTTACTTTCAATTCCAGAAGTTTTCAAAATTAATTGATGGGAGCAAGGGTTAGGGTTTCTTGTTTAGAATGTCTTTTTGGTTTGTTTTTTTTCGGGTGATTATAAGATTGTGGACTGACAGAATTTGCTTGATGAATTATGTATAAGAATTTTTTTTATAATGTGGAACGCCAGATTAATTTGAAGAGTGTCTTTTTGATAATTTGGCCGATTAGGGTGTATCTGTTGATCATTGGAGTAATTATGTCTTCAAAGTGAGTCATTTAATTGAATAAGGTTTTCTTGGAAAAACTTGACAAATATTTTTTGGTTTGTACCACAAATGCGTGCACTGTTACCTATTGAAGCAATATTTTTGATCGGGCTGGCACTAGAAATCATATTTTCTAAGATCCTGGGAGCTACATATGTTTGAAAGCTACATTCTATGTTGATGTTCTCATAGTCATTATGTGAAGGCCATAAAGCATGTAATACGTTGGATGTATATATTTGCTGTTTATTTTTGTATTAAACTTTATGTATACAAAATATTACAATAATGCATTAAGACTTGAACTGTCTTGTTATCTTGGGTTTCTAGGGGAAAAAAAGAAAAGATACTGTGTGCATCGCCCTTGCAGATGATGCATGTGAAGAGCCAAAGATTCGGATGAACAAAGTTGTTAGGACAAATTTGAGGGTTCGGCTTGGGGATGTCGTATCGGTGCACCAATGTCCAGATGTTAAATATGGAAAGCGTGTGCACATACTCCCCTTGGATGATACTATAGAGGGTCTCACTGGGGATCTTTTCGATGTTTATCTCAAACGTAAGCCCTTAAAATCTTGACAGCTTTCATCCATATTTTTCTTGTCCAAGGCATTTGAAAACAATTGTAATATTTTAATATGGCCTTTGCAGCTTACTTTCTGGAGTAGTATCGCCCTGTAAGGAAAGGAGACCATTTTCTCGTGAGAGGTGGGATGAGGAGCGTTGAATTTAAAGTCGTTGAGACTGACCCCGGGGAATATTGTGTTGTGGCCCCTGATACTGAGATCTTCTGCGAAGGGGAACCTGTCAGGAGAGAGGATGAAGATAGGCTAGATGAAGTTGGCTATGACGATGTTGGTGGCGTTCGGAAGCAGATGGCTCAGATTCGTGAATTAGTGGAGTTGCCTTTGAGACATCCTCAACTGTTCAAATCTATTGGTGTAAAGCCCCCAAAAGGGATTTTACTTTACGGACCCCCAGGGTCTGGAAAGACTTTAATTGCGCGAGCTGTTGCTAATGAAACGGGTGCTTTCTTCTTTTTGATTAATGGCCCAGAAATTATGTCTAAATTGGCCGGTGAGAGTGAGAGTAATCTAAGAAAGGCATTTGAGGAGGCTGAGAAGAATGCCCCATCTATTATTTTTATTGATGAAATAGACTCGATAGCTCCTAAGAGAGAGAAAACAAATGGCGAAGTTGAGAGGAGGATTGTTTCTCAACTCTTGACTCTCATGGATGGTTTGAAATCCCGAGCGCATGTTATTGTTATGGGTGCAACGAACAGGCCAAATAGCATTGACCCCGCTCTTAGAAGGTTTGGTAGGTTTGATAGAGAGATTGACATTGGTGTTCCTGATGAAGTTGGACGGCTGGAAGTTCTTAGGATTCATACCAAGAACATGAAACTATCAGAAGATGTATGTCCCGCACCTCTAACTTATAATGTACTCATGCTCATTGATCATTCTGTTGATACTAATGAGTAATTTAATGGATTCGCAGGTTGATTTAGAAAGAATATCAAAAGACACCCATGGCTATGTTGGTGCAGACCTTGCAGCTCTATGCACCGAAGCTGCGCTGCAGTGCATCAGAGAGAAAATGGATGTTATTGATTTGGAAGATGATTCGATTGATGCGGAGATACTAAACTCCATGGCTGTATCAAATGAGCACTTCCATACTGCTCTAGGAACAAGCAATCCTTCTGCTCTACGGGAGACAGTAAGTGTACCTTTATCTCTAGATTATACCATTCATTTTCTTTTGATATTTATTCACATCATATTATGTAAATTATTGAATAGGTGGTTGAAGTGCCCAATGTCAGTTGGGAAGATATCGGGGGACTTGAGAATGTCAAGAGGGAGCTTCAGGAGGTAATGTGACATGAACTGATATTTTAGTTTTTCTTCTCGATCATTTAATTTAATTTATTAAAACTCTTCATTGTCTTGTAGACTGTTCAATATCCCGTGGAACATCCAGAGAAGTTTGAGAAATTTGGCATGTCACCTTCAAAGGGTGTTCTATTCTATGGTCCTCCTGGATGTGGTAAAACCCTGCTTGCTAAGGCAATCGCAAACGAATGCCAAGCCAATTTTATCAGTGTAAAAGGGCCTGAATTGCTTACTATGTGGTTCGGAGAGAGTGAAGCTAATGTCCGTGAAATATTTGACAAGGCTAGACAATCAGCTCCTTGTGTTCTTTTCTTTGACGAGCTCGACTCTATTGCTACCCAGGTATGATTTCCATTTATCAGTAAATAATATATGAGCTTCTCATTTACAATGGAAATTAGTCATTCAGATGCAGAGTACCTTATCGTGTATTGGCATAAAAGATAATTCGAGAAATGGATACCGAAAGCTGAATAAAGCATGCATAGTACTTATTTTCCTGAAATGTGTTCATAGTATTTGATTTTGTACAGAGAGGAAGCAGTGTAGGAGATGCTGGTGGTGCCGCCGATAGAGTGTTGAACCAACTTCTCACTGAAATGGACGGAATGAACGCCAAAAAGACTGTTTTCATAATTGGGGCTACTAACAGACCTGACATAATCGATCCTGCACTTCTTCGTCCGGGTCGGCTTGATCAGTTGATATATATCCCTCTGCCAGATGAGGACTCTCGCCATCAAATCTTCAAGGCTTGCCTCCGAAAATCACCACTTTCCAAAGATATTGATCTGCGAGCTCTTGCCAAGTACACTCAAGGATTTAGTGGGGCGGATATCACGGAGATCTGCCAGCGAGCTTGCAAATACGCCATAAGAGAGAACATTGAGAAAGTAAGCTTTTTTTCGTCATTGGTTCTTCTTTCCGCCTTGAAGTTATGATTGTCTAAGGTTAAATTTTGTGCTTATTTCAGGACATAGAAAGGGAGAGGAGGAAAGCAGCTAATCCCGACTCGATGGATGAAGATGCGGAGGATGAAGTGTCGGAGATCAAGCCTGCACATTTTGAGGAGTCGATGAAATTTGCCCGTAGAAGTGTGAGTGATGCTGATATACGCAAGTACCAGGCTTTCGCGCAGACTTTGCAGCAGTCTCGTGGATTTGGGACGGAATTTAGGTTTGCTGAATCCGCAGGAGGATCGGCGGCATCCGACCCGTTTGCAGCCCCTAGCGGCGGAGCTGATGAAGACGACTTGTATAGTTAGCCTTTCTGTGATCCCAAATCTCACTCTGCATCAATTCGTCATTTTATTTTGAACTTTTCTTCAAGATTCATCAATTCTGCTTGTTTTACTGATACAAGTCTATCTACTATTGGTGGCCATATGAATGATGCGTTTAATTTTAAAAGTTGATTCTGGGGAAGTTTTCTAATTTGGTACAATTGAGAGTAACATTTATTTTCTCAGCAAACTTCTTAGGTGCGTTTTATATTGAGGCATTTGCACTACTAGTTAAAATACAATAAACAATTTTAGTCCTACATTATAATAAAATACAATTTTAGCCATTCAAATAATATTATATTCATCAACTAATTCATCATCCACTTTTATTTTTTAGTCTGTAAATAGTGACAAATCATAAAAAATTTATAATAACTATATTTATGTTTACCTTTAGTGGATGACTAAAATTATTTGGCTCAAATGTATATTAACACTTTTTTTATAATTCAACTTCTTACACGTGAGGGTAATGAAACTGGATGACACTTGGAATATTTGAAAATATAGGACAACATTTGTAAAGAAATGTTATTGAAGTGGGAAAAAATTTGAAATTGCAGATAACGCAAGGGAATATTATTAATTTCTCTTTCCTCCATATTTATCAATGAACACCTCAAATACCCAAACACCCAACCATCTCAATATTTTATTAATTTCTCTTTCCTCCATATACTCTACTTTCTTACTAAATATACCATCTCTACTTTTTATAGTTTATCCGTGACCACCCAACCAAAGCAACCACCCAACTAAAATATTATATATTCACATTATTTTTTATAATTATTTATTTCAACATATTATTACTTTGAATAAAAAGTATTAAAATTAATTTTCGGTTAATGGAAAACTCGAAAAAAAACTTAATATCAATAAAACTCATATTAATAAAATAAAGGCGCAACACAAATTGATGAAGTAAAAAATCGAAACAACGAAAAACACACAACTACAAATACGAAGTAGGTAATTTATTTAGCTATCATGGCCGAATTTTTGCCATATATGCTCGATCAAGTCGTTTTGAAGCTCTTTATGCCCTTCTCTGTTTCGAAGTTGTGACTTAGTTCTCATATAAGAGGCTACGCTTGCAATCCTATTTGTAGAGTATCCAAAATCATTATTTTCTTCTCCGTCTTCAGTACCTTGATTACTCTGAGTTTGCAGATCCTGTATAAATTTTGTAGGATCTTGGTAATTTAGATAAGAGCTTCTTTCGTCTTCCACTATCATATTGTGCATGATGATGCAAGCTCTCATTATTTTTCCCATAAAATCTCGATCCCAGATAAGACATGGTTGCTTGATAAAAGCGAAACGAGCTTGTAGAACGCCAAATGCTCGTTCAACGTCTTTTCGCGCAGCCTCTTGATGTAGAGCAAATAATTTATGCTCTTGAATGAGAGGAACTCTAATAGATTTGAAAAAATGCTGCCCATTCAGGATATATACCATCAATAAGATAATATCCCATATTCTTCTCCTTGCCATTTACGACATAAGTAACCTTTGGTGCTCGGCCTTCCAAAATATCATCAAAAACAGGCGATTTATCAAGCACATTGATATCATTTCTGGAACCCGGGGTTCGAAAAATGCATGCCAAAACCACAAATCTTGTGAAACAACCGCTTCCAAGATTATAGTTGGTTTATCACTTCTTCTCCGCAAACCGACCCGCCCAACCGGAGGGACAATTTTTCCATTCCCAATGCATACGATCTATCTTTGCCCAACATACCTGGGAAACCACGTCGTTCTCCTAGTTGCAGAAGATATGGCATATCTTCTTCAGTTGGCTTTCTCAGGTACTCGTCACTGAAGTTGGAAATGATGCCTTCTACGAATCTTTTGAGTGATTTCCGAATTAGTTGACCACTCATTCGCAAATATTCGTCATGTAAGTCGGCTGCTGTGCCGTATGCCAGCACCCTCATCGCAGCAGTGCATTTTTGGATAGCAGACATACCTAGACGACCAGCAACATCCGACTTTTGTTGGAAAAATTCGTCAGTGGCAACCAATTTATTCATTATACGTTCGAACAAAGGCTTTCGCATGCGATACCTTGTTCGAAAATAATCTTCAGGATAGATTGGATTTTCTGAGAAGTATTGCTTGAACACAGTATCATGACCCTTCTCACGTCCTCGTTCAATATACCGCCTCCTTTGTCGAGTAGTGTTATTCATGGGTTGTAATGATAGAGATTCGGCTCGAGCGGCTACCTCTTCGACAACCTTGTCGATAATGCTATCTTCCACAGCTAATTGATTGTAAATGGCTTCTCTCTCATCCCACCAATCATCATCTACGAGGATATTTGAAATATCAAAATTATAACTTGAAGACATTTCTGGAGGTGGTATATTCAACAAATGGGAGAGAGATATTTGGTTATCTTTTGTGGAGATTGGTTCGTATGATATGCAAATATGTGAACTATAATTTATAGCTATTGATAGAGTTAATGTGAAAATATTATTGGTGTGAAACAGCTATTGATAGCATTATTGGTACCTTGAAAGACATGTGACACCCTACCATCTACTTTTTAGGCATTATTGGTGTGAAACAGCTATTTTTATTCAACAAACGAGTTAATGTGAAAACATTATTGGTGTGAAACAGCTATTGATAGCATTATTGGTGTGAAACACTGTGAAAGCATTATTGGTACGAACAACGTGGAAACGGATATTGATAGAAACGAGTGATAGCATTATTGGAACCTTGAAAGACATGTGACACCCTACCATCTACTTTTTAGGCATTATTGGTGTGAAACCGCTATTTTTATTCAACAAACGAGTTAATGTGAAAACATTATTGGTGTGAAACAGCTATTGATAGCATTATTGGTGTGAAACACTGTGAAGGCATTATTGGTAAGAGAGCAGAAACGAGGTGTTGCATTATTGTTGAGAAAGCACTATGTGAACACTATTGTTGATAGAGCATTATGTGAACACACGATAAAATTCATTAATAATGAAAATATATTACAACACGCATTAACTTAGATACTAGACAAACACTCATAAACTTAGATATCCTAAAACAACACACTCATAAACTTAGATACTAGACAAACATGCATACTTAAACAACACACTCATGCTTTTTAGATATCCTAAAATAATTCATTCAACAGACGCAATTTCAGTTGCTCTTCTTCTGGAGTTAATGCAGTTTTATTCAGCAGCGTATTCAGCGTAAAAGTCTTCATCTTCTGGGCCATCTCTTCTTTACGTGCCTCACGATCCAAGTCACGCTTCTGAAGCTCCTTATCACGCGTGATCCTCAGTTCACGAATTTCAACAATGAAATCATCAGGTATTATAGAAGACGAAGATGAAGATGCTACTCCTTTTCCTTTCTTTTTTGCCGCAGCCTTGGCCTTGTCTCTTCCCATAGGGCGTGGAAATGTTGATGCATCACTCACAGGAGTTTCTGATGTGGAGTCCGTTCGAGGATCGCCTTCTTCATCGGTCCTTGTTCTTTTCGAGCTAGCACGACTTTCTCCAACACTGTCTTCATCGCGTGGTGGTCTCTGCTGTGTAAAACCAGTTGACTCTAAATTCAACTCCCATTTCGGATAAGTACTCATAACCTTTTTATATACCTCAAGGTGAGTAAACTTGGTTTTTCCGTACAACAATTTGCGCTTCTTGCTCAATGTCATCATTTGACATTCCGCTCCTTCTACGGTCGTATCTTTGCCCCCTATATGCACCAATCCACTTCATCACATTTGCATTAATGCGTCTGTAACGCTGTCTCAACGACTCGCTTGACCTTTCTTCACCCAATACTGGGTTTTGCTTTCGACCTCTTTCATAAAGCGCCCAAACCTTTTTCCATAATGCGGCAGCATTTTGATTCTTGCCTACAATTGGATCTCCACTTACATGACACCATGCAGACATTAATGCCATATCTTCTTCAGGTTTCCAGCCTTGTGCATTGTTTTTAGGGTTGACATTTTTTTCATGATGAATCTCTTCAATGGAGGTTGGGGGGTGTTTTGAATAGGATTATCAGGAAACTGTGATTCCAACCCAACATCTTGCGATTCGAATTCGCTCGAGTTAGGAAAATCATCGAAACTAGGGTAATAATCGTTGGAGTGGGAAAAATTTTGAGAATTATAGAAGTTGTTATAGGGATCCATAGTGAAAGAGTGATGAGTAATTAAAAATGTGGAGAGAAAATGAGATAATTGTAGGATGAGGAAAAATATATCAATATTGGTGTCTATTTATAGAGAATGAAAAATCATGAATTTTGGTATAATTATTATTTATTTTTAGTATATAATATAAAAGATATAATCAAATTATATTAAGAATAAAATTAATTTCTTATGACCAATGGGATAGTGATAAGTGTCACTATCCCAATGGCTACAAATAATGTAAACGTTCGTTTGGATTAAAGGGAAGAAGAGAACGCGGTCTTCTCAATTCTCTCTCCTTGCAGCGTATTTTTTTTTTATTGCTGTGAATACCTTATGGCCGACCGACCACTCAAAAAATACTGCCGATATTTCTAGTCTTAGAAAAGGCTAACTATTATAAGAGTACTCCCATCGACACCCGCCCCATCCCGCCTAATAGGACAAAAGAAGAAATAATTTAAAGAAATTGTAAATTCAATTTTCTCAAATGACTTAGTGGGTGTTTGCAAACTCTTAAATTATTCATCTTATAGCTTAATTTAGGGAAAAATTATTTCTGGGTGTTTTCAACAGCTTAAATTCGTAAAAATTCTCTACATTTAATTCAAATAAGTTGAAGTTGGTTAAGTTGGTTTTTACCAACTTCTCCAACTTAATGGCATATTTGTAATTTCGGATAATTTATGATTTGACATTTTACTTATAAATCACAATATAAGCTACTACAATATAAATTTTGCAAACACTATTTTTTCAACTTTTTCTTCTTTTAAGCAGTTTTTGCAAACACACCCCAAATTCTCTAGTCACTTTTACCAACTTCTCCTTAATTTAAGCACTTAAAAAAAGTTTAAGCTATTGCAAACACCCCCTTAAGCCGGTCAGATAACTTGAGAGGCATGTACAGTTTAGATTTTGTCAACCAATGATCATGTGACAAATAGAAATTCGTAATTAGATCTACAAGATTTTATTGATAATAATTTTATTTTCTTAAAATCATTAATTAATTATTCATAAAAAATTTAAAAAATCATATCAAAATTCGTATTTTTTAACTCTATAAATAGAGACTAATATTGAGTAGTTCTCACCAACACTATTAAACCCTCTTTTGTTCTAAATTTTCAACAACAAATCAAACCTTGATTTTTCTTCTCACCTTATGAATTCAAATCACCGCGATTATTTGTGGTATATCAATTCCGACCAAATTTCCAATTCCGAATACCAACCAAACTCCGAATATTATCTTAATTCTCAATTTTCTCCAAATTTAAATATGACGCTTGATTTTATGTATTAAAATTTTCAATCTTCTTGTAATATGCGGATTTAGTAATTTCAATTTAAGTATTTTAATCACCGTGTAATCTCTATTTTGTTTTAAAATCAAGTATCTACTTTTTAACTGTATGATAAATTTTTTTAATTAACATTATGAATTTTAAATAATATAATTTTATAGTATATTTTTAATTTTAATAAAATATTATATTATATATATAATACTTAGTTAAAAAATGTGAAAATAAATTATAAGTTAGATTGGGTTGGGTTAGAAATAGGAATAAAAATTAAGTTGTTGGTTGTGATGCAGAGCGGCTTGTGTGTACCACAATTGCGTATCCTTGTGTGTACTACACCATAAAGGTGTCGACATGTGGCGTATGTGACCCACTATTTTGAATGAAAAGCGTCATATGTCGACACACTTGTTGTGTGGTACACAAGGATATATAATTATGGTACATCTAAATCTTTGTGGTTGTGATGTGTAACAAACCGGCCGGAATCCGCCGGTTTGTTAAACATAATTGAGTGCAGATCGTATGATTGAGAAGGAATAATTTCCTGGTTGTTTCGATTGAAGAAACTTGATTGAGAGAAAGAAAGAATTGTTGATTGAGAATATTGATTGAGGGAGAGAGATGAACGAGAGATTGAGAAAGGAGAGATAATTGAAAGTAAAGAGATTGGAGAGAGAATAGTAAGAGATAATTAACTTTCGATACCAACTCAATAAGCAATAGCGGATATATATAAGTATCTGACTAAGACCTAATTTAATTAAACCCTAGCAACTTAACCAAATATAATTAAAGGAATTAATAAGGAAACTAATACGAAAAATAGATACTAATACGATAATACGTGGCCAATCATCAAGACGTCCACGTGCGTCTCATCTCCCGATCTACGGGGTGTGACAATACTAGGGTTTAATTAAATTAGGTCTTAGTCGGATACTTATATATATCCGCTACTGCTTATTGAGTTGGTATCGAAAGTTAATTATCTCTTACAATTCTCTCTCCAATCTCTTTACTTTCAATTATCTCTCTCAATCTCTCGTTCGTCTCTCTCCCTCAATCAACAATCCTTTCTTTCTCTCAATCAAGCTTCTTCAATCGAAACAACCAGGAAATTATTCCTTCTCAATCATACGATCTGCACTCAATTATGTTTAACAAACCGGCGGATTCCGGCCGGTTTGTTACAGTGGTATCAGAGCAACGTTTCTGCGACTATGGGCTACTCCGGCAAAAGGCGATTAGAGCTGGATATTCGGATCGTCAACTGACGGCGATCGAACAATCGATTGCGGCGACCTTCGAGTGAGAAACTGCTCGCTGTGTTAAGGAGATTATTAAGGTGTTTGATTATTACAATTGTAGATCGGAGGCTCGCCGACGTGCAAACGGTAACCGGTATTCTGAAATCTCTCCACTCCCAACTATTCAACCAGTTTACTTAGATTTTGAAGTGGATGCAACACCTACTGCCGAGATTCCAGATTTGGTCGGAATCGTTTCAAGCTCTCCGACAGCCATCGTGATTGAAAATAAATCTCTCTCCAAGGAGAAAGAAGTTGTCGAAGAATCAGCTCAAGCGGAGGAGCCAGCCGCCGCTGAAGCCGAGCTTGAGAAACAAGTCGTAGAAGAAACCGCATTGCGGGTGGAAGAGCCAACGAGTTGTTGAAGTCGAGACGAAGGACGTGGCACTGAAGAGACGAAGGCCGAGGCCGAAACAACCGAAGAAGCCGTGGCGAGAGAAAGAGCCGAAGCGGAGGAAACCCCCCCCGCGTAAGAGGATGCTCCGGCCATCAAGCCGAGAAAACTGAGGAGTTTGGTCAGTTTGGTGAAGTTGAGTCTGTTAGGTTTCGATCCGTCCCTATTGTCGACGAGAAAATTCCGAGGAAGGGCGCTGTAATCAAGAAGCAAATCAATGAGAATGAAAATAGTGTCAATGCTTATATTGTGTTCAAAACAAAGGAGTCTGCACAAGCATCATTGACTCATAATATGGCCGTGGTTGGTGGGAACCCTATCCGTGTTGACAAGGCTCGCTCACCTCGCAAGAAATTGAAGGGAGACGACGCCCCTTTATTGTACGACTGCTTGCTTCCCTCGTCAAAGATCCGAGTCTTGGGGACAAGACTCTTTAAAGAGGGGAGTATTGTCACACCCCGTAGATCGGGAGATGAGACGCACGTGGACGTCTTGATGATTGACCACGTATTATCGTATTAGTATCTATTTTTCCTATTAGTTTCCTTATTAATTCCTTTAATTATATTTGGTTAAGTTGCTAGGGTTTAATTAAATTAGGTCTTAGTCGGATACTTATATATATCCGCTACTGCTTATTGAGTTGGTATCGAAAGTTAATTATCTCTTACTATTCTCTCTCCAATCTCTTTACTTTCAATTATCTCTCGTTCATCTATCTCCCTCAATCAATACTCTCAATCAACAATCATTTCTTTCTCTCAATCAAGCTTCTTCAATCGAAACAACTAGGAAATTATTCCTTCTCAATCATACGATCTGCACTTAATTATGTTTAACAAACCGGCGGATTCCAGCCAATTTGTTACTGGTAATTGGAGAAAGAAATGAGTATTTTATTTAGAAGGTTGGGTCGAATATTGGATGAAGATAGTCTAATCCCCACATGAATGCATACGAACCGTTAAACCCCATTCGAAAAAGTTCAAAAAACAGTTCCTTTATCGTTAATGCAATGGAGTTAAGCTTGCAGAATCTAAATCTATCCGTCGCCTCCTTCAATTTCTGTAAGTCGAGAGCCACGAAGTCTATCTTTTCAATTTTTTCTACAGTTATTTCCTTTTATCGTCAGCACTGTTTAGCTTATTTTGAATATCTCTAAGGTGTTAAGTTGTATAGATGCATCCTGTCTTAGACTCTAGATTGGTGTACTACATTATTACGTGTTTAAGAAATGGCGAATTCTTAATTTAATCAATGAGATTTTTGCAATCGATGGGAGAAATGTGATACCAATGATATGTATCGCTTGTTTATGATTAATTGAAGAGAATGACCTTGTTTTCCTGATAGTTTTTTCTTCAATTGCAACTGTGTTTTCATTTTTTTAATACTATATTCTAAGAATTTGAAGAGCTCTGTAAATAGAGTTAA
Organism: Lavandula angustifolia; assembly: GCA_028984105.1. NCBI lineage: Eukaryota > Viridiplantae > Streptophyta > Magnoliopsida > Lamiales > Lamiaceae > Lavandula > Lavandula angustifolia. Next base: position 1,892,057 of record CM054820.1, on the reverse strand, counting down.
TTTTTCTTCAGTTTCTTAGAACTGTGATTTTATTTCTTCAAGTTTAGTTGGAAGACATAGTTCTGGAGTTGGATTGCGTTGGTTTGATACAAGTTTACACTTTAGTTCATCGTTGTTTTTCAATTTCATGCTTTTCGGAACTAGGCATATAGATACAAAGTAGTAAGTAGTAAGTTTGATGGTTTAAGTTTCCTTTGGGGGTTGTTTCTTTGTTGCATTTGGCTGGTATATGATAATGAGAGTCGAGTCTTGATTTATTCTTACGGTATGTTATATTCAAATTTAGTACATCTGGCACATTGATGGTGTTGAGTTCTTTGTAGGTTAGATTGATTTAGACTTAAGACTTGGAGTAAAAGTTTGGATGTTGAAATGGATGAAGCCCAAAACATCATGGTTATGTTGCATATTTTACTCACATTTTATACTGGTTTTCATTTGAAATAGGTTTATTAGTGTCTCGGGATTTGAATTTTGGATATAATTTGATCACCTAGATTAAATTTTTTGCACCATCCTTTTCTAGATTCTTGAAGCAAAATTGGATTTACGGAATACGCTGTCATGCATAAGAGATGCATTAGGATCAATGAGTTTGCATGTTCTTGTGCAGCTTCTCGAAGTTCCAAGTCCGCAGTCAGTTTTGGATCTCTGTCCACGTATAAGAAAAAAACACGATGTAGAGGAACAGTAAAAGCAATGTCTTCACTACCAGAAACAGCAGCCTCTATTGCAGTCGCTGCAACAGTTGTGGGTGCTGCTGCTACATTTCTTGTGAGAAGAACTAAGAGTTCTGAAGCGACTGAGGTATGTGTCCCAACTTGAAAGAATTATGCATACATTAGTAAGAGAAACACTAAGGATGTAAAACACATTTCACCTTTAAAACGTTGATAAATTAGAAAGCACAAGTTTCAAGAGGCTGGTTTTCATTGAGTAGGGTACTCCTGAATCTCTTAACATAATATCATTACCTCTTATTATTGAATTCATGCTTCGAGTTGATCTTTACTTGTGAAATAAGAACATATTTGAAGTATTGCAGTTCTTATTTCTTTTAGTTATTTGCTATACAAGGTGACTGTGTATCCCAATCCTAAAGTAATAATAGGAGTTAGAGAGGAATTTTTTCTTTTGGTTTCTTGATATGGCTCTAAGGGGAAAGTGAATGAAGTTGTCTACATCAAAATGTACGTCACATTAATAAGAAGATGAGAATTGGTTGCTAAATCATGTAAAATCCAGAGAGTTGGATCTTTTTTCTTCTGCAGCCTATGCTGATGTTTGTTTGACAGTGTTTGTCGTCGTAGACAGGCTCCTACAAAACCATGCGATGACTGTGGAGGTTCGGGTGTATGCTCAGAATGCAAAGGTGAAGGGTTTGTGCTCAAGAGATTGTCAGATGAAAGTGCTGAAAGAGCAAGATTGACAGCAAAAAACGCGGCCACTAGATACACAGCAGGGTAGGCTGTTCTACATATCATCTCACTCATCTTCTCCACCATATTGCAGTAATAGCCGTTATCTCACGTTCTCTCGTAACAGGCTTCCGAAGAAGTGGAGCTACTGCATGAAGTGCTCGTCTGCTCGGTCCTGCTCCATGTGCGGTGGCAGTGGCAAGCTAAGCTTATGAGAAATAATATTTGGTGCAATGTTGCTTCATTTGTTAGGTAATAATCATGTGTGTAGAGGCTTTGTTCAAGAGATAGCAATTTTTGCATTATACACTAATTGTGAACAGTTGATTAGATTAAATCCTCATTTTACTTCCACTTTAGTATATTCATTCTAATTTCTTAAAATGAAAAAAATAATTACTACACGAACTTTTACTATTTCTTTGTGGACCTGACTTTCTGTTCTAAAAAAAAAACAATACAAGTCGGGCGGGACAGATGGAGTAAGATATTTTTTGCACACACCACACACATTTCTAAGAACTTAATGAGTGAGCACTAAGTATGCTGAATGAATAATCTTATAATTATAATAATATTTCCAACTCAATAATGTAGATTGTTACCTCAGCAAGATTATGCCTCACTTCCAAGAACTTTGGACATCTTACACGCTAACATATGTAAATCTACCTTTCTTTAGAATGATTTCATCACTTCGATTCAGTAGTTTCAACTAGACATGTCGCTACGAGTAAGAGTTGACTATCATTTTGGGAAAAATTATCATCTGGTGTCTCTTTCAATGGTACGTGGTATACCATTTACAATTATTAGTATTGTAATCAACTTGCTATTAATTATAGCAATGATATGGCTAAGAATTGCGTCAGTAGCTGTATCATAGTTGAATATTCACCATGATTCTTCCACGTATTTATTAAATAGACTGAAGCATTGAAGAATCTTCCGCTCAGGATATTTTCGATATTTATTTTAACATTCTGTCACTTTGTTTGCATTGTAATGCAAACATTCATCTACACCTCGAAATTTTAATATTAAAGGTCGTAAGGTTGTGAATGTGCACAATTAGGCAAACAAACTAAACTATATCATGTACCAAAAAATCAAATCATAATACAATTATTAGGGTATAGTTCGATATTGTTAGTAAAAAATAAACTCACCCAAGAATCTTGAGAAATCTAATAGGGCGAGAAGATAGAGATTCTCCAAACTAACCACAATTTTCAACTAAGAAATTTTGGAAAAAAGCATAAATAATTTTTTTTTAAAAAAAGTCAATTTATCCTTGCATAAATAATACTGCAAGGGTCCCATATAAAACGGATTGTATTTCTTTCTACAGCGTCCCATTGTACACAAAAGTTAAATGAATAAATTACTGCGCCAAAAAAAGAAGAAGACGTTTTTCACTTGGGACGGAGGGAGTACATAATTTTGTACTGATACTTTGTATCTTGAAATTTATATTTTGCTACTTGTAGTTGTAATATGAAATAAAGAGCAGAATCTAGGGGTGTCTGTATTTACAGTGAAAAAATTAATATGCGAAAACTCGATTAAATAGCTGTAGAAACCTTATTAATTAACAGCCATTGATCTAGAGTCTCCTGGTGTGTTCCAAGGACCAACTACGTGTTTACTGTGTCGCAAATTAACATTAATCAACGGTTCATATATCATTCAAGAATCAAGAGGGGAAAGTTGAATTTAGTCTGAAATATAAATTAAATACTATGCACATTGTCTGGTGGAGGTGTTTCCTTGACCTTTGGAGTAACGAAACTGTGGGCAGTATTTGTTATATAAATTAATAAATTTACTAGATCTGTTATTTTATTAATTAACCTGATTCAAGCAATCTGGATACCATTCTCAACTGCAGTAAAACAAAAGCAAATTTCCTACTACATGAATGTGTTCAAACGAGATGTGTTAGAACTAATTCTCCTTTTTTAAAATTATATTACTCATTAAATCATATATGTTTAAATTTGTTGAATTTCTAAAATTATTGTGCCTAATATAAGCTTGCATAATTATCCATGATAAGTAGCAGATTTTTTTTTTATATATATTTATATGTCGTCAGGAAACGAAGGTTTCCCGGACGAAACATGAAACGACAAATTAAGAGATCCTCCACATCATTCCACTCCACTTGCTAGGCAGTAATTTAAATGAATACAAGTAGTAGGCAAGTCAAACGTAGTTGGGCGTTGCGTTTGGCGGGGTTGGTGCGGAGGCGATGCGTTTGCCGCGCTCGGAGCGGCAGTTCTCGGCGAACTTAATACTCTTCTGGTGCATCCCCTTCTGCTGCTCCTCCTCATTATACTCGGCGGCGTAGTAGTGCTCCTCCGACGCCTTCTTGGAAGCCGGGAGGAACATACTCCCCCACTGAGGGAAGTGAACGAACGCCACCGGAAGCGTGCAGGCCATTATCATTATCCCCATGTGGAACAGCCCCGTCGCCGTCTCCGTGCTCGTGAAGAAGAGGAGCTGAGTCAACCCGGACCCGAAGTTCCCTCCCGCTCCGGTCATGCCCGATATGATCCCCAACGATCGTCGCGAAATGAAAGGGATGATTCCGAATGTGGCTCCGCAGGCGGCCTGGGCCCCGATGGAGAAGATGATCATGTAGGCAATGGCGTGAGACAGGTTGTCGGCCTTGCCGAGGAGGAGGCAGAATGCGCCTCCGCCTGTTTGAAGGATCCAAAGGGTCCACAATCGCCCCCTCATTCCGAACTTCTTCGCCATGTAATCAGAAGCGTATCCGCCGAATGGCCGCGCCACCAGGTTGGCCATGCCGAATGTGGCTGCTATGATTCCGGCTGTACCGAGCTTTAGGTCGAATCTGTCGTAGAAGTACTCCGCGATCACGTTGTCAGTAGAGAGCTCTACTCCCATGGAGTAGCCGTACAGAAGGACAAAAATCCAAGTTCGATAATTGGTCACCGCATACCACATCACCTGAAAATTCATTAATTAAATGGTAGTGTTAATTAATTAGTTTACTATGGATTAATAGCTAGATAATATATAGTGAAACACGATATATATATATATATATATATATATATATATATATTGGCAGAGGATGTGAGATGGGACCCACCTTGCCGAAGTTGTCCTTGGCAACATCCCCCGTCTTCTGTAGAGAGCTGAGGTTTCCATCGGGTAAATCCTGGCCTAGTGTCATGACCAAAATGCCCATGATGACGTGGAGCCAGCCGGGGATGAAGAAGGCGATCCTCCACGCCGTGAAGGGGGTGGAGCCGGCCCTCTGGATGATTTCGTAGAGCAGCGGCATGAGCAGTTGGGTGGCACCACCCCCCATGTTCCCCCACCCGGCCGCCGTACCGTTGACGGTCCCAATGATCTTGCTGTTGAACATGGTGCTCATCCAGTACTGGCACGACACGAACGTCGCCAGCGAGAACCCGATCATGAACCGCACCGCCACGTACCCGCCGGCAGACGACACGAACGACATGCAGAACACCGTCGGTGCCGACAGCATGACGAGGAAGGCGCACCCGTACCGCGGTCCGAGCAAATCGCACACCGCGCCCATCACCAGCCTCGAGAATATGCTCCCAGACACCGACGCAACTCCTGCGTTCCCGATGTCGCTCTTCACCAGGTTCAGGTTGTCCCTTATGATCGGCACCAGCGGCGCCGCCGCAAACGTCGACACGAAGCACGTGAAGAAGGAAATCCACGAGAGGTGGAACGTTCTCATGTGAGGGTTCGCAAACGAAAACAACTTGAACTTCTTCGCCTTGTGCTCCGAGTCCACCGGCAGGTCGAACTTCGCGGTCGTGTCAGTCGGGACGATCGGAGAAGCCACCGAGAATGCCAGCACCGGCTCCCGGCCGGTCACTCCATGCATCGAGCTGCCCGGAGACCCTTCAATGCCAGCCATTTCAACAGATTAATTAACACTTTAGATGGAATATGTTGATGAGTTTGAAGTTTGGGATATTCAGTTTATATAGTAGTAAAGCGTTGACAAATTTGATAGAATAAATGAGCTGGTGGGGTTTGCGAATGGGCAGAAGATGAATCATCAAGAATATTTTATATCGGCGGAATCCAATTTGCCGCATCTGAATGTGAATAGTGTTGGACATTTCGTATATCCAAAGGATCACAAATAATTCAAACTTCCCAAATTGTCACAAACAGCCCTAGATTCAGGAGATTATACAAACATTTAATGCACTTATTTTCCTAATTTATTCCTACAGCTTTAACCAAGGTTGCATGGACACGGACACGGGACACGGTACGACACGGACACGGGACACGGGATACGGTATTTTTTGAAAAATTTAGGACACGACACGGGCGCTAATATAAATAATATTAAATTATTAATATATATATATATATATATATATAAATGATTAAGTCAAACTTTTCAATATCAAACTCATTGTTCACATTATTAATTCAAAACGCATAAGTCATAACTCATAATTTATAATCATAGCATAAAAATGTGAAATACTAAGATAAGTAGATAACAACAATAAACATTAGTCTTAAAAGTCATAATAATATAAATAAAAAGTAATTTTTCAAGTTTTATGAATCGGTGTAGAATACTTCATCCAACAAATTATTTTTCACTTCCGGCTCATCAAAGGTGAGATTTGCAATCTCTAAAATCCCAACATCACTATTCAACTCAAAACTGTCAGTTTATTGATCTGTTAAGAGTCTAATTTTTTTTTTGCTGTGGTCGTGTCCGGGAAGAGTCGGACACTTAAGTGGTTGATCTTGTGTAGTTAGTATTCTCACTTCTGCGTAAGTGGTTGATCTTGTGTAGGTGTTGGGTTCGATTCCCATTAGGGACGATTTGTAATAAAAATTAAAAAAAATCAGAAATTTAAATTCCCGTGTCCGGGAAGAGTCGGACACTTCAATTCCCGTGTCCGAGAAGAGTCGGACACTTCAATTCCCGTGTCCGGGAAGTGTCCAAAATTTATTTATTTTTTTAATTTGCTGGACACGTTTTTGCCGTGTCCGACACGTGTCGGGCACGTGTCCGAGCGTGTCCGTGTCCGACACGTGTCCGACACAGTACGACGACATTTTTCGAAGTGTCCGTGCAACATAGGCTTTAACTAATGTCTAGGCTGCCTAGCTCATCTTTTGGTTTCCCGTTACACCCCTTTCAATCCGAGTATTTTAATATTGCCAAAATTAAGACAAATCTTTATCCGGTCACCCTTAAAATAGATTTTGTAATTGTCCTTAATTAGTAATATCTCGACAAGAAAGCATTTAGATCCCGATCAGTTTAACTATTCATTTGACAATTAACTATATTGAAGAAACATTAATTTCTTCAGGTATCAATTCATACATCAACTTGCTTGTAATCTAGTGCGGATAAAGTCAGAATAAATCCGATTAATTCTTAATTAAGATTGACAAAATTAAACAAATGTGACAACCAATTTGCAGAAGAATTTAGATGCTACAATAAGGCACTATGAAAATAATGAGCTGTTGATTATTGCGAGCTTTCACATGATTACACCTTTATAATATATTGAAAAGCTTTTTACAATACAAGAATTACTATGTACTGTTAGTTTTCCTAATTTGGGCAAAATTTCAATATCTAGCCAACTTGCAAGGTCAACGACCAAGGCCTAGGGTTGGATGACTCATACTGTTATAAGTTAATTAGTAGTATTATTTTAAAATCTATCTTAATGACGACTGAACCCTAAATTTAACTGTTTATATAGGAGTACAAAGTATAAATAAGCTACAAACTACTGGAAAATGTTTCTTAAGTAAAAAAAAAAAAATCTTGTGAGAACACTTATTTTATCGCTAAAGGATTATGTTTACCTAGGAACGATATTTACTTCCCTATTAGTGAGAAAATTCACATTTCCTCACCATATTTTCAATGCTATTACCAAAAAAAAGAAAAATTAAAAAATAAAATATTTTTCAGCAAGGAAAATGATCCTTCTTATCCTTGTTTTTGTCGTTGTTTATTTTAAACCCCAAAAATAATCTAAAACTCGAACTATTATAAATTAATTAGTTCACACGTATATAAGAGGGATTCAACATAGATATTTATAGATAACCACAAGATATTTTTCTATTCCGCAAAACACTTTTTTTTATACTTTACTTTATAATTTAACGTATATATATCATACAAATAAGTAGTATTGTCGATAGTAAAACAGACTAAAATTAATATTCGTATATACAATTATATCACGATTGTTCTACACTGTATACACTCAGGGTGGGGGTGCCGGTTGGCGGCCGCCACCGGCAAATTTTAAAATTTTTATGATTCAAGAGGTGACTATAAATTATTTATTGGCTTCGCCACTTCTAAAAAAAACATTAAAAAAATAAATACATATAAGAAGTGGATTATGTGAGAAATGAGAATTAAAGACCATGCGGGGAGGGGTGGGACAGGGGGTTACTGGGCCCCCCTGTACGTTGAAAACCAAAGTCAATAGCAGTGTCTTAGTTTTGGCCATTAGGTGGAGTGGTGGAAGGTTTAGACATTTTTCCTAGAGGTAGTGTGTTCGTTCCAACATCATATTCTATTTTTTTTAAGTCTTCTATGTATTCTCGGTTCTCCCTCTTCTATTTTTTTTCTTTTCTTTTTCTCATTCTCCCTCTCAGAATTTTTTCCTTTCCTTAATCTAACTTTTTCCTCTAGTTTTTTTCTCTAAATTTTTCCTTCTAATAAAAACTTCCTCAATGCTCATGATAGTCCTGTTACGATTAATTGTCCCCCCCTAAGCAAAACTTCTAGCTCCGTCCCTGCATCCTTATGTTTTTTATGTAAAATACTTGTAATATTACATTATGCACAATCCTTATATTTTCATGCAGAAGGAAAAACTATAAAATTACAGAGGTTTTTTGCATAAATGTGAATAAATGTGATAATCGAAAATGTGATCACTGATACACAAGATTGGGACACACGCGATAATCGAAAATGTGAATAAGTTATGTAACATATACCCTAAAATTTCCATACTCAAGTTGTGGGTAACATATACTCCATATCTCATGTTTCTTAAATGTCGATGACTTTCTGAACACGATAATGACAATTACTACAATAAATATGAGAGCTCCACCCCTTCAAAACCTTGAGAGTCTTAGTATAAACTACTATTAGTATATATATTGTTTAAGGATATACATAATTGCAAGATGTGTGATCTGTACGTATATAATTATTAATTAATTTAGCATGTTCGATCTGATAAGTACTTCTTCTCATGATCTCAGACTTAGTTGGATGGAGATAAGTGGGATGTTTGTTGATAAAATGGAGACTAGTTCAAATACATGATTCAATTAAGTTTGTCAGACATACTTATCTGTTGGAATAATAAATTTGTTTTGATTAATATTATAAATCTACTAATTAGATTTTTTTTTTCGAGCGGTTTATTTATGATAGCTATCAGTTGACCAAAATATTAATTTTAGAAATTAGTCGTATATACAAGTAATTCACAAGTATCACTTGAAGATATATAGAACATGTAGTAGATAATAACTTGGTAGTTAAAGACTGAATAAAGAGTAAACTCTATCGACATAAACTAAAATATGTTTACTTTGTCCCCATAGGATGGCCTAGCGGTTAAGGTGGGTGGCCCGGGACCGATAGATCCTGGGTTCAATCCCCACCAAGACCGCTAGGTGTTGCATGTCACCTGTCACATTAAGGGTGGTTGAACCCTCCTGTGTGGTTTGCAGGTTACTGCACAAGGACCGTGGTTTACCCAGTGCGCACCGAAGGTAGCGGCTGCGGGTTCCATGAATCAAAAAAAAAATGTTTACTTTTCGTGTTGAATTTGGAATTGCTATTGTAATACTCCATCCATTCTAATATTTCTGACTCAATTGGTTTTGCCACCGGAATTTAGAAAGTGGTATTATGTGGTGTATATTGTTTGACTTTTTGATAGTTAATTTTGGTTCACACAATCATTACCTTTTTTAGAAGTGAGCCACAAATATTGAGACATCCATTTCGGGAAAGTGAGCCACAAATATTGGGAAGGAGGGAATAATTTTAGGCTTGTTTGTCATTTATTTTGCAATGTTCGTTTTTTATTCATTTTCAAATTATGGTTTATTCTTTGTGTTAATATTCATTGTTAGCTAAAAGAATAAATCGAAAAGCAAATGTAGCCTTTTACTAAACAAAAACACATATCTAGCCATTTTGTCCTCTTGTGGGCGCAGAGTGTCAGGGGTCGATGGAGGACCGATGAATGTCAGAGTGCCTCTTGTGGGCGCAGAGTGTCAGAGTGTCAGGGGTCGATGGAGGACTAAACAAAAACACATATCTAGCCTCCCTCGGCCCTGGTCAGTGGCTCGGCCGATGAATTTGCTCGGCCGACGGGGGGTTTTGGATTTTTTTTCTTCAGGGCCGATGGAGGGCCGATCCGCCCTCCGCCGGATAAAGACAAAATGACTACTTTTGTGTTTTGTTCTAGTTATAGGCTACATTTATTTTTTCATTTCTACTATTTGGCTAATAGTAGAAATGCCTCTTATTCTTTTTTGAATTTTGATAATAAAAGGTTTTCATAGTTTTCTCTTGTATGAATAGTTTTCCTTACCGTCTCGTATCAACTGAAATATACATAATATGACATTTAACCGGAGCGATTTGTATGCATCACTTTCGTATATCTTGTGTATACCGCACCACAAGGGTATTGACATGTTTCATTTCCTATTAAAAAATGTGGGTCATAATTAACACATGTTAATATATATCCTTGTGATATGATATACATAAGGGTATACAAAAATGATACATAAAAAGTCTGTGCATTCAAACTATACATTTATTAATCATGCGATCATAAACTACTGCCACCTCCAAAAGTACAGAATTGGATATAGTGCTAAAATAATCTTGACATAAAATAAAGAAACTCCTATACAGTTGACAAAATTAATCTATTTACTAATTTAGGACACATTGTCCCACAGCAATTTTAGAATTTAGTTTCTACTTATTGCTGACAACTTGGAAAACTAGAAATAATTTGTAATGATGACTTTGGCATTCTAGCAAATGCACCGTGCTAATTTGGACGTATGTACGCTTAAATGGATAGAGACAAACTTAATCTAAGATTTGTTTGCTTTAGTTTTGGATTTTTCAAAAGAAAATATATAAGGACTGAGAAGTTTAGTGTTGCTTTGGAAATAACTGATTTTATATATTTACAAAAAAATTGAATTAGTTTATACTTAGTTAAGCCTTGTAGTGAGTTCCCAATATCCTATCCTACCTCAAAAATAGTTATTTTTAGGTGTATCTTATTATTATAATTCATTTTTCTTACACCTTATTGATCAGTGAAATACCTAATACCATCAAATCATTAAAGTCAGGGGTGAAGCCACAGCCATTCACTACAAGAAATTCACCGTACACCGACGGAAAATTCCGTCGGTAAACCGCGAAATTCCGTCGGTAACAAAATTACCGACGGAATATCGACGGAATAAATGCGTCGGGTCAGGCTTTGTCGGTAAATATTACCGACGGAATATTCCGTCGGTAATATTTACCGACGGATTGCCGACGGAAATAAACCGTCGGAAGATTGTCGAGGAGAAAATTTAAAATAATTTTTAAATAATTTTTTTTTCTTTACCGACGGAAGTTTCCGTCGGTAAATTTAAAATAATTTTTAAATAAATTTTTTGTTTTTATTTACCGACGGAATTTTCCGTCGGTAATGTTAATATAATTTTTTAAATAAATTTTAAGTTTTTTTACCGACGGATTGTAATATTTTTTTTGGTTTATTTACCGACGGAAATATCCGTCGGTAAAACGTCGGTAGATTTTTTTTTTATATATAAATTTTTTCGTTTTTTTGTACCCAGTTATCGACAACCTGCAATTTTTAACCAACCAACACATCACATATATTTAACCAACCAACACATCATATATAACGATTCAAATCAACTCAAAAAGCAAACCGAAATATAAATATATAAATCCTAAAATCCAAATATTCAGTATATATACATAAACCATAAATAAATAAATCATAAAGAGGTGGGAGGAGGGGATCGATCGGCGCGTCGTCCGGAGGTCGTCGTCGGCTAGAGGAGCCCATCATCTCCATAAGCCGGGTCATCTCGCGCATTCATATATGCGACCTGCGCCTCGAGGCTCCTCCCTAGCCGCCGACTCCTCCTCCGGTCGGCGCATGATCTCGGCATTGCTCGGGATGGCCCAAGTGAGGAAGTAGAAGAGCGGCCGGGCGGCGTTGATGTAGCCGCTCCCTTCCTCGCCGAAACCGTAGAGCCGCTTCTTGTCCCGAACCCCTTCCAAACGCAGATAAATCGCATTTTTATCCGCGTGGGGGCCTTCTTCAAAGAAGAATCCGCTCCACCTCCGCCTATTACAATATAAAAAAAGAAATTAGTCAAACTCAGAATTGTAGAATAATATTCTATATTGTAATTGTGTGCTTACATGAAGTCTCGCCGCCTTCATGTTGGAGAAGTCTCCACCTTTGTAATGGAGACTCTGGAAAGTGTCAAAGGCGGTGGACTCTAAGGAGCATCCCCTCTGAGAAGCCTATTCATAACATGCATAAACAAAATTATGTCAAAAACAAAGACATAAGAAGCTAAAAAACATATAAAATGAGACTTACCGTAGACTGTGAGTACTGCATGGCTGACCGGGACCCTCCTTTGTGCTTGCTCATCCCGGCGCCCGGCTCGGGCTCTGACCTGCGGCACTGGGAAGCAGTCTCTGACTTCTGGAGCACCTCTGGCCGCATCCAGTACTCGTTGAGGGCCGCCCACCTCTCTGTGTTGATGTAGTCCGGTTTTTGAGGGCGGCCCATCTTCATTTCGTAGTGCCAGTCGCTGAACCATTGAGGGCGACCGCATCTAGTACAACATTGAGTAGGCCGAAAAGTCAGATATGGTCCATAGCAAAGCAGCTCGCATATTGAAATTTTGCTTCTTGGAAACATCATACGCAGACACGCCATGTTCCCACAGGTTCAATAATTCGGCTATCAACGGCTGTAGAAAGACATCCAAGTTATCTTTTGGATTTCGAGGTCCAGGCACCAACACCGTGAGAAACATGAATTGATCTTTCATGCACATGCCAGGCGGCAGATTGTAAGGAGTTAGAAAAACTGGCCACAAAGAGTATTGTTTTCCAAATTGAGTAAATGTTTGAAAACCGTCAGTAGAAAGACCTAATCTAACATTGCGAATCTCCGAGGCAAAATCAGGAAACGTCGAATCCAAGTGCTTCCATGCTTTGGAGAGTCTGCGAGGATGACGCATCACTCCATCGTCCACCGATGAAGCATGCCAACGCATATGAGAAGCGGTTGCATTAGATGCATACATCCGCCGGAGTCTAGGGGATACAGGGAAAGTAGTACATTTTCTTAGCGGCCACTAATTTTTTCTTCCCTTTCCTACTAGATTTCGGATCGTAGTCTAAATATCGCGAGGTACCGCAAAACTTACAACTCTCCAGTTCATTATCTTCACGCCAATAGATCATGCACGAATTTGGACAACAGTGAATCTTCTCTACCGGCAACCCCATGCCACTAAGCAATCTCTTAGACTCGCTGAAGTTATTAGGAATCAAATTTCCTTGGGGAAGCATATCCTTAATCATTTGACTCATCCTGTCATAGCCCCTTTGCGACATATGATTCTCAGCCTTCAAGTTCATCATCTGAACTACTGCAGACAATTGTGAGTAGGTCTCACAACCAGGCCACAACTCAGTGTCGACTGCCTGCAACATTTCATAGATCTTGTTTGCTTCATTATTTGGTGACTCCTCAATATCCGCATCATTATAATTTGGCCCAAAGATGATCCATTACCATCCTTTGATAGGAGGTCGACGTGTCATTTTGTACATTTCTCGTAGCTTGTTCATTTAGGGTTACGTGTTTCTCCCCATGAGATGACCAAACTTTATAATTTTTAACGAATCCCTTCATATAAACGTGCTCTCTTACAACTTGTGTAGTCAAAAACACCTTATTCTTACAATTTTTACACGGACATCTAATTTTTTCCCCGTCCATATAATTTGTCTGGCTACTTGCCCAATCAATGAAAGCCTCAATGCCATTCACAAATTGAGGATTCAATGAACCGTCTATTGTCCACCGTGTATACATCCACGAACGACTCATTATTTCAAATCCTGATTGTACGAATGGAGAAACAAGTTGATTATCAAGAGAAGTTCGACCTTGGTATGTCTTTAGTGAGAAAAAATTGTCTGAAATTTGTTGTCATTTGACTCTTATAATCAATCAACTAATCGGTGCTATTTAAATAAGATTGTTTTCTTGAAATTTTTTTATGGATTGTCAAGTGTAGGAACTAACAAGTTGATTTTTTATGTAAGAAGAAGAAATAAGATATTAAATTTCAATTCTTATATCTTTATGCAAAAGGGATCCAAAATTAAATAAGTAAGATGAAGGGTATTAGTTCTTAGGTTCTCATCATATCAATCTCCTGATTTAACATTCTTATACTTAAACAATCAAAACAAACAATCTGCGAAGCATAGTTAGAGAAGTTGAGCTCACCGAAAAACACCAAAACAAGAGCTAGAACGTGAGTGTGCTAAAATGAAAAGTATACAAACCCTGTTTAGAATATAGAAAGATCAAATAACATATAAAACACAAGCTTCAACATTGGCAACTCATTAACAAAAAATAACTCTTTTTCAGAAGATTGACAAATGATATCTGAATAAATCCAACCAACACAATTACCCTTTCTTGACAGAAAATGGGACTGACTAAAACACCAAACTCTCATTCTAAATATCCACCGTTCTTCAATTATTAATACTATTATTTCAAGAATCCCAGGCACCATTAGGCTCGGAACCCGGTTGTCCATTATTGTGCAACGTAACTTATCCTCTCTCTCTTTCTCATACATAGATAGATACACATTAGTTGGCATGTCTCGTGTAGTCTAATTAGGACTTCATCTTCGCAACATTTCTGGCTTTAATAATTTGATTCAAAATTTTAGAACAATCTCGATTGTTCCACAACGAGCGCCAAAATATGAATGATCAAAGCATTCATTTTTTAACAAAGTATTAAGCATTCACAAAGTATTAAGCATTTTTGAACAAAGAATTAAGCATCACAAAAGTAGTAGGGTAACCTGGAGAGAGAGGGGCTTCGGCGAGCTACGGCGGCGACGACGGCGGCGCGCGGCGAGCGGCGATCTACAGAGCGGCGGCTCGACCGGGCGGCGGCGAGCGACGGACGGCGGCTCCACCGGCGGCGGCGACAAGCCGCAATCGAAGAACTCTGCGTTGTATTACGTTGCTTCGCGCCTCCGCCCGTAAATTAATCTAGGGTTCACCGACGGATTTACCGACGGATTTCTCTGTCGGTAAATTATAAAACATTTACCGACGGAATATTCCGTCGGTAAACATTTATTTAATTTAAAAAATGATTTTCTCAAAAAATAAATTATAGTTTCGATTTAAATAAATCAAAATATATATTTTACCGACGGAATATTCCGTCGATAAATTTAATTAATGATTTTCTCAAAAAATAAATTATAGTTTCGATTTAAATAAATCAAAATATATATTTACCGACGGAATATTCCGTCGGTAAATTTAATTAATGATTTTCTCAAAAAATAAATTATAGTTTCGATTTAAATAAATCAAAATATATATTTACCGACGGAATATTCCGTCGGTAAATTTAATTAATGATTTTCTCAATAAATAAATTATAGTTTCGATTTAAATAAATCAAAATATATATTTTACCGACGGAATATTCCGTCGGTATATTTAATTAATGATTTTCTCAAAAAATAAATTATAGTTTCGATTTAAATAAATCAAAATATATATTTACCGACGGAATATTCCGTCGGTAATAAAATAAAAAAATAATTGGCAAAATTGAAATTTGGCGACGGAATATTCCGTCGGTAAAAATAGCGACGGCTTTTTTCCGTCGGTATTCCGTCGGTAAGTTTAACAGTCATATTCCGTCGGTATTCCATCGGTAAGCCGACCCGTGTTTCTTTTCCGTCGGTAAATCCGTCGGTAAATTTGATAATTTTTGTAGTGATTCCAGCAGTGGCAGTTGACCCGGCTCAGAAATGGATATATCTATATTGCACTAGTATTAATCATGTAGATAGGTTATATCTCAGTGGCAACTATCCAGTTATCCAATCTCAAGGTCTATGGTTCAATTCTTTCTTGGCTATTTTTTCTTCCTTTTATCATTTTTTCCTTTTTTTTAAATCTTTGGTCCCCTTTTCATTGATTTTCCAATCTTAACTTTTGACCAGGCTGAATATATTTCTAGCTTCGCCACTGATTAAAGTCCATGTTTATTAGAATTGATCATGTTTATGGAATATAAGTTTGAATAACTTTCTTCTTTTACAAGGCATTTTAAAAAGGCAAGTTATTTAATTTTGATATGATATTAGAAGATGATTTATATGGTCCATGTATGATGTATACAAATTATCCCATATCGACTTATATTCATATCGTCGGAATATAGAGTTCGCATAACTAAAGGCCGAGGTATTCATTTCTAATATATATTGCTATTATAATTTATTTTCCTTATATGAACTTTTTTGTTTCTTTGATTAGTGCGTAGCTAATAATTAATTAACTTTATACGATCAAATTGTTGGTCACATATATGTAACATGTTGATGCATAATAATATATCCCTCGCTGTTTTTTTATTCCTTTTTTTTTTGGACTGTTTCACTTAATCTGTTATTTTTTTAAAAATGAAAAATAATTACTACACACTCTTATATTGTTTGGTGGGACCCATTCATATACACACAATCAACCATTAATCTTAAACTCCATGTCAAAAAGAATGAAGCCAAATCGACCAGGACGCAGAGAGTAAAATATTATTGGTCTACATATTAGACATGGTAGAAGTTGAATAACACTGGCGCCATCAATAATACACTATACATACGACTTACGAAGACATGATGGTCTGAGACTCTCAAAGGACCCTTAGAGCCTGTGAAAAGCTAAGTGAAGAGACTACAATGTGTGTGCTTCTTAATGTATTGCATATCAGTAGGTTGTCTTAATCATTAGCTAATTATGGATGTATATTAAGGGAGACTTTTTCTCGCTATTATTGGTTATAAATCGAGCGTCACGATGGTAGAGATATGCTTTATTGACTACTTCTACATTTGCAAACAGCACACTAATTTATTCAGATTTCAGTGAGTTTAATTAACTCTAACATAAAAATCAAAATAGCACTTCGTAAAACAGATTTACAAACCAAATAAATGATCCTTTTAGAAATTAATACTCTCTTTAAAATAAACTTTTTCTTCAACTTTGGACAGTGCTATTGATTTCACGTCACACCTAAAAAAATGTCATGTCAGCTTTGATTTCATTGAAATTTTGACTTGTGTAAGTTCATGCATTTACAAGCGGATTTTAATTTTTTTGTGCAAAAACGAGAATTTGACAGAAGCTCGTGTATTTTGAGGCAAATAACCCATTTATTAAATAAATAGTTTTCACATTTTCTTAGTAATGAGATCTTCAGTATAAATAGTACTATTTCATATGTCCAATAATAAATGACTCACTTTTCCAACTAGGAAATCCTACCATAAGTGGCTCATTTTAAGAAAAATTAAAAATCGTTTTGACATAATTTAACTACTAAAAAGTCAGACAATAAACAATATACACATGAAACATCACTTTTTTAATTATCATGTCCAAAAAACTAAAACGGATTTATTTTTCAATAAATATGATATGTAAATCGGTTGGTAATTGACTAAATGATAACTAATCAAAATCCAATTTCTTAAATTCGCAACATAATTTTAAATTTACAAAAATTAATTTATTTATGGCAAATTGGATTTTTTAGTCCTCAAACTATGTTTGTTTGGCCAATTTGGTACCTTATAATTTTTTTTAGTTAATTGGTCCCCAAACTATAGAATTTTGGATGAATTGTTACTTTTATTAATTTTTTGATAAGTCAACTGTTAGTCAACGATTTTTAAGGGGTATTTTTGGTATAATATTATTGAGGACCAAAACGTCCAAATACTAAAAAATTGAGAACCAATTTGGCCAATTTTTTTTTACTGATTTTTTTTTTAATTTTATAAAAATCAAAAAGTATTTTAGTCGTTTTGATTTTTTTAAGGACCAACTACGCCAATTTTAAATAAGTTGAAGACCAATCCCAATATTTTGGGATCATAATCGTCAAATTTTATAGCTTTGTTATCAAAATTTTTGAATATATTATATTATGATAAAGAGAGATAAAAACGTAGAATATTTGATAATCAATGAATAAAACTATAGTAGATTTCCATTCAAAACATGTTTTCATTTCAATATGATTTATTCATTAATTTTTCGTATATTTTATGTTTTAATCCCCTGTTTTCATAGTAATATTCGGAAAAAAATTAGTTACGGAGTAATATATTTTATGTTTTAATCCATCGTTTTCATAGTAATATGATCCCCAAATATATTATAATTAACGGGAATGGTCCTCAACCTATTTAAAATTGGCATAATTGCTCCTTTAAAAAAAAGCAAAATTATTAAAATATTTTTCGATTTTTGAAAAACTTAAAAAAATTAAAGAAAAAAAAATTGGTCAAATTGGTCCTCAATCTTTCAATATTTGAACGTTTTGGTCCTCAATAATATTATACCGAAAATACCCTTTAAAAATCGTTGACTAACAGTTGACTAACAAAAAAATTAGCAGAAGGATCAATTCGTCTAAAATTCTATAATTTGGGGAACAATTAACTAAAATAAATAAATAAGGGACCAAATTGGCCAAACACACATAGTATCGGGACTAAAAAATCCAATTTGCTTTATTTATTAATTACGTCATGGTCCTTACTGATAATAGTTTACAAACGAAGGCAGTAGTAGTCCATTAAGGTCGAACAGCTATGTTAAGACTTAAGAGTCATGTTATTGTTATATAATTGGTGTTAACTGTTAACCCTAATTAAATGTGATTGACCAATTAATCCTTTGGTATATACGACGGGGTTGGATGCGGCGGAATGGATGATTCGAAGGATTTAATTGCCCGTTAGAATCTCCGTTGGCTAATGTTTAACCATCCACAAAGTCAACTATTTCAACCTATAAAACCCAATCATTAATCAATCGCTACCTCATCAACAACCACACAAATCAATTACAAATCATCAACCGAGTAGAAATGCCTGAAATTGAAGGGTCTCCGGGCAGCTCGATGCATGGAGTGACCGGCCGGGAGCCGGTGCTGGCATTCTCGGTGGCTTCTCCGATCGTCCCGACTGACACGACGGCGAAGTTCGACCTGCCGGTGGACTCGGAGCACAAGGCGAAGAAGTTCAAGCTGTTTTCGTTTGCTAACCCTCACATGAGAACGTTCCACCTCTCGTGGATTTCCTTCTTCACGTGCTTCGTGTCGACGTTTGCGGCGGCGCCGCTGGTGCCGATCATAAGGGACAACCTGAACCTGGTGAAGAGCGACATCGGGAACGCAGGAGTTGCATCTGTTTCGGGGAGCATATTCTCGAGGCTGGTGATGGGCGCGGTGTGCGATTTGCTCGGACCGCGGTACGGATGCGCCTTCCTCGTCATGCTGTCGGCACCGACGGTGTTCTGCATGTCGTTCGTGTCGTCTGCCGGCGGGTACGTGGCGGTGCGGTTCATGATCGGGTTCTCGCTGGCGACGTTCGTGTCGTGTCAGTACTGGATGAGCACCATGTTCAACAGCAAGATCATCGGGACCGTCAACGGTACGGCGGCCGGGTGGGGGAACATGGGGGGTGGCGCCACCCAACTGCTCATGCCGCTGCTCTACGAAATCATCCAGAGGGCCGGATCCACCCCCTTCACGGCGTGGAGGATCGCCTTCTTCATCCCCGGCTGGCTCCACGTCATCATGGGCATTTTGGTCATGACACTAGGCCAGGATTTGCCCGATGGAAACCTCAGCTCTCTACAGAAGACGGGGGATGTTGCCAAGGACAACTTCGGCAAGGTGGGTCCCATCTCACATCCTCTGCCATATATATATATATATATATATCGTGTTTCACTCTATATTATCTATAGCGATGAATCCATCGTAAACTAACTAATTAATACTACCATTTAATTAATGAATTTTCAGGTGATGTGGTATGCGGTGACCAATTATCGAACTTGGATTTTTGTCCTTCTGTACGGCTACTCCATGGGAGTGGAGCTCTCTACTGACAACGTGATCGCGGAGTACTTCTACGACAGATTCGACCTAAAGCTCGGTACAGCCGGAATCATAGCAGCCACATTCGGCATGGCCAACCTGGTGGCGCGGCCATTCGGAGGATACGCTTCTGATTACATGGCGAAGAAGTTCGGAATGAGGGGGCGATTGTGGACCCTTTGGATCCTTCAAACAGGCGGAGGCGCATTCTGCCTCCTCCTCGGCAAAGCCGACAACCTGTCTCACGCCATTGCCTACATGATCATCTTCTCCATCGGGGCCCAGGCCGCCTGCGGAGCCACATTCGGAATCATCCCTTTCATTTCGCGAAGATCGTTGGGGATCATATCGGGCATGACCGGAGCGGGAGGGAACTTCGGGTCCGGGCTGACTCAGCTCCTCTTCTTCACGAGCACGGAGACGGCGACGGGGCTGTTCCACATGGGGATAATGATAATGGCCTGCACGCTTCCGGTGGCGTTCGTTCACTTCCCGCAGTGGGGGAGTATGTTCCTCCCGGCTTCGAAGAAGGCGTCGGAGGAGCACTACTACGCCGCCGAGTATAATGAGGAGGAGCAGCAGAAGGGGATGCACCAGAAGAGTATTAAGTTCGCCGAGAACTGCCGTTCCGAGCGCGGCAAGCGAGTCGCCTCCGCACCAACCCCACCCAACGCAACGCCCAACTACGTTTGACCTACCAATCACTTGTATTGATTTAATTTAAGAAAATATGTGTTAAACTCTTCTACTTATTCCAATATTGAAACACCTCCTCACCTATTAAATTGAGCTATGATCCCTCTCCGTCTTGTCTATTTCTTTAGCTAATTGCCCCATCCATCCAACAAAGTCAAATAATCCGTTAAAAATATACTCCATATCTTCTTTCTTTCCACCATGGTTGCTCATCCACCAACCAATAATTGAGAGGGGAATAGCTCAGTTTAATAGTTAAAGGGATGGTTCACACGTAGGGCTATAATTGAGAGCATTTAGCGTAATTTTTCCTGTAATTTTCTACCGAGCAAGTAGAGTGGAATGACTTGAGGATCTCCTAATTTGTCATTTCCTATTTCGGTCTGCCAAACTTCGTTTTCTGACGCTATATTTTAATTTTAATTTTAATTTATAAAAGTATTCTATTGTATTGTTTCCGTTGCTAATTAATTAACCCAGATAATTATGCTAGGTAGCCTATATTAGTTGCAAGTCTGCTCATGTATTTGAATCTTAAACTATTGTTGTTTTTTCCCCGTAAATAAACAGTATATTCTATGGTTGCTTTTTATAACAAGCAGCTATTATAAGACATTTCTCAGGTACAGTAAATTAAGGCATTCAGCAAATTTTAGTACTTATACATAAGTGGAGATATGTAAATAATTAATTAACGTGGCATGAGCTACCATATACTCTTCCGTCCTACTGAAGTTGTCCAGTATATCTTCTCAGGTCATCTCATTGAAGTTGTTCAGTTTTCCTTTTTAGTAAACTGGATCCACAACTTTATACAACTCTACACACAACAAATAACTCTCCGTAAAAACCGTGGCGAAATGAAAGTGGATAACTCTATTATGTGTGACTAGTCATAAACAAAAAAAGTTGATTAAAAGACAGCTTACATGAGACTATTAATGCACTTGAGGGTAGTATCCAAATTTCTTGATTTGGTAAATTGAATAAGCGTTTTACTAAATATATAGATAAAATATTGCACACGATTTCGTTACTCCAAAGGTCAAGGAAACACCTCCCCAGCCAAATGTAGAGATCATATACAAATTCCCAATAATTTTTAATGAAGAATGACAAAATTAAACAAGTGTGACAACCAAGAATTTAGGCACAAGGACAATTAATGAATTCTTGATTGTTGCGAGCTTTCATATGATTTCAGCTTTAGAATGTAGTGAAAAGATTTTTACAATAAAAAATAATTATATATGACTATTAGTTTTCCTGATTTTGACAAAATCTCTATAGGTAGCCAACTTGCAAAGGTCAATGTTATTCTTCCCCCTTTCCACACTCGAAAGGACCGACTGTGACTTTACATCTAATATTAGATTTATACTAATATAAAACTAAATAATAACTTAATCCACACGTATAAGTGGATTCAAGATATATAGATATTTATAATTAAGCCATGATGTTTCTGGACTCCTCCATAATTTTTTTTATTTTTTATAATTCATTAATTTTCTACTTATGTTATACAAATGAGAGGCGATTAATTGTATGATATCATCGATCAAACGAATTAAAATTAGTGGTTGCGTGTATATATATATATATATATATATAGGGAGTGATTCTCGTGTGAACAGTTCTTATCGTGTGAACACTACAGTTTAAAGACAAACGTATTGCACTTTCAAGGTAAATATACTGCACTTTACGTACTGCACTTTAAGACAAATATACTGCACTTTAAGTATTACACTTTAAAATACAGTATCTTTGCCTTTAAAGTGCAGTACAATGTACATTTGTCTTTAAAATGCAGTGTTTACACGTTTGCACAATAATATGATGTCCACATTTGAACATCATTCTATATATATATATATAGGGTGAATAGCAAATTTGGTGTCTAAATTTTCAACTATTTTCATATTTGGTGCCTATACTTCTAAAATTATTTTTTGGGTGTCTAAAGTTAGCAAATGATATCCATTTTGGTGTATTATTCATCCATCAATTTTGTAAAATTCTAGAAGGATAAAATAGTCAATTTGGATACATATTTTTTAAACAAATTCATTTTAGTCTTATAAAATATTTTATTTAATCTAAATATTTTATTTAAAAACTATTAATTTCAATATTATTCATAAAAAATCTAATAAAAAGTCACACAATAAATTAGAAAATGCTATTTTTTACAGATACATTTATATTCAAAATTTTACAAAAAATAAAAATACTTTATTTTAAATTTACTACTTGTGATTAGTATTTTCATTTAATAAAGAAATAACTTACTTAAATAAAATTATAATTTTCATCATAAAATTTATTATGTAGTTTTTATTTTTATTTTTATGTAATGTAGCAATTTAAATTCAATAAAATAATAAGATTCTTATTTTAAAATTTGTAATTTACTACGTGAGGTTAGTATTTTCATTTAATAAAGATATAATTTGCTTAAATGAAATTATAATTTTTATTTTTAATTTCATAACATAGTTTTTTTATGTACTGTACCAATTTAAATTCAATAAAATAAAAAGATTCTTATTTCAAAATTTGTTTGTTGATATTTTTTTGGCAAATTGGCATAAATGGTCCGCAATGTTTGCTACTTTGGATGAATTGATCTTTAATCTTTTTTTTTTTTTTAATTTATTGGTCCCCAATGTTTGCTAATTTGGATAAATTGGTCCTTTTGTTAAATTTTAAGTTAATTAAGTGTTAATCATAGGGGTATTTATGGAATAAAAGTTTCAGGGACCAATTCATCCAATTTTTAAATTAAACTTGATTTTTTTAAATTTTTTTTTAAAAGTATGAACTTTTTCGGAAAACAAACTAATTTTTCAAATAAATTGTTTTCAACTATTTTTTTTCAAATGAAAAAAAAAATTCAGACTATATTATAATTATGATTTTTTTGGAAAATAAATTAATTTTTCAAATAATATTTTTTCAACTAATTTTTTTCGTTTTTTTTTTCAAATATTTTTTTGGGTAAACGAAAAAAATTAATTAATAATAATTTTAGGGACCAATTCATCTAAATAATTTTTAGAATTAACTTTTTTCAATTTTTTTTATTTGAATAAAAATTAAGTAAATTTAGATTAACTAATAATTTTGCTTTTCACAGTGAAGGAGGGGAGCGGGTAAACACAACGGTTGGGGAATGTGTTATGTTCTTCGAGGAGAGGAGCAGCTGGACGACTTGGGAGGATCAATTCATCCAATTTTTTTAATTAAATAATTTTTTTTATCATATAATAGTTGAAAAAAAATATCCTTTTTTTATCATTTTTTCGAAAAATAATTATAATATTTTACGAAAAATAAGTATAGTATTTTTCGAAAAAAAATTATCCTTTTTTTATCATTTTTTCGAAAAAAAAAATTTCGGAAATTTTTTTTAATATTTTTCGAAAAATAATTATAATATAGTCTGAATTTTTTTTTTTCATTTGAAAAAAAATAGTTGAAAACAATTTATTTGAAAAATTAGTTTGTTTTCCGAAAAAGTTCATACTTTTAAAAAAAAATTTAAAAAAATCAAGTTTAATTTAAAAAATGGATGAATTGGTCTCTGAAACTTTTATTCCATAAATACTCCTATGATTAACACTTAATTAACTTAAAATTTAACAGAAGAACCAATTTATCCAAATTAGCAAACATTGGGGACCAATAAACTAAAAAAAAAGATTAAGGACCAATTCATCCAAAGTAGCAAACTTTGGGGATGTGCCAATTTGCCTTTTTTTTTTACAAAACAAAATGTTCCAACTAATATTGTTTTAGCTGAAAATGAAAATCCATTAAAAAGTAGTACTATAAGTTTAAAATTTAAAATTTTATTCCTTTTATAAATGATAATATGATAATATTGTAAATTAGTTTTTAAGTGTAATATTTTGGAAATATGTTTGGTGAGATTAGCATTTTGGATATTAATTTTTTAAAGTATCATTTTGGAAATTTACTCCTTTTAACTCAATTTTTAATCTTATACAACAATAAAATGAATTGTTTAAAAAATATGCATCTAAATTGACTATTTTGTTCCTACATAACTTGTAAGAGTTAATAGTTAAATTATAGAGACACCAAAATGAATAGCATTTGCTAACTTTAGACACTAAAAAAACAATTTTAGAAGTAGAGGCACCAAATATGAAAATAGTTGAAAGTTTGGGCACCAAATTTGCTTTTCACTCTATATATATGTATATAGGGAGTGGTTCTTTGGTGAACACCCCCTTAGAGTGTGAAAAGTGAACAATCCTACACCATTAGATTTCAATAATAGATGGCTAGCATTTATATTTGCTTAATTATAAAATAAGTTTTTTTCTTTATTTTTAATAGCTAAAGGTTAAATTAATAATCTATTTTTTTTTATCCCCAAACATTAAATTAAACCCCAATTTTTTTCTCACTCTCCTTTTTTTTCTCCCTCTCTCTCTTTTTTTTTTCTCTCTCCTCCCTCGCTCTTTTTTTTCTCTTGTGCCTCTCTATCCTCCCTCTCTTCTCTCTCTCTCTTCCCTCTCTCTTTTTTTTCTCTCTCTCGTGCCTCTCTCTCCTCCCTCTCTTCTCTCTCTCTCTCTCTCTCTCTCTCTCTCTCTCTCTCGCTATCGTCTCTCTTCTCTCTCTCTCCTCCCTCTCTTTTCTCTCTCTCTCTCTCTCTCTCTCTCTCTCTCTCTCTCTCTCTCTCTCTCTCTCCCTCCCTCTCTTTTCTCTCTCTCTCTCTCCCCCTTTCGATATGAAAGTCATCAGACATGAAATGTAATACGTATACTGTTCGTGATGCACTTTCCTTTGTTATCTGATGCAATTTCCTTGTTATTCGATGCACTTTCCTTTGTTATTCGATGCACTCATCAAATTAAAATTAAAAAATCACATATAGTTTATAAAAAACGTAATAAACTAATTAAATTCAATTTTTGGATAGACAAGACAAACAAAACAATTGGTGAGCATAAAACGAAAAAAAAAACGAGATTGAGAAATCTAATGCTCTCGAAGACAAATTCTGATGCACTTACAGGCATATCGTGATGCACTTTCCTTGTTATTCGATACACTTTCCTTTGTTATTCGATGCACTAATCAAATTAAAATTAAAAAATCGCATCTAGTTTATAAAAAAAAAACGTAATAACCTAATTAAGTTCAGTTTTTGGATTGTTAAGATAAAGAATAAAACGAAAAAATAGAAAAAATAAGGAGATTGAGAAATCTAATGCTCTCGAAGACAAATGTTGATGCACTTATAGGCATATCGTAATGCACTTTCATTCTTTATTCGATGCACTTGTATAGTCATACGAGAGAGAGAAAAAAAAAGTTGGAGGAGAGAGACTATATATATAGAGAGAGAAAAAAAAATGAGGGTGGGAGGAGAGAGAGACGACAGAAAAGGGAAAAAAAAGAAGAGGGTGGGAGGAGAGAGACGAGAGAAAAAGGGAAAAAAAAGGAGAGAGAGAGTGAGAATTGAGATTAAAATATTAAATTAATAATGGGGATAAAAAATAAAGGAATATTACTATATTACCCTCAATGAAATTCAATGATTATTAATAATTAAATAATATTTATTTTATCATAGCCTTAGATCTTAGAAATGGAAGGTGTAGATGTATTCATTTTTCACCCTCTAAGGAGGTGTACAAAAATGATCCTTCCCCATATATATATATATATATATATATATATATATATATATATATATATATATTCATGGGCGGTGTACACAAATGATCCTTCCACTGCAATTTTTTTTTTAACTATTCATCATTTTTTCCGTATTTTATCGCCATATTTGTTAATGTCCTTCCACTGCATTTTATCGCCATATAAAATGATTGTTCTAGGATATATATACTATACTTGATCTCAGCTATTACTAAAAGACAAGATTACAACAACACTGGCGATAGTAATACCGAAAATGTGAACTGATTACGTAACAAATGCACAAAAATTCCAAGGTCAAGTGGTGGGTAATATATTATGTTTTTTGAAAATGTTGATGACTTTGTGAGCGTGATAATGATTATTACTGAAATGAATATCACAGCTAGCTCCTACCCCTTCAAAAGCCTTGAGAGTCTTATAAACTATTAATAGTGTATATCATAAGTATTTATATATTGTTTAAGTATGATTGCAAGATGTTAGTGATCTGTACGTACATAATTAATTTGTTAATTTGTTCCATCTGATAAATACTTCCTGCCATGATCACAGACTTTTAGTTGGATGGAGATAAGTGAGATTTTTGTTGATCAAATGGAGATCAGTTCAAAGACATGATTCAATTAAGTTGTAAGATACTTATCTGTTAATTAATTACAACTATAAATTTATCCTCAGTTAATGTTCGAAATTTATTAATCAGAACCATTTACTATTATTTTTCTAGGCGCTACGCTACTATTAATTGGACTAGAAGACAAATATGTAGAAATTAATCGTATAAAAAAGTAATTTACACGTAACCGGCCGGTTGATGACTTGATATAGAATAAACAACATTTTAATTATCTGATGGTTTAGTCTCATAAAATCAAAATAAGTAGTATAACTTTTGGAGTCTTAAAATCGTTATTGAAATTATTTTGTAGCGAATTGACATTTTGAATTGAGCTCATAAATGATCCTCTAGCTATTCCAGCTCGTTTGCCCCGTTACGCTATTTTCACGGTTCTCATTTTTTTTATTCTTTTCCAGATTAGGATTTACTATAGACTTTCAAATACATTCTACGGTTATATTTTGAAAGCATTTTCGGATTTGGATAAATAGAAATTTTCATATTTATGTTTTTTATAATTACGTTTGTCTTCTACATTATCGTTTTTGTCTCTGAGATCAATTGATTGAATCATAGACACATATAATAATATTGACATTCGCACCTATAGATTAATCATATGTTGTAATTAAATTACTTCCCCTCCTAAAAGAACTAGCATTACCGAATTGGATGTGTAAAATAATCTTGTCATAAACTAAAGAAACTCCCACAGTTGACAAAATTAATTCCATGTACTAATTATTTTATATATGACATTGTCCCACAACAATATTAGAATTGAGTTCGTACTTATTGCTAACAACTTCGAAAACTACAAATAATTTGTAATGGTGCACTTTGACATTTTTGCAAATGCACCGTACACATTTGTACTTGCATGCTTAAGTGGATAGAGACAAACTTAATCTAAGGTTTGTTTGCGATAATCTTGGATTTTTCAAAAAAAAAAAAAAACAAAAACAAAATACAAAAAACAAAAAAACAAAATACTACGAGTTTAGTGTTGCTTTGAATTACTTATCTTAGTTAAGCTAGTGAGATCCCCAATCATCTCCCAACTCAATAAATAAATAAATAAATATTTTCGTTGTCCCACTTTCCTTTTACAGCTATCCCACAAAATTATTTACCGAATATAATGTATTTCCAATAACTTTAAACCGTAGGTCGTCACCTAGATGTCTGAACAATTATGATCTCAGACTCAGCAAAGATTTTGGTTATTTCCTTTCATTATGTGATTGAAGTTTTTATGATATATCACGTAATTTCTTTAAGACTAGCAAATAACTCTAAGAGCATGCGAAAAGTTAAGTGAACAGACTCTGATGATATCAATAGCAACTAGTTGTGTCGAATATATTAGGCATACAATCGGTTGTCTTAATCATTAGCTAATTAGTATGCATGTATATTTAAGGTAGACTTTTCTCGCTATTATTAGTTATCATAAATCGAGCGTCACGATGGTGAAGAGATGCTTTATTGACTACTACTTGCATTTGCCTACATCATCACATTTATTGGAATTTCATACTCACACGAAAATCTAAAAATCAAAATAACACTTCGTGAAATAGGTTTTAAACCAAAGAATGATGGCACTAAATCTCCATATACTAACATTTGATAAATTATTAAACTCTCTATATGTGGGTTAGTTAAAAAAATCATTAATTTTGATAAACATCTATATTTTTTTTAATCCTATATAAATATATGACTTCATTTCTATTTTTCTCTATTCTTTAAATTACCATGCACAAAAGAAATGAACCGATAATAGCATAATGGATGAATTAATTATTTAGAATTATCTATAAAGAATTATAGACACAATAAGTGATTGTATAAAGTCATAGACGGAATTACTTTGAAAGGTATTATACTGCCTCCAACTTCATCATCCAACATTATTCTTAAGGATGATATCCACAATTTCTTCTAAATTCACGACCTATGAATATCCCTAAATTCAAATTTTATGGTAGTAACCGAAATCATTAATCATAATTCACAAATGACGTTTTACAAGTGGGTTCATTTAAATTCTTTGAGACTTCATCCCCAGACGAGTTTAGCAGTGACTAAAACAATTAGTTATTGTCTTTGTTAAATCACAATAGTTTATTTGTACCACTTTTATATACCCTTATGTGTACCACACCACAAGGGTATTGATATGCGTTAAATATGATCCACATTTTGTAATGAAAAATGCCACATGTCAATAACATTGTGGTATGGTACAGATAAGGGTATACGAAAGTGGTATATGCAAGCCGCTCCGTTGTTAAATAGATAATATATGTTTGTTAATTATTTCGTGATAATTAGATACAATACAATTCACCATAATAAAGCGTAAAATTTATATTTCAGTAAATATGATACATAAATGATCAGCACATAACCTTTTTAAATTCATGTTGAATTCTGAAAATACTCTTTAAATTAATAAATATAAATAGATAGCTTAATTAATAACTCTTTAAAATGATGAAAAAATCATGGTCCTCATAGTATTAATTTATAAACGTTTTTCTAACATTGTTGAGATTTTTTTTAAGTAACGTGATGAAAGCACAGCGAGAAAAGGCTATTAACTCATTATTAATAACTAATTAAATTTGCAAGTTAATTGTCGTTGAAGATTTTGTAGTCATCAAGGTCGAACAGCTTGTCAAGAGCCATGTTCTTGTTGTATCATTGGTGTTAACCCTAAATTAATAGAATGACCAATTAATCCTTTGGTATATACGACGGGGTTCGATGCGGCGAAATGGATATGATTCCTATTATAGAAATTAATGAATTGCCCGTTAGAATCTCCGATGGTTAATCCATAATTAAGAATCTCTAATGTCAACTCTTTCAAGTTTCAACAATTCAACCTATATAAACCAACCCTTAATCTACCTCATCAACAACCAAACACAAATTAATTACCTCCTCCTTGATTCAAAGCAACGATTAAGAATTGAAGAAATGCCTGAAATTGAAGGGTCTCCGGGCAGCTCGATGCATGGATTGACCGGCCGGGAGCCGGTGCTCGCATTCTCGGTGGCTTCTCCGATCGTCCCGACTGACACGACGGCGAAGTTTGACCTGCCGGTGGACTCGGAGCACAAGGCGAAGAAGTTCAAGCTGTTTTCGTTTGCCAACCCTCACATGAGAACGTTCCACCTCTCGTGGATTTCCTTCTTCACGTGCTTCGTGTCGACGTTTGCGGCGGCGCCGCTGGTGCCGATCATAAGGGACAACCTGAACCTGGTGAAGAGCGACATCGGGAACGCCGGAGTTGCGTCGGTGTCCGGGAGCATATTTTCGAGGCTGGTGATGGGTGCGGTGTGCGATTTGCTCGGACCGCGGTACGGATGCGCCTTCCTCGTCATGCTGTCGGCACCGACGGTGTTCTGCATGTCGTTCGTGTCGTCTGCCGGCGGGTACGTGGCGGTGCGGTTCATGATCGGGTTCTCGCTGGCGACGTTCGTGTCGTGCCAGTACTGGATGAGCACCATGTTCAACAGCAAGATCATCGGGACCGTCAACGGTACGGCGGCCGGGTGGGGGAACATGGGGGGTGGTGCCACCCAACTGCTCATGCCACTGCTCTACGAAATCATCCAGAGGGCCGGCTCCACCCCCTTCACGGCGTGGAGGATCGCCTTCTTCATCCCCGGCTGGCTCCACGTCATCATGGGCATTTTGGTCATGACACTAGGCCAGGATTTGCCCGATGGAAACCTCAGCTCTCTACAGAAGACGGGGGATGTTGCCAAGGACAACTTCGGCAAGGTGGGTCCCATCTCACATCCTCTGCCATATATATATATATATATATATATATAAATCGTGTTTCACTATATATTATCTAGCTGTGAATCCATCGTAAACTAACTAATTAATTAATGCTACCATTTAATTAATGAATTTTCAGGTGATGTGGTATGCGGTGACCAATTATCGAACTTGGATTTTTGTCCTTCTGTACGGCTACTCCATGGGAGTGGAGCTCTCTACTGACAACGTGATCGCGGAGTACTTCTACGACAGATTCGACCTAAAGCTCGGTACAGCCGGAATCATAGCAGCCACATTCGGCATGGCCAACCTGGTGGCGCGGCCATTCGGCGGATACGCTTCTGATTACATGGCGAAGAAGTTCGGAATGAGGGGGCGATTGTGGACCCTTTGGATCCTTCAAACAGGCGGAGGCGCATTCTGCCTCCTCCTCGGCAAGGCCGACAACCTGTCTCACGCCATTGCCTACATGATCATCTTCTCCATCGGGGCCCAGGCCGCCTGCGGAGCCACATTCGGAATCATCCCTTTCATTTCGCGAAGATCGTTGGGGATTATATCGGGCATGACCGGAGCGGGAGGGAACTTCGGGTCCGGGCTGACTCAGCTCCTCTTCTTCACGAGCACGGAGACGGCGACGGGGTTGTTCCACATGGGGATAATGATAATGGCCTGCACGCTTCCGGTGGCGTTCGTACACTTCCCGCAGTGGGGGAGTATGTTCCTCCCGGCTTCGAAGAAGGCGTCGGAGGAGCACTACTACGCCGCCGAGTATAATGAGGAGGAGCAGCAGAAGGGGATGCACCAGAAGAGTATTAAGTTCGCCGAGAACTGCCGCTCCGAGCGCGGCAAGCGAGTCGCCTCCGCACCAACCCCACCCAACACAACGCCCAACTACGTTTGACTTGCCTACTACTTGTATTTACTTTAAATTACTTGCGGCGTAGCAAGTGGAGTGGAATGATGTGAGGATCTCTTAATTTGTCATTTCTTGTTTGAATCTTGGAAACCTTCGTTTCTGACGATATATATTTTACTAATATATAATGAATATTCTGTTGTTTCATCTTATTAGTAATGAATTATCCTTGAAAATAATACAGCATATATTAGTTGCAACTTAGTAGGGATTACTTTTTAGGGGTAGATTCTTAAATACCCATTTCTTAAATCGAAAAGGCAAATTTACCCATTCCTTATAATTCATACACAAAATACCCAACTTTACTTAAATATCCCCACTTTTCAGACATGTCAGGCTGCAAAACCGTTATTTTGCTTCGTTTCGTGCGCAAATGAGTAACACCGAATCCCGCTCACGAACTGACAGAATCCCGCTCGTGTACGTAGAATCCCGCTCGGCCACGTGGATTCCCGCTCGGCCACATGGCAAGTCGAGCCGATCCCGCTCGGCCACGTGGCAAATCCCGCTCGAGGAGAAGAAACCCGCCCGTGGAGAAATCCCGCTCGGCCACGTGGCAAATCCCGCTCGACGAGCGGGATTTAAGGTACACGAGCGGGATTCATTGTCTGCTCTACGCGGACGAGCGGGATCCGGGCCACGCTAGCGGGATCCCGCTCGCGTGGTGCGGAATCCCGCTCGTGATTTTATCTATTAATACCGTGATTGAAGTTCAAAATCGAACACACTCACTCCTCTTTCTTTTGATTTTCGTTTCATAAACAAAAAAAATGGATAGTTGGTATAATGTTATTGTTCATTTTAACGGGCAATTTAACAATTTGTCCGAGTATATCGGAGGTGAGGTTAGAGTTGTCTCGCATTCCCGGGAACGATATTTGTATCCCAATTTTAAGACAGTTTATTCAATACAATCTTAATCCCTTTTCACTTTCGTCAAATTATGAAATTTATTACACATACGTTTCTCGTCATGATCTCGAGCTTAGGTCCATTCTCGCGACCGATATGGACCTAATTCGTCTTTGTACTACACAAATCGAGCCGACTTTATTTCTCGAGCACTCTAATGCTCAACCTTATCATACACCCGATGTTGTTGAACAATTTGGTTCAAGGTTCAATTTTGAAGATCAAGCGGGTGGTAGCAATCGGCCGAGAATTTTCGCGAACAAGAAACCTTTTTTCGCGAAGAGGATACCCATGTTCTATCCGACAGTGGATGAAGAAAATATTTTGGATACTTCATCCGAAGAAGAAAACGATGAGGTCCAAGGTGCATTAAATCAATGTACTTTTGGCGACTTTGCGGCATGGATCCGACGTGAAGGTGGTGTGAATCAACTGATATCTATGCTCATGCCGGACAACCGTGCCCTTCCAACCAACGAAATAATATATGGTGGCACCGAAGAAGTAATTGACGGTTTACTTCCTTTCGTTCCTCTCGATGCATCGGATTCACCTATGGTTCGAGATCTGGATCATGTTGTGGACTATCCACTCCGTGAAGGTGCGACATTCTAGGAGAAGGCGGATTTGTTTGCTGCTGTTGCACTTCGACACATGGAACAAGGTCTCGATTTTAGGGTGGGTCGTTCTGACAGTGGTCGGGTTGAGTATAAATGCAGACGGAGTCGTGACTGTCCATTTTTTTTACGGGCTTCGTTTCGCAGAGATGTGTTGTGGGTTGTAAACTGCTTGCATGCCGAACACACATGTAATCGAGATTTTTCACAAAGTGGTCCAAGAAGGATTCGTGCAAAGGCGCTAGCTGCTTATGTTGCTCGACGAATGCGCCGTCAAAAATCTGTCCTAAAACCGAAAGAAATTATGGCATCTATCCAGAGTGAATTCGGCATTCAAGCAAGCTATAGTGTTGCTCTACGAGCCCGTAATTGTGCTTTGTGGCGATGATTTATGGCGGGCACTCGATTCGTTCAAGATGCTTCCCGGTTACCTCTACGTGCGAAAACAACGAATCCGGTACAATGATCGATCCGGAAGTCGATTTAGAAGGTCGTTTCCAACAATTATTCGTTGCTTTTAATGTTTCTCGTGCCCCGTGGGTATTTAACCTCCGAGATCCGATTGTGGTCGATGTGACTCACTTGAAAGGAAGGAATAAAGGAGTGTTATTTGTGGTCGCTACGATAGACGGCAACGACCGGATATTTCCACTAGCCTTTGGTGTGGGTCCAATTGAGAACGATTACTCTTGGACGTGGTTCATGTCCCGACTCGGAGAAGCATTTACGATGCCAACCAATTTAATAATCATATCCGATCAACATCGAAGCATAGCTAACGCGGTAGAGGCTGTTTATCCGGAAGCGACTCATGGCACTTGTTACTATCATCTTCGAATAAGCTTACACGATATGGTCGACGCTTATCAAGATGTATCATGATGCGCCTATGCTTATACGATGTATGATTTCGATCGTGCGATGGAAGGAATTCGTCAAGCCTATCCCGAGGCATACGAGAAGTTAATGGATATCGGACCGGAAAAGTGGTCTAGATCGAAGTCTCCCGTTTGCCGGTCATGCCACTCACCTCAAACATAGTTGAATCCATCAACTCGAGACTGCTCACAGTACGACGTCTGCCAATATGCTCTATGATCGAGGCAATAGGTCACATGGTTGAACAGTGGTGTGACCAACGTCGAGCAAAAGCCATGGCACGAGATAATCCGCTTACAATTGCTGCAGAGCTAAAGTTAGCTCCGTCGGAGGACCGTTCACATCGTTTCACTGTTGTGTCAGTGAACGGAGACAAATTCAAGGTTCATGACGGAACGTATCAATGGAGAGTTCAAATCAGGCGAAACGCTTGTGAATGTCGTGAGTGGCAACTCGATGAGATCCCGTGTTCGCATGCTTGTGCGGCTATCAGGTATAATTGTTTTTCCGTCTATAGGGTTGTTCCGGACTTGTGTATTAACAAAATTTTTATCTATAGGGTTGCCGGACTAAATCTACTAGATTTCGTGTCGGATGCATACAAGACTGAGAATTGGAGGATGATTTATGCCGGAACATTATATCCGGTAGCACCCATGCGTAATTGGCGGGTGCCGGAAGATGTGGCCTCAATGGTCGTGTTACCGCCAATAATTACGCGTCGACAGGGGAGACCGAAGAATAGTAGACGACCCTCGGGAGCCGAGCGGTACATCTAGTGGGAGAACACGCGGTCCGAAAAAATGCAAGATATGTGGTGTGGTTGGGCATACTAGGAGGAAGTGTCCGGGAATGGATGTGCCGGAATCACCGGAGTCGGAAGCATTTTAGTATATCGTAATTTATAATGTATTATGTATTATGTTTAACGAGGCAATTTTTTCGAAATCCCGCTTGTCTTAACGATTCGAAAATATTTTGTTTAACGAGGCAATTTTTTCCGTTTAACGAAATATATAAAGCAAATATTTGAATTAAATACAAATATATAAATAAAATAGCTTAATTGAAATACAAATATATAAATACGGATATTGTCATCATAGACCCGGCCTCGTATAGCACATGTCAAAGATCTTATGAGCCATCGACGACGATACACGCCTACATTGCTCGGCTCGTTGCCCCACTTGATTGTCGGGTAAGTGGCAATGAATCTCTCGACTACCATGCATGCCATCGGTCCACAGCTCTTATCATCTGTTTGCACCAACTGCAGCTCATGAGGCATAATCTGCACAATGGGCGCCCGCGCTCCAGGATCCTGATATCCAAACTGATTATTGTTCCAGTAATTGCCGTACGATAAAAATGGACCAATCAGCTTCCATAGAGGCCTCAACTGCCGAATTCTACGTGCTCGGCCATGCTCATCAGCTTTGTGCGCAAGTGAATCATACACTTCAATCTTCCAATGGCCAAGGTCAATCCGAACAGTGACCCGATGATCAAAGCAGAGACATGGCAATAACAAACTTCAAAAAAATAGAATTAATTACCATATGAATAATTTATAATATAAATAAATGACTAAACTAAATACTTACGTATTTGGCACTATACCACTTTTGCGCATTTTCCGTCAAATTTTTACCGAGAATGTAATCCATTATACTATCCATCGGCTTCCGAAAATATGAATAGTTGATGGAGTCCTCGTCGTGCACATCAAATTTCGGATCCGGAATATATTTATTCCATTCGGCGCAAAGAATGTTCTCGTTAAATAAATGAAAAAAATCAGTAATTATTTAATAAGCATAATACAATTATTTAATAAGCATAATATAATTACTTACGAAGAAAAGCGAATCGACTATCACGGTGTGATGATAGTGGGGAGTAGCCAACACATCAACACCCCCGAAGCTCTTCATCTTCCTCGGTCTTTGCCATGTATAAATCCATGGTTTGTTGATCCATCTCCTTATTTGGATTCTCGAGGTCGCCGAATAAGTCGGGGGGATAGGATAGTTCGCGATGAATCGTAAAGCACCATAGTCCGGATAAACGATGCCGCCGATAATTTTCGGCTAATATGGGAGCGGTCATCGATGGAGCACCAAAAGGGTTATTTCGGGGTAAGGTCAAAGCCTAAAATCATATGATCTTTATTAAAAAATGTTATAATTAATAAAGTAAACTAAAGAAAAATAAAATATTATACGGTACCTGATACACTGTATCAACAGAAAAATCATCCAACCAATTATGGTCCTCCTCCAAGGTTGGCTCGACCCGTATCGGGTTCGCAGACGATGCACCAATCTCGGGCGGTGTCTTAAGGTCGCTCCCGAATAGGAGGATAATACCGACGCCAATTTCCCCGTCGAAAGGAAGTGGGTGCATTGGCCGCACCGTAGGACCAGCTATGACGAGGCGGACAATCTCCGTAAATAGGGTCGACATAGTCAAACATGCTCCTCACCGACTCCGGAGCATAAACTCCACGCTCGTATACGCTGTGTCGATCCTGCATCGGTAGAATCACCGGCTGCTCCGCCTCATTATCCAGATCCATAACCTCAAGCCGGTACACCGTGGCGTCTAGCTCCTCCTCAATCACGGGGCGGTACACCGATGTGGCTCTCTCCTCCTCAACCCCGGGAGAGTGATCTCCCATATCCTCATCTCGGTCACGACGGTGTCTCATTGACACCGATTCACTCCTAACAAGACCGTGTGGTGTACGGTTACCACCCGCGTGAGAGGACGTAGTACACAATCCTCGGCTCTTAGATCGACCAAACACCGACCTAAATAGTGTCTTCACATCGTGAACTATTTCCTGTCGCAAGTTCCGGTGCTGCCGTTCCAAGTTTCGCTCCAAGGTTTTGTTTTCCTCCCTAATCAGTGTACGGATTTCTTCGACGGTCAAGCTATGTTGTTGCTCGGGCTCCCTCTCTCCAGTCTCCGTTCGAACCCGTTTACCACCTTCGGTGGAACGGCGTTGCCTCCGTCCGGTTCCTCTCAGAACCGGTCTGGACGTTGTGTCTGTCGTCCGAATTTGTATAGCTCTCGTACCCCATGGTCCCCTATGATCGTCGGATGTAATGGATTCTCAACCGCAATATAGGACACATGGAGTCGATCTTCGCCAATGACACTCTGCCAATAATAAGTTTGTGTCTCCGCATCGGATGGTGTGAGACTATCTCGGACAACAAACTGCAATTACATTAAATAAAATTACCATTAGAAACAAACCGCCAATAAAATTAAACAAAATCAACTTTAAATTTAATATTTTTACCGACGATGCCAAAAACTCGTTAAGCTTCTTTGCTTGTCCTCCACCGAAGTACCAATTCTTCCAACGAGGAAATTCGGTTGTAGACAACCTCTCGGCACAAATCGCTCCAAAATTTGGAATAGCCTCGTAGGACCAAATCTACAATGAATGAAAATCAATATTGATCAAGACATGATATATATGAATAATTCTAATAAATAAATTAATAAAATTATTAAACACACTCGTAGTGCCCAAACAGGTCCATAAAAATGATATTTCTTGGACGTCTGTTCCGCCGTTCTCGGAACAAAACTACAATAGTGCTTCAACGCACCGTAAGTGTAGGAGCCCCACGGGAATCGGTCAAATGCACGTAGATCATCGACTAATACCCAAATCCACGTGTCGACTATTTTCGTGTCACTATAACCGAGAAAAAAGTAAACTAAGGCTAGAACATGTGCCACCTTCAAATAGCCCAACTCGTCCAATCTCAACTCTCCATTCTCGAACTTTGACAACAAATCTCTCCCCGTTATTGGTGTACAATTATTTAACTTGTTTGTACACAGTCGACGAACTGGGATCATAGGTAGCATGCGGATCAAAATTGGTAGATCCAAACCTCAAACCCGTGACAAGGGCGTAATCGAAACAAGAAAAGCGGGTAGTCGTCCCGGACACATAAAACCAAATAGCCGAATCATCTCCTGCCGATTCAATCTCATGACACATTAACATATGGAGGGCCCTAGCTGCATTCCTACCCACCCTCCAATCCAAAAAGCTACCGAAAACCCCATTCCTAAATTCGATTTCTAAAGAATTGTCCTCAAAAACACTAAAATTTTTTTTAATTATTTCAAATATCTTCGGGTAAAACTCTATGTCTATCCTCGGAGTCGCATCGAGAAGATCAATTCGTTTAAAAACGGGCTGCAACGATAAAAAATAACAATTAAAAAAAAAAAATTCGGCCGAGCATATCCCGCTCGGCCGAATCGGAATTTCACTCGTGAGCGGGATTCCGGTTCGGCCGAGCGGGATTTGCCCGGCCGAATTATTTTCCGAGATTTGTTTCATGCTACGAAAATTCATAAAATTCTTGCAACGAAACTCAAAAATTCATGCTACGAAATTCGAATAATTAAACAAAAATTCCACATAAATTCATGCTATGAAATTCGAATAATTAATTAATTCATTCTACGAAATTTATGATACGAAATTTGAATAATAATTAAACAAAATCATACTACGAAACTCAAATTCATACTACGAAACTCACAAAATCATGCTACGAATTTCCACATAAAATGATAAAATCATACTCCAATTCAACATAATCCATGCTTAAATTCGAATAATTAAACAAAATCCATGCTCACAGTCGAAAAATTATCAAAAATTATCGAAAAATTATCAAAACAATTCGAATCTTAATCGCGCCAAATTAACGGATAAAATTCGAGCGGGACTATAGAATTAGAGCGGGACTAACCTGGTAGGCCATTCTTGTGTTTTGGAGTCGAATTCAACTACGAAATTATTTTCTCGAGCGGGATTCGGCGACGGAGATGAAAAAATTGCAGAAGTGAATGGGAAATTGAGGAGACGAGCGGGATTAGAAGGGGAAGAATCCCGCTCGAGGAGAATCCCGCTCGCCGAGCGGGATTTGATGTCGGCCGAGCGGGACAAGGCGACGTGGTGGCGGAGGTTGCGCTACGAGCGGGATTTTGACGCGGCCGAGCGGGATTCTGACGCGGCGGGTTTCTGCCGCCGAGCAGGATTCTTCTGCCGAGCGGGACGCGGTCGGCCGAGCGGGATTCCTCAACAGCTCGAGCGGGATTCCGGTTCGGGTACGAGCGGGATTCGAGTTTTCGCAGAATTATTTTCGAGCGGGATTTGAATTTAAGTGAGCGGGACTGAGCGGGACTCGAGCGGGATTTAAATTTCGAATTAATTGGTATCGAATTCATGTGTTTTTTTGTTTGTTTCTTCAATTATTCGTCTTGAATTCAGTAAAACACCTGAAAATGATTGGTGTCAGTCAACTTTTTGAAAAAGTAAGGGTAATGTAAGTAAAATTGGGTATTTTGTGTAGTAAATATAAGGATTGGGTATTTTTGTGTTTTGTTATACGTAAATGGGTATAAAGCAATAATACCACTACTTTTTATTACAAAATAAAGCTATTAGTAGATATTTTCTTTGTAGAAATTTAGAATAACTTAATAAATTCAACAGATTTTATTTTAATATACTTATACATAAGTGGAGATATGTAAATTAACATGTTCATGGCATGAATTTAAGAATAGAAATTTTAGTTATAATAATGTGACAGCTTAGATGAGACTACATTATCGTGTGAGCACATCAATATGTCATTAATTAATTTATATCCATATCTCTTGATTAAGGTAAATTAAATAAGTGATTTCTTAATAAATATATAAAATATTGCACACGGTTTCATTACTCCAAAGGTCAAGGAAACACCTTGCCCAGCCAAGTATGCATCACTATTTAATTTATATTTCAGACAAAATTCACTTTTACATCACATATACAGTTAAACCTCGATAAAGTAATATTCGATAGATTAATAATCTCGTTTAGATAATAATTTTTTTTCGGTTCCGATATGGATCAATGCACTAAAATAATGTTCGATAAAGTAATAATCTCGTTAAATGAATATTTTTTTTTCCGTCTCAATGTTATTACTTTATTGAGGTTTAACTATAGATTACAAGCTCCTCGTGTGGATAATCTATGCTTCGATTATCACTCTAAAATTTTCTTTTTCTTTTCTATTTTTATTTGTATTTATGAAATATATATAGATATATGTTGCGTTTCCATGCAAGTTTTATGTTTTGTTTGGTTGAGGGGAGAAAATGAGAGAAGAGAAATAGGTGAAAAACTATGTTGCACGGACACTTCGAAAAATGTCGTCGTACTGTGTCGGACACGTGTCGGACACGGACACGCTCGGACACGCGCCCGACACGTGTCGGACACGGCAAAAACGTGTCCAGCAAATTAAAAAAATAAATAAATTTTGGACACTTCCCGGACACGGGAATTGAAGTGTCCGACTCTTCTCGGACACGGGAATTGAAGTGTCCGACTCTTCCCGACACGGGAATTTAAATTTCGTTTTTTTTAATTTTTATTACAAATCGTCCCTAATGGGAATCGAACCCAACACCTACACAAGATCAACCACTTACGAAGTGAGAATACTAACTACACAAGATCAACCACTTAAGTGTCCGACTCTTCCCGGACACGACCACAAAAAAAAAAAAATTAGACTCTTAACAGATCAATAAACTGACAGTTTTGAGTTGAATAGTGATGTTGGGATTTTAGAGATTGCAAATCTCACCTTTGATGAGCCGGAAGTGAAAAATAATTTGTTGGATGAAGTATTCTACACCGATTCATAAAACTTGAAAAATTACTTTTTATTTATATTATTATGACTTTTAAGACTAATGTTTATTGTTGTTATCTACTTATCTTAGTATTTCACATTTTTATGCTATAATTATAAATTATGAGTTATGACTTATGCGTTTTGAATTAATAATGTGAACAATGAGTTTGATATTGAAAAGTTTGACTTAATCATTTATATATATATATATATATATATATATATTAATAATTTAATATTATTTATATTAGCGCCCGTGTCGTGTCCTAAATTTTTCAAAAAATACCGTATCCCGTGTCCCGTGTCCGTGTCGTACCGTGTCCCGTGTCCGTGTCCATGCAACCTTGGTGAAAAAGAAAGTGGAGAGAAAGAAAAAATAGAGAAATAGAGTGCATTTTATATAGTGTTTGGTATGAGAGAAAGAGAGAAGAAAGAGAAGAGAAAAAGAGGTATTTTTTTCTCTTTCTCCTTTGTTCGGTTTTATAAAAAATAAGAAGAAAGAAATGATTTTTAATCCAAAATGACATAAACATCCTCACTCCAAAAAAAATAGAAAAATATATTATTATTAAAATTTTAATTAATATTTACATCAAGTAAATCCCGTAATATAACATGAGCTTTATCATAGTATAAAATAAAAAAAAAATTGAAAGTCGAAAATATTTTTTTTGTTTGTATTAATTTCAAAATAAATAATAACAATACAAGTTGATCTCATACTTTAATATAAGTTTTGCAAGTATAATATATGCATAATTAAAAGAATTTGAGGACCAAAATTGTCACATTTTTTCCTATTTTCAATTCTCTCCATTCTCTCCTCAAATTTGAAGAGACAAGATTTTTTTTTACTCTCTTCTATTTTTCTCTACAACCAAACAACTAAAAATACTCATTTTTCTCCTATTTCTCTCCCCCTATTTTTTTCCTCCCTATTTCTCCTCAAACGAACATAGGCTTAGTCTTTCCACAGGCCCATTTAGTACAAAGCGGGCCTTTTATTTTCTCTTAGGGCCTTTGAGAATTTGAATTTGCACAAATATCCTCCAATCTTAAGAATCTACATACATGTTTCAACAATATCATTAGGGCCCATTCAGACAGGGTGCTTATTCTTTTGCAGGGCAGAAATTTTTTAAATTTATTCCAAAAGTCAGCGCTCCAATTAGAAATCTTTCAATTTAAAAAACCGAAATGTCGTTATCTCATATAGTATTTTCTCTCTCCAACAATCAAGCTAAACATTAAATATACTTATCATTAAATTATGTTCCTATTAAACAATTTAAATCTTTATACTATCTTTATTCCGTTATAAGCGGCTCAAAATGTTCGAACGACTAAAGCTGATAGATCTTGGATTTCGACAAGAGAGATGAAGCGGCGTTTTGAACAGATGGAGAGATAAAGTGAAATGAGTAAAAACCTAAAATGACGAAACAGGCCCCGGATCCTTTCGCGTTCATGACGTGTTTTGTTTATTAATAAGTTAGTAATTTCGAATGTGAGGAGGGGACAGCCGTCACGTGGACTTCACG
This sequence comes from Lavandula angustifolia, assembly GCA_028984105.1. Taxonomy (NCBI): domain Eukaryota; kingdom Viridiplantae; phylum Streptophyta; class Magnoliopsida; order Lamiales; family Lamiaceae; genus Lavandula; species Lavandula angustifolia. The sequence goes on along the minus strand of CM054820.1, from coordinate 1,849,811 downwards.
TGGACTGTATAGGATGGGCCAAATTTTGATGCCCATTATCTGGCTTTTTCTGAACATGAATGTTTTTTTTTGTTCAACTTTAAAAGTGTTCCAATGATTTTATTCAATTAAAATAAAAGTTATGATATTTATTCTTGTCTTTCAGATTCAGTTTCATTATTTGTTTATGGGAGTTTTGGACGGCAGTTTGGAATTAAATAGATTAAAATTATTTATCCAGAAAATTAGATGTAGATTTTGAATAAAATTTAATAAATTATAGGGATATGAGAAATCCCAACTTTTTAATTACGGTAAAAAAAAAATTAATTTCAAACATCTTATATAAAATTTATATGAATTTAATTCTAAAACACTCTTATTTTAACACCTGTCAATGTGATATCAAAACGCCCCACTTTGATTTAATATGAGAAAATAAACACTAAATATTACTTTTCGCCTACCTAGGTTTTAACATAAGTAATATTTAATATTATAGATTTGTGAAATATATCTCGAATATTATATTAAAAAAATATATCGGGTACAAATAATTATATGAATCCAAAAACTGAATGATGCATAAACAAAAGAACTAGTTCTATATTTCAAATTCATGAGAATGTTGGAGGAATATTGTGAAATTAATACTTCCTCCGTCTCACTCATCTTTGCAACATTTGGGATTGGGCGTGGAGTTTAAGATAGTGTTGTAAAGGTGTAAAGTAGTATTGTAAAGGTGTAAAGTAGTGATGTAAAATAAAAGATAATGGGTCCACTTATTTAGAATGATTGTAGTCCACTCATTTTTTTCTATTTTAGGAAACGTTGCAAGATGAGTGAGATGGTCCGAAAAGGAAAATGTTGTCAGTGGGACGGAGGGAGTACGATTTATTAAAGTAATAATGAAAAACAAGGGGAGCATGGCGGCGATTTGCCGGTGACAAAATAAATTGAGAAATAGATATGAAGTCTCCGGATTCAAATCCCACTGGACACGCTATGTGAGTCTGTCACCTTGTTACTTTAAAGGTGGTTTAACTCTCATATGTGGTTTGCAGGCTATTGCACATGAACGAGGTTTACCCTGTGCGCTTACTCAGTAGCGAAATTTACTCAGACCAATTATCTAATTCACTCCTAGAAGAATCCATACCTATAAAGACGCGCACATTCACGGGAATTAGGACAATTGTAGAGGACTAGAAATGAAAAAAACAAGGAGAGATTTTCGAGTTGAAGGAATTAAAAAAAAAAAAAAAAGGGGGATCTTTCGAGTATTACGGTTGAGTCTTCTAAGTCTTTTGAATCTCATATTAACCCTTAAGAAGTTATATTAATTAGTTATTTCGGCCCTTAGAGTTGATCTAATATGTAAGTTTTATCTGTTTCTAATCTTAGATTATTAGCTTATAAGATGTACTTATTTCTATTTTGTTAATGTGTAATCTTTTATCTTGATTATGTCTCTAGTAGATACGTGAAGTTCATAACATTTGAAAATTAAGTCTTTGATCGTGGTAATAATACAGAATTGTAAATATGAATAAACTCTATATTATAATATTTCTTACTTTCTTAATAAACTTACCATCATTTAGTAAGAAAATGAAATGAAAATTCAAATATATTTTACAAAATATTTTAAATCAATTATTATGTTGAATATTTTAAATGCATATATGCTGCACATACGTGCATGTTTTCTTTTACATTGCTTAGATACATGCATGAAGGAACCGAATTTTCTAAATCTAATATGATGTATATAAATTTATTTATTTTTAAATTCATGTTTTAGAATATAAATATCGTATAATGTGCATTAGTTATTTTCCTAAAATTATTATATGCACACCTCTATTTAATAATAATTTTCATATATATGTTAATATTTTTATCAAGTTCGATGATAGGTGGTAGTATATATAGGGAATGAATCATGTAGGAAGGCACATTAAAATAGGAAATAAGAAGTAATATGCATCTTCATCATATCATCCGATGGTTTGAATTGAATATGCTTTATAACATTATGCATATTTCTTATATGTTTTATGGTTATGGATAGGTGTAAAAGTATAAAAATTACAGGTTTTTGCATAAAAAAATAAGGATTATGCATAAAAAATATAAAGAATGTGTATATTTCATACTTTCTATATAACTCAGTCTTCCTATCCGAATCCGTACCCATATATATGTTACCGCATGTATAAAGGTTATAGTGAATTATACTACTATGTATTTACTTGGCCAAGAAACACACCTTCCCCAAAGTATGAGTTCCCCAACTCTCCACTCGCACCCTACCCCCACCCACCCCCCAAAATCTCCCCTATTAAAACGTCTTCTGCTTCTTCCTTTCTATAACTCTTATATGCGATTGTGAACAGTGCATACAGATCTTAGGCATATATGGTCTGCATTTCGCGTTTTATATTTCAAAGAATAAAAGAATTCCATTTGTTTAAGGTAATGGCTGCTAGATAACCAAATTCCTCAATTTCATATTCCTTTTATCGTTTTCTTGATCATGTACTTCTTGTAGTCTTTCTCTTTCAAAGATTCTGATAATTATTTTCTTCATAGTCAATGCCAGAATATCGAATTAATGCTTTTTTTAATGCCGCATCTTTTTTCCTTTCGGTGATTTATAAGGCGGAGATTAGATTGATTGAATCGAGTTTCTTGATTTTGAATTTCCATTTCTTTTTTTAAATGAAAGATGAAAATAGGGTTCTGAAGAGATGAGTTTTCAAACTAGAGTCTAATCTTGTTCTTTGTAAGAGAAATTCATGTCCTAATTTTGTGAGTTTCATTAGTATATATATGTAGCAAATTATAGGGTTGGTTATTCAAATCTTGGAGAGAGTCGTTGTTTTCTGGTGTAGCATCATCAAGATTCACATGCAATTGCAAAGCATGGTGATTATATAATGTCTTGTCTCTCTTGTCACCTGAGCTTTGGGAGGTGAGAATCTTGATGATGCTGCATCGGCAATAAACGACTACAAATACTCGCTTCAAAATAAACTCACGCTTCCCCAGTTCGTCAGGTGGGACTAATTTGCTATTTTGTAACAATTCCCCTCCATTCTCTCTCTCTCTCTCTCTCACTCTCTATCTCTCTCTCCAACTTACGCTGCAGATGATTCTTACACAATAAAAGTCGGAAGCGTCGAATATCCAAGATTTTACCATATAAGGGTTTCCTAATTATGTTACTTTTGTAATTTAATCTGCATATTTTTTCAGCCCAAGGTGAAAAATTAACTGGTTAACCAGAGCAACTTGTGTGTACCACAATTGTGTACCCTTGTGTGTACCACTCCACAAGAGTGTCGACATGTGACGCTTTTTATTTAAAATAGTGGGTCTCATACGCCACATGTCGACTCCCTTATGGTATGGTATACACAAGGGTACACAATTGTGATATATCTAAACCTTTGTGCTGGTTAACTATTACTATTAGTTCAATTTTTTTTTCATTACTTAATTATCATGTAGCTTTATCGATTTTAAGTATATTTAATTAGAGTATATATATGTTGTGTAGTTAATTATTTATGTAACTACTATCAATCCCGATGCATATTGGATATGTAATAGGAGAGGCGCCAAAGATGGTGGTAATTTTCTAGGAAATACCAAATCTCAACATACCGTAGATGGTAAAAAAAAGGAAGAAGGTGATAGTAATGTATGACTGCAATAAAACAGCAAGTGATCGATCACTAGTTGCAGTACTTAAGGTGGACCTTCTATTACACATCTGCAACTTGCAACTTGCAACTTGGCCTATTCACACCAACTCTTATTCAGACCCTAAAATCCATCGAGACCGTTATGTGTGAGTATAATAAATATGGTTAGTCTAGGGCGGTTAGTCTTGTGTTGTTTGCAGATTAGAGCACAGGAGTGGAGTTTACCTTATGCGCACTTCGATAGAGGCTAAAAAAAAAAGGAGATTTTGATCTCTCACATATCATATCCTCCCTTCCAATTCTGAACATTTGTTAAAATCATTTTTTTACAATGGTTTTGCAATCGTCTCATGTACCAAGATCCGGTTTTCTAGTTCTTGCTTGGATTCCCGGTCCTCTTAATTGAATTAATTTATAAGTCGTCAAGACATGATGCGATGTAGGATTTTTTCTTTCTCAAGTTATTATATTAAAACTGAAATATCACTTGGATTTTTTAGCAGTAGTGTACATGGAAGTTTTGTTGGGGAAAAAAAAGTTGTTGAAAATGATGCTTCATAGCTAGGACGATTTAAATGGATCCTTCCGCAGGCAGATCAAAATCATGTCTTGTCTTTTGCTCTAAATATCTTCAGAGTTCATGAGGTCACTCTCCTTTCAATTGATGCACTCTTATTCGTTGAAAGAGTTACACCCGGAGCACCAATTAAATTAGACGGGTACCAAACGAGCGTGTGGCAATGCCTCATTGGATGAACATGTATATATCCTTATATGCAATCGTCACTCTACCTACCAAACCATACAGTTAGTTACATAACTCGTCTACACGATGATTCAAGATTGAGTGAGTGGAAGCTACGTATAGTTTTTTGAAATTCAAGTAGTTGGCCTCATCGACTATCAGTCAGTTTCAACATTATGTAATTTATCCATATATATTTGGAATTCATCATACAAGATCCATTACTGTCATTTAATTAATATTTGTATTACTATAAATGGATTAATTAATGATGTATTACATTGTCATAAAACAAGCATAATGTATTATCCGACATGAAAATGCATCTAAGTTTGATGTCCAAATATAGGGAAAAAATCAATTTTGGCCCATTATATTGGCCCGTCAAATTCACCGTTATTTTGGCCATAATTTAAATTGCCCATTAATTTGTAAAAGTGTCCAATTTTAGTCCGTTTTTTAAAATTGACACAATTTTTCCGATTTTGGTCCATTTATGCGCGTTTACGTGTGAATCACGCGCAAGAAATATTTTTTTTTTAAATTCCAACTCTAATATTTTAATTATATTTTCTTATTAAAAAATCCCCTATTCCCCTATTTCAACTCCATTTTCTATGCATTTTTTTTTTGGGGGGAGGAAAGAAAGACAAGACGCACTTTGACATAACTCAGTGTTTGGTCTTGCAAACATGCAGTATGAGCATTTTGACATAACTCAGTGTTTGCTTCATGTTTTCAATTATCTAATTTGGTAGGGGATTTTAAGATTTGAAACTGTAGGTTTTTGTGATTTGTGAAGTGATTTTGATGTTGCATGGCCTGTGTCACCAGATGCATTTTGTGGATAATGAAAATTGTGTCCGATTATCCTTAAGAAAATGGAGTAGGCATTTGGTCTCTTAATTTATTATGTATTCGTGTATACTATTGACGAATTTGTGAGAAATATGAGATTAAATAGTATTTAACCAAATTAGAGAAATTAATAGTGAAATAGTTTGATTCACATCTTAGAACCGAATTTTAAAGCGGAGATAGACCCGAATAATTTTTTTAAAACGTAATGAGATAACATTGAATGTTTATAATATAAATGACCAAAATTGATATTAGAAATTAGAAATATGTTTTAAACACAAAAAAATAGGATTTATTAATTTTCTTTTTGAACCAACGCGTGTCTACACGCATAAATGGACCAAAATCGGAAAAATTGTGTCAATTTTAAAAAACGGACTAAAATTGGACACTAACAAATTAATGGGCTAAAATCGAACTCTGCCAAAATAACGGACTAAAGTGAATCGGGCGCCAACATAATGGGCCAAAATTGATTTTTTCCCCCAAATATATCACTCAGAAATAAGGCTATTATATATATGAAAGAAACTAATCAATGACGATGTAATATGAATATAGGTCTGTTGTTGAGATTCAGATGCTGGATTTCAAGACATGAGTATTTATTAGTGGAAACTAATAATGCCGGTCCGAGTTATTGCATTGTGTGGTCCAAATTGAGATGCCATGCAGACGCAGCATGCCAGTATGTGTAGCGACAAAAGGGACTGCTTTCAATACAATTTCTAGGACCATTTTTCATCAACTTTATTAATATCTACTTTTTCGAAATTGAAATGCACTTTACCTATTAATTCCTCAGGTGTCAGTGTGTGACCAGTTTTTGCAACTACATAAATATAACATCTGTGCATAATATATAATTAACCCATATCCATAATTGTAATCTGTCCCTCAAACTTGAATTTAACATAATTTCAAGAAAAAAAATACAGAAAAATTCGAAGAAAATATAAAAAAGAGATTTAAGCTGTGTCAAGCAGTGTTGTAAGGCTACACAGGGTGCAGAGTCTGGATGATAAAAAAGTCAAAGATTACAAGAGAGAGGGATAAACACTTACTGTTCAGCAATTAATACTCTGAGAACGCTTCCTTAATCTGAAGTTGGCAGCTTTTCTCTCTCTAAAAGGTACAACAGAGGGCCGAGTCACCGACTCTGGCAATGGTTCACTTTTTGCTCTTTGGAAGAGGTCTATCTTTTGCTGGTGAATCACTTGGTCCGTTGAGACATCATTGGCCTTCATTTTGTTGTTAAACTCTTCGTCATCATCAGACAAATACCCATTGTCTTGCATGGCAAGATCGTCGTACTCCTCATCCGATTTCGTGGATTCTTCATCCACCGAGCCTTCCAACTGAAAAACGAAACAGTCAAAGAATGTACTTGATTCTCAGTGAATCTATATCTCCTATATTTACCTCTTCCTCAAGCTGCTTCTGCCCATCACTAAAATCCTCATCACTGTCCACCTCCAGAGGTTCATCATCAACTTCTTCGTCGCTTCCATGTACCGATAGATCCTCCATGCGCTGGAAAAGGCAGCAAAATTGCATAATAGGTAAAACGAACAAAGAGCAATAAGAAAAACAAAATGAAGGGTGAAAAGTATTTACTACCTCTTTGGCAGGCCCTTCAGAATTTCTTGGTGAGCTGCAGCAAGATGAATAGTATTTACTACCGTTGTCCGTCTGCTCGCCCTTCGACTCATCTACACTGCTGGCATGGCTTGTACCCCCAGTATCACCAGGCCAAGCACTTATACCAAAATGACCAAACTGCAAGTTAACCGGCTCTGATGTAACTATCTGCAATGGTCCATACATAGGCGTTCCAATTTCATTACGTGTAGTTTGGCCTGCATTGGGCTTGACATTGTCATCTCCAATGTCAACCGGCCATGCCTTAGCCACAGAGCCATCATCATTTAACAATGCCATCAAATGCCTTGTAGAGCCTTGCCTTTGGATCAACTGATACATTCCCTTGGAGCTTAGTGAATTGGCTGTACACTGGTTCCTGTACTCCTCATCAATAACAGGAACTGTATTTGTGATAGGATCGTAAAGATGCTCTCCCGCCTCACGCTTTCTCAAGCAGCTGAAAACAGTTGCGTGGATTGCTGCCACACTTTTGTCAACATTAGTGTTGTTTATTTTTGGCACTAAATGCTTGTCGGCTCGCTTGCAGAGATATTCCTGGATAGTTCTTATGTTACGGATGTATTTAACGTACTTGTTCCTAGCAGGGTCTAAAGTCATGTATTTAGCGCGGACAGCAAATCTTTCCAAGTGCTTCTCCTCATTTCCGATATAAATCATGAAAGGTATAACAGAAGGATGTTTCTTCATGAGTCCCATCTGCGTGCAAAGTAGATTATGATAAATATAACAGAACCAGAACACAGAAATCAAAGAATTACACAATATTTTTCCAGAATTGCTAGTTTAGTACTATGAATCATTACCACGAAATTGAGACTCAAGTGAACCCCCTCAACGACAACTGATTCTTTGCGTTTTTCCCAAGCAGTTATCAACCGGTCAAGGCTATCAATTACCATCTCGCTTTGTGCTTTGAATCCTTCAACAGCCATCTGCTTTCCACTAATCAAATCACCGGTCGCTGTACTTCCCTCCAATTTTCCAGTTGAAGAATTACTAGGCAGTTCATCCTTAGCTGGTGAGGCAGCAGAAATACTAGCTGATTTTTTTGCATTCTTTTTTGCCTTGGCTTCTGAAACTGCAACCGGATCCAAATATTCACCAGCATGGTAAGTTGAAGCCCAGAGCAAAGGATTTTGTTCTTCATCAACAAAACTCCTCATCATATGCCGAATTGAGTCGGTAGATATAACAGTTGTAATACCCAACCTGCTCCCCTGCAATATAATGCTAGATAGAATTACTATCAAATATTATGATAATTAAAACTCAACAAGGACAATATACCAAGTAATCATCCAGAGCATTAATATTGAAGTAATCAAAAAAGGTCAAAGCCGCCATTGATATACAGGTTCTAAACAAATAGATTCCAGTTGATAACCATCCGAAAAGAGCTCAATCATTAAAACTACTAAAACCTTAAAACTGACTTCAGACATAACTGTATATAACTGAATCACTGTAATATTGAAAAATTTATAGATAGCAGACACCATCAAGAAAATGATGAAAATGCTGCCACATATAGTAACTTCATTGGAAAACATGGAAGGGAAAACCAACCAGCAAGGCAGATAGAGTAGATTTTCCACAGCCGCTCGTGCCACAGAGTAATACAGTCACAGATTCCTTTCTTTCTCTGATTCTGAAATAGCAATAATATTTAATTCAAAATGACATTCTAACATCTCGAAGCTAGAAAAAGTAAAGAAAACGGCTACTAGGCAAACTGAAAGCTAACATACAGGAAAACACACATAATCAATTTCATTGCAGGTACGTTCACATAGTTTCTGGTTAATCTCTAAAGAGCAACCTGAATAAGTTACATCAATTGTCACAGGATAGTTTACACTCATAATAGTAAATGGAACTCAATCAACGATTATTTGTAGATGAGGCACAAGATAGATGTTACCAAGCATTAACTATAGGACAAAACGTATGGAAAAACAGCAACAAGCGTACAGCTACAGAACAAGAAAGATACATCATCGTTGACCACCAGCCATGATAATACTGTGAATAAATTTTGCCCATTAAACCTAGAAAGTCGAATATCATTTTAATTGAGCATTCAATACTGTACCTGCAAGCTAGAACTAGATCAGCCCTCTGGTTTGGCCCCACATACTTGTATTCTGTTAGAGCTTCACAAACAACATCTAGAAAGATTTTCCTTCTGACGACCATGGTAGTGCGTCTTTTGTACAACTGAAATGGTTCTTTCTCACTTTTGCTTTTATCTTCCTCCAAAGTCATATTATCAGCATCTCTTTGAGGATGTACTTTGGCATCCTTTGGTGGTGACACCTCTACACATTCCGGAACAATTTTATCCACAAAGGTTTCGCTTCTCAGCATTTCTAACACCCTTTGGCTAATCTGAACAACAGGATTCCAGTAAATCCAATAGTGTAATGCTGGAGATAATCGATGTACTCTGAATAAGCTATATTAAAACTTCACAAATAACATGATCTCACATGAAGCACCGACACCAACCAGCAGATTAAGCATATTAACTTTCCTAAATATTTTCCTAAGATGAATGACCTTTTAATTGTTAGGATCATATCGCTATATAATGTCCAGGTCCTTATCTAAGCATAATTCTAGAATATTATCAATTGTCGGAAAAAGTATGGATCCTCCTGCGAATGTAGACACTCAAACCATGAATGGATAGCATTTAAACATATAAGAACAAAACCAAAAATGCGATGAAGACAATTCCCCTAGAGCAGATACATCATTAGTCTTTCTAATTTTTCATAAAAAGGAAAATAAGCATGTATTTTTCACTACCACCTTTATCGCAACTGCTCAAATATTACAAAAGCTACAGAGGGAATCTCTGAATTAATGAGCATTTTTGTAATAAGACAGGACTTTGTAATAAGACAGAATTATGTAATAAGGCATCCCCTTCCAAAACCAAAACCAGCAGCCACCCCAACTTCCCAAGAACTACTAACCGAGTAGAGTAGATCAAGCAGACAAGAAAACAGAGTATATGTAAAGCAAAAAAGCGAACGAAAAACAAGCAGAAGTCAGGGAACACAAGCAGCAAATCCGAAAAGACGGCCTTAATCTTGAAGTACATGCATGTAAGTTACACGACGAATGTATCTCACACACAAGAAAATCCAGAAATTAAAAAACCTTAGGCTAGAGAACTGCTGTCAATTTCAAACAAAAAAACTTTTAAAGAGAATCACGGGGATACCTTAAAGGCATGACGAGCCTTGCAACCCATCAGTTGCAGAGTGCTCTGAAGAACCGAACGCGTGTACCGGAAAGACGGCGGACCTCCCTTCTCCGCCGCCGGCGACGCGTCATCCTCCAGCACTACTATGTACAGAAGTTTTGCCACTCCCTCCGCCGCCGCCGCCATTTCTCAGACCTTCAAATCCACATGCACAACAGTCAAACACCAAATCATTACCCCCCGCAGAAAACGAATCAACCATCAATCTCAATCAAAAACACAAAACTAAAAAAAAATAAAAAATAAAAAATATCACAATGCAGGTCAGCGGAAGACAAAATCCAAACCTGTGGAACACGAATCGACAGAAAAAATCGAGGTATCGCGCTAGGGCTCTACGAGTCTGTAGTAATAATTAGACAGAAAGTTGCTTAAACGGAGATTCAACGGAGGAGGAGAAGGAGAGCGACACCGTTCCCGAGGCAATCGAGCCATTGCACCGCCGCCAGCTGCCACGCATCACGGCTAAGACGCCGCCACGAGAGTCGTCTGCCGCTTTATATAATCGGCGTGTGTAACAACGAAACGACAGGTTGGAGGTCTGATCTGATGCAAATTGCGGGACCCCTAGAAAAGGGATATTTATATGGGAGGACGGAGAGCGGAGTGGCATTCGTTGTAAATATCTCTGGAAATATAGGGGTGAAGTGGTATTTGGATTCCGCAGAAGGTAACAACGTTGAAAAGGACCTGTCAAGGATAGGACTATGTTTGATGGAGTAATTAGGATTCTATACTAATTTAGTTAGTTTTTCATGGAAACTTGTACTCCCTCCGTCCCACCCATCTTGACGCGTATTCTTTTTCGGGACGTCCCACCCATCTTGACACGTTTCCAAAAAAGAAAATAATTTACCCTCCTACTTTTTCATTTATCTCTCCTACTTTTTCATTCTCTCTCATTTCTCTCTCCTACTTTTTCATTTCTCTCTCTACTTTATCCTTCTCTCATACTTTATCATCAATTTTCTTAATTCTCGTGCCGAAAAGAAATGCGTCAAGATAAACGGGACGGAGGGAGTAATATTCAATTACGACATTTAAGCTACATTCTAGTTATAAATTATTTACAACGTGTGTTGTGTCAATCTTAAATTTCCATGATATCCTGTACGATAAGGAAAGTGTTTAATTTGCAGCTTGAAATCGTAGATCAATTAATTTAATACTCCCTTCGTCCCATCTTTCTTGTTTCATAACTTTTCGACGCGGTATTTTAGAAGAGTTGTTGGTTGTGAGTAGGGATGTGGGGCCCTCAAATAAAATGTGTGTAATAATTTTCTATTTTAGGCAATGGAACAAGAATTGTGGGACGACCCAAAAAGGAAAGTGGAACAAGAATTGTGGGACGGGAATTAATTAGGTGTGAATTTTGGACAAGAATCAATTTCGAAATTTTGATTCCAATAAAACTAATTCAAACAGGCGTGGATCACCTGTCATATAAAATGGGAAGTCATATTCCATTAATAACACAAAATTAAACACATCAAAAATTGAACGACATATATCATTCCAATTCAAACCCCCATTTACATCGATTCCTAATTATAAAACTCTCTTACCAAAATACCTTTTAAATATTTCATGCAATTAACTATGGAATTCCAAAATAGACGCAACGATAATACTGTTGAAATTATTTACAAAAAAATATTAAAAAACTAAACATAAAGAATTTCATCCAATTGGCAAGATAAATCGGATTTAATAATTCCACAACCACAAGCGAGTACAATCCGCGTAAAAAGGTATGTAACTATTATTTATTTTAATGAATCAATTTATTATGGGTATGGAGAATAAAACTTAGGCATGTGTAGGAAAACAACAAAGAAAAAAGAAGCTTGAAAACGTCAAAGAATTTTTTGTATAATATTTAAATTATTAAATTGTTACTATACTCGTGACGCTATTTCTAAGATTGTCAAGGATTCACAAATAATTTTCACACGACAAGCCAAGACACAACTTCGAGACAAAGGAAAGATTAGATACGGGATTAAAAGATAAAAGGACATAAATGCCCCTACAAACATAAAAGTTTTCTTACTACAAAAGATTCATTGGGGCCAAAAGGAGGATTTACGGATTTACAAAGATAGATTAGGATAATCATTGTATCTTTTATGAACTCACGGACTTAGACATAGGCAGCAATAATGGGATCGAAACAATCGAAAACACAAATATATTACTCCATTCATTCCATTTGAAGCGACGCGTTTCCGAAAATAATAATAATAGCAAACTAATCTTTATAAAAATAAATAATAAATAAATAAAGTATTAAAACCGAAAATAAAATGTTTGCTCCAAATACTTTCAATCTAAATTCACATATTTCTTTATTATAAGGAGAAATTCTGCAATTCCTACTTTAATTAAATACTAATAAAATACACGTTGCGAGCCTGAAATGGAGTCCGACTATACCAAAACGCGTAATAAATGGTAGTGGTGGACCCACTCCTCTCCGGCACGCGGATTAAGGTTACTGTCGTTTTAATAACTCAACAATTTTTTTGACTTGGACGTTTTGTGAATTTTATTTTAATGTACCACCAATAATATTCTTAAGATACATTTATATTCTTCTAACGTGAAAATATAAAGAAATAAATTCATTCCGCTCGACACAAAATCGTTTACAAAGCAACCGTCACAGTTTGATTACAATATCGTTATAAAATGAATTTTTAATTACAATATATTCATCATACGTATTTTAACAAAACCGACCGTTACCCCAATTACAATTAGGAGGCCTAATTAGAAGAATTCATGATGTTCAAATTTTTAGATTCAATCTTCTAGATTGATGGTTTATGTTTAGATTGCAGTAATTAACATGGGACGCTTGATAAGGATTGTATAATCTACATGCACATAAACCACAATATTTTCTGAATAACTTAGGACACGATATAAAAAATTATATTAAAAAATTGTATTTAGTAATTATAGTATCGTATTAAAGTATCCGATATGATTCGTTAAAATTTTGGAAATTCCTCACTAATGAAATCATGAAAAGTCAAAAGGAAATTGCATAGTGGAAAGAAGAAGCCTGGAATCACAAAGATTCTTAGATTTTGTGCATACTTTTTTTTTTATGACGAGGGTAATCCGCATCCGCTACTGAAGTGCATACTGGGTAAACCACGCACAAGAGAGTTAAATCACTTTAGGCTAACCATAGGTAACAGACACACATAGCGGTTCCAGTAGAATTTGAATCCAACCCTATGCTGACACACATAGCGGTTCTAGTGGAATTTGAATCCAACCTTATGCTAACCATAAGAGAGTTAAACCACTCTAGGCTAATCATAGGTAACAGACATACATAGCGGTTCCAGTAGGTGACAGACACACATAGCGATTCCAGTGAAATTTGAACCCATGACCTTTCGATCTCGGACCATCCACTTTCAACTCTACACCATTCCAATGGGACTTTGTGCACATGCTTTATATATATACATAGGTTATATAAGCCAATAATAAACTTTTGAAAATTTCCATTTTTGTAAATATAGTGGAGGACGACAGGAAACCTGTCACAAGTCACGACATATGTGTTGTACGAGAATAAGAACAATTTCAAATTTGTCAACAAAATATATTCTTCAATTTTGTTCCATACAAATGGGGTCTAAACTAGTACTATAATTTAAAAGGATTATGAGTAAATACGTACACGCATACAATTTCACAATGAAAACTTGAAATAAATACGTATCCAATAATGCAAAGAGCCAAATGGTGCTAAAATTATCTAATATTTGACCATGGCCAGCACAAAAGTCACTATCATCAACATAATTGTGGCCTTAATTACACATTACCATAATGGTCTCAATGAGTAAAGAAAAAGATATGGGATGTTGGGCCTAAAGAAAGCAAAATGTTCAATATGGAACTACTCCCTCTATTTCATAATTTTTGTTTCATTTCTTTTCGGTGTGGTTATTAAAGCGAGCTGCTAGTGACAAAAATGGATTTTATAGGTCTTAGAGAGCTTACATGTTTATTTACTAAGTAAAATCATGATTGTACATGTTGTGTTTGCATAGTTCATCATTTTCAAAAAATATGCTACTTGGGTTGGTTTCTATTGATTTTTCAGGAGAATGAAGACCTATTTTGAAGAAAAGGGAAGTTGAGCCTTAAACTTCAGCTCGTTGGGGTCACGTGGCCGAAAACGGATCGAGATTTGAATAAGAAACGAGGGAGAACGAGCCAAAACAAAAACGGCGCGCAGCAGCAGAAACGGGACCGCGGTCCGACCTGTTCTGCCCCAAAAAATGAAATGGGACCGCGGTCCCAGCTTTGTGCTGGACTGCGGTCCGACCCTGTTTTCGCGGGCTATTCATTTTTTGACCCGATTTTGACCCGGGTCACTATAAAAAGCCAAAACTTGAAGCCCTAGCCACCATAACTCACCTACCACACGAAATTTCACCCTTTTCACTCTCCAAAACCATTCCTTCTCCCCCAAACACCCAAAATCCTCCATTCTCCACCATTGAAGTTGATAATTGTGTGAAGATTAAAGAAGGAGTCAAGCAATCAAGATTGAAGACAATGCATTAGGATTTGTTTGTATTTTCTTTTCCCCTTGCTTTCTCATGTCTTTAACTTGCTATGATTTGAGTCTTTTGCTAATCAAGAACATGAGTAGCTAAATTCACTATTCTAGGGGCTAGACTTGATGAGTTTGTTTGAGAATTGATGTTTGCTAGTTTTGCTTATGGTTAATCTATTATATTTCTCTATGCTCTTGCTTTTAATGATTGTTTGAATGATTGATCACAATTTAAATTTATCAATGGAACTAATTCGATAAACGAGAGTTGAGAATTAATTCTAGATTAGGAGCATAGAGCACCTCTTTCCAATAGGCTGAAAGGTTGCGGGATACGGGTGAGGGCAATAGACTCGAGGGCTTTTGTGAGTTCTAGGTTTCGATGAATTGGAGACGATAGTCCTAATCTAGAATCCACGGTCTAAGTTCATCGAGAAGTAGTTAGGCTATGTCCGACGTCGCTCATAAATAGATGTAATTAACCGTAGCAAACTCAAGTAAGCTAGATCATTTTTCATATCATTAGTGTCTACCCCTAGAATATCTTCTCTTGGATTTTCATCAATTTAGCTTCTTTATTGCCCTTAGCTTACATTTATTTCAATTATTGCCTAGGATTAATCACACCGCTAAGTTTTCATCGTCTAGATAGAGTTTAAGCATCCAAATAGGAGTAGTTACACGATTAACCGCATAGTCCTTTGGGAGACGACCTTGCTCACCACCTATATTCCAACACCCCATACATTTGTGGGTAGAAGTCTAAATAGGACACGATCAGCTAGTTATGTGTAAAGTGATCAGTCCCTCAAATTTTGTGTAAATCAAAGCCATAAAATCTTGTCATTTTAGAAAACTGGCCAAAATCTATAAGACATATCGATTGAAAAAATGAGACAAGATCTAAGATACGGAAAAAGTATATGTGTTTTTTTTAAAGATTAAGATAGGGAGAAAATATCAATTAGTGGGATCATTAAAATGGGAAATGGAAGTTATGGGACCAAAGCATTCAAATGCAATATAGCTTTCACACAAACATGATTGCTTCAAGTTTTCAAGTGTTGGCTTCTTAATTTGGTTCCCACGCCGAACTACTTAATTAAGCTCAACGCCGTCGTTTCCGGTTTTTTAATTTGTGGGCCTCCTGATGAGAGAGAAAGAAAGCATTGGCAAATTATGGCTTTTCCCACAAAATAGAGAAAAAGTGACATGTGAATAATGTTGGTCAATCAATAATTTGTCAAAAGATAACAAAAGTATACTATTCTTTGATTCTGTGAAGAAACAAAAGTCATACCTTTTTCTGTTACTCAATCTAATAATTATTCTCTTAGATCCCAAGCCTCTAACTTTATTCTCGAATAAAAATATTGATGAGTAGTGATTTGTAAAATACTTTTGCAAAATAATTCCTCCGAAACTAAGGGTCCTCATTATTATTTATTTATATGCTAAATCAAATTGAATTTTGAGTTATTTTTATGACTTCCTCTATTTCATGTGTTGGTTCAAAAGAAGACGGTTTGATCGATATCTTAATATAATAACGTAATATTTCGAGATCAAATAAATTTCACTAGAAAATTAGTGTTTGTTCGCAATCCAAATGTTTAATTAGCGCATGTGTTCTTGGGTAGAGATAAAAGCAGAGAGGATGCAAATTCTCATACATTAAAAGAAATTGAGGAGTTAATTTCCTCAATATTGTGTACAGACCCATAGACTGAGACATATCCCGCTACAATCCCATGAGTGTAATATATACTCCTGACCTATGAAATGGTATACGAAAATTACAAAAAGACAAATTTCAAAGTTTGTGTACAAAACAAAATTTAAATATTTATGTGCGAATTTTAAAGTTCGTGTTCAAAATAAAATTTGAGAAAAAATCATGTATTTAAGGGTGAATTGTTTTCTTTGGTTGTATATATGAACATCTAGATCGTAAGTGAGGTTCTATGAAAAGTAGGGAAAATATCATTTTTTGTCCGTTATTTTGGCGTCCAATTCACTTTGGTCCGTTATTTGACCGAGTCCAATTTTAGTCGTGAGTTTCTATGAAAAGTAGGGCAAATTATACATTTTTAGTCCGTTTTATAAAATTGGCTAAATTTGTCTAATTTTGATCCGTGGATTAATAAAAAATATTTTAAATTCACATTTTTAATATTAGAACATACTTGTAATATTAATTATAATTTTTATAATATAAAACTCCAGTTTAAACCAATCATATTTATAAAAAAAAATCCAAAAATTGGGTAGATTATTTTTCTTAATATTACTTATGTTGTTTGTCGAACAATTTAAGAAAATCTGGCTCGAAAATAAATCAGGATAATTAAAAAAAATTATAAAATTAATAAACATTAAAAAAAAACAATAAACCCCATTTTTTTAAAATATAGTGTGTTAAAACTTTATATTTCTAATAAAAAAGACAAAATTTATATTAAAAATATATTTAATATTTAAATGTAATTTTTAAATATTTCTTATTAATCCAGAAGACCAAAATTGAACAAATTTAATCAATTTTGTAAAACATAATAAAAACAGACAATTTACCAAATTAATGGACTAAAATTGAATTCGGCAAAGTGAATCGGGCGTTAAGATAAACGGACAAAAAATGATATTTTTCCTAAAAAGTACAACTAATTGACTGCTAAATTAGCAAAGCAGAATAAGCAAAAGCCAGAAAGAGTCCTGCCTCCATTATTTAGTAGAGCAATTTTCAACTAATTTGATCAGTTGGGGCTCTGCAACTATATAAAAACTTAAACTCACTAGCAACACATCCTCCTAATCATCCC
This sequence comes from Lavandula angustifolia, assembly GCA_028984105.1. NCBI lineage: Eukaryota > Viridiplantae > Streptophyta > Magnoliopsida > Lamiales > Lamiaceae > Lavandula > Lavandula angustifolia. The sequence goes on along the minus strand of CM054820.1, from coordinate 1,832,161 downwards.
TCTTCTCACTCATTCACTACCAAGTACAACACCAAAATGAAAACTATCAAAAAATCATTTCTCTTGCATTAGACTCAATAGCTGCCTACTGGCTGGCCAGCAGCAGGTGCCTTAGCCTTGGCTTTCTCAACAACAATGGCTTGTGTAGTCAGCACCATTCCAGCAACTGATGCTGCATTTTGTAGCGCGCAACTGGTCACCTTGGCCGGGTCAATAACTCCGGTCTCTACCAAGTTTTCGTACGTATCAGTCAGCGCGTTGTAACCAAACTCCCATTCACCCGCCCTCACCTTCTCCACAACCACCTCACCTTCAACCCCAGCGTTCCGGGCAATCAAAGCTACTGGTGCTACTAAAGCCTGCAATTACGTATTCTTGTCTGTTCAATAACAGTATAAATAAAAATCACCAACTGAATTAACTACCTTTTGTACTATATCAGCACCGAGTCGCTCATCAGCATCTTCAAGCTTGTCCTTGATAGCCTGGACATAGGTTGAGAGATGGACTAACGCAGCACCACCACCGGGGACAATGCCTTCCTCAATGGCAGCAAAAGTGGCGTTTTTGGCATCTTCAATATGGATTTTGCGGTCCTCAAGCTCGGTCTCTGTTGCAGCGCCGACTTTGATCACTACAACACCTCCAGAGAGCTTGGCGATTCTTTCAGCAATTTTCTCAGAGTCGTAAGCAGATTCAGTTTCAGATAATTCCCTTTTGAGTTGAGCAATCCTAGCCTCCACCTCATCCTTGGATGCAGCATCCGCGATGATTGTTGTCGAATCTTTGAGATGGTTATCTTTCTAGCTATACCGAGCTGCTCGATTTCAGTGTTTTCCACGAGCATTCCCAAATCACTAGCTTGATACTCAGCTTCTGAAATATACCATAATGAATGAGAATCCAAAAAACAACATATGGTTAAAAATTTGATAAGAGAGAGCATATCTTCTCATGCTTAAGTAACATTCCATGGTATACTTAGGTCATATTGATCATACCTGTCAAAACAGCAATGTCCACGTTTAAAACACCTCGGAGTTTGTTCATAACCAGAGTAGCCAAAGCTTCTCCGGTGACATCTTCAGCTATAATGAGCAAAGGTGCTATCGACTTGGAAGTTTTCTCGAGCAAAGGAATGATGTCCTTGATTGCTGAAATCTTCTGGTCTGTAACCAATACTAGAGCATTCTCAAACTCCACAGTCAGCTTCTCAGTGTAGGTGACAAATTGCGGGGATATGTATCCTTCTGTCAATCTGTCACAAAAAAGAAATACTAATATTGATACAACACCTAATTAGCCGGATGGTAAAAAAAAAATCAAAAGCGGCAGCAACAACACATGAGCATGGAGAATATAAAACCCGTTACAATGCAGCATACCTCCATTCCTTCTTCTACATCAACAGTGGTCTCAAAGGAGGAGGATGACTCAATCGACAATACACCATCAGGTCCAACCTTGTCAATGGCATCAGCTATCATTGTCCCAATGATCTCATTATTCCCCGCAGAGATGGAAGCGATGGCTACAAGAATATCAATAAGAATATCATCAGTAAAAACATTACTACATTACATTGGCACCTTTTTTGAAAAACACTTAAATTCCAGAGTGCAACTCTGAATGCAATACCTTTGATATCATCCCGACCCTTGATGGGCCTTGCTTTCCTTTCAAGCTCGTCGACCAAAGCTTGCACAGTTTTATCAATGCCCTTCTTTATAGCAACTGCATTCGCACCAGATGTGACACTGAGGAGGCCGAGTTTGGTTATTTCGCGTGCAAGAACAGAGGCAGTGGTAGTCCCATCACCAGCGGAATCATTTGTCTTGCTAGCAACCTTCACATGAAACTCAAAAACTCAATTATGTATATGCAGTCACGAAATTTATGTAGAACCAAACAAACAGTAGCCTCATCTGTGGTGCAAAATGCAATGAAAAAAGTAAACCGCATTCAGAAGAAACACATAAGAACTAACCTCCCTAATCAAAGCAGCGCCAGCATTTTCCATAGCATCAGGCAACTCAATGGCACGTGCAATTGTGACCCCGTCGTTGACCACCTTTGGGGAGCCAAACTCATCCAAGACAACATTTCTTCCTAGAAAACATTAAACAAACCAAAACTAAGCATAATGCCACAGATGGGAACACAGAACTCATTGCCACCAACCATAAAGAACGCACAATAACTTATTCCAATAGCTTATTGTATATAACTTGACAAACTCTGTAGCATTAACAATTTGCAGGAGATTGAATCATATAAGGAACTACTATGCCAACAAGAGCTTCAAAAGAAGAGTATGCAATATTCATTATTTCCTAACAATAAAACCACACTAGCCGCACTTTCCTTAGCAATATACTTGAAAAATAGAAAAACTTGATATGACATACGGTTTCAATCCTCTACTCATTCTGCAAGGTGTACATCAATCATAAAACAAATACCAAATGCCAAAAACCAACAGCATCGTTCGTCAATAAAAGTTCAGAAATAATAAATGAAAGACACCAGTTTTGCAAGCATTACCCCTTGGACCAAGAGTAAGGCCGACGGCATTGGCGAGTTTATCGATTCCAGCCTGCATTGCCGAGCGCGACTTCTGATCAAAGGTGATCTCCTTAGCGCTAGCCCTAACTGCAAACCGATTCTTCAGCTGCTTCTGCCCGATCCTCTGCCCCTGCTGCAACAACTGGCTCGACCTCCTATTCTTCAGCCCACCCTACACATAAACGATGGAAAAAAGAATTCAAGCTACAAACATACACATAAATGCGGAGGAAAGAGCGTGCAAAAGTGCAATACCTGTTCGGACGAGGAAGAGAGGAAAGAGGCAGTAGAGATCGCATTAGCTGAAGCCATCTTTGTGGGAACTCGGATCACGGATGTGGAAGGAGCTCGAGTATTGACGGAGAAGTTTAGTTTCTTGTTAGGGTTTGGTGGGTTTCGCTCAGCATCTTTGTCCCAACATTCGGTGGCGCCCACCAATCAAGCCCCGCCACGCGTACATTGGTGGGCCACCCTTTTATAACTAAAATAGTTTTTTATTGTTAACATGGCCCACCAATGTATACGTGGCGCCGCGCGATTGGTGGGCCACCGAGTGGGATATGAATTTTGGGCCAGAGGATCCGAATTGAGTTTGGTTAGAGTGAGAGTCAGTGAGTCAAACTGGAGCTTAAAGGAGGAGAGAGAGAGAGAGAAGCTTCGAAGCTTTTCAACCGGCGGGTTCCATAGGAAAAGCGCACGTGAGGATGGTGTTTCGTTCGAGGCTACAGAAAAATTAAACATAAAATATTAATTAAGAATTCAATGTTGATAATTACCTGATTTTCCCTGCATTAGCATAATTTTCATATTGAATCCTTATATTTTATTTTATTTTTTAATTAAGTACATATTTTAACCTTTTCCTAAATTTGGCCTTATTTCTTGTATTCCAGCTATCCGACGGAAAACCGAGGTTTTGGTGAATGGCGATGGTCTTCAGGATAACGGTCATCCCTTCCGCCTCCGCTCTCTCTCTATACTTCCCACCTAAAATCCTCTGCCGTGATTTCCCCGCTACCGCCACTACTATCCGGCAATTTCTCTCTCTATCCGCTACCAAGTCCCGTCCACTCTTTTCGACTCTCAGACCTCTCTACTCTACCTCCGCCGCCGTAGAGTCAGGATTGTCGTCTTTGTCGTCAGTTTATTCGGCCGCGAAAACTATTGACCCTGGTTACTTATCGTGCTCATTGCCAGAAAGGAAGCCTCTCAGAGTGGCCGTCCTCCTCAGTGGCGGCGTAGATAGCAGCGTCGCGCTCCGCCTACTCCACGCCGCTGGCCATTCCTGCACCGCCTTCTACCTTAAGATTTGGTTCCAAGTTCGTGTATTTTTTTTTATATAGGGAATTCAATTCAATTGGGGTGTTTTCCAATTCATTTGTCGGCTATTTTGTTAATAGTGTAGATTGATTTGCTAGGTTATCAAAGATGTGTATAAATATCCGGCTTTACGATTGCCGGCTTTCCGAATCCAATTGAAACTCACTGTTTCAATTCCTCTATTATGTCTATGTCATACCACAAAGAGAAAATGTAAGTTCTACTTATTTTGTGATATTATTCTGTTCTAGGAAGACTTCGAGAACTTCTGGACTGAGTGCCCATGGGAAGAAGATTTGAGATATGCAAAAGCTGTTTGTGATCAGGTTATATTTTTGTCTTTGTGAGATTTTTATTTTCCTCGTGTTCGATTCTCTGTTGGTGTGATTCTTGTGTTCAGTATACCTTGCCTCATCAAGTACAGCATTTCAAACTGCATAATTGACTCCAGATTGTTGTAAAAAACCATTCCTACTGGGCGGGCTACTGTTTTATGAGTATGATGCATCTCCCTGGCTATCATAGCACGATACATCTTTTTTTTTGTTTATGCAAATAAAGGTCATTTGTCAACTCGGGTTTGTTTTAATATCTATGCAGTTGTCACTAAAATCAAATGATTTTACTAAATTCAGTCTAATGGCTTATTTTGCAGATTGATGTACCTCTTGAAGTTGTGCATTTGACAGATGAATATTGGAATAATGTGGTGAGTATTTTTTTTCTTTTTCTTTCCTCCTCTGCAGCTTCCTTGAATTTGTCTAATCAAGATGTGTTCTTAGAATATATATATATATATATATATATATATATATATATATATATATATATCTTTTATAGTTAAAGATTAAATCGTTTCACATTAAACGAATAAGTTAACATGAACTTAGCTTTCAATGCTTTAAGTTTCATGACAAAAATTGAACTTCTTCAAATTCAAGGAACATTTAATTGATGGTTTTTAATTTTTCTCACCACATACAGTATATGCATTTTACAATGAAAAATTATCTATAACAGAACGTATTGATTTACTGATATATACATGAATTATTCAACTCACAGAAATAAATAATCTTGATAAGTATTCTTTTCTGGTTCAGTCGTGGATGTGCATTTATCGATGTTCTGTGTTTGTCAGTCGTAAATCACTGTGTCTGGTGTTGCCCTTGTATTTTCCCTATATCTTCTTCCCTTATACTCGTACATTTGAGTACTGTAAGCTTCTGAATTTCCCGCGAAGAAAATAAGATAACCAAAATGTGAAGAAAGGGAATAATAGTTGTAGTTTCATTTTCCAGGTGTCATACATAATAGATGAGTATCGACATGGCCGCACTCCCAATCCAGATGTCTTGTGTAATACAAGAGTTAAATTTGGTCTGTTTCCAAAACACCCTTTTAAGTTTCTTCCACTCATTATCCAATAGTTAATAAATGGGTTAGCTGTTGGTCTCGGTTATAGGTGCTTTTGTGGATGCTATAAGTGGTATGGCATTTGACTTCATTGCCTCTGGACATTATGCAAAGGTTGTTCACCCAGATAGTGGTAATAAAGATGAGCCTTCTTCTTTGAGATTGTCAAAAGATATCGTAAGTTTGAAAACAGCTGACGTCACTTTCTCTATGGTGTTTGGGGCAGTCTCTTATCATAAGTACATTATGTTTCAGGTTAAAGATCAAACATACTTTCTTTCACATCTTTCACAGTCACAGCTTAAAGGACTTATCTTCCCGGTTGGGTGTCTCCAAAAGGTCAGATTGGAACTTTAGATGTATTATTCTCTCTATCAACTTTGTTTTGGCTTGCAGATGAGTCGATAGTAATTAAATACTATTCTGTGATCCTTCAGGAAGAAGTGCGTGAACTTGCCAAACTATTTGGATTGCCCAACCAAGACAGAAAGGATTCGCAAGGAATATGCTTTCTAGGAAAGGTACGTTTTACCATCACTACACAAGTCTCGGAATTAGATGGATTCTAGAAAATCGAAGCAAATAATAATATGTTAAGAGGAGAAACTATAACTCCATGTATTTAAGTTTTTTTGTGTAAAGACTTGATGTTTGCTTGAGATGGATGAATCACCAACTCTTACAAGTTTTAGCCATCTGATCGATATGCTATTTACTTTCTCGGATAGTTGAAAATTCTGCATTTTGAAGACAATGCTCGCTTGGTCACAGATTAAGTTCAGTGAGTTCGTTGCTAGACACATTGGAGAGGAGGAAGGTGTGATACTAGAAGCTGAGACAGGAGATTTCCTCGGGAATCATCGGGGCTTTTGGTTCTATACAATTGGCCAACGTCAAGGATTACGTCTACCTGGTGGACCTTGGTACTACTTCTCCTTCAGTTTCACGACTTCCATGTGTTTTAAGTTGGCAACAATCATATTTACTCAAATGTCCTTAATTTCATGAGTCACTTTTCTCATTTTGCGTTTACTAGTAAGATTCTTGAACATTTGGCCGCTTCTTATGCAGGTATGTTGTGGAAAAAGATATTGAAAATAATGTAGTATTTGTATCAAGAAACTACTTTTCTGTTGATAAAAGAAGACGCTTATTTCGTGTTGGATCCTTGAGATGGTTTAGCGGTTCTCCTCTGCATGCCACTCAACTTCAATGCAAGGTACTGAATCTTTCTTCATTCATAAACCAAATATTCAGATAAATGACTGCACATAGATGTTATTGAAGAATATTCATTAATCCTTAATTGGTGCACACATTCTCTTAACCAAAAAACACCATAATGTAATAAATCACTGAACTCGAATCCCTCCCTTTTCAGGTTCGGCATGGGCCTCTATTTTACAGTTGCAATTTGGATATAGAAGTTGATGAAGATGGCCATGAAATAGGAGTTGTCCAGTTATCCGAAGACGATCAAGGTCTGGCAGCTGGGCAGTTTGCTGCCTTCTATGAGGGGTCAACTTGTATTGGATCTGGTGTGATCTTGGAGTCATGGGACGATCAAGGCTTTCCCGTATGCAAGAAGGCTCTAGAGATTGCGAAAATGGAAGATAAGTCGAAGCTCGGGAAGCCAGTAAAGATTTATGTCTTAGAACAGAGCAAGAAAGAGCAGGAAACTCATCATATAGAATCTGCAGTGAAGTAAGCTTCAGATAATTGATCAAAACCATGCCCAAGAGTCGAGATTAGATAATAATATTACGTGTATATTATTGACAGCATTGTTGAGTTTCTAGGAAGATGGATACAAAAATTTAGTTGCCTTTATATGGACTCTTAGGTATCTTGGATGTTGTAGTTGTAGACCCGATTTAGGGTGGAATTTTTCGTTATCTTGATATCTATTGTGTGCATAATATTTACATTAATTTCTTTTTACGTACTAAAAGAATATTAATTATTGCTTTAAAATATTAAATGCAGATGAAAAAAAAATCTAAAAATGGAGCATCTTAGAATTAAGAAGCATTGTATAACGTAGAGGACCCTTTCTGTTATTAGTCCAATTCATAGGGGTTAAAATGAAATAAGTTTATTGCATCTACTTTCCACCGGCAACCGTGTATCAAACTTTCACACCGATCTTTTTGCTGGCATTAATCGGCAATCGACACTCGTAACCCTCTGAAAAGTCTAGTTTTTTCCTCTCCACAGTCCCATACATTTCAAATTTGGAGTTATAGGATTGAATCTTACCGAGTAATAGTGTTTCGGGGTTAAATTTCTGTTTCTGTTTCTTTTACATTCGTGCTTGCAGACGGGGATCGACCTTTCACAAGGAGGAGCATTTTAGAAGGTGTTTTTGGCGTTCACTTTGATATTTTAGGCACATTTGCGATACTTCAGATTTCTACTTTAGTGTCTCCTCTGAGAAACTTGGGTTTAAGATTTATGCAATTCGTAATCTGTTACTTGAATCTGTGAATATGACAAACAACGCTTGGATTCATCTTGAGCGTGATTGTATCACTTTATCTATGAGTTTCTTGTGGTAGCCTGAAATGGTATTGGTATTACAGCTTTTGGAGCAGTTTCTGGAAAATCAAAACTTGAAATTCAACTGTTTTGATTGTGTTAGATCCTGCAAATGTACATTCCGAGTTTTATTTTATTTATTTATTTACTTTTTGATGATTTGCGGTCAGGACACCTGATACATGATTAATAAGGTGAATTTTGCAGTTGTGAAATTTGTGGGAAAGCCTTTAGTGAGAAAGTTTTTAGGCAATGTTATTCGAATTGGTATTTATAAATCTCTTATGCTACAAAAATTTGATGGTTGTATGTGTTTTGTAGGAATTCATGTTTTGTGGAGCAAAATCGGTTGGTAAATTGGGAATTGCATTATATTCTACTTGACTTACTCAAATAATTGGTCTTGCATAACCATTGAATTGAGCAACTCTTATCGTCATAATGGGGACCTCACACCGCAGGTTTGTATAGATGCTGGTCTTGATGCACAAATTCGTATGAAATGCTTGGACAGTTTGCTTATATTTTATTTTATTTACTTATACAGTGGGGTTGTAAGGAGATCAAATGACACTGCCCGACTCCTTTTAACTACAATCGTGGGAATGGTTCTGGGATACTTTATAGGTGTTTCATTTCCATCTGTTTACCTCAGTAAGGTATGGTCCAAATTTCTGACTGACTTGCGCAAGATATTTGTCACCGATTAGGTTCACTATACAGTCTATATACTCTATTCTTCTGTTTGTCTTCTGCTGGCAGATTAATCTACCGTCGAGTTTTATGACATCTTTTGACATGGCCTTTAGCGATGATCCTCATAGTGGTACCAGTCGCAGTTTTCCCGAAAATCTTGGATCCGGAAGTACTCCTTTGACACCTAAGGTACTACTTCTGTTAGTAAATATACTTTATGCGTACTTTTGTCTCTGTAATGAAGCTTTGAGGTTTTCAAGTCATTTTGCAGATAAGTAAAGATCATTTTTCTGTCCTGTATAGTACTCCCTCTGTCCCAATTATAATGTCCAGTTTTCCATTTCGGGCTGTCCCAAATATAATATCCAGTTTCCCTTTTTGGCAAATTATTACCCACAACTTTTTTGTAGGACCCACAACTTTACACATCTCTATTCACAACTAACAACTCTCCTTAAAAACCGTGCAAAAAGCAAAGTGGACAATATAATTGGGACGGAGGGAGTATTATTTATCATATTATTAATCATTTGGAGAGCATGTAATGCTGATATCCTTGGCATGCATCAAGTTAAAACCTGAAAACCAGTGATTGTGCACCTGTGCTAGTTAAGTAAAACTTTAAAACAGAATTTGCTCTTCTACGTCTTAATTTCCTTTGTTCTTACACTGGTAGCATGGATTGAAAGGGGTATGTATATTTTTTGCTCTTTCCAGTTCACTGAAAGTTGTGATCCATCTACATTCTTAAAAATTAAAGGTTTAGTAGGTGTAATAATATGTTGCCTCAAACAGTTTGCCTTGTACATTTGACGTCATCTGGTGTGCTGCATTCAAGTAAATGTAAGAGGATTTTGTTTGACATCCAACACTTAATGCATCTATCAGAAGATTTTAGTTTTTTCAATTGGATTATCCATCCTTCAACCTATCTTCCGAGGTATCTGAGGATTTCTAAACAGACCTATTAAATAAATAAATCAGCTAATGACACCTTGCCACTAATGAACATCATGTTTATTTTCATTATTGGGATTTACGCTCATTGTGACAGTGTACTAGATTTCCTGGATATATATGTAAGTGTATTAATGTAAATATTTGATATTTGATGTTTTATGTGGTAGATCTAGGTTAATCTCCTTTTAGTTCCTTTAACTATTCCATGAGCAACAAACCTTTTGTGTTTGGCGTGTAGGTTATAAGTTTTGTGTGTTTGTCCTTGACAAAAAAAAAAGAAAAAGAAAAGGATTAGGCTGATGATCTTCAGATAGTTCTAGCTCAATTGGTCAAGTACTTGTTTGGGGTGTATTTTTATACATGTCATCTTGTATGTTCCAGTATTTGGTTAAACAAGCTTTCTTTTGCTGCATTCCTCTTGATTCTGGTGTTCTTATCTTCCTGATCAAGTACTTCCCTAATTGATTCGACTTAAACCTGCGACAATTGCATGCTGTATTCTCCGTGATGGCTTTTGATATTCATTCAGGCCACGGTATGATTAGTATTTTTAACCACGTCCTTTTCTGTTTTCAGATATATGTTCCTACAAATCCCCGTGGTGCAGAGTCCTTGCCACCCGGAATTGTTGTCTCTGAATCAGATTTTTATTTACGGAGATTATGGGGTGAGCCCAGTGAGGTAATACGTGAAGAAAGTGAAAACGATTACAGCTTGAAAAATCTCAATGAATCTTCGCTTTTGTGTTATCTTATACTCCCTCCGTCCCATTAAACATGTCTTGTTTGTTTTCGGCACGGATTAAGAAAGTGGATAGAGATGTGTTAAAGCGGTGGGGTCCACTATTTTAAGTGATTGTGGTCCACAAATTGTTTCTTTTTTTAGAAACAAGACAACAATAATGGGACAGCCCGAAAAGGAATACAAGAAATGTTTAATGGGATGGAAGGAGGATATCATTTTTGCTAATATTTGTCCCTCCAGGCGTTTGTGATCATATACGATTTTTAGATTTGCTTAATTTGAATTTTTTTATTCATTCATACCCATTATGTTAAAAGGTTCCATTGGGTGGTTTCAGATTTTTTTAGATGACCAACTCGTATGGTTGTTGCGTTGTCGTATGAGATAGGTTACTGCTTATGGCTTTGTGGATTACATGTTCCTCGATCTATTGTCTTGTTCATTTTTACAAATGGAGTTAAATTTGTGCAGTATAACTCCTGATAGTAGATGCATTGACATATTTATGGCAACAAAGGCTCTATACATATCTTTCTGAGAATTTATGCAATATGAGTGTGCTTTTATCTGCATGCTGGAACTTTCAGGATCTGAAAAAAAAGCCGAAGTACCTAGTAACATTTACAGTTGGTTTCGAACAGATGAACCGCATTGATGCATCACTGAAAAAGGTTACTTTAGAATTCTATTATGCTATAACTAATATTTGTTACACTTGAGACCAATATATTAAAACTAGTTATGCTATAATTCTTTAGTTCTCTGAGGATTTTCAAATACTGCTTTTTCATTATGATGGTCGAGCCAGCGAATGGGATCAATTTGAGTGGTCACGTCGTGCCATACATGTCAGTGCAAGAAAACAAACAAAGTGGTAATGTTCGTCACATTTTACTTTATATGTTTTTGCTTTCCGAGTATTCGGTAATTTGAATTATTGATTAGAACCTATGAGGTGTATTGAACAGATTACAACTTTTCCACTTTTATTTACTGGAAATTGCCTGCATTTATAGGTGGTATGCAAAGAGATTTTTACATCCAGATGTTGTTGCAGCTTATGATTACATTTTTATTTGGGATGAAGATCTTGGTGTTGAGCACTTCAATGCTGATAAGTAATGATCTTTTTCTGCTGTTCCAACGCATAAGGATCGTGTATTTTATATTATAGCTTTTACCCATCAATTATCTGGTACTTCTCCAATTACTAGGTATATTCAGCTGGTTAAGAAACATGGTTTAGAGATCTCCCAACCAGGTCTTGAACCCAACAATGGACTTACATGGCAGATGACTAAGAGGCTAGGTGACAGAGAAGTTCACAAGTAAGCCGATTATTAACATTTCAAACCCCAACCTCCCCAACCCATTCTTTTCTCCCTTTACTCTTGTTCCGAGAAAGAGGGAAAAAGAGACGTGTCACTCAACTCAATAGGTTAATTTCATAAACAGGGATACAGAGGAGAAACCAGGCTGGTGCGGTGATCCACGTTTGCCTCCATGTGCAGCGTAAACACTTTCTCCAAATTTATATTTGTGCATTTATATTTGTTTATGTCGTATAAATTGAATGTTTTATGTCCGTAAATCATGGGTAATGCAATATTTATACCAAATCAATTTCTAAGGAGATGGTTTTTCTTATGTTCTGTTTTGGTTTTATAAAGTGAGAGTAACAGGATGGATCTTAAGTCTTAACAATTCAAGACCTTCTCTGAGTATATAAAATGCTGTGAAGGGAGTTAAAATTGACCTCTCTTCAAACATTTTCTTCTCAGTTGGTTTTTCTTTACAAGGTCTGTAGATATTCATACTTAGAGATGTTCATATTCAGTCTAACTTCTAACCTAAACATTCTGATCTTGAAAATACACTGGAATCATCTGCATTCTACCATTCTGCAGCTTTGTAGAAATCATGGCTCCAGTGTTTTCTCGTGAAGCTTGGCGATGTGTTTGGCATATGATTCAGGTACTTCTCTACTTTTTCCAATACCACTCTGCCTTTCAAGTCTTTTCCATGTGCATGGTACAAAACTTACGAATACTCATTGCTTTTCTTGTTAATTATGAGCCTTTTTCTCCACAGTAACACTTTGTAATCTTGTTCTTGCAGAATGATTTGGTTCATGGATGGGGTTTGGATTTTGCATTAAGAAGATGTGTAGATGTTAGTCTCTCTCTCTCTCTCTCTCTTTCTCTCTCTCTCTTCCCATATATACACACACACATATTGTTTCTACACAACCTTCTCACTTCTGTTTGATGCTTGTAGCCTGCACACGAGAAAATCGGTGTTGTTGACTCTCAGTGGATTGTTCATCAAGTGATTCCATCACTTGGAAATCAGGTCATTAATCAATACAACTTCCTCTCTAGGCCTAACTACTTGATCTTTTTTTTCTAACTTCATTTAATACCTTAATTTTCTCTCAAGTTAACTCTAAACAGTCTTTTCTACTATTGCATGTTACACTTATGATGATTTCTGTTCACCATCGATAAGTTGAATTAGTACATTGGAGATGATACATTTAGAAATATTGCATGTTAAACTTATGATGATTCATAGCCTCACTATAGCCAAATTTGTTACGAATGTGCAGGGACAGCCCGATAATGGGAAAGCGCCATGGCAAGGGGTATGTACATTCAGAACTACGTATATATCTTGATTCGAGTATCGCTATAATCTCTTCACTGCCCCCGATTCATCCTCTGTTTCTCTTCGTTATAGGTACGCGACCGATGCAGGCATGAATGGAAGATATTTCAAGATCGCCTTGCTACTGCAGACAAGGCATATTACTCGCAGCTGTAGAATACTCCACCACCCTATGTAGTGTATATTGCTTGTCATTTCCCTTTTAACTCCTACTAGATGTGAGAGAGTTTCTTGCGAGGTGTAGATTAAAACATCATTAAACTCTACTATTAGTGTAATATCACCATTAGATGATGTTGAGAGAGCTATTTATAATATGCAATTCATTGTGTTTCATTCTTGTATTTTAATTTTCATATTATTATCGTACATGATTAAATGTAAAATAAAACACGAAAAATAATAAAAATTGTTTGGAATATTGAAGTAGGGGGATTTACATGCGATGTCATTTTCTTGAACGTTGAGAAACACTGTGGGGGTAAGATTAAAGTTCATGCAACATCTCACCAAACTACAGTAGTTTTTGTATGGTTTGTCAACATTTTTGCTTATGCACAAAGAAGTGATCTCTTTCAACTTCCAATCTTCCATGCAAAGACTTTTGAAAACTGAATTTACAACATATATATGTAGAGTAATAATAATAATATAATGTTAGCTAGCAACATTAAGATTCAATGAACTTATAATAATTCGGTTATATTAGGGTGAATTAATATGTATGTATGATTGTATCAACCTAGCAAATGGAGCCAAAATCTACAATTCAACTCCAATTTGCAAATAGGAAGTTTTTTATTTTTTTCTACATCTAATTAGTGTATATTTAATTTCAAGATTTGAAATAAATGATTGGGTAAGTCTCCTTGTAATGAAAGGGGTACGTACCCTTTGCTTATAATGGTCGTTAAGGACAAACCCAACAATAGCCAAATCAAACAACCTTAACACCAACCACGTGCTACTATAAGCCTCTCTCTCCTTTGCATTCTACTACAAGCCATCATCCTCTCGCTCTCTCTCTCTTAGTTACTTTGAGGCGGACAAAGACATTGATCTTCTGAGGTTGGAGAGCATAAATTCATCTTCTAATTAAGGTTTGCTTATAACTCTCTTCCATTGTATCTATACACATTTAATATGTTGTCTTTTACCTCAAAAGAACCAAATCAAACCCTTACATAATTTGCACGATCACAATAAGATTTACTCAGTCCAGGTGAATTGCGCCACATGGTTCATTACTATTATGCTAAATGTGACTAAGTAGAACAAACAAGGAAATATCCACTTATATATTCAACAATATCTTCTTCACTACAAGCATAAATCTTCTTCTTGATTTCCTCAGAAGATGGGGGAGATGACGAACAACCAGTTGGGAGTGATCGGTGCTCTGTTCCTGTCCGTAGCCTCCTCTGTTTCCATTGTCATCTGCAACAAGGCCTTGATGAGTACTCTCGGTTTCAAATTTGGTACGTAATCTGTTTGTATAAATGCGTGAAAGAAAAAGAGAGAGAGTTGTACATCATGCTTCATGACTTGTTCTTGTAGAAAATATTGGTGCAACTTAGTTGTGACTCTTTGCATGGTTTGAATTTTTGGCTCCAGCCACCACACTTACTAGTTGGCATCTGATGGTAACATACTGCACTCTCCATGTGGCCTTGCGATTGAATTTCTTCGAAAACAAGCCGATCGACATGAAGATAGTCATGCTCTTTGGCATCTTGAATGGCATTTCAATTGGATTGCTCAACCTCAGCTTAGGATTCAACTCCATAGGCTTCTATCAGGTTTATACATTCATTCCAATTCACAATCGACAACAATATATCGAATTCAATTTGCAATATATATGATCTGATCTTATATTTGGACTTTTTTTCTTATGGTGCAGATGACAAAACTTGCTATAATACCTTTCACTGTCCTATTGGAAACTCTGTTCTTGAAGAAGCAATTTAGGTTAGTGAAAGAATTCAGAAATTGCAGCAAACAATCTTAGAAATTAATTATCATAATTTTTTTGATCATGCAGTGAAAAGATAAAATTCTCTCTCTCAATCCTTCTGCTTGGAGTTGGCATTGCATCTGTCACCGATCTTCAGCTAAACCTCGTTGGAACCATTCTGTCACTTCTAGCCATCTTGACAACTTGCATCAGCCAAATTGTAGTGTTTTTTTTTCCTTCTCAAATCCATCAAAAATCTTTTCCTTAATTGCATAATTTCATCTCATCAACTTAAACCCCTCTTTATATTTCAGCTGACAAACACAATACAAAAGAGGCTAACTGTCTCATCGACTCAGCTTCTCTATCAGTCCTCTCCATTCCAAGCAGCTATTCTGTTTGTCTCCGGCCCCGTATTGGACCAGTGTTTAACCAAACAGAATGTCTTCGCCTACAACTACTCCCCCATCGTTATGGTATCAAGAGAAACTCATTTTTTTAGTTATAATAAATTAATATTTGTAATTTTACGCAGTTTTTTTGACAGAGTTGAGATGATGATGGCAGGTGTTTATACTGATGTCTTGCTTGATTGCTGTTCTGGTGAACTTCAGCACGTTCTTGGTGATCGGCAAGACGTCTCCGGTTACATACCAAGTTTTAGGCCATTTAAAGACATGCCTTGTTCTTGGATTTGGATACACTCTTCTGCATGATCCTTTCACTGCAAGGAATATTCTTGGCATACTTGTGGCCATTGTCGGGATGGGTTTGTATTCTTACTTCTGCACCGTTGAGACGAAGAGGAAGCACGACGGCGACGAGCTGTCTCCGTCCGATGTAAGGCATCTCCTCGGAGTAAAAACTCTTTATCTGCATGATGGTTGAAATATGATCTTGATTTGTTTTGTGTTTTTGTTTATTTGGTTTTGTTGTTGTTGCAGATTAAGGAGAGGGAAACTACACCACTGTTGGTAAGACATCAGGAGACAGAGGCCAAGAATTCAGTTGTTTAAAGTAGAGGCCAAAGTTTGATTTTTGATTACTCTATTTTTTCTTTATTTTTTCCTATTATTATTATTATTATTATTATTATTATTATTTTATTATTTGGTAATAAATTTTTGTATGACGTTCAATGACCCTTTCTTGGAGTTATAGTAGGAATCTTTCATCAAAATTCAAAAGCACCAATTAACAATAACGACCAAATTATATTTTGAGTCACATCTACGTATTGAAATTGTTCGGCTCTAAACAACGTGACCGACTCGAAACATGTTACATTATACATTAACTTTACATGATTTGATTAAATTGCAAAATGGATAAATCGTGATTATTTTATTTGCTATAAACCCTCTATATAACGAGAGTTTGACAAGCTCCGACCCTATTTTAGACGAAAATAAGATTTTTTTCTAAAAATAAAAAATTAGTGGGCGAATATATCAAAATAACTTATAAACTCTATTTTTAAGGCTGTACATATCAACAATTGAATTAAAAGTTTTGATAGAAGGATCTTGAAAATAAATTATATTTTGTGAATGTTTGTATAAGGTGTATGTATAAATAAAATACTATAAAATCTAGGTAAGTGATTTTGTTTATGTAATGAACTTGGTGGTGGTGGTGGATTATTCGTCCTACTATTGATTGCAATATAGCATCAACATAAATTGTCGAAAATGAGATGATTGGACGCAATTTATGCTGCATTATCACGCAGAATCAGTGGGTCGTGATTAGTAATGATTGTATAGTTGTATTTTACTATAATCTACATATATATATATATATATATATATTTAGAGTCCGGCGGTGAAATGTCAATCTGGGAAAAGACAAACACATTTATATCCAATTCTTATATTTAACTACACTATATACCAAGAAGACGAAAATACCCCTACTATGGGATGGTCCGATCACATGAACAGATGGCCCAATCAGGGTCCGACCGGTCGGACACGCCCGACCAAGGGCCGATCACTACTTGAATAGTGGGCATGATCGGTCATGCCCTATCACAAGGCCATGATCGGTCATGCCCTATCACAAGGCCATGATCGGTCATGCCCTATCACAAGGCCGATCACTATCAGGCCATGATCGGGCATGTCCGATCGGTCGGACATATCGACATGGTTCGATCACGGTCCGATCATGTCCTGACACTTTTAGGTGAGAGAAGTAAAAAAGTGGGGGTATTTTAGTAAATTTGGGTATATAGTAGATAGTTTTTATAAAGTTTAGGTAATTTTGTAGTTGTAATAGTCAAATAGGGTATATTGATATATTACTATTTTATTTATTTATTTATTTATCTTGAAGCAATAATGCAATCCCCATCTGTACAGAGTTCAGAACTTACACTGTTATCACCCTACTTCTACTACTATACCGGCATGTGACATGTTGGGATTTTAATTCCCACATAAATTCAGTCCCTCCCCACAATTAATACTATGTCACTCTTATGGAATATCCGACCTTTATTCCTCAATTTTCTACTACTTTATTTTGATATTTCAATCTTTATTGCACGTTAATAGTAATGTCTTTTAAATATTTAATTTGACAATATAAAATAGGAATAGTAGATTTGAAATTCTTTCGTTTTGCATGTGCCACAATGCTATTGAATTCTTGAAAAAAAAGAAATGATGGATTTAGTGAAACGCAAGATAGTAGTGGAAAATTGCCATCAGTTAGTTGCGAAGATGGGCCCATTTTGCTTCCTAATCATTAAATTCAAACCCAAAAATCATGAGTAGTCCATCACACCTACAAATTATTAGTCTACCATGCCAGCCCAATTATATTTTTGCTGAGATAAGAAGAGGGTCAAGATCAAATTAGTTTTATTTCCGTTTACTAGACTATTATACACGAAACGGAATTTAATAAAGTAGATATTCAATATTAGGCTAAATAATTGAAATACGAAATTACTAGATTGACTCCCTATATAATCTCGAATAGATTTTTGCGAATAAAATATGAAAGGTAAAAAGAAAGAAATGGGTTTACACTCTTTTCTTTGCTAAAATCACAAGCTACATGCACCCATCACTAATTGTGGACCCGGTTATTTCTCAATCATCGATGATGAATTCAAACCAAATGGGCCCACTTCCCACACGAAACCCTTCACCAAAACAAACTCATCACGTGCAGACCACGGTGGCTTCCGTGCACCATCACAGTAGCCAATAACCAACACCCCTCGTTAAAAAATCTTTTCATTTTCTTAAAATTAAAATAAAACAACGTAAATGTACTTGCTTTTTTTCCCATTAAAGTCGAATTTTTCTATCCTAGACCGGGCCTACAAGACCTTGTGATCTAGGATAAAAATTGTTTTTTTATTAATTTTTTTTTTTACAAACATGTGATGTGTCATGGTTTTTAACCACCGATCTAACAGGTCTAGGATAGAAAAATTCATTAAAGTCCAAGAGTAGTACATTGCAGGCAGCCCACATTCTATCCTCTTACCCTCTCTCTCTCTCCCCCCTTTACTGTATAAACCTTCCTCTTTTCACTTCTCTCTCTATAAAAAAATTTGAAAGAGATTCTACTCTCCTGCACAACTAATGCCTTGAAAAGGGTTTTTAAGGTTTTGTGTTATCGCCGCCATTTTTGAAGGTACACCTTTTTCTCTTGATTTTTTGGTTTCTGGGTTTTGATTTTGAGTGCAGAAATTGCATTTTTTTGTTTCTCTATCTTATTATTTTAGGGTTTTCCTTTGGCTGCATGCTTTCCTTTTCTGGTTTGAGACTACGGTAAATGGGCTTCTTTTTTGAAATAAATTGGGTATTTTTGTCGCCGTTTATTACATTTTTCTTGTTTTTTTTTACCCTACTATTTCTTTATGTTTTTGTGAAAGATGTTGGCTGTTTTCGTGTGAATTGTTTTGATTTTTCTCCACGAGCAAATTAGCTTTCTTGAAATTTTCGAATCCTTTTTGTTTCTTGTTTTCGTATTAAGAAACTAGATATATAGGAATTTAGGTTGGGATATTTACAAGATTCTGTAATTAATTACTTTCCCCATTTAGAATCAAATTTTAATCCTTACCCACTATTTATTCAGAAAAATTCAAATTTTGAGAATTTTAAAAAAGGAAATTTGATTTTGGATAAATACTGTTTCTTTTCTTGAAACAGAAAGGAAATTTTGTTTTGGATAAATATCGTTAATTATGGAATTGACTCGGTTTAGATTAATCATTAAGCTACGTCGCTCTAGAACACTCTTTATATATAATGTAGATTAGATAATATCGAAGCCCATCAAGAAAATAATATTTCCCGCTATCATTAAGAATTTTGAGTCATTATAAAACAATAACATCTTGATAGCAAAGTAGTATAAGGTTCGTGTTCTTTACCGAGACATATACAGATGGTTTAGATTTTGTTACTTTTATAGTTGACTTAATGGATTTTGTTTGTGAAAATGACAGAAGAATATGGCTAAGGCTGATTCGGATGATGATGGGTTGGATCTTGCTAGTATTTTTAACTTTCCGGAAGAGTCGATGGAGAGTTGGGAGGGGGACGAGTGGGATGCTTTCGCTTCGCAGAACCTCGGACCTATTCCCGAGGATTTCGTAATCGACCCAACAGAGATTCCTCAAACAACGAATGCGCCACTAACTCCGGTGAGTTGTTAACTTGCCAAACACTTTTTGAAGTAGTGTGTTTGCTAGAGAGCATCTTTAAATTTCTTTAGTTTCTTTTGCCTCTTTGCAATTTATATAATGTATTTATATAAATATAAAAATTTAAATCCAAAATATTAGAAAAACAAAGGGCAGGTTAACTCTAAATATGGAACTGAAACCTACTTTCTAAAGACGAATCCTAGGGAATGTACATTGTTGTAGAATCACCTCAACTTATGTTTTATGTATCTAGTGTCATACTCGCCTTGAAGTTCGACTCTTTTGTTTACCCATTAACAACAAAATCCATTGGTTCCCACTAGTTGTTGGAAAAGTTGCGAATTGATCTTGGCCACCGATTCTTATGCATGGGTCGAAGATTCCTGACTGATACTCAGATGCTTACAATTCCGAGTCTAGGGCAAGTTTTTCCTCACATAATCTTCCAAATCCTTACTGATTAGGAGTAGGCTAGGATCAGGCTATGATGTATAAGGTAAGTTTTGTGTATATCTTTTACAAATTGTATGAATTTGGTTAACTTTTTACCTATTTCATCGCCTTTTTTGCCAAAAAAATCTTCTCTTCCATCTCTAGTTCAGCCTCATCTCCCTCTGCTCTCATCGTAGTATCATAGTATGTCATTAGCTTACTTTTTCTGTGTTTTCTAAGAAAGTAGGTCGGTGGTATAGTGTGTTAAGTTTTAATTGCTAATTACTTTTGCTTTGGCTAGTGTTTCATTGATACTTAGGTATTAGTATGCATTGATTCTTATGTTTTGCAATACCTAGAAAAGCATGGGTTCCCGAATTAGATTTTTACATTGTGTTTACAACGTCTTATTTTCAAATTTACTGTCATACACCAGTTCAACGACGCGGATGTCTTATACATTCTTCGACAAGACGGGTCACCCGATGAGGTACAAGAGGCATACACATTCCTGTCATCCGATGAGGTACAAGAGGCAGACACATTCAGGTCACCAAGCCCGGTATCTGTACTCCGTAAACAGAAAAGATCAAAACGAGCTAGACCATCCGGCACAAGTCAATGGAACTTAAGTTTGCCCTTACTTAACACCAAAAGAGCCAATGATGCCAAGAAAGCAAATGTTAGAAGAAGCAAGTTGCTTCCTCAGACAGCCACCAACCAAACTTCACCAAATTATGCAAAGCCGGAATATGCAGCTGAACCGCGTCTCACCAAGAAGTGCGCTCATTGCGAAATTACGAAAACCCCACAGTGGAGGGAGGGCCCGTTGGGGCCGAAGACGCTGTGCAATGCGTGTGGAGTGCGATACCGATCGGGTCGACTATTCCCGGAGTACCGACCGGCGGCTAGTCCTACATTCGTGCCATCTATACACTCGAACTCGCATAAGAAGGTAGTAGAGATGAGAAACAGAGGCAAGCATCAGGTAGACAAAATCGAGCAGGCGTTGCCTCCGCCGATTGAGTTTAATCCGGTGTTCAGCTATCTATTTGATCATGCTCGCTTATAGTGTGTGCTCTGTTTTTTTAGGTAACCTAGTTAAGCGTAGCTCTTTGTTTTAGTTTGCAAGCTCAGTTTTTCTTTCTGAGGCTTAGTTAGAATCCTGTATAAAAGTCGACAGTACTGATGTTTAAGTGGTGGTGTTTTTTCAATTGAGATTTTGTTCCCTATCAAGTTAACTGTCAATTCTTAAGATGACGAGGGAAATTTGGCCTCTAATCGGAACAGCACAAGATTTTTTTTATAGTAGCAGAGATTTAAGATCTATGATTTGGAAACCATCAGTTACATACTAATGCAAATAAAATAAAATTACAAAATTCCTCTGGTTCTCATTTGATAGGTTCCTGAATCTAAATCAACACTTAACCATAGGGCAAGTTATATACACAACTAATCCAATCATAAAAGCTAAAAACATCAGTGACAATATAGTAAATAAAACAACGTTTGCATCAAAGAGGCTTGCAGAAATCATCCACTTGGTGAAGAACTCTAGGCTTATATTTCTTGTTACACAGATGAATATTATGTACACTTTCGCGACTCGGGAAGAAATAAACAAGAATACTATGAATGAGGAGGAACCCCTAGACCTTAAGTGAAAAAAATAAAAACACTAAATAACCTAACAAACAATTGTGAGAACAAATAACCAATGACAACAATGATGTATCTTGTCAATATGATCCCAACTCTAACAAAAGTATTATATACATACATTTTACCTTGTTAGCCCTGCAACGCAGAATGAGACCACCATGTTGTGGATACAGGTTCAAGATTGACAGTAACTGTACCTACTCCAACACAGCAACCTCCTGATCGACTTTCCAATAGTTGGCGTCGTTGAATTCCTTCATCCCACCACCATCATCTGAATCCTCCTTCTCAGGTTTCTTCGGACTGGTGTTCCTTTTCAGTGGCCCAGCTTCACCAACAATGCCTTCCTTAAGAGCCTGTTCCATAGCCTTCTCCGTCCCCTCCAATTCGACACCCACAAATTCAACATCCTCTTCGAACAAAGAGGATACAGCAACGCTTTTGTGACTTGAATCAGAATTAGCCAAACCATCACAAGCATCCACCGAACTGATTCCATTGGGTATGGATTCTCCACTTGAAGCGGCATCAATAGGCACAACAGTACCCTCCAAGTGAGCAACACTATCTGTGATGTTATTGTCTTCAAATGGATTAACACTTGAAGCTTGAAAATTTGACCCATCTCCCCATGCTGCCCACTCAGGTATTGGTCTGTCTGCAAAAGGATCATTGTTGTTTGGTGACTCATAGCGAAAGAAACACAAGTCACTAGAAGCAGCAGTTTTCTCAGCCATGGCATCTGAGTTTCTGTCACCGCTGGAGTTGTTTACATTGAATTCATCAAATCCATTTGGCTGAAAACTGGATGATCCATTCGGAGAAGATCTGCTCTCTGTCATTTCCTCATCCTCTCCAACCATAACCTCATCATCATCATCACTGCTGCTGTTACCACCGTTTGTTATTCCATTCAAATTAATATCATCCATCATGTCAGAAGAAGTGTGCATAGGGACATCACCGCCATTTCTGTCGTCTTGGTAGGAAAACCAGTTGGAGTTTGTGTACAAACTGCAACAAAGAAATAAACTGTTATTATTAACAAAGCCTCCTACAATTGATGACAACGAAGCTTGTCCCAATCATCTCGATTTGGATTCTCAAATCCATACAGAGATTTCTCCAATCTATGATTGCTAACGACTTAATCAAGACAAAATATAGAAACTAACCTCCCCTGGTCATCACCCAACCTTAGGGAAGAAATTACGACTTCAGCAGATTCATCGTCAAAGTAAACCTACAATTCCACAAATTTCAAAAAACATGAAAACTGCTAAAATCGTCTAGGGAAGGAACAAGCAAAAATTATAGTGTCTGCCTAGTTCCACAAACTAGAACTGTAATAGGAGGATTACCTCATCATCACGATCAAAAGATCCATGACCCTGTGAGTACAAAAATTGAAAAAAATAAAAAATAAAAAATCTTGAAGAAATCATAAAAAAAATATATATATATTAATACATCGATAGGAACTCCTATAACAATTACCTCAGTTTCATCATTGTCATATATGGAGTATTTAAATGCCTGACTTAAATTATTTGCCAGAGCTGCAACATCATAATCTCTATCATGAACATCTTCCTCATAACTATCCCTGGTCCTGTCCTGTAATGCAGTTGGTCTCCTGCATAATGAGAGTAACAATCAATTCAGGAATAAAGCAGAACAATCCAAAGACACTTTGCGAGCAGAGAGGAGTTACCCAAAAAAGAACAATAAAGCATGAGTGCTGCCGTAGGTAAATAATATGTACAACAACTGAGAAATATGACTAAGGGGCTTACCCACAAGCCCATCGATAAACATTTTCGACCACATTACGCTCCTGTAAGACAGTAGCCTGCCATTCACTCCACTCATTATGTTCCTGAAGAAAACATAAAAGCATAAAAATTTAAAACGGAGCACATAAGAAAATCGCATGAAATTGTGCATCACAGATTTCATTAATCTAAGACAAGTATTAAGCATGTTACTCACCTGAAGATGCTTCAAAATGCAACTGTCACTATTTCCCAGCTGAATAAGTTTATTTGCTATTCGAGTCAAGTGTCCAAAGTATCCTGCTCGAGGGGCCGGTCTTCCGGAAGCAGGTGAAGTTCGCTGCATTAGATAATAGCATCACCACATGCAAACCATACATCAAACTCACCACAAAATACATAAAGACGAAGGCAACATGAAAAAGATCAAGAGTTAAAGGATGGTTGTGTCAATTATGCGAAACAAAAATGTCAAAACATGCCGGGAAATTGATGGTTCTTTCAGTAACAGAATGTTATAATAGACAAATTAGTTCCAGAAGAGAAGGATTTATTGTCTCAATTTCCTGATTATCAAAAGCTCTATCACCTCAACTCTTCTCCATAAAGGACAGGACAAAAATGAGTAAAATACTACATGTAAGCACAAACACCCCCAGAAACATTGATCATCATTTAACATGCAATTACCTGATTATGTATACCAGAAAGTGTTGGACTTTTTTCCATTGTAAGAATTTTTCCAGCCAAGTTACAGTCCACAAGAAGATGGTCGGCAATGGCATTGTTTTTGCTTTCCAGGCATGAATATATAATGCTCTCCACATGATGATGCAAAGCATTGTTATAAGGATACCTGCACCAGGAAACACCATTGAAATCAGTATTAAGAAGTCTAATTCCTAATACCTAGTTCTGCTAATGCAAAGAAAGTCTTGTTGCAGAAACTAGTATTTGTTAATGATATAGTACAAATAAATAGCAGCAAATAAGATTCATACTCAAAAAATAGATCAAGCACTCTCTGGATAGTCCCAGAGATGATCAGTTCCTTCTCTGCCGCCTCATTTCCAGTCTTTAGCAGCACCACAAGAAATTCCACAATCTAAAACCAGGATGGCATATCAGATTATCTGTGAAACGGCCAAGATAAAAAGACAAAAGACGTGGGGGAAGAGAAGAGAGAATAGGGGTAGCTTAATTTATCAAAGAAATTACATAAATGCAAGATTCCATTCAACCTGTAGCAAATTCTTATCCCAAGTTTTAAGGGTAGCTGAACACATTATGATATATATAATACATACAAAGACCAGAATCCTAGAGCGAGAAGAAGTTATTGAATATCTATCAACAGAATGGACTAATGTGCCTCATGTGACATTGATAACAAAAGGAGCTCCTATATTTAAAAAAAATTGTAAGAAGAGTTGAATATTTAGTATTTAGATGGAAAAAACATAAATATCAATCTTCACTAAAGTTCGTTAACAGACCTTCAAACGATGGTTTCCAAGAGGTGGCTTCAATTCACCATATGTTGTGGGCAAAATACTCTCATCAGATGAAACATTCAGAAGCATCAGCAGTTCACCTAAGCACAGATAATTACATTCTTATTGCAATTCGTAGAACATCATAAACAACAAACATGTGTAAATAAAAGTTTAAAATCTAAGGCATAAGAAAACATATGCAATTAAATCATGGGTCCTCATCCAAATTTCATCAATGATGAAAACTCCATAGTGTAAATACTACAAGTAATAATTTTGATTCTAAAGAATTACATGGTGAACATTGAAATCAAAGAACACAACCAAGATAGATATGTATACTCAAATGACCAATGACAATTAGAACAGAAACCAAGAAAAGGATCAGGTATAGAAATCCTAATGATCCACTATTCTGTTTACGTGCATAACACACCAAAATAGTGCAGAAACAAAAGCCAAGGAGTTCAAATATGATCCCAACTAAATAACATGAGAGTAAGCGCAACAAGTAAAAAATTCATAACCATAAGCTACGACTGACCTAGTTTTGGAAGCATGGCGCCAACAGTATCAGGATTCACATTTATGGGCGATTCATAGAAATTTTGACTTCTGAAAGAGTACATTACTGGTGAAGGAATTGATCTTTTAGGATCCAGTAATGAAATACAGACGGATAGTGAATGGACAAGGGCAGACTTCGACTGTGAATCTTCGAGTGCATGACCAAAAATCCTTGCCACGAAACTGCACAATTGAGAAAGCTATCAAGTGAACACTTTTTCAAAGCAGACTAAATAATAGGTCCAAAAGTTGAAGATATTTATCTAGCGCTACAGACCCTGGACTGGATAGTTTAATGGCCAGAGGTGATGATGCATTTCTTGTTATGGAACATAAAGTTTCAGCTGCATTGGCGTGTACTTCTGGTGGACTCTGAATAGAACAAAATACATCCTTGTTAGATATTACAGTATCATGAAGCGAAGAAGAAACTAACAATCTGCCGAAAGTAAAGTAAAAGCATGGAACAAGATGATATAAGATTACTAAAGTCAATGCAATATCATGCAGATGCCAGATTCCAATATCAGAAAATGATATTAAGAAGTATAAGAGCTGCCATTACAGATAACATAAGCACACCAAAATATAAGATTAAAGAAAACATTTGAGAAGCCGGATAATCAATAAAAGCATATCAGAGTGATCTGCATGATAATCAAAATGAAAATGATTTCTAGTTAGTTATTATGCATGATAATCAAAATGAAAATGATTTCTAGTTAGTTATCAACATGCCACTAGGTATTTTATCTCAAAAAAATAAAAACACAACCACTAAATAGAATTGAAGTTCTTCCTGCATGAAGCAAATTTATAATTTCACCTAGCTAAATAAGGATATGATCAGAGAAACTAGAAGACCACTATAGGCATATTGCCCATAACAGACCAAGAATGTTCTAATCTAAACAAACATAAATAGGGGCCTTTTTACTTGTATCACATACAGTTACCGACAATTCAGATAACACTGTCTGTAGCGAAAAATTGGCAATTCAATCAACTAAATGAGTAAGTTCTGGAGAAAAATATTGTACATCACTTAGCATTGAAGAACAGCAGATATCAAGCTAATAGACCGCATTAGTTCTAGAAGTCCTAATTAAAAATTTGAAACTACAGACTCACTGAATTGGTATCATTTAATACATCAAAAGATAACTATTTTTAGATTGCCAGTTCTGAACTTACAAAGGTATTGAGTTTATCCACAATCATTTCTAACAAGTTTCTATCTGCCAACCACTGCATAACATCCAAAGAATTTGGATACAAATGATCGTCTGCACCTACAAGTCGCACCAAGACCTGATAACAAGGAAGTTGATGAGAAGAGAGAATAACAAACAAGCAGCAAATAGTAACATCAAAGAGCTAGGAAAAATCTAGGAAAATGAAATGTTAAAGCAGAAGACAAAAATATAATTATTAGACTCAACCTCCATGATGGATGTGATACCGATCAAATCAACCAGCTGTTTAAGCACATCTTGGTGGTCCTGCAAGCGAATTTGTCAGAATTCCTTTATCAGAAATTTCTGAGTAGAACAAGTAATAAAATATGTAATAAAAACTTTCTTTGAACAAGCTACATAAACAGATCATTGCATTACAAACAAGTTTTATGGAAAACGGCCCAAACCAGTTTGAACAGCAAAAAGAAGAAGCAAAAAGTAATCGTTCTTGAATGTATCAAGTCGGCCATCAGAGTGGAAGGTTTCCAAATCATCTTAACATCGGACATATTCATCCCTCTTATTAATTTTCCAGAACACAGATAATGGATACATGAGTTTCGTTTTAAATAAATTCTGCAATAAAAAGGTGACACCAGTTGCTCCAAAAGATACTTCTTCAGACTTAGCAAATCCATTTATATGGTTACATGTTCTTCTCTAAAAGACAAATTTGATAAAGATAAATTGCATGCATGGCTCCTGTGGGATATCAAAGCAGGCAGAACAATTACGGACATAAATGCCATAAGTCTGGACATCCAGTAAACAATAATGCTGCAGTGAAAATGGAAATTCACTTTTTCACAAAATAACACCGAATTGTAAAGAGCAAATAAATTTTATGAAAATATGAGAATGAGATAGCAGACCATATAGAATTAAATGTGTACACGTTTCATGCCCCCATCAAAAAAAGAGACAAAAAAGGTGGCGGGAGCAACAAGATAAGGCATTTGACTTTCAATACTTTGAAGAATGAATACAAATAAGCATGCATAATTTAAAATTTTTTGTTCAAATCACCTTTACGTAATTCATTAGTGCAAAGGTCTTCCGTGTCATTAGGCATACTGCAACCTGCATATTCAGAATGACATTACAGAAGTTGGTTGTGACATGAGATGGTAAATCGATACTAAGTAATAAATTAGCTCAACTTAGAAAACTATAAATTCAAACCTTACTGAAATACCCAGCCAACGATGCACTGTGAGGACGGTTTGGTTCCAGAAAAGAGAAAAGCAAATGCATAAGCTGCAAGAAGAGAAAATAATGGAGCTATAATTTAGTTATGAACCATAATGTAAATTAATTATATATCTTCAAACATGCAGAAGGATAATCTAACCTCCTCCTCCTCCACCAAAGTCTTCAAGATGACATCAATTTCACAAGTAAAAATCTCACAGGCAACAAAAGGGAACCTATAGCGTTGAAATAGAAAGTTTTAGCTACAAATGAAACATCTGAAGTAGTTGAATACAATGGCCTCTACATTTGCCAACCTTCTATTCCTTTCTAAGAGAAGTTCCAAGTAAGAGGATCTTTATGAAATATGCACAAATTATTCATAAAAGTATATCAACATACTTGAAGGTCCGTTTGTTGTCTGCATCTTCCGGGGGTTCCTCAATAATATATCGCACCAGCTGTTCAACCTGAGCTCTATCTCTCAAACTGAAACCAAAGAATATCAAAGTTAAATGCAGAACCAACAGTTCATGGTTTCTAATTAAAAGTAAGTCAGTGCATAAGTATTTGTGGGAAATGGGTAGATAGCAGATGCACGCAGCTAAGAAGGGTTCGTACAAATTTATGAGGCGACTGTTTAATGCTTTACACTCTTGTATTATATCCTCTTCATCCAAAAGCTCTTCCAGTGTAAAATTTTCCTTATCGAGCACAGACTCAACCTGAAGCAACAGTATGTCAGACCACAGTTAAGGACAGAAATACTGGAGGGACCAAGTAAACACTTAAGCTCAAGCTAGGCAAGCTCTTCCAATTAGAGTTGAGACTAAAAGTTCGACTTGATTAAAACCATTCAATCCAGTAAGTGGAAAGATGCATGGAACATATATAGATTTATCTGGTTGCCACATTTGATAAAGCCATTGGATTACATGAACAGAAAACATATTAATTTTGATTGTCATATATATATAATCAGAAGAGCTCTGGTGCTCATACAAGACACTGATCCTTTGATTTGGATGAGCCGCGTCCCCAAGAACATGCAGAAAAAAGGGGATTTCTTCAAATATATCTGCCACTGACCTCTTCTTATCATTTCAATATTTCCCATCAAAAAGTGATATATAAATTATATCAGAAAGGCATGCCTCGCATTGGTTTTCCAAGTTTATTAATTGGTTAGTATAAAATAAACAGTAATTCTTATTTTTATTGATTGAATACTGTTCTTACGGTAGACATTGTGTATATATTTCCTTCATTACTAATTCAAATTAATTATCCTTGCCACTTTTCCAGGACGCAACTCCATCCACCTAACCACCTGAAGGAAATTTGACTTAAGATTTTAATGACAATGATGAATAGGAAAATACGTTCATTCTTTCAGATTTCCCCATATGGGCTGCAATTCTTCTGTTCTGCATTTTTTAGCTTTTTCAATAATTTGATCGGATTTTGAACTGAAAGTTGTTGATTTTATCATGAATTCATTTAAAGGTGAAACTGGCATGTCTTTCAGGCTTTCCCTTGAACAAGCCATAGAAGTATCAACTTGAAAAAAGACCATTCATATGATCTGAGCAAATTATGTAACTTTCTACTGTTCCAATAGCAAGAAAAGATAGCGGATATACTAGCTCACAGAGAACTGCTATAACAGATAAACTAGCTCATTGAGGGACTGCATTAATGATCTACATCTGTTTCCAGTTCCACCAACTTATTGTTCACTTGGATTAGGAGAAACAGTATAGCTGTAAAATTTAGATGCTGAGAAAGCCTATTGGGAGAAAGCATAACAAGGGGAAAACTAACTAAAGTCGCGAAGTTGAAGATCTTTCTGCCTCTAGTAAAGGTGTCGAAGATCAGACAACCTCGTAAAAAGCAGTTATATACTTTAATCAATAAATATCTGGAAGATATTACAAAATGTTGAAATGCAAATAAGTAAGGTTGAATGTCTCAGGGGGTTAATAGACTAACTTAGCAACTCCTCGATCGTAATGGAAGGACAAGGCTGTCAGTTTCTACGGAAGAGTGCAGGAAAGACTGTGTGATGATGACAAACCACTAACAAGTTGAACAAATACACAACTGTGGGAAAACGAGTAGCTGAAACTGCAACTAGCAAAAGCTTAAAGTTCCTAAGTCCTAATATCACCAAATAAAGCTAATTACATTCTTTTCTATAATAAACAGAAAATATACAGTGCTGTACATTCATAACTATGTTCAACAAACGATAAAAACAGCGAACGGCAGCTAGAATTTTCAACTAATTAAGACGGGATTAGAGTAAATTCAACACCAACACCACTTCATGGATAACTAATCAAACATTTAAGATCCGAATATCCGACCAAAACAGATAACTAAAAAACAATTAGCCAACACTTGTCCTGCTGACTTACAGGAGAAGAAGCAGAGAGAGCTGTTAGCTTCCAAAACATATTGTCTGCGCATAAACACTCGGAGAGATGGCGCTTGAGTGTAAAAGCCAAAGCAACGGCTAACGCAAGCAACTAGACAAGCAGAAGCGGGTGAACAGATCTGTCAAGCAGTATAAGCAGAGGGAGAGAAGACGGGTGGAGATTTGAAACAGGGAGTTGGGGGAAATTGGAGCGAAAGAGAAGCGGTGGGGCAGAAAAACCCTAGTTTTTGGAGATCGAAAGTGGAAGAAAGCCGTAATGATCGAACCTGCTTGACGCCTTTTCTTCTCTTTCCTTCTTTTTCGTTTAATTTTTTAATTTTCGTTTTCTGTTAATAATGTGCAAGTATGAGCACTTACCAGTCAATGTCAAGAGAGGAGAGAGAGGGAAAGAGAGAGGGCTGATGTATGTGTTTGTAATGCAAATCTCTAATTTTTTGTTATAGCCTACATATATTTCTATTTTTCCTATTTTTTCTCAAATTTTGCTCTATAAGTTATTACAAGATATTAAATTTATGTTGCATTATCTAATTATTATTTTATGACGAATGTAAATATCAAACCTTTTATTCACAAAACTCACAAAAAAGTCCAGGTGGACTCCACCACATGCTTTTAGTTTCTAACGCATTAAAAGCTAAAAACTTGGAGAGAGAGCAACTAATGTTGAATATGTCAAAAGAGACTTGTATTAGAATTATCAATAAACGTTACATCAGTCCCCTTGGGATGGCGTAGTGCTGAAGGTGGGTGGTCTGGGACCCATAGGTCCTGGTTTTAAATCCCATTGAAATCGTTATGTGTTGTCTATCACTTATGGTTAGCCTAGGGTGGTTGAACTCTCTTGCCTGGTTTGCAGGCCTGTCACTTATGGTTAGCCTAGAATGGTTGAACTGAGCACTTCGATAGCGGCTGCAAGTTACCTCGTCATCCAAAAAAAAATAAACGTTACATCAGGTGGCGTTATATATGTATTCTGCTTTAGGTAAACTAGCCTAAGAATTGCACCCGCGCGCACCCCCCTTGTGTCTGCCCCCCGATTTGTTGTGTTTTCTTTTGTCCTTTTCCCCGTACCATGTAATCCTAGTTATTCAGTGTGAATATTAGTTACTAAAGATGTAAGGTCATATTTACACCAAATTAAAAACATCGCCATCCCATCCCATCCCATCCCATACAAGATAAAAGCATCTTAATTGTATAACATCCCTAAAAAAACACTTCACTTCCCTAACAAAATTGCGCTAAAAAAGACTTGTATGGAGAGTCACATCTCGAGTAGTTCCAAGCATTTGATGGCAGTAGATTCATCGACATCGCACATGTTATCAGCTGCAGCTTCCTCGGATTGCTGCGGCTTCTCCGAGAGTGCCGGGGCAGCCAAGGCCGTCGGTGTATTATCTAGTAATGGTGGAGGTGAGAAAACAGGGATTGCCTGCCTGATACGCACCGGTGCGACTACACTGGTTCTAGCCTGCATCGCTCGGGCTGGTGGAGGAAGTGGCGGAGCTGAGAAAACCGGCGTTGATGTTCTGATTGTAACTGGCGGAACCATCCCCCGGTATGGTGACCTACATTGGTTGACCGGACGATAAGGAGGTGCCCCAAAACTGACGGAATTGTTGGTATTAGTTTCCGTCGGTAAATAGTGCGGTTTTTGAAGTGTGTGATTATGCGTAGTCCGGACTTCTGGTGATTGAGGACGGGGTGATGATGATGGCCGTGAATATGTAGTGTGGGCGTCGTTCATGACGGACGAATGCTTGCTCCGGCCGAATAAGGGGAGGATTTTGGAAGTGGAAATTGCGGGGCGGTGCGGACTAGAGGGACGACGAGGAGACATGCTGATTGAGTTAACCGTAGTTGTGTTTTGCTTCATACGGTAGTTCTGCAAGGCTCGGGCTATTCTTATCTGTTCTTGTTCCTCGTTAGTTTCGTTGTCCGCGGACGAGCTTGCATCTTTCTGTGCCACTAACCAACAGAAGAAAAGAACAAAGACATTGCTCTTAAGGTTGACATAGAATAGAGCACAAAATTACTGCAGTATCGAATGTGGGAAAAACCAGCTTACATTGTTTTAATGATGACCAAGCTGCTTGCGCAGCGTTCTTCTCGGCTTGCTTTTTGTTTTTGGCCGGTTCTCCTCGAAATGTGATTCCGGCCAATTCGACAACTCCGGTGAAGACGTGTAGATGTCCGAAACCGGACCTGTAGGTTGTGTAACGAGGCAATGGAGATCCCACTCTTTGTGCAATCTCCTGCAGGAGGTTCTTGTAAACCCCTGTTTCATCCTAAACATGAAAACAACGTAAACAAACGTTAGATTGAGTTCGTTCAAACCAACCTCTATTTCGGCAATTAAGGTGTCTAGCTTGTGCCCAAAAAGTCATGGGTTCAAAACCCATCAAAATCGGTATAAATTCTGTTAAAAAGTCAGAACACTTCCAACAACTCTTGTTTCAGAACCACCTAATTACTATTTTTAATGTGTATAGGTGAAAACTCCCCTGCATTTTCAACGTTTTGATACTTATTTTACACAAATGACATGTTTGCTGACGTATATTAAAAAGAAAAAAATTAAACTAATCTCACAAAATTGCGGCAATAAAATGGCAAAAAAGCCCTCCAATTAACGGATTTTGGTTGCGGTGCAGCGTAAGAAGACCCCAGCAACGCTGTCAGCTAAAGGTTAAAGTCAAAAAACACGATTTCTACATTAAGTATCCTTCTATCATATTAATCCGTTCACATTACTGCGGAGGGTAGTTTCGTAAGTTCAATCAGTAAACCAATCGGAGATAACAGACTGAAGAGCGTTCAACGCCGGCGACTACAGGTAAAACCACAAACTCCACGGCGCATGTTAGCGGTCCGAGACATTCATTACAACAAACAAACAAACCCTAAGAATCGAGCGAAAATCGTTTGAGATCTACATTGGAGTAATGCATATGTAGAGAGAGAGAGAGAGAGAGAGAGAGAAGCGTACTAGGATGCGAGCGGCGAGGGAATGCGACGGTCCTCGGGAGGAGAGGGAGGCGAGGGCGGCCTCCGCGGCGGCGTGCTCGGCCAGACGGAGGTTGGAGCAGAACTGAGGACTCTCGAAGCTCTCGCCGTTGAAGTTGACGATGGCCTTGAAGCGCGGCGCGTGGTCCGGACCCTCCCTTATGCACGTGTACGATGGAAGGTTGAAGCAGCTCCTCTGCGCCAGCTCCTGCAGCTGGTTTTTGTACATCTCTCTCTAAAACTGTGTTTGAGAAATTATGAGTTTCTAACCAATTTTGAAGCAAATGTTTTGGCTTTGGAGTCTAACATAAATATATACTATTAAACTATTATATAAATAAAAATTAAAAATATTCATGCAATTTTCTATTTTTCCACGGCAGCACTTCAATTTTGAATTAGGAAAATTGATAGGAATAAAAGAGAGACAGGAAAGTAAAGTGTGAATGATTTTTGGCAATAATAATTGTGAGTATGATGAGGTAAATAGAGTCAACTGTCTGAATGGAGTAGTAGTGAAAGAGATTCTCTGCATTTTCTGTAGCTGAACCATTCTGCCACTCACCTCTTTGATCTCCTCAATTTTTTACCTTTTTCCATTCTGCCGTATCTTTACGAAATTCGCTTTTCCTTTTTGTCTTGAGACACATCCTATTTCTTCAGTCTTCACCCAGTACCGAAATAATTACGTAAATTTATATTTTCTAACATATTATTAAAAATTATTCTCTCCCTGTGTCATTTTTCTTTTCACCATTAAAATCAAGAAAAATATATTTGTAATATATATTATTTAACTTTTAGCTAATTTATTTATGTTTATACATTCTTGTTTTTTTTAAGATGCTTTTAATAGGATATAAATAAAAACGCTTATAAATTACGACTATATGCTTTTCATGTTAGTATTTTTGTAAAATATTACTACCTCCGTCCCGCTATTACTGACACAGTTTTCTTAAATGGACGTCTCGCTATTACTGGCACGTTTCCTTTTTTGGAAATACTACCTATCATCTCTCTCCTACTTTACCATTTATCTCTCCTACTTTTTCTTACTTTATCATTTTCTCTTTCTTACTTTATCATCTTCTCTCTCTTACTTTATCATCTACTCTCATTCATCTTCTCTCTCCTACTTTATCATTTACCCATATCTCAATATTAATCATCTACTTTCTTAATTTCCGCGCCGAAATGAAACGTGTCGGAAATAATGGGACGGAGGTAGTATTAAATGAATTATTGTTCATATAATTAGTAGTATTAAAATCAAATTCAAACTTGAATCTTACCGGTAGTGGTGAAATGATGTGATGGCAAGCAATCACTCACTAACAGACAGAATCTTTTGAATTTCGAGGTTGGTTTTCCATTTACTAAAATATTCTTAATTTAGTGTGAGGAGGGGCAGAAAAGTAAAAGCAGATGGAACGAGTCAAATTACATGATTTGATCTTCAAGTGGGGAGCAGACATGATGATCTCCGCGTTTAATAAACTTTGACTTTCGAACACCCTAATATACCCCTCTAAACATCTATTGAAGTCAATATCAGATAAAAGATTTACCGTTTACGTACTTGAGTCAATGAGTATTTCACAAAAGATTTACTTCACATATTTCTCATCATATTAAGTTTTAGGTAGTTTGTTAACAATTAATGATAAGTAAGTACGAGCGCGTATGATTTAGAGTGTTTGCAATAATTTCGAACTTTTTAAGCTTTTAATTTAATTGAGAAGTTGAGAAAAATTGTAATTTATAAAATTAATAGGATGTTTGCATATATTCCTTCCGTCTCATTTATATTGTCCTCTCGCATTTCCAGTACGGGAAGAAAGCAGATTAGATGGTGATAAAGTAAGAGAGATAAGATGAGTGAGATTGTGAAAAAGTGGATGAAAGAAATAATAAAGTGAGTGAGAAAAATTAATAAAATATTAGAGAATATAGTCTTTTATTTTTCTTTTTTAGAAATGAGTCAATATAAATGAGAATGATCGAAACGGAAAAGGGGCAATAGAAATGGACCGGGGAGTACAATTTAACAATATAAAAAATTGGAATAATAATATGTTCAAATTTTATACCGTAGTAACTTATTTTGATATATAAAACTAAAATGTTAAAGCATAACTTATTCAAAATTACAAGTATGCCGTTAAGAAGGATAAGTTGGTTAAATCCAACTTAATTATGAGAATTTTTGTGATTTTAAGTTAAGTAAAACACTCAAACCCAACTTTTTTCTTAAATTAAGTTATAAAAAAGCAAGTCGTTGCAAACACCCTCTTAATCTCTTCCTCATTCGTATATTTTCTAAAAATATAATTAAGGGTAATTTTCGTTACTTTTTAACCTAGGTATGATGATGTTTTTTGAATTTGTGATCATGCTATATTTGGAATTCCGATATAGGTTTGGTTTATAATCTATTTTCAATTTCAAGATTTAATTCAAAACTTAATATCCCTTCAACATTTTGATGGACTTAATTCATTTTCAGACTCCGTAGTTAGTTGTATATGTTTGATTTCGAAAAGTAATAATGGTGTGCGTAAGTAATAAGATAATGGGCCTCTTCTGAGAATTATAATGAGCCCAATACGTATAATGATAAAGAGCCTATTGTTTATGTGAAGATTAATTGATCCTTAATGATTTTACTGGTGGAACACTTGAGCTCGAGACGAATTAATACAATACAATATTAGAATCACGCTATTATTACAATTGGTTCTAGTTAAATAATCGACTATCTAAACCACTATTTTCTATATTAATTAGTATAACGTCCAAAGAAAAAAAAAATTATTGGTATGATTATGTTGGTATTTGAAACAACTTTCAGCTGCAGCTAGAGTGTTTGGAACACTCAGCTTTCAACAGAAATTATCTATCAAATATAGTCAAGATAGAGAAGTTGCTTAAACAACTATGACACAGCTTTCGGCTGTAGGTTACAGTTTATTTAATTTATTAAACTATTTTTGCTTTAAATATTTTTATAATTCTAAAAAAATCATTAATTAAAAATTAATATTTTTATTAGTTATAATTTAATTATAATTATATTTTATTATATTAATTAGAAATTTTATAAAAATCATTTATTATTTATAAATTCTTCAAGTTCAATGAAATTATTATTTTTAAATTAAATATAAATTAATTAAAATAGTGGGTTTTTAAAATTTTGAATTTCGAATTAATATTTTTGATTTTCATTTAATAATAATTATTTATTAGCTACGTGATCATTAAAATTCTATAAAAATTTCATTATTATGAATTTATGCAAGTAAGTAATACTTAAAATATAATAATATGATATGTTTATGCTAATAAGATATATTATGAATTTATATAATATAAAAATTAATTTAATTGAATATTTTGTAATACTGAAATCTATGTTATCAAACCCGGCCAGCGCGGCCGGTTGACCCGATTCAATCGTGACTCGATGAAAAATTTAGGTCGGGCCAATCAAAAACCCATTTTTCCCTTTGACCCGGTGCGACTCGGAAGAACCAGCCGGTCGACTCGATAACCGGTTAGTTCGGTCGACTCAATAACATTATTAAAAAAAAAACTAAATCTAATTTAATAATTTAATCCCTCACCCTCATCTGATTTCTGATTTCTCTTGCTTCTCTCTTCTAATTTCACCCAAATCGCCAAATCCCGTCAACTTGGGTGGCTTCGCCGTTCGTCTCCACTGTAAGCCTGAGCGGTAAATCCCGCTGGTTCGATCGAGCTCTCCTTCTGCTCGGCTGCTCCTCCTTCTCAGTTTCTCCCATGTTCCATCGAGCCTTAGGGCATCTTCTTCTACAAATTGGATCTAATTTTTAAGGCTGAAGCTTTTGATTAAAGGTAAATGGCTATTTCAATCAGCAATATTTGTAATCTTCTAGTGTTTAATAGAACTGGTATGTTGCTATTTCGTTACTTCTATCGATCAGATGAATAAAGGTAAAATAGTTATTTCAAAAAATTTAAATTAGGCAATTCATTAGAGATATGTTGAGCCCTGACACATCTGAAGGTGAAATATTTGTAGATGCTTGTGATAGTGGAGATAGTAGTCTTTTCACCAGAGATATCTGCAGAATTATGGAGGATAGTGGTGCTGTGCCGAGAACTTCAGGTATTGAAGATGATTTCTGTTCTAGCATCTCTTCTTTGTCAAGTTGGAATTCTGATGATATCAGTTCAAATGATATCAATATAAGTTCTAATTGTGGAACTGAATTTAGGATGATGGAAAATGATAGGCTAGGAGGAGTTTGGGCCAGTGGGGTTGGACAAGTTTGAGACTCAACCATCTCCCTCAGTTCAGCAACTTGAGGATAAGGATGTTAAGTTTATAATAGTAATTCACCCACATTAGTGGATAAACATAAACTGATGAGTAGGTGGCGAATAGACGGCGCGCCTTAAGCTATATGAGTATGAATGTTAAAGATGATAGAGACGATGTGGGATTGCATGGTTTCAGCCAAGCTCAGGGTAAAAAGATCCGTAAGGTCACGGTTCAGCAATGTCGGAAAAGGGTAAAAGAGCTTTCAGGCAGGGGCGGATACAAAGGGGGGCGGGTGGGTGCGACCGCCCCCCAAACTTTCGTATATTACTACAATTAGCTCTCTATTTTTTATAAGTTACATATATAATCTATTTTGATTTTCGAGTTTGCCTCCCCCCCCCCCCCACCCCAAAAAAATTTTTTTAGAATTTGTCATTCTACTCTTAAGTTAAAACTAAAATTAGTGTGAATGTGACAACTAGATATGAAAAATATTAAAAATTATATATTAAGTACACAACTTTTGAGCTTAAAACTTGGGTTCGTATATCTATATATTTTAACACATGGTATAACTTTATGCAATTGATATATTATGTTTGTGATTTTTTTTTTCAATACTTATTGCTCAATTTAATAAATTCTTGAATCTCTCCGGTCACATGTAAACTTATCAAAATAAGATGTTGTAATATAAATTTCAAGGGATAGTTAGATGAATAACATAATATCCTAAATATCGATAAATAATAAGTATAGTTAGACCTAAAAAAAAAAAAAAAAAAACCAAAAAAAATTTCTCGGGGGCTCCGCCCCTAAACCCCCGTACAACTTTTGTATCCTTATAAATTTTCGCCTCCCCTAACTCGAAATCCTGGATCCGCCCCTGCTTTCAGGCCTCTTCATAGGACAAGATATCCTATTATGAAGTTTGGCCAAAGAAAATGCTAGGTTAATTTTGACAACAAATTATGTTAATATTAGCTTTTCTATATTTTAAAATTATTTATTAGTATTATATTACACCGGGTTGACCCATCGGTTCGATCGGTTGAACCACTAAAATTAATTTTTTCGCGTCAATGATAGGCGCGGGGATCATCGGCCATTTTAGGTGCACCAATAGAGGTGCACGCGTGTATTGGTGTGCATATTTTACCAAGTAAAGTGTTTGTTTATTGGTAAAAAACACATGTGACACGTGTGGGATATTGGTTAAGTGGGTGGTGGGGGCTTCACAAAATGGGCCAGAAGATCCGGATTGCAATGATAAGGCCGGGTTTGATAACATAGACTGAAAATTGAAATTATAATGCAAAGAAATTCTCAATTTTATTTATTTATTATAAATTATAATTGTTTAATAATACTAAGGGTAAGACGGAAATTTTATTTAAAAAATTAAAATAAGCTACTGATATCAACAGTATTCCAAATACTATTTTTTTAAAATTGGGGAAAAAAAGGAAAAACATTGGGGGGAAAAATATTAAAAAAAAAAAATTTAGTTGACTTTTTTCCCTTATAAAATTACTTTTCAAAAACTTTTTTCCATAATTACCTACAAATTACAAATTTTCTAAAATTCGGTCTTCATTTTAGCTTTTCTTATAACTTTTTAAAGTACTTTTATCAATAAATTTCAACTACTCGAGACACCCACTATATAAAATGTAATACACATAATAAGAGAACAAGTATAAAAGTATACACTATATACTCTAAATGCAAAAATATACAAAAAAAAATCATAAAATGCAAAAATAATACATATATCCACTTTTGCCGGCTAAAAAGTTATTCCATCACATAGCCTGCACCGTATTTAATATTTTTAGCCGAAATTAAAGTGCTACATTACTACAATATATATAGTGTTTCTCCATCAGAATCCAATACAAATTTCTGCTTCTCAGTTAGGGTTAATAACTTTAGGCGGAAAAAGCAAAAAATAGGAGGATTTTGATATTGGTGCAAGAGTTTTGCAATTAACAATATTATGCATATATTTTTAACATTAGTAGTGATTATTTTTTATATCTCAGTCGTACAAATTGCCACCCATGATATCTCAATTATGAGTGTGGTTGAGTTATTAATAATTATAATACACACCTGTATATCTAATCAAGTATATATAATATAAACTATTTCAAGCACAATTTGAAATTTGATCACTTTCTAAATACATAATATGTCTCACTAAGATGTGGTGGCAACTTATAACACTAATAAATACACAACGGCCCTATATCACTATATATTTAAAATAATGAACTTAAATAATTGTTGGATACAAAGCTGCTATTACAAAGTAAATCGGTAAGTCGGAAAAAGAAACAAACAAAATGTCTAAAAGAAAACTTCGTCGAGTCGAGGAAGGTCTCTATCCGCAAGACAAAATACGCACCGGTAGTGCTCTCGGTTTATGGCGTATCGTCCCCAAAGATAAAACGATGACGTCTCGAGAATTGCACCACCGCGAGATCTTTGAGCTCCGGCGAACTAGATAGAAGGCGAGGACTTGAGCTAGATGAACTAACTAATATGAAATGTATGAAGATGCTTGTGTTGGTGTGTTTCAAATGAAATCTACATGCTCCTATTTATAGGTGTATATCCACTCATGAAAGGTCCATGAATTGATGATAGCAATCAAGACACCATCGGTTACAAATGTACTTCAAGTGTGATACAACAAGAATTTGAAACACTTCAAATTCTTGTTCACATAACTTATATATATATATATATATATATATATATATATATATATAGGATATATATACATAATATATTACATATATATATAAATATTATCTATATCAAAATATGATATAAATTAAGTCCAAATTCGTTCAAACCAATTAAGTTGGCCCGACGAACAAATCCCAACGATTAACACTTTAACTCCCACTTCTCGTGCATCAATATCGCGCACATATTTCTCACTCACCGAAAATCGGAATCGAGAAATTAAGCACACTATAATTATCTACTCGAAACGTAGATCGACGTCATATATCTCAATTCATAAATCGGATATGTATCGAGGCACGAAAATGCGCTTAAACAGGCTGAGTATACATATATACTATTACCGTTTTTCCAAACCTATTACAGATTTTTCCAAACCTATTACCGATGGCTCGAGAAGA
This sequence comes from Lavandula angustifolia, assembly GCA_028984105.1. Lineage (NCBI taxonomy): Eukaryota > Viridiplantae > Streptophyta > Magnoliopsida > Lamiales > Lamiaceae > Lavandula > Lavandula angustifolia. The sequence continues at coordinate 1,791,343 of CM054820.1, read as the reverse complement.
TGATTAAACAAACATATTCCCGATTTTTTCAAACCTATTACAAGTTTTTTCCAAACCTATTACAGATTTTCCAACAATAATAAGCTCCATTAAAGTATTTATATAAATATTATTAATCACATCACATTATTCTAATTTTATCACCAAAATCTCGATCTAGTTTGTGGCATGATCATCGAAATAAGTATCCGCGCATTAAGGAAGCAGAATCTGATGTACCTGATACATAATTAAGGTCCAATTCAATACCCAATCTTAAGTGCTTTTACCATGCCTTAAATTCGGGAATGGGCATCTTTTGCATGATCGATCCCGAGAGATTTTTTCAAATATTTCAAATTTTGAATATATACTTCAATAGCATCTAAGGCCGAATAATCCTGATTTTATCAATGTTTGATGGAATAATTTATTAAATAACGGAATACTGTATATATATTCATAAGAAGTGTTTGGTAAATGAACTTGTATAAACATCGTATAAAATATTAATATTTTTATTTAAAACTCCTTTTATATATTTGGGAAAGGTTTATTGGACAGTTTAGTCCTCAAACTATGATTGTTTTGTCAATTTGATTCCTTATTTATTTATTTATTTTAGTTAATTGGTCTCTAAACTATAAAATTTTGGATAAATTGGTTGTTCTATTAAATTTTTAGTTAGTCAACCCTTAACTATTTTTAAAGAGCATTTTCAGTATAATTTTATTAAGGATCAAAACATCCAATACTGAAATATTGAGGATCAATTTGGCAAACTTATTTTTACTATTTTTTTAATTTTTTTAAAATCAAAAGATCCTTTAGTCATTTTAATTTTTTTAAGGACCAAATACGTCAATTTTAAATAGTTGAGGACTAATCCTGCCGATTATAATATATTTTTGGATCATAATTATCAAATTTTAGATCTTCGTGATCAGAATTTTTAAATATATTACTATGATAATGAGTAATTAAAAGGTAGAATATTTGAAAATCAATGACTAAAATATCTTTTAATTTTGACAAATTAAAATTCTTTAAGGAAAAAAATTGGTCATCGATCTTTTAATATTTGACGTTTTGATCCTCAATAAAATTATACTAAAAATGCCCTTTAAAAATCGTAGACTAACGATTGACTAACAAAAAAAATTAACAGAAATACGAATTCATGCAAAACTCTATAATTTTGAGACAAATTAACTATATAAAAAGGATCAAATTAACCAAAGAGTGATAATTTGTGGACTAAACTATCCAATTTACCTTTGAAAATGATTTCAAATTCAATCCAAATTCAAGATGCTAATCGAACACCACTCAAATTTGAGATTTAAACATGAAGGTGAATCATAGCCCACGGCTTTTTTCACCTACCCCAAATCTAACACCACCTAGTCTCGACCAAACTCTTATTTTCTTTTCCTACCACCTAATTTGTATACATATTTTTATTACACTTACTCCTGTTTCACTCAAATCTCAATTATGTTGGAGTTCTTATAATATTTTAGATCTTATAGAAATCATATTTAAATTAGCAATCCACTGATCAACATGGCATAATAAATTCTCATCATGTAAATAGAATAATATATAGTACTATTATTATAAACTTTAATTTATAATAATAATAACAATATAAATGTGTAAAATATACAAATACATGATATCTCGATTAGAGATCACTCAAAACTGCTTTTTCATATAATAAGAAAAGCATCCGCTTAATGAAAACAAAACTTTAATTAACAACAAAAAGGATGGGAATTAGAATAGACAAAACTCACTATTAATTAATTAATCAAAAATAAAATTGAGGGTTTGAATCAATCCTGAAACCCAATTTTCTGCCAAATGGCGTTTCTAATCCTGTTCAGATCTCTACCCTTGAGCGTCCTCCCGATCCCTTCATGCATCGAGGAGGCGATCCTAGTCCTCGCCAGAAACTCGTGCGGCGGAACACGGCAGCCGTTCTCCGCCGCGTCGTCGTCTTCGTAATCGAAATCGTCTTCGTCGCTGTCTCTCCGGCGATTATCTCTGTACTCTTCCTTCAGAATCTTCGACCAATCCGGAATGTTTACCGGCAGCGAAGCAGGACCGCTCCCCGCTTCCCTCGCCGCCGGCTTCCTCGAAACTCGAGAACTCGATTTACGGAACTCCGGAGACTGCGAGCGAGCGGTGGAGTTCCACACGTCTGATTCCTCGAGCTCGAACATCATCGAGTTGTTAGTCATTTCCCGATCGGCCGAGAGGAATCTGTAGTTTGATCTCGGCAAGTAGCTTCTCGACGCCGCCATGTTTGAAACTGAAAGGATCGGAGCTTTAATTTGAGCAATTTTGCTCTCTTCCCCCTCTGTATACACTTTAGTGTGAAAGGAATGGGGATTTGTTGCGTTAGTTTGATACTCGAAAATGGAGGTTTTGATCTGCTTTATAAAGGGGGGATTGGATAAGGTTTCAAATTGACTCTCTCTCCTCCCAAACTGACTCTCTCTCCCTCTCTCTCTCTCATCTAAACTGCTATGCTGCTATATTTCTCAGCAACGTCGATCTAATACGACGGTAGATTTGGTCCCACAGAAAATGCTTTAAAAAAACATGCCACGTCATTTTATTTTCTCTACTTTAAACTCGAAAAATCCCACTTTAAATTCCCGGAAATTAAACACGGTGAATTTGAGTTAAATTTTATGTATATTTTTAACGATGATTAGTTGATTATCCACAAAATTGTTAATTTGGTAAATCTGAAAGTGGGGTCAATAAATTTTAGGTATACCCCATTTATCTAATTTTTGTCTAACTAATTTTTAACATAAATTAATTAATAGATAACATGAAAATATTTTATAACTTTATAATAAAAAAATTATGACATTAACTTTTAGTAATTTACTTTAAATCAATTAATAAATATTTACAACTTCGTATTTAATTTTTTTTGAATTAAAATAGTATTATTTTTGGAAAGTAGTTGTCTAGTAAAGGCTTCCATTCATGTCATTGGTTTAACATTAATTGAAAAATTAAAATCTCAAAATAATAAATTGCAAAGTAACCCCCCGCGCCCATGCTAGTATTTAGATTAAGAAAAGGGATTTTGAAAATAATTATTAATATTTAAATAATAATATCAAATCACTATTACATTCAACCTCAATAAAGTAATAACCTTGGGACAAATAAAAAATATTCATTTAACGAGGTTATTACTTTATCGAACATTATTTTAGTGCATTGACTCATATCGGGACCGGATGAAATTATTATCTTAACGAGATTATTACTTTATCGAATATTACTTTATCGAGGTTTAACTGTAGCGATAACTCCTCGTGCTTTGGATATTTCCGCCTGCGGTAATTCATTGCACTTTATTATAGGGTTATTAACATTTACTATATGAATTTTAAATAGATTCTATTTTTACACGTGACTTTCTATTAATATAAACACACGATGATTTAATTTGGTAAACATTATATACCGATAAATATTCCGAAAGCCAAAATATCCTACATATATATCAGAATATTATATACGTTGATTACTACTTAAACTAATAACCCTTAATTAAATTGAAATTATAGAGTTTTATCGATTAAGTACTTTGAAAGATATTTCCGAATTGGGGTAGTTAGTATGTATTAGCGTTGTAGTACACATCCTATAAGTACAATAATTGAACGAAAGAATGGTGAGTGTACGTCATTAACTGCGAATACGAACAAGTTAAAGTTGGTCCATATTGGAAGATAATGGGCATATATCTCTTCATTAATTAGTTACCACTCGTACCTTTTTGGGTAGGAAATAGAATACTAATACAATTTACTAATATTAATTGCATTAAAAAGCAATTTTTAACACACATTTACATAGGCTGGTCTAGTTTATTTGTTAATTAGTCCTTGTTTGGAAGAGCTTATCTACAACTTATTCGAAGAAATAGACGTTTTTCCTTGCATTTGGAAGAGCTTATAAAAACAGTTTGACTTATTTTCATAAGAGGATAGAAATAGCTTATGAAAAATACGTCATCATATTAAATCCACTGACAATAATTTTTTAAATTATATTTTATTATTTTTCCAATTAAGTGCTTATATATCCAAACGCATCAACTTATTTAATTTAAGCGCTTTTAATATAAACACTTATACTATAAGTACTTATAGTATAAATATTTATTTAAGTTGTTTTCTCAAACGGGGCCTTAAAATTTTTGTGTTTACTGATTTAATTTAATCCAAAACATAACTTTAAATTATTTTGAAAAATATGCACGAATCATTTTGCATGCGCACGTGTCATGTGTGTCTTTTTTGCCACACATGCGCTATTTGAAATACTGAATTTGGAAATATATATTATTAATTCAAATAGATTTTAACGGGAATTTAATATTAATTCAATTACTTATACAAAAATGGAAATTCTAATTATACTAGATATTTCCAGTACTGAAATTTGGAAATATGAGATATAGAAATGGGAAACTAACGACAAGTGAAAGAGGTGAAGTTTTGCTATCATTTTCCTGATTTTTCCAACAAGCATAATATAGGTTTTTGTTTCTTATGGACCATCAATTATATTCCTTGGTTATTTGTCGTGAGTAGGGCAAGTACAAAAAATGATTCGTTTTTCCTTGTCCGGAAATCATAAATGTTACAACCATTATGTGTAACACATACATCCAAATGAAAAATAATATCACAACGAAGATTGCAATAATAAATCAGGGTGACGTGGTATAGCATATACGAATTGCCCTAATGGCACCATAGTGTTATTTTACACGATTTTAAATGCTCTAATACCATAATATAATTAAACTATTTAATCATAATCTCACTCACCCGTCTTTTAAGGGAAAAAAATTATCCAAGTTTATATTCATTCAACATGATCAATTGTAAGACATGGAATATCAAATAGGGGATGATATATATATGTCTAATTTATCAAAGTCCAATTTGTGTCCACTGACCCCATTATCCCCTCGTTCCAATATTAATATTTTTGCCTATTTGTCCTGCTATCCAATTTATCTCAATTTAATTTTGTATCCATCTATATGTGACTTCGCATCCAATGTAATTCTAACAAATTCGATGAGGATATATAATTATAATAAAAACATCTATAAAATTATCAAATATACTGTCGTAAGGACTTGTTAAACGTAAGGACGAGGCTACGAGGGTTATTTTAGGTTTCGTTTTCAGTCCATAAAATGCGAGAGACGGATTTGGAATTTGGGGACCATTAAAGGTAAAGAGTTGTGTTCGCATTCTCCATCTTCGCACTCACGCTACTTTTTGAGACGTCTACGCTTCTCGATGCCTTCAAACTCAGAATAAAGTCTTGTCACCATTTCTAAATTGTGATTATGTTAAGGTAGGTAGCATGTGGCCTGAAGGTCATGAATTTAAAATTCACCCAAATTGCTATGTGTGAACATGTCACCTATGATTAGATTAGGGTAGTTGAATCCTCTCTCTGTTGTTTGCAGGCTAGAACACATGAGTGAAGTTTATCTAGTGCGCACTTCGGTAGCGACTGCGAGTTACCTGTTTTTTATTAAAAAAAAAAAATGTTACCATTTCTAACTTGTGACTAGGTAAAGACAATTTTTATCAAGAGGTCCTTAAAACGAGGCAATTTCATTTTCCAAATCAATTTTTACGTGTAATTTTGCAGAAATAAATAATAATCGTGAATAATCTATGAATGGTAAAAATAAAGGAATTGATCGATCCAATTTAGTTCTGAAACTGCCAGTTTTGCTTTTAGTGGAATGCCTGCGCCACCATTAGTTTTTTTTTTTTTTTTTCTCCTTCTCTCTCCTTGTTATAACTTGGTATATCCATTTGAAATAATTGCATGAGAAAGCACCTTAATAATGGATCCAAAAGAATAATTGCCAATTTTTCTAGTCAAAATTGTGCACTCCCATCTATCATTTTTGGATAAGGATATTCCAATGGACTGAAATCTGTGTGCTCTTTACTCTTGACCCAACTATGTTTGTATTTTATGACATTTTTATCCAAACACCAAGATTTTCTTCTTATTTATTTTATTCAAGAAATGTATATAATTCTTTTTTCAGGGTGAAGTTCATCAACTACCTTTCCCTACTTTTATGGCCAGATTCATACAATCTAAATCTAGTATATAACCGTGGATCCATCCTGTATAATAATACGGATATTTTTAGTAAATACATAAATAAAAAAAAATACACGTATATGCTTTAGGTTACAAGTTACAACAGATAAAATGCTTTAGGTTACAAGTTAAAAGAGATTCAGAATGAGTAAGCGACAAAACCATATATAAAATGTTTAAATTAAATTTATCGAAATCAAGATTTTAAAATCATAGTTAAAAAGTTGGAGTTTCTCAAACCTCAATAACTTAGCAAAACTTATATCTTCTTTAGTGAATAATCATGATCCTGAATCTAAACTCGAATCAAAGCTGCAAACCGTATACTCCCCCATAAAATATAAAGAATAAATAATTATATAAGTGGTTTCAGTATGAGTGAGAGAAAGTGGGCCAGTGATTTTAGGGGCCCGAACTACTAACCCTTCAACCAAAAGGCCCAAATCCCTAAACCGGATCCGCTAATTTCAAAGCACTCTTTTATATCTCCTCCAAGGCCCAAAACCCTAAACATGGTCAGCTTACATCCCTCGTTAGCATAGATTTTATTTATTTATTTTTTTTGTCTCGACCTTACAATTTCTGGATAATTAAGTGTGGCATCAGTAATAATGTAATACAGTTAAACCTCGATAAAATAATATTGATAAAGTAATAATCTCGCTAAGATAATAATTTCTTCCGGTCCCAATATGGGTCAATGCACTAAAATAATGTTCGATAAAATAATAAACCTCGTTAAATGAATATTTTTTCTCGGTCTCAAGATTATTACTTTATCGAGGTTTAAAAGTAATGAATTAGGGCCAATAGCTAATGGTAAAAATTTATGTTGGATCAATTCTACGTGAAATCTTCCTTATTCCACAGGGAACTCTCTATTGCATAATTTTATAATGTCACTTGAAAAATTGCAAAAATCAACTTACATTATAACAAAAGAAATCAATTATTTTTTAAAAATCGATTAATCGTGACTTAGATAAAATGAAAATGATGTGGTGGATATGATTAGTGAGTGACGGCAGGTGGGCTTTGACAATTGGGTGGTCGGTTCAATCGATGGTTGATGATGTGTAAACAACTTTATATTTATCGTTCATGCGACAAAACAAACCAATATTAATAAACATTTCAGGAAAGGCCAAAATTAAATGTTGTCACAATTTAATTTGCTGTAATACAATTTTAAAAGCCTTAATAACGATTTTAGGCGTATTGAAACCAAAACTATAACCATATAATAATTCCCTTCTTAATCAGGGGTATAACTTTTAACAATTGCGATCAATGCAGTGATAATTGACTTCTAATTAGAATAATTATTTTTCAATTGTTCAAAGCGAGCTTAATTTTTGAAGTCTTGTTTAGAATTATTATTATATTACTTATTTGAGGCCCAAATTCAAATTATTTTAGTCTTTTATTGTTTCGGCCATGTTTTTTTATTTTATTTTATTTATTTTGAATTATTTTTCACAAGTAGGATTTAATCTAAATCTTTAAATTCGCTATGTGATTGCACTTCTAATCAATTAATACCTTTTTTCTAGTATTTCATAAAAGAGAATTTATCTTCTATAGTACTCAAAAAATTAAGTACAATAGTTTGTTTAAAAAATTGGATAATATATTCAAGACGATTGAGTATTATTTTTCGTGCCACTTAATTTGCCTTAATCAATTTGTAAAAAATATTGTTTATCAGAAAACGAATGGACTATGAAGGAATAATGAAGTCCCATGGATATATATAGAAAAAAGGCCCATTTGCCAACTGATGGTACAAATTAAATAACTCTTTTAGATGCATGTAACGCCCACATTATTTCAAGTCATCCCCATATATTTCAAAAAAAAAAAATCATTAAAGCAGCACCACTTGTTTAAAAATAATTGAAAAACTTTTGAGGTGCAAGACAGATAAATTTATCTGGCAAAGCTCATTACCTTACAAAATGACAACGCAACAGCAACCCATTAATCAACCAACTTCAAACATAATTTATAGGGTTATTAGTGAAACAAGACACGAAATACAGTCGATTTGCATATTTAACACGAACTTTTAACTGTGCTGAATTAATGCATAAACTTTCGTTTTTTTGCAATTGAAGACATGGCCGGCTTCTCGATATTTTCCGGCCGCCGGAGTGCTGAGTTGGAGCCTACGTGTACTTTTCGAAACTACGTCGTTTTTGTACCCCAAAGAAATTGGCAGATTAAAACAGAAACTTTGTAATTTTTTCAATTTAAGGCATATCTAATCTAAATAATCACAAATTAAAGCATAAACTGTGCTTGCTTAACTTGATTTTTCCATAACAGAGCTTCAAAACAAGAACAATCCATTCAAAACAAGAACAATCCATTCAAAACAAGAACAATCTGAAATAGGTTCCCATACCTACTCTTACTATGCAAAAGATATCCATTAAGATAGAAATTATCAAAAAATATCTAGTTCCGACTTTCTTGTGTCGCAAGAACATTTTCTTGCCCTCCAATAGCTCCTCTTCCCCTTTTACCACGACCTCGGCCTCGACCTCTAGCTACGACATGGTTTCTTGAGCTAGCACCAGTATCAGAAGCAGAATTCATTTGTCGAATGCCCGAATCAGTAGACATATTTCAATCAACAACAAATTAGACAAATCAATTATACAAACAATAAAACTAATTCTCATGAAATGAATTTGAAACTCATACCCTTGCATAGACAATGCCAGACTCACCAACCATAACACCTAATCCTTGTTTTGCCTGTACCAAAACGTAATTCAATACATATAATACAAGCCCTATCCATTAGTCATTAGCAAAAAGAAATGATGGAATACACGATACCTGTGCTCTTTCCTTCAATATCTGCTCACTCTGACTCTGTCCTTGACTTTGTTGCGATGCTTGCCTCTGTTGTCTCACTTGGGAGGTTTGTCCTTGTGACTCCATTGTGGAGTGTCCTTGTTCGGTGGAAGGTTGTTCAGTTGAAGGTTGCCTTTTAAATGGTCTTCCACGCTTGGCCTTACAATGAAACACGAAAACAAATCATACAACTATTTAGAAAAAAAAAAGAAATGAAATAAAATAAATTACTGCACTCACAGGTGGTTTCGGTGGTTGGATGATTTGTTGATTTTTGCAACTCCTTTGGTTATGTCCCTCTTGCATACATTTATGACATGTCATTCGTGTACCTACTCGAGGCAACCTTGATTTACCCCTGCAATCATTTTCTTCAATACCCCGTCTTCTCTTTTTCTTAGGTCTACCCGGCATGACCTTGTGAAAGGGTGGTTTCACGGGATTCCCAACTACTGGTGGCCACATCTTGTGGCCATTCAGAGGTGTTATTCCATATGAATAAACTCTTTTGTATCTTTCCATGGTGTAACAGCCAGCAACATACAATCGATGGTCTTGTTTAAGGAATGTCATAACAGAGCATGCATGAATGCATGAAATTCCTGTAAGACCCCATGATCTGCAACTGCAACTCTTATCAGTCATGTTGACAATGAATTGATCCTCTCCATGTTGAACTTGGAATTTGTTTTGTAAAGTTGGACGACATTTGCATATCCTGCTTTCAAACTTGAGCTTTTCTAGTTTCTGACTAATATTAGGACACAATTTGGGACCATCACCTTCCCCTTCAACTGTCCTCTTATTTCCTCAAGCATGTCAATTATGGGCTTCAACCTTGCCTTAATTAAGACTATATACCTTAAAATTTCGAATGATTTACACCTAGCCATTTCCCATAGAATCGAAAGACTGTATCTTTAATTGTTTGCAAATCGATTCAGTCAAAAATTCAGTCAAAATCGATTCAGTCAAAAATTCAGTCAAAATCGATTCAGTCAAAATTCAGAATAGGTATACAGAAAATCGATTCAGTCAAAATTCAGTCAAAAATTCAGAATAGGTATACAGAAAAACTGATTGGAGTCCAGCAATCGAATTGAGTCCAACAATAGATTCAAAATGTTAATACCGTATATTTTGGGCGACGGCGGTCGAACGGCGAGTAAGAACGGCGAGCGTGGGTGGGCGACGGCCAGCCAACGGCGAGCGCAGGCGTGGGTGGGCGACGGCGGTCGAACGGCGAGCGCGAGCGTGGGTGGGCAACAGCGGTCGAACGGCGAGCTCGAGTGTGGGTGGGCGACGGCGTGGGGCGGTCGAACGGCGAGCGCGAGCGTGGGTGGACTGCTCGTTAGGATTCTTGAGCAGACTCAGTGTTCACGGGTGAGAGAAAATGGCGGGTAGATTTCTTTAGGGTTAAGTGTGAAAGTGGGAGAGATTGAAGAGTAATTGATATTCTGCGGTTGTAATAAATCGTGTTTTCTTTAGCCAAGTCAGCACTGACGATTTTGTTGACGTGGCAATTTTGTCCACATAAGCTTCCAAGTCATCAAAACGGTGTAGTTTTAATATTTTCTGGCGGCCGGAAAATATCGGGAAGCCGGCCATGTCTTCAATTGCAAAAAAATGAAAGTTTATGCATTAATTCGGCACAGTTAAAAGTTCGTGTTAAATATGCAAATCGGCTGTATTTCGTGCCTTATTTCACTAATAACCCTAATTTATAAGCTTAATTAATAATATTATCTCATAATCATTACTTCATTAGTGAAATGCATAAGATAATATTAACAACTAATTGCTACACTTTCATGATAAGCAAGTTTCTAGTTCTTAATTTATCTTCCCATAATTGATTCGCATACAGCCAGAATATTCATCAATAAAAGATAACTTTTATCGTGTAATTATTGTACACGAGAAGAGTTTATCAACATGTAAATAATTATTTTACACGAGCAGGTTTATTCAACGTGTAAATAATAGGAGCGTGAATTTCATGTCACTAAAAACACGGCCACGAGTAAATGATTGGTAAACAATTTCAACTTACTGTAAGAATACCAATTACTGAATTGAATTTAGCCACAAATCTTTGAGAATTTTTAGATTTCCATAAACTTAATTTTACCAATTCCCAAGCCGCTTTTGAGTTTTTGTGCTTATTTTATAATCAATTTAGTGTTGAGATTCTTGATTTGTGGCTGAATGATAACCTATTATTTACCATTAGCCTAAAAGTGTGATTTACAGGCGCGTACTAAGACGGTAATTATGTCTCTCTCGATCAATCATCTTGAAAGAAAATTGACAAATTATTTAATTTCAAAAGTTTAGAATATGTTACAGTGGATCAATTTAAAAATGTAAGAAATCCGCCAGCCACATGTATTTATATATGTTATACACGCTATCACTAATTTTATACGCCCCTTGAGTATTTATACACGATTATATGTCAAAAAACAACCTATAATTACATTAATTAACATAACATTACTAAATATTACTCCCTCCGTCCTATTTATATTGGCCCCTTTTTCATTTCGGTCCATCCCATTTATATTGGCCCATTTCCAAAAAAAGAAAAATAAAGTACTACATTCTCTCATATTTTATTATTTCTCTCATCTACTTTATCATCTTTTCTCTCAACATCTCACTCATTTTCTCTCTCTTACTTTATCACATACTCTATTTTCTTAATTCATGTGCCGGAAAGGCAAGGAACCAATATAAATAGGATAGAGGAAGTACTACTTAATACAACATGCATAAAACATAGAAGAAGATATACTCCTTCCCACCAAATTTATCTTGTATTTTTTTTTTGAATTGTTCTATTGAATTTGTTTTGTTTTTAAATAAGAAAGTAGGTCACACACCTTTACTAATTTAAATTAATTCAAAAACATCAATTAATTGATAGGTCTCACATCTTTTACCATACAAACCAATTCCAAATACTCCATCCGTCCCGTAAAAAATGTCTCCTTTCTATGAGTACGAAGATTAAGAAAATGAGATTGTGTGGTGCATATTTTTTGACTTGTTAATTTTGCTCCACATATTATTTATCTTTTTTAAAAAATAAGACACTTTTTATGAGATGACTCTAAAAGAAAAATAAAATACTTTCTATAGAACGAATGAAGTAATTAATTAATTATATAAGTCTCACACATTTATCAAATTATATCTTAAATAATCGCATAAAAAAAAAAAGACAAATTCGGTGAAATGGATAAAGTATATAAAGGCATTAGTGACGAGAGTGTGGGGCCAAGCAAGCGAAGCAAATCAACGTCAATCTCTATTGGTCGGCTACTAATTTTCGCTTAATTATTCCTTTAACTCTGTAATTAGTTTTTATTTTCATTTCAAACTAAAGGGCGGGTTGAGAAATTAATCATTAATCCTATTTTATTAATTATTACATGCACTCTCCACCATAAATAGTTAAATATCATACACCTCTCCACTCACTCCCACCATCCTACTTCACACACTACACACAATACATAATCTCTATCATCATGGTTAAGGACGTGGAAGCAGTCGAACCGGCGCCGGAGTACTCCGCCAAGGACTACCACGAGCCACCGCCGGCGCCGCTCCTCGACTTCGACGAGCTCACCAAATGGTCGTTCTACAGAGCGCTCATAGCTGAGTTCGTTGCTACTCTTCTCTTCCTCTATGTTACTGTGCTCACCGTCATCGGCTACAAGAGCCAGAGCGCCGCCGATGAGTGCGGCGGCGTTGGTATCCTCGGCATAGCTTGGGCCTTCGGCGGCATGATCTTCATCCTCGTTTACTGCACCGCCGGTATCTCCGGTAAGTATCTATATAAATACTACCCATACGAATTCAACTAATCCCCAAATTTTGACAAATTGAAATTCGATTTTGACCTAGGTGGGCACATAAATCCGGCGGTGACGTTCGGGCTGTTCTTAGCGCGGAAGGTGTCGCTGATCAGAGCGGTGATGTACATGGTGGCGCAGTGCTTGGGCGCGATCTGCGGTGTCGGTTTGGTGAAGGCGTTTCAGAGCTCGTACTACAACCGCTACGGCGGCGGAGCGAACTCGCTGGCCGAGGGCTACAACACCGGCACTGGTTTGGGCGCGGAGATCATCGGAACCTTCGTTTTGGTCTACACCGTCTTCTCCGCTACCGACCCCAAGAGGAGCGCCAGAGACTCGCACGTTCCGGTAAGTCTCCGTTTGATTAAGATATCATTTCACATCTCCGGCAACTCAAGCCATTAACGACGTCGTTATGGTGAATAGGTTTTGGCTCCACTTCCAATTGGATTCGCGGTGTTCATGGTTCACTTGGCTACTATCCCCATCACCGGAACCGGTATTAACCCTGCTCGGAGCTTCGGCGCCGCCGTTATCTTCAACAACGAGAAGTCTTGGGATGACCATGTAATTCCTTTACTTAATTTCGTTAAATTAATTTTCATATATATAATTAATGTATGTGTATGTATATATGTTGCAGTGGATATTCTGGGTTGGACCGTTTATCGGAGCTGCAATTGCTGCATTCTACCACCAATACATCTTGAGGGCAGGAGCCCTTAAAGCTTTGGGATCTTTCAGAAGCAATGCCTAGGAGTATTATCCCAGATTAATAATAATCATAATATTTATGATCAATATGTGCATGATATTAGAAATGTAAATATTTTCTTCTGGCATCGATCTTTCTTTTTTTTTCTTCCGAATTTCTTGTTCTCGATGTATTGATCTGTTCTTGTAATGTTGAATGATTGTGTTTTCATTATCATCCTCTTCTCATAATTTAAGGAAATGGTTTGTTGTACTTCTACATGCATTAATGACCATCTTTTTAATTTGCAATTTATATCCGAACAATTCTTTTGTACCAACTGAAAGTCTAATCCACGAGTCAATCACCCCAGCCTTAGAGGATGCAATTCCCAATTATATTATCTAATTTTCGATTTCTAAAATAAAATTAGTGTCTATGATTAGGATTTGGATTGAGCTAAAAGATGCTTAAAGCTTAATCTATACATTAAACTAAATTATCAACTAAGCTATGTGACATTAAAAAGGGAAGAGTTAGGTGAATAGGGATCTTTAGTGGTTTTATCTTAATCATCATTTTATACCTAAGGACAAAAAAGTAAGCATCAATTAATGTCATTTTCATTGATTAATAACCTAATCCATCTTATCATGTCCAATTTTTTTTTTCATTTTCCGATGCTGGTAATGGTTTATCCAATTGATGATGCACTTTCCTCATTAAAAAATACTCCATCCGTTTCGACTTGCTTGACTGTTTTTCTTGGTTTCAAAAAAAGAAAATAATCATTACACAACCTACCACTTTTTCTACCTCTTTACACATAATCACACACTCATCTACACACAACCACCCACTCTTCTTAATCTCCGTGCCCAAAAGAAACAAGACAAGTGAAATGGGACGGAGGGAGTACTAAAAAGTCTAAAATCATAAGTGACCCTTGATCAAGACATGGGATAATGATCAAACTGCTGTTCTACGCAATAACAATAAAATATCACTTGCTTTACAGGTACACTCAATTCATACCAATTAGACACCATAGAATAAAGAAAAACACAAACTATATCATCAAACAAGGATGGCACACACAATGGACCATCACAAAACACATTGAGGGTCAACCAAACAATATAAAAGATATGTTGTATCACAATGAAAGATACTCATATTGAGAAAAATGTCTACCACCTGCAAACATCGAGACTCGTCTACCCAGCAAAGTAACACTCAGGAAGATGAAATCGATAAATTAACCGGTTCACAGGGGAAGGAAGAAACCATGGTACCTTCATACAGTTGCATAGCGTTGGAAGATTCCTACCATCCACGTGAGCTTAGATATTCAATCGCAGGTCCAAATGTGATGTCCACAGATTTATTCCACATGCGTGCTAACTCTTGTCGAGACTTCCGGCCAAAAATAGGCTCTGTTGGCTGAAGAAATAGTTGAAATGGAAGTTGAAGTGATAGAAATAATAAATAACTATATCCACAATGAGGTGTAGGATACCAACGTAGACAAAACGAGGTAAAAAAAGGGTAGTCAAATGATGTCCGGACAGGAGCTTATCCGAGCTCATTGGACTTTTGAAATGTTATCATTATAGACTAATGTGTATGCGCACAAGCTCGAAACCCAATAGGTAAGTGAACATAAAGAAGAGGTTAGGATATCTAAAACTGTGAGAAAAGAGTGCAAAGTTTAAATATATCTGTGGATAGTCAAATTATCTACCAAGTCAAAAGATTTCAAGCGTAAAATGCTATACAAGTATCAATTAAATGTCATATATGGGATCAAATTTAACTTCTAGATTGAAAAAAGTTAAATAAATTTGCATTTTAACACATTTTTTTATCAACCAATAAGAAACTTCCACGTAATAAAGATGAATTCTGTATATATAAAAATGATAGCCAATAATATTTCCAAATAAGACAAGATAAGAGAAACAAATCGAGTCAGAAATTGTAATCAAACGTCTTTCGGACATGGAAAAAAATCTCCCACCCTATACCTATCAATAAAGTTTCATTAAGCCATTTCAAATCACATGTTGGAAGTGGAGTCAGGGGTCAAAGTAAAGATATCAAGTGAAAAGACTCCCCCAACTACAAAGGCAAATCCAAGATTTTCAGGGCGAGTTCAAAGTGTTCTATGTCAATATCATCAAGGAAGTACCAATCGATCTGAAATTATATCATGAAGACATCCGTCAATTCCATCATTAAGTCTGTGCTACAGAAAGATTCAGAAACATTCTTTGCAAAGATTACGAAGAACAGAATTTGTTCGACTGAAATTATAGCATGGAGCCCCACAACTAACATTATAGAAGCCTTAGTCATGTCAGGAAGGTATCTAACTATCAATTCCATCACTAAAGTCCAAAGATGTTCTAGCAGATCAAAGAAAATTCTTCGCCAAGATCATCAAGATGTAGCATCTTGAACTAGGGGTTTATGTCCCCAGATAAACATCATAAAAAAGAGCAGATTTTGGAAAATTTCGAATTATCAATTCCACCACTCAAATTCAAACCCAACAAGAAAAAGTTTTAGGAGAGAAATAGAGACTGAATTTGATATAAAAAATCAATTTGTAATAAGATTTTGTATTTTACCAGAGTATTCATGCGGTTATCTAATTCACAAGATTCAGAGTCAATCAAACAAAACATAGTCTAGACTGTAGTAAACTTCACAGGTTTTATATTGTTAACTTCTTACTATTCAAGTTCACTCTAATAATAGTTTCGGCAGCAACATATCACCATCAGGAAGAACCATTAGTTCATTTAGCAAGATGTTAATCTAGCATAGTATTAACCATAGCTACCAGGTTTTACCTATAAAGACCTCAGGAACACAGTTAGTCATGGCATTTTGACTCAAAAAGCAAAATACAGGTAAACAAGAAATAAAAGGCACAGATGTGCTTTTAACCAACATAAATGAAAAAGTCGCCCCTTCCACTTAAACGTTTAAAGGGCAGTATCTAAGATGGAAGAATATTGTAGCCATTTGTAGGCTTTAAATTTATCTTCTAGCCACTAGAATTTCTGTGCAGCAATTGTAGTGTCAACCTATTCATGCCCCATTGGAAGCAGTGTTTCAGGTTGAGATACCAAAAGGGCTTACGAAAATAGCTGCTTTCATATGAAACTAATGATTGTTTGCAATAATTATTCAACAAACTCAAAACTCAAGTCTTTTTTCTTCCTGCTAGGATGAACTACGTCTGGTCACTTTGCAATAAGTACTCAATGAATTCAAAACTCAGTTCTTTTCTTCCTGCTAGGATGATCTACGTATGGTCTCTCTGTCTCTCTCCCAGGTCTCAGCAGTAAAAATTGTATGCAATTAACCAAATTATGGACGTCCATCCCAGTTAATGCATAAAAATTCCATAACCCTATAAATTAGGAAAGTTAGGGCATCCAAACAACTAACCAAATAAACAATCAACAAAAACAGCTTTCATTAATATCCAAATTAGCTTATGCTCCACCAACATCAACACAATTCATCAATTATGTCATTACAAATACTCACAGCTAAAAGAAAAAAAATGGAAATCCAAGGGCATATAATCAACAACTCGAATTTACCTGAGGTTCATAGTGATAAATGGATTTATAGATGCTTCTACGCTGCTCAAAGATCACCACCCCGGTTAAGATGCTCCCTAGCGCTGCGCCTAACAGACGCTCCTGCACATATACATACAAACATTCAAATCACCATAAGCCATTCATACGAATAAGAAATACGCACACAAAAAATCCTTAAATTAAGTGGATAAATCTGATAAAAATAAGAAAGATAGAAAAAACACAAACCTGAGTTAGGACGCTGATCATTATTCCGAGGGACGGAAATTACGATAGCAAGAGGAAAACCTGTTTCGGATTTGCAGGGATCAGCAGATTGATGAGTCTATTTTTCTTTAATTTCCTTTTCTGGAGAGGAAATAGGGGAGAGAGATGATTGGTTGACTAAGGCCCGACTATTATTCCTGGACATTTCGTCGTATAATGGGCTTTGGGCCCAAGCCCGTTTATATTTATTTTTCTTAGCAACTTCCAATCGGAACCGGAACCGGAATCGGAATTGAAAACAGAGTGCTTAAAAGGTTCACGATTCGGTTTCGGTTCCACAATTCCGAAACCTCAAACTGGTGCGGCACCGAAACGGGGCAGCTCTATCTTCGGGTAGCATTTAAGTTTTTTATTAATCCAACTAACATTTCGACAAATGAATATCACATATTATTAACGTTATTCCATTTTTATTTGTGCCGGATAAACGAGATTAAGGAATTTATTTATGTTTATTGATTAAATTTCAATTTGGTTTGTTGAAGAGTCGGCTTTTTCAGTGGGTGGAGAAAAATGGCTGCCAAATTACCAATCAACCAAACTAACTAAAGGCTGTTGCCCAATCTATTCATCATTCATTTGCTCTCCATTTGCCGACACGTGATTCTAGTATATCTCTCAATCTTTAATTTCCTTTTTCTATAATAATTACTTAAATATTTCTCTTTTTTCTACCAATAATCAATTCAAAGTGGATAAATAATCATGCTTATTTTATTTCCGAACAGTAAAATATCAAATCGTATTTTCACAAATTAAAAAAATCTAAAATAGTGAGAAATGGTAAATTAAAATAAGTAAAGCCATATTTGATTGCTGTATCATACACGTAAAGTTCCCTCATATCTTTAGCCTCTACCAAATTAACATGCTTTTTGAATGATCTAAATCTAATTCTATATTTATGGAAACTCCTTAAATGCACTTTGATTTGTCGACATATTTAATGTAATTATATACCACATAAATCTGTTAATTATGTCTAGCACGTTACATCAAGTTACACGTCACACATATTTTCTGTTAATCTTTAACTGTTTTACTGTAATTGGAATTTAAGTCTTATTTAAGAAAAAATAAAATCACAAACAAATAGACTTGGGTCTACTCCCTTTCCTCGGATAATAAACCATAATCAAGATAGAACAAATCTCTTCTCTCCTCTCTCTCTTTCTCTCTCTCTCTTCACAAACACCACTTTCTGAACTGGTTTTTTCACATTCCAGCAATTTCTCAGATCTTCCATTTTCCTCCCTTTCTTTACGCTAAATACATTCCATCCAACGCGCTTAGTTTAATATTCTCTCAGATCTCCAAATACTCTCTCCAAGTCTCATTCTCTCTTATCAAGTCAAGCAGGACACATTCCCACTCGTTACAAGCTTCATTCCAACTCCAGATCTCATCCATGGCTTCAATTTCCTCAATTCTCTCTCTACAACTCGTCTTCTCACTCCTCATCTTCACTCACCCCGCCCTCTCCGACCACTCTCCGGCACATTCGCCTGCTCTGCCTCCGCATCCACCCGCTGACGAAGTCTCTCCGTCTCCTGCAACTCCATCCTCCGCGCCTTCACCCTCCCCCTCATCCTCCTCACCACCGGCTCCGCCGCCGTCAGATCTCGCACCAAAACCACATTCCCCGGCTCCAGCACCGCACGGTGCAGACGAAAAGTCTCCTTCTCCTTCTCCCGCGCCGGTCGCCGACTCTGGAGACGTAAACCGCGAAACTCAGCCCAATGCCGCTGATTTTGAGAGCAAGGAGGAGGAATCCTCCGGTGGGATGAGCGGCAGACAGAAAGCCGGCGTGGCGATCGGCGTCATAGCCGGCGCGTGCGTAGTCGGCGTCGGCGCACTGGTATACAAGAAGCGGCAGCAGAATATCCAACGGTCGCAGTATGGATCCGCCGCCAGGAGAGACATCCTATAGATTCAAACTTCCAGATGCGTATAATTTTCTTATGATATACGATTTTTTAAGTGCTTGTTTTTGTTGCTGAGTAATTTTTTCCCAATAAAATTGTTCTTTGATTGATCTACTGATTCGTCTCAGTCATTACTGTTTGTGTAGAAGGATTTTTGTTGCTTGCACATAATCATTACATTTTGTTCTGATCCTGTTCGTTATATGAAAGATGAGATTTAAAGTCCCTCTCATTGTTGGATCTTGAAGTATTCGAAATTCAACTCGATAGAAGTTCAATAGACCTAGATAATGCTAGATTGTTCAACATTGATATGCAGGCAAAGATAAATAATCTTGTCCCCTTGGGATGGCGTAGCGGTAGAGGTGGGTGGATTGAAAACGTACATACATATATGAATCAAGCTCAATTCTTTGACTTGGTTCTTAGAAATGGTTCTCTTCAAGACCCATGATGGCTCATCTTGCTCGGTTTCTTTCTCCTCCTCGCCCACACACTCTTCATCATTTCCTTGAGAAAAAGTGACTGATGATAGAGAATTAATGACTTGAGAAATATGACATATATGTAAAATAAAAAGAATTATATAGTCTTTTATAATTTTTAAGGGAAAGATGGCTAATAAGATATATAGAGCAAAAAAGAGACGTGGACTAGATATGCACATTTCAGGTTACAGATGCCGGAAATTGAAATGAAGTTGAAATCGAACCGTCCATAGACAGTTCAAGGTTCCGAAAATGTGGTCGGGCTTGATCATATAGATGGGTCATGCCCGATTTTCATTATGTTCATATGTAGTGTGTTACTATGATCGGCCATGTGTTAGGCTTAGCTTGGGTACTTTCCTCCCATAGACTCTGTATAACTAACTCCCCACTCTTGATGGTGTTTGATATTTTATTTTTTTTAAACTCGACAAAAGTTAAATAAAACTCAATTAGTTTGTAGGCGATTCAACATAAATATGTAAATAAACATATCTAAACATGAAAATTTTCTTGATTTTGTTTCTAGTTTCTAGAGAGAGAGGGGTTGGACGAGTATGTGTAGGGCTTGTTGATGTTGAACAAACTCACATATGCATGGATCATCCACGCCAATGTTGTTCATCTCGCAAAGACTTCTCCATCCTCTGTTGCACCACACCCTCCCATCTTTCCACTTATTCACCCCCGCATCCCATTGTCTACCACTTCCATCCACCAACTTTACTACACCATCAGTATTCAGCTTGTAGTCCTTTCTCACTTCCTTAGGAATGCACTTCAATCATAGTAATTAAAAACCACAATTAGTATTTTGAGATGCATAAAAATGAAGGTAATTGACATGTTCTTAGTTCTTACCAAGTGATGACTGCGTGCTTGTCTTGATCTTGACACGAAGTAGGGGTTTTTAGGCCTGGGGGCCAGTCCTAATTCGAAGATATCAGCACCGTAGTATTCGACTCTTTTCTTTTTAATATATGTCTTCTTGCTCGAGGTGAACTCTACCCTGCGTGTATCCTCCGCCTCCTCTTCCTCCTCCATCCTTTCGATTCCATATTCATCATAGCGATCACTAGCCTCCTCTTCCTCCTCCTCCTCCATCCTCTCGATTCCATCTTCATCATCGCCATCATAGTCTTCGGATTCATTCTCTTCTTTAAATCTTCGGGTTGGAGCTTCAAAACCAACCACACCGAGTAAGGCAAAAGGGGAGTGGGTTAGTTAAAAGCATGTATGTTGAAATGAAATCTTACATGCAGGAATTTGGCTCATGTCTTTGCCGCACCCATAACAAACTTCCTTAGTAATACTCCTCTTCAACTTCAATGATTGCTCTTCTTCCTCACTTTCTTCCTCCTCATTCACATAGTCTTCTTCATCATCCTCATCCATATATTCTTCATCATCCTCATCAATATATTCTTCATCATTTTCATCTGAGCCCATTTCTTGTTCTTGTTCTTCTTCTTCCTCCTCGTACTCCTCTTTCACGCTAACTCTGGGGCCTCCCACGCCTTTCTTTTCGCAGCCATCACTTCCATTCAATCTAAATTCAAACAAATTGTGATGGTGGTGTAAGAAAACCAATGCATCCTGGGGCTCCAAGCAATTCTCTCGGTAGAACTGAGGCCAGCCCTTGTTGAAATATAATCTATCTCCATCTCTCTCGATCTCTAGTGCCCACAAGTTATTGTAGACGTCTCTGAGTATGATTACGTCATCTAAAAGTTCTTGCATTTGCCCTCGAGGAAGCCCCTACATCAAATACAATCGAATTGAATTAAACTCCTAAAATATTTTAAACTTAATTCAACTAGGTTGAAAGCAAATAATGCGTTTAACAGCAAATGTAGAGAAATTTTTTCTAAGAAATGCAAAAAAGAGCCTTTTTTGAGGTATAATACTCTCTCTCTCTCTCTCTCTCTCTCACACACACACACACACACACACACATACAAGGAAATAAACATTTTGAGGGAAGAATGCATACCATTTTTTCGCAACTAGTAACGATCTTGAAGAAACTCAGCTCACAATTCATCTCTGTCTTCCTCTGCGTTTACAAGAGAGAAACAAAAATCGAAGTTAGACTGAACTTCTTAAATTAAGCCGACACAGTTTGATCTAGGAGTCATCTTAAATCAACAGATTAAATACACTAATAAAACTTAAAAAAACCGGAATTTGATGAGGATGCTAATTTACGAAAGCCATCTAAAATTGGGCTAATAGCCCTAAATCATCATGAAGAGAAATTCTAATACCCTAAAACTAATTCATCGACAGAGTCTTATCTAAACTATAAAGTTCAGATCTTGAAGAAATTGAAAGAACTTAGAATATACCAACAGGATTTTAAGATTAGAGAAGGTAATAAGTAAAGAAAACCCACCGTCCGATATACAGTGAGGAATGGTTTAGTTATAGATCTGCACCTTTGAATTGCTTGAAGAACTATTTTTGTGTTGGGAACTTGGGTTTGCTTTAGTTTCAATTCTAGAGAGAGAGAGAGAGAGAGAGAGAGAGAGAGAGAGAGAGAAGAAGGTTATTGTGGTTTCAATAAATGTAACTGCATGCAGAAAAAAGGTGGTAAGCAGAGGGGGCAATGGAGCCTTCATTTTGCCATTTTTGGATATATATTACGTCAATTATAGTTTTTTACTCTCTTTCCATCTTATGATTTAATCCCTTCTTTTTTTCTTTGGTTTTAGCTAGCTCATGGATATGATTTCATGCAGAAAAAAGGTGGTAAGAGATGTCATTGGAGTCTTCATCTTTCCATTTATAGTTACTTTAGCTGTAATAGCCTATTCCCAATATTGTATGTTCTATTCTCTTTCTTTTTCAAAAAAATAAATAAATAAAAAATGCAAAACAACTTTAATTGCAACATAATAATTTCAATTATTAAGAGCAAGAAACTACTAAAAATGACTCAAAATAAGAATTAAGAACTGAAAATATAACAACTTTCTTGGCTTGGGAAAGCTGTAGAATTGACTCTTAACCTCATAGATGTTACATTAATACAACTACGATATCGTAGATGTTACACCAATAATAATACGGTCTTATAATGAGGAATTTGTTAATCTTGTCAAGAGTCACTATTTCCTTCCACTAGATCATATCTGTGAAGAATAGCAATTGTCTCCTCTTTCGCACTGCCACCATAAAAACACATAAGGATGAGTATCTGTTCAAATCAATTGATGGTCAAAAGAGATGTATTCACTGTTTACCTCCCAGGCCTAAGAATCTTGAACTGTCCCGGCTTACACAGATCGACAACCGTCGATCCCGCACGGCCCGACGGAAGAACACCACCATCATAAACACACTCACAATGCTGCCAGAGGTTTTCAAAATCTCTCACATCTACACTACTAGGCTGCCCACTAAGGTTGGCACTAGTGAGTGCGAGCGCGCTCTGCGAGCCACGAGCGACTAACCGGATGAAATCACAGTCGGGGACTCGTACACCTATGCTGTCCAACCCGGGGTTTAACGACTTGGCAAGGATGCTTGAATCCCCTGAAATGTATTCGAGAAGATGTGAAGTGTCCATCGATTTCATAGATGAGATGTGAACAGGAAATAAAACATCGACTAGCGAAACCTCGGTTTAAAACTAGGGTAACTGGTCCCGGAAGAAGGGAGTCGAGCAAGCCGAGAGGCAGATGGTGAGTAGTGGCGTAACGTTGTATATCTTGAACATCACCGACGCAGATAGCAAGAGGGCTTGTGTGTTTTCGGCCTTTGATCTCGTATATCTTGTGAACAGCTTCCTTTGAGCTGCAAAAGAGAGAGATAAAGATCCTCACCCATTCAAGACTAGTGATGATAAAGCTTAAACAACTAATCACAAACACATATCCATCACTCTCCAACTCTTCATCACATTTCAGTGAAGAAACCATCAATATCCGTACAAATTCATATGCAGATAAACCAAGTAGACTTCCACAGCAGTGTAAAAGAAAATCAAATACAAAAAACAGCAATAACTGAATAAAGAACAGAGCTTGGCTATTGAGAATCAACTTCAAACAATTTCCATCTAAAACTTTCAAGATTCACTTTTTGAAAGGTTAAAAGCTGAAACAAGAGTGGTAACACTAAAAGGATCAAATGCATCTAAAGAATATGATTTTGAGGATATACCAAGCATCACAAGCGAAGCCATAGAGGGTGTCAGTTGGCACGGCGATGACTTTTCCGGAATTCACAGCTTTGACCGCCTCCGCCGCATAATCTACCGTCGCCGGCGATACTAAACCCATTGTCGTCCTCTCTAGAGTTTTCCCATTATAACTTTCCAAATTCCAAGCCATCCTACTCCCAATACGTCTCCTACTTCGCAACGTAGGAAAATACTGCAGCCTCCTCACCCCTTTTAACAAACAGATAACCAGGCATTTAATCAAACACGTAGAGGGCATTCTCATAAAACGCAATTAGTTGCGGCGAAAATAGAGAGAGAGAGAGAGAGGTACGTGTGGAGCGTTGAAATAGAGAGACTAGAAGGGGCAGCGATTGGGGGTCGGCGATTTTTGTTGGAACGATTAATTTCATGAGATTTCTGCCCTTTCTGCTTCACGCAATTCGTCAATCGCACAAACCCTCTATTTTGCGGCTAATGTTTTCAAAACATTACAGTCAACGGAAGTTGCATTTCGGTCATCTAAGTTTTAAAAACTAGCAACTTGCCCCCTAAATATTCAAGAACTGCCAATATCGTCCTCTCGGCTAGTCCATCAAAACGGGTCGGCCGGCGCCGGCCCGCCTTTTCAAATCCCACCGCGGCCCCATCTTCTTAACAAAAGAACCCTAATTTTTCAAGTATTTGAACAAAAAATTTAAGCCAAGCCAAGGAATAAAACGCACTATCAAATTGTTTCTTTGAACATGAACAAACATCTTAACCTCTCTGATCATCTAGCAATCTAAATTATATCATAACAAACTTGATCTACTAAATTCAACTAATCCTGCAGCAACAACTTCCTCAATTTCCACTAAAAGTTTCTGGATCTTGGACCCGGCTGAGATGGCTCCCATGCTGCCGAGGGCTGCCGTAGGATGACATCACCATCGCATTATGACGCCTAACGGCTTCCCTTCGACTCCTCCATCTCACTATCTCCACGATCGTCGAACTCACACTCATCGCCACTCCAAATCCCGCAAATGTAGACAGCAGCACTGCCAGAACTGCTTGCATACGAGCCTAAAAAAGTTGCAGGTTTTTACTCGAAAAGTCTCAGAAGATGAACGTGTCTTATCAAATGAACTATTACCAAGTTGTAGAAGACATGAGCGAAAAGAACCACCAATGCGAACTGGGTTGATGAGTATATCCACACGAATCTTCTCTTCACTAAAAAAAATAAAAATAAAAATAAAAATCCCATTAGTTCTAAGATTAGTACTCCCTCCGTCCCATTATTTATGTCCCACTTGCCTTTTTTGGTTGTCCCATTATTTATGTCACATACCAAATAAGGAAATAAATGAGTGGACGACAATCAATCTAAGCAAGTGGACCCTACCCCTTTATACTTTTACACCACAACTTTACACCTTTACCTCCACTATCTTAATTAACGTGTCCAGTCCCAATGAGACACAAATAATGGGACGGAGGGAGTACATAAGTTCAGCTTAGTTAAAGAAAAGGAAGGGACTTTTATAGCAAATGTTTAGGGTTGTTTGCTTTTTACATGATCTTAATTTTGACGTTTGAGATTTTATTGCAACAATTTTAAAAACAAATTAGTGTTTTTTTTTTTTCAATAAAACGAATACATGATAATTTTATGCATTTTTCATTCATAGCTTTTACCCATAGTTGAAGATGTCATGGATGCAAGAACTCCGAGTACACAAGAGAATGGAAGTGATATTGAAATTGCACTACTACCCATTTTCCCAACCTGCATATAAACCAGAGTATGAGTATATAATCATCTTAAATCTCGAGTTTAATGTAATGACAACTAGCCTCACCAAAAGCTGCTCAAGAAAACAGAAGTAGGCCAGCATGCTCACGATCACGAGAACCGGCAGTTCATGCCAAACCCTACATTCAAAAGATTGTGTTTGCTAATTCTGTTTTGATCCTTAAGATTTCCGAAAGATTAAATTAAAATTGCGCGGTACCCGTTGAGCTCCATCTGTGCAAATCTATGCTCGGCTGCTCTTTGATTTATGCAGCTTTGTATGCGTAGAAGTGTGACCGGTAAATTTGTGACTTCTTGCTTGCAAACTTCACACGTCTTGTTGCCTTTAATGGAAAACCATCTTACCGCACAGTCTTGATGGGCCAAAGCCATTTCGCCTTTGCAGCTGCATTCCATTTTGAGGGTCTCCCCGCCTTCACATAGTTCGACTAAGCAAATCCGACACACAGCTTCCTCTACCGGTATATCATCACTGTTCTCTGCAAATACAACCAACTTTGTAGTAAGTATAGTGAAGTTACCAAAGATGAAGAAAATTATGATGTGAAAACATTCTCTTACTCTGATGAAACTTGGAGAATACTTATATTACTGATTATTTGCACAAAAGCTTACCGTCGTCCATGGTTGCAGGATCTGATACTTCATGTGCATCCCCTTCCTTCACCCTAGGTGTGGATGGAATAACGCGAAAGAAGGAATCCCTTCTTTGTGTGCCTTTCTCCTTGTTGAGCATTGGGAGAGAGAGTGATCTGGTCATGCGCCCGACTCCTTTCGCCTACAAGAAACAACGAACTATTTGCATTACAAGTTGATTCAAGAAACTTCAAGTTAATTCAAATATAGTTTTTGTATGCTTGAAATAGAAAATAAAAATAAATAAATAAACTTGAAGAGGTTTTTACATCAAGTGGTGGAGGACAAACTACATTTCCACCGTGGGAAGAGTTTGGATTTGAGTTTGTGACGGGTGTGACTGGCAAGGAGGCAGCCCTGTTCGCCCTAGGAGTAAAGAGACTCGAAAAAGACCATGTTGTTGAAATTGACTGCTTGTCTTGTGTGGCAGAGGTTGAAGAAGACGAACCAGTGTTAGCTTCAGCCTTGTCTGCATCCAAGCAAGAACCGCGGTTCTTGGAGGTTGGCTTAGGGAGGAGATTCTTGATGGATGATCTGCCTCGGGTTGAGGAGGGTGCAGGAGATTCATGCAATCTTGAGTAAGGAGAAGTTGGTGTTAGTAGAAAATTGACTCTTTTAGGGGTGGGAGTTGGTGTTGGTGGCATTCTTATTTGAATGAATTCTTGATTTGATCTGCTTGGTATCTCCAAGAAGAGGTTTTGTTTTCTCCACTGCTTGCTGTTTGATGCTTCTTCGCCCATCTCCAATGATTTTTCCATCTGATACAAGGAACAGAGGTTTCATTAATTGCTTGTTATTTAACTATATGGGACTTTGTAACATAATCACAGTAAATACTATAGCAACTTGTGATTTTTCAAAAGATTTTACCTTGTGAATTGAGAGAACAACTTGTGAAGTAGTTGCATCGTAAACAGCCATGCTTTTGTGGGGTGGATTCAGCATATTTGATGAACTGCAAAATGTGTGTTTGATTTATATTAATAGGGAGTTTGTTGAGAATAAATAATAAATGGAATGAATTTGGCAGTTTGTGGCGCTGTCTATTCCACACTTCATAGCACTCAGGAAGTGCGGATTCGCTTCACTCTTCACTAACTCTGTCTCTCTCTCTCTCATAAGATCTCCTCCCTATTTTTCTTGATTATTTACTATATTTTTATAGAAGATAATGATTCCCACTAAGAATGACAGGTACTAACTAATTGAAAATATGGGTAGGTATTAAAAGAATCCTGGCCTTCATGCCTACCATAACAGTAAAAGATGGGATCAGATCACCTGTCCCATTTATCCTGTCCCAATTCTGTCCCAGCATCAAAACGACGTCGTTTCATCTTTTTTTTTTTTTTTGACCAACACCAAAACGACGTTGTTTTAGTGCTGTGACAGGGTTGGGACAGGGTAAGTGAGACATGTGATCTGGAGCCGTAAAAGATGGAGTCCTATAACTCGGCATATACTATTTTTTTATTATTACTTTAAAAACATACGTGTCTAACATCATAATAAACTATATTTATTTCTAGTGTAGAGAATCATTTTTTTCGAATGTTGGGGGAAAAGATGATTAACATATTTAGATTATTCAGATCACTTGGCCCACAGTTTGAGGCTGCTGAATCAGCGGTCAACCGGTCTTGTTATTGAATAGTGATTAATGGTTCAAATTGGTCGGGTAGGCATACAATACAGTTCAGTCCAACTAGAAGATTAGTCATAATTTTGATTTTTAGAAAATAATTTGTTCTTCTACAAATGGAACAAGTCATTGTCAGACAAGATTCTGAGATAAGGATTTCAGATGGACTAGATTTTCCCTACTTATTTTATGTAGAATACTAGAATGTTATTACAACTTACGATTATATCATACACTTGCTTTTCGTTTTATTTAATGTGCGATTTGGAAATTTGCTTTCCATTTTAAAATATTTGAGGAAACATATGTTACGTGTAACATGGCATAAAATCACTATTAAAAGTAAATACAACTACATTAATTGGGGATATGGCCATATTGGGAGTTTTGACTTTTGAGCTAAACACTCAATGATTGGTGATATTTTTTCACTCTTTTATTGATTGATGATAATTTTTTCCACTCTAGTCCGACGTCTCTCGATGAGTTACTTCTTGTGAAAATCAAGAAATCCCGACTTTCATAGATTTGTATTGGAAGTTAATGTTGATTTGATGAAATTTTTGCCTCTATCTATACATATCTTAATTCTTGCCTCTATTGTATTATTCTCATTCATACGAATATTATGTAGTGGAGATCTAGCATTAATTTAAGTTTTAAATCTCGGATTAAGAATTAATTAAGCTAAAATTCACATAAAGGATGCTCATTTATGAAGGCCCTCTAGTATAAGGTAAATAGCCCAAGCCCTAAAAAAAATTCTTAACAAAAAACAAAATAGAAATTTCTTAAAGACATTTAATCTAAACCTTAAAGTTCAGATCTCAAGGAAACTAAAAACGCGCCGCGTGGCAAGTAAGACAAGTCTTTTATGATTAGAGAAGATTAGTACAATCGACCACTTTTTAATCACCTTAACATGAGTTTCTAATCATCATTAATAAAATCACACACACTCATCGCCGTATTTATTGTCACAAATTGTTCTGCTACGCCTCTTTACTCCAACTCTCTCCAGATCCAGATCTCTAACGCTTCACAACAAATTTCGCAGCTTCAGTTCTTTACAACTACGTGGATTGGTTCTCAAGTCTCAACCATGAATTGAGCCGCAGATTCAGTTCAAGATGGGTTGGAATTGGGTGGCGCCGCCGGCGAGAAGGGTTCTAAGAAGGGTCTGGTTAGGGTCCCAAATGTCAATCGTATTACTGGTGGGTGGAAACCACACCTCCTCCAGGTTTTGCACTCGCTAGATTGTTTTACGTGTTTTGCTTGGCTATTTTATTGTATTGACCACAATCTTCATATTTGGATCTTGAGTTAAATCGCTTACCGTTAAAGGTCTGCGTCTTCGAACTATTTGGGAACTTAGGTTTGATTGATCTTAATTCTGAGGAATATGGACTTGAATTTCCTGAAATGGCAACTGTTCCGCGGTCCGTTTGTTCGGCGCGTGTTGCTAAGGGCCTTAATGCTTGTGCTGGCACTGATTGTTGTTTCATTGATGCAAATGGCCCGTGATATTCGCGTAATCGAGCCGATTATGACGAATATCGATGAATGCCCCTTGAATGTGGACTCGAATCAAGGTCTTAATCGCACTAGTGTATCGAATTCTGCTTCGAGTTTCACCATCCCTCTATTTAGGGCTTCTGCCGCAGCGTGTGTAGAAAGTGATAATCTGATTAGAGCTGTGCTTAAAGAGTTGATGGAGAGGAATTTGTTGCATTCAAATGCAAGATCTTTATGTGTTGGTGAGGGATCATCCTCAGCCGTTGATTCATTACACGGTTTGGGATTAACCAATGCCTTTGGCGTTGACAAGCACCCGTTCTTCTCTCTCTTCAAGAGGAGATTCGTGTATGAGCTCGACTTTGATGATAACCATTTCGACTTTGTATTCTCAAGAGATCTCGATAGGGTCTCAGTTCCGGCTCTCCTAGTGTTGGAGATCGAACGTGTGTTACATCCAGGTGGGACTGGTGCTATGCTTGTGGGAGGGCGTAGGCTTTACACTGGCGGCCTAATCAGATCGGCTGCCACTGTTGCTTCATTCTTGAAGACCTCCGATGTTGTTCAGTTATGCGGTTTCGATTCCTTCTCTCTGGTGATATTCAAGAAGAGGCTTCAAACTTCTTCTTCCGGGAAGTTTCAACTTCCGGCTAATTGCCCATCGGTTGCTAATAACAAGCCCTTCATGAAGTATATCGAGCCCCTTGATAAAACCTCACCCTCTTACCTACCAAACTTGATGAACATTTCATCAAGAAACAGATTGGTTTTCATCAATGTAGGTGCAGGGGAGCTTGCGAAGAAGTCTATTGCGAAAATGTCGGAGCTTTACAGATCCAAGTCTAACCACCTTGCAGCTATGGAAGTATTTGTGATTGATCATGAAACCTCCATGCTATCCTCTTACGTGACTGATCCCGGTACCAACTTTGTCTACTATCCTGCTCTTGCCGGAGATACTACTACTGCTGCTGAGACTGAGATTAGCTCTGATGAGCATCTGGATGCACCCTTGCATGAAGAAGCCTTCAACTTCATCAGCTGGTTCGACAAAACAGTGTCTAGTGGAGACCTTGTTGTCCTCATGATGAATGCCAAGACGGTGGAGCTAAACATTCTTGTTGAGATGTTTAGAACTGGAGCAATGTGTTGCGTTGATGAACTGTTTCTAAGGTGTGAGGATACTGCAGGGTGGAAATCGACAATGGGAAGCTGCTCGGATATGTTCGCTAGTCTTAGGAAGAGCGGTGTGTATGTGCATCGGTGGCTTGAAGACTGAGTGGTGGAGACTATCTTAGTTGTGTGTTGCTTTGGTGAATAAAAAGTGGTGGGTTAAGTATATGTCTACCTATACACCCTCACAAATCATGTGTTGTTTGTTTATCTGAGTATGTGTCTGTGTCGTGTCGTGTCGTGTTGAATGGTATCATCTGGTTGTAGCAACTGCTATGGTTTGCTTTGTTTTATGAGTGAGAATTTATATGTTATCACCTAAATAGAACCCGATCCATGTGCCAAAATCCATATTCCAATGTTGTTCCAGTATAATTTTAACTATACAATGTATTAATATCTAAATTATATAGCCGTCAGCCCTTACAGTTAAAAATGCAGTGGAACGACATTGAGACATTGATTTTTGAACAAGGGATACAGTCCCGTTTATGTTGGACTTGTAGAGGCTACTTAGTTCATTTAGGCACCTACGACGAGTCATATGTTAAGGATCGAGTTGCACACACCAACAATCAAAATAATGAAAATGATTAATAAGATACGAGAAAAAGATGTAGATTTACATTGTTCGGTTAATTTGATCTATCAACGGCAGCATTAGAATGTACTTTCTCATTCGTAAATTGTTTTTATAAATTTATACTTCCTCCGTCCTATTATTTATGTTCATTATATCGAAATTGATGTTCTATTATTTATGTCCGCTATTCAAAATGAAAATAAATTATACTACTTTTCAACAATTTGGACCCACCACTTTTCAACCTTACACTCAATACCATGCCCATTTTAAAGTCGATATAGATAATGTTACGGATGGAGTATACGATATTCATTTGTGAAGTTGCAATGGGTGAAGTGATTTTAGTTCAATGGGGGCCCAATTGAAATTGCTCATAGAAGTAATCCCAAATTAACATGGCCCGTTCTACGCTACGGGGCAATTTTGGGATGATATTTTGTTTTTTTGAATTCTTATAGTATTTATATTTCTGACTCCAAATGAAAACGCGGAATTTTTGCAACGGTTCTGAAACGATGGCGAAAAAGCATTTGTCCCGGGAGAGGAACAGAAACCCCAAGAGCCCTGACAAAACCGAAACCAAAACCAGAAATAATCCCAAAATCAACTTTAAAAATAGCAAAAACAATCGAGGCAGAATCAGCGAAACCGCCAACGGCGATGCTTCGAGTGAGGATATGGAAGTGGCTGTCGTGCCGTCGTCGAGCGTGGAGTCGGCGAAAGATGAGATATCGGGATCGAGTGCGTCCGAGAACGATGGAGTAGGACGGAGGAGCTCGAGTGATGGAGAAGACGAAGAGGTAGAGGAAGAGATAGAAGAGAAGAAGAAAAACGTTAGGGGGAGAGGTAAAAAGGACGATGGGAAGAATTTGGGGAAAAAGAGAAGTAGAAAGGAAGAAGACGAATCGGAGGCGGAAGATAGGTGCGAAAATACACTGTATACGTTTCCGATGGCACGGATCAGTCGGATTATCAAGAGCGAAAATCCCGATGTTAAGATTTCGCAGGAGGCGGTGTTCGTCATTAATAAAGCTTCGGTATGGAATTTAATTGACTTAGATTTAGGGTTTGCTTGCACAAATGCTAGTAACTTGTGCGCGTCTGATCAATAATATATATAAATCCTTGTTATGCTTGCTCGTGATTATTTAATCGTTTTCCAGTGACTTCAGGCTGAGTACTTGGAAATGGAAAACATTATTAATTAGTTAAGGTATAATAAATTTGAGTTTTTGTGGAAAAATTTTGATTTTTCAGGGGAATGGATTGAGTTTTTCTCTTTGTTGAATATGATAGTCGTACTGAGGTTATGGCAAGATGAAAGATCTATCTTTAGGAACAATCTGTCGTCTTGGTATATTAGGAGCAGGACATAAATGCTGATTATCATGTGAGACGGTGGACGGCTTCATATGAGGTTAGGGCATCCAGGATTTGGAATGTGGTAAAATGGCATTTGCAGAATGTAGCAGATAGTGCTTCATTAGGTATTTGATGCAGTTTGTATTTTGTGATTGGAGCAGTGTATATTCATGGTAGTGAAAACTCGAACCGTTACTGAAGATATGATGATTTGAAATAATGTGTTGCCTTTTTAACCAATCTGTATTCTTCATTTTAGACGGTGCATGACTTGCTATTTGAGGTTAGCGCATCCAGAATAGGGGAAGTGGTTAAACCGCCGTTAGGTAATGTATGGTCTTTCCACATGTTGTCAATTGCGGGATAGGATCTTAACCTTTAACGCATACGCTAAATTAAGACGCAACATTATGGTGTACGTGGAGGAACTTAGCCGGTTAAGTTTGGTTAGAGACTGAAGCTGCTATCAATGCTTACTTGAACCCATAATATTGTTTTTTCCGCACTTACGGGCTGGTGTGACATTCT
This sequence comes from Lavandula angustifolia, assembly GCA_028984105.1. NCBI lineage: Eukaryota > Viridiplantae > Streptophyta > Magnoliopsida > Lamiales > Lamiaceae > Lavandula > Lavandula angustifolia. The sequence goes on along the minus strand of CM054820.1, from coordinate 1,758,042 downwards.
GTTCGATTTGCCAAAAATTAATTTTTTTGTTGTGCCCCATAAACTTAAACCCCAATTCCTTTTAGCCCTTGAACTCCAGAGAAATAAAAAGAGAAAAACTAAAGGAAAACAGAGAAGCACTTCTTACTATATGTATGTGATATGTGTGTTTGACTGCTGCCCTCCAGTCACTCAAGCCTATAAGGAAAAAACCTGTATCACAGAACAATTGATATGATACACGTTTTTAATGTAGTTTTTGTGCTCGTGCAACAGTGTACTCTGTGCTGTTCTTTTTTCATGACCATAACTAAATTTTTCTTGTGTTTTGTGCTTTTGGTTGCTGGAGAAGTTTCTTAAACTTTTCAGCAAGGAGGCATATGCTTGCGCTTATCTTGAGAAGAAAAAGCACATTGCTTACAGCCATTTGTGTACTGCTTCTTTCGATTACTTTGTTCCATTAATTTCAAAGTGACACGTACAGCATACTAGTTATTACATGTTCCCTTTCATGCAATGACATGCATGTCGAAAAGCTTGAATAAACATGTGCATGGCTGCTCATTATGCCTTTTCTTTGGCTCAAGATGCATTGTACATGGCATAATCCTTCATTCATGAGCAGTGCTCTTGAGTGTTAGCCTGTTCTACCACCTGAAGATTATCATCTATGCTTAAAAATAATATTTTCTTAAAAAAGGTAAAATCTGCTATAACAATTATTTAATTGCACATGAAAATTGATTGGAATTCTTCAATCATTTTGCGATTTAGCGAGAAAGTTATTATTGTTGACTATGACTGAGAAGAGATCCAGAAAAACAATGAAAGATGCATCATTAGAAGGAATTTGTTAGTGCTAACTGAATAAGAGTTCTCTCTAGATAGTCTTGTGATTTTTTTTGAAGTCAATATATATTTGAGATTTACATTTCAAATTATATATGTTTGTAGCCCAAGTTTTTTTCTCTTTTTAATTTTACTTTGTCTTAACTTTTTATGCGACTTACCTGAATCCTGGACAGCTTTGGTAGTTGCCAAGCGAAAGCGATTCGAGTTTCTGGCAGGTAATTTTCTTTTTCTCTATTAGTAACCTTTAGATTTTTGGCTTTCATGCACCTTGATCCACCTTCATTAGCTCATCCTTCACAGCAGCTCACTTACATTCCCATTGCCTGTGCTTTTAGATTTTGTTCCTGAGAAGGTGAAGGCTGAAGATGCTTTAGCAGAAGCAACAAAGGATGAGAAAAAATCCGGATTGGCCTTACCATACTACACTCAGTCTTCTTGCAGTTAACTCTACATTGGCTGAGTGGCAAAATCTATTCAAGAGTTTTTAACAGATACCATTTATTTCAGTTCATTTTTTCTTTTTCCCCTCGGTGCGCTCATCCGGCTCTATTGTTATTACTAATTTAGGAAAAAGGCAAGCTTTGTCAGCTAAGTCATCAATTCACATAGTTTTATCCATTATACCTTTATTATTTTCATGTATCTTCCTTGGAAGCACACATCCAGTATTAGTTTACTGGTAGGTTATTTAGAAACTAGCTTTTGTTTAGAAACAAGCCAAGGTATATATATTTCTGATTCAATCTGAAAAGGTTTATGTGGAAAAGAGATTTTGGTGACGACTCCATGAACAGGGTATATATGCGACTTGATGGAGCCGCCCGTGAATGCATGCTTCTGCAGTCTACAGAAACAGGTATTTATGTGATTTCATTATCAGCAAACTTGAATGATAAATATTTTGGATTGTTGTAGTTTCTGGCCTAAATTTCCATCTACTACAGAAGTAAAAGTTAAACTGCTAGTTTTGATTTATTCTTTGCTAGTGTTCCCTAAAACTCAATTTGAGAGCATGTATCTTGTTGATGTTCATATTGGCCTTTCTATGAGATATGTTGGATGAACATCAATAGAATTCAAATTGGATTTTAGTAATTAGGAGAGCAGAACTCGGTCTTTTGCAGCCCTTCTGTACTTGAGAAAACTCGAATCCTTGTAGAATAATGAGACATGAATTATAATCGTGGATTCATAATCTCAGTGAATGATTTTCTCTGCTTTTTAGGTGAGATAAATTGCTATTTGAGTTGCGTTCGTTGCGATAAATTTATATCTTTGTTTTTGGATTTTATTAGGTTGATGTTCAATCTATTGCGTTAGGTTGTCTAGATGTTCAATCAGCAGGTTGAATACATTAATTAATATTAAAATTTGTTTGGAGCTATTATCTAATTGGAAAAAGGTAAGTTCGAGTTCATCGCTTTTATGTGTACGTAAATAAATTACAGAGTTACAGCATAAAATCCGAATTTAAAAATTAACCTAACTGTTTCTTTTAGGGTCTACACAGTTTTTTCTAAAATATATTATCTCTATATCGACAAAAAAATTAGTGTCTTTAACTGAATATTTTCAATATAGTATTATTTTGAAAAATATCTCGGAGCTTGGGGAGACAATTATATATGCATAGAATGTGGACATTTGGTTAGTACGTTGGACACAGAATAATCTGCAATTTAAATGTATATATATTTTATTATTCAAAAATTATTAAAATAGCTTTGAATAATTTTTTTTTTATCCATGAAAATTCATTAAATAAATTACAAGCATGTCATGTCCAGTGCCCAATACAGTTAAACCTCGATAAAGTAATAACATTGGGATCGAAAAAAAAATATTCATTTAACGAGGTTATTACTTTATCGAACATTATTTTAATGCATTGACCCATATCGGGACTGGAAAATTTTATTATCTTAGCGAAATTATTACTCTATCGAATATTACTTTATCGAGGTTCAACTGTATCATTATCCCTCCTCTCTCTCCATTATCTTTTATTTTATTCCCAATTTGGAAATTTGGCAAAAAGAAATATCCGGAATTTACCAGGGTAGAGAGTAAATCAAATTACTAGGGACATAAATTTGGTAAAATTGAAGCAAGCAGATGTCTGCACATGGAATAATCCCTTTGACAGAAGTCGACATGCACATACAAAGTTGTTGTGGTCCAACTATCAAACCCTAACCCCCATAAAAAGCAACACTTCCTCCACATCACAAGTTTCCAATAACCTCCGGACCCCCCCTTCTGACACTTCACAAGATCCATCTCTTCTATATAACCCCAATTTTTAACCCAAGCTGTAACTTCACCATATTTTCACCACCCTTTGATTCTCAATCATTTCTATTATATTGCCTCATCTCCATCATCGAAGAGAAGAAATCTTGGCGGTTGGCCGTCCCTCCAACTCCAAGAAAATCCCTAGTGAGGCTTCCCTCCCCTTCATGAATCCCACTCAAATGACTGTTTTCCATTCCCATTTGGGTTAAACTCAAACTACTTCCATCTTGATGACCCTCTTCATTTCTGCTTCGGTTGAGCGAAGTGCTCAAGCTGCCTATCTGAGCTGCTCTCTGCAGCAACGCAGTTGCAGACATTGGAGCTGCCGGTGAATGGTGATTAATCTGGTTGTTGTTGTTGGAGCTGTGATAAAGCAAGGAGCTGATGCTTTCGGACAAACTACTCCGTTTGTTTTCTTCTTCCTTGTCTTCCTCTTTTAGTACGCCGCCACCAACAAATGATTCCTCTTGTCCCCTACTCAACCACTGGTTCACACAACCAATTTGATCCAATTCTTCCGACACCATCAAGTTGTTACCATTACCTCGAGACGAACCCGGATTCGCATTTGCATTATGCTCTAGCCATAATGGGAACCGATTTTCTGATTCAAATCCTCCAAATTCCGGCCTAGAAACCCCAGAAAAAGTCCAATTCCCACCATTTTGCATGTCCATTTGATCTCTGCAGTTAAAATTCATAGATGGAATTGGAGTTGTACTATACCTCGCACTTTCTTCCACTAATGCATCGCAAAAAGCTCTATGCGTGATGAAGCTATCCTTCCTGCTCCATAAAATCATTAACAAATTCAATTTCAATTTCAATTTGAACACACACATGTAGGAAGCGGATCGTATGAGAACTGAAAACTAAGAACCAATCTACACCCTTCATCTTTACTCATTCGATGACTTGGATTGAAGATGTTTATTTTTAGAACATATTCAATCTGAGTTATCCAATAAATGATTGAAGGATGTATTGGTTTCTCATTCTTATGCAAAATGCATTTTCTCCCTATATATATATATATTATAAACACATCAAATTGTTTAAGAAAAATTGGGAGAAATTACCGACCTTGAGAAGAGAGTTCCACAATCACATTTATACTCTCTAGTGCCGCAAATCTTAGCATGAGCTTTCCAATCCGACATGACGGCGTACTTCTTCGAGCATTTGTCGCACTTCCACTTCTTCTCGCCATGCTTCCGGCTGTAGTGCTTCTTGATCCCGGTCAAGTCGCCGAGGGCCCTTGAAGAATTGTGGTGGACGCACGTCTTCTCCGGGCAGATGAACACCTTCTTCCTTATGACTTCTCCTTTGATCCTTTGCTTGAGCTTCCATGGAAGGTTGTGGCCTCTTCTGTGGAGTTGTAAATTCTGGTCCCTCTTGAAACCCTTGTTGCAGATCTCGCATATGAATCGGTTCGTCGCCATGAGTGAGTTTGGAGATAAAGCTATCACTTCTGCATCTGGATCTGCATATAATATATAATAATAATAATTACATAACATTATAAAGATTAAAAAATATTGGGTGTATGTGTGTAAATGATGCTTGCCTGGTGTTCCGGGAAGGCTTCGTTTGCGTTTCGATGGATTCGGATTAGGGTTTGGATTGGTGGTGGTGGTGGTGGCGGAGTAGGGATCTTGAATTTGGGGGAGTTCATCATTTGACATCATAATTTTGGGAAGCTTGAAAGCATTAGGGTTGGAAGAAAACAAGGATTTTGGATGGAAATGGGTGGAGTGGTGAAGAATTATGGGAGTAGTTTAAGGTGATGAAGACAAAGTGGTGGAGATAGAATGAGCAGAGATTTGTACTTTTTATTGCATAGTTTTCTGAATGTTTTTGCCTAAAATGAGATGGCAAAAGATGAAGAAAAGCTATGTGCAGCCATGAAACCTAGCTAGCTCACCTCATCTTTCTCTCTCCTTATCTTATATGGCTATTGCTGCTCTAAAAGTCGGTAAGGCATGGACTCTTCTTGGACCTCTCTCTCTCTCTCTCACACACACACACACACACACACACATGTATGTATACATAATCCAGCTGGCCAGCTCAAAGTGAAGGAAAAATTAGAAATTACTATGTTGCGGTGTTTAGATGGGGTTGAAAACTGTAATAATTTAACACTCTGAGCTAGTTTAGAATTGTTATCTTAAAAGTTAAAATTAACAATTTGTGAGAGTTGCAAGAATCCCAAACATGAAAGATAGGTTGGTATTTTCACATAAAGGCGACAAAAAGGTTAAAATGAAAGTATGAGAGTAAAAAAGTTCACGGGCAAGTGAAAATGATTACGCCATGATTGTTTTTGGACAATTCTTGAGAGAGAGGGAGAGAGAGGGCTCCTCTTTCTTTCTTTGTCTTCTAGTAATTCAGAATATAAAGAGCCAATAGAAAAGGTAGCAATTTGATTAAGTAGTTTCTTGTGATAAGGGATAAAATATACTCTCTCTCTCTCTCTCTCTTTTTTTTTTTTTTGTCTAAATAACTGTATTCTTGCATTTTTCCGAGTTCGCTCAAATTCACAACATTGGACAAATTAATATTTTCATATCTTTGAGTTTAATTAATCATTTAATGAGAATGTACTTTTTTAGTTGTGGACTTCTGGAAATTGAGAATCGGGGATCGGTAAATTTTTGGTTAAAAGTCATTTTTACTACACATATAAATATATACACAGTCATATACTATGATGGTGTAAATGGTGGCATTTGTGGTATAAAAGCCTATATTATTTTTATTTCTTTCAATTTCATTATTGTTTTTAATTTCTTAAATAATGATCTCATTATTTCTTTCTTTCTTTCTTTTTTCCTTTCCTGTGTGTGTAAAACCTGCCATAATGGATTAAACTAAATCTGGGATGAGAGACAAATTTTTAAATTTATTTCTTTCAATTTCATTATTGTTTTTAATTTCTTAAATAATGATCTCATTATTTCTTTCTTTCTTTTTTTTTTCCTTTCCTGTGTGTAAAACCTGCCATAATGGATTAAACTAAAACCTGCCATAATGGATTAAACTAAATCTGGGATTAACGTGGCATTAAGATATTAAATCGAATTACTAGCGATCCAACATTGGGCCAAAGGCCCAAAGAATAATTTGGAGATGCATAATAATTAGGATTGGATCGTAATCTATTTTCCAATACAATAATTTTAATTGATAAAGTTAGTTAAATATCCAGGATTCTCATTTAGGCCATTTATATTTTATCAACGGTAGCGTGTATTCACTTAGAAGTCAGTACTCCCTCCGTCCTATAGAAAGTGTCTCATTTTTATGGGGCACGGAGATTAAGAAAATGAGATTATGTGGTGTATATTATTTGACTTTTTAACTTGTTAATTTTGGTCCACATATTATTTGTCTTTTTAAGAAACAAAACACTTTCTATAAGACGACTCGAAAAGGAAAATAAGACACTTTCTATATCGGAAAAAACTAAACCAGCTTGTAATTTCTATAATCACAAAAAATATGAGTACATACAATATTTTTTATTTACACTGATCTTCAATTTATATAATTCATGTTTCAACTTTCAAGACTACGAACAAAAAAAAACTCAATTTCCAGCAGATTTTTCTATAATTCGAAGAATATTAATTATGTTATTTCCCTCTTGTCAAACGAGAAGTCCTTATTAGGCCCCTCAATGCTGATCTCATGCTGCGGCAGCGGCGCCACCTGCGAGGATCCGAGCTCACGGCGGAGCTCCTCCTCTTTATCCACGTGGGACAGCTCGATGTGGTGGTTGGAGGCGTCGGAGGCGCCGTGGAATCGACCGGCGTCGGCGTCCCACTTGTCTTCTAAGTCGGTGGCGACGTGGAATCGACTTGGAGAGGCGTGGGCGCTGTCCACCTCCGAGCGGTAGTGGCGGAGGAGGTGGATGGGCGACGTGTGGCGCGACGGCGTGCCGGGCCGGCTCGAGAAAGGCGTCGCCGGAGTTGAGTGCCGGCTTTGCTTGATGTGTTTCTTGGCGGTGTGGTGCCAGTTTCGTAGTGCCGTCGCCACTCTTTCGTTGAATATGGTTGGTTTCATGGTCGATCCCATCTGTCAGGGGTAGATAAGTAATTTACTTAATATTTATTCGAATTGGCTAATTAGTTTTATTAAATTTGGCAAATTGGCATAAATAGTCCCCAATGTTTACTACTTTGGATGAATTGGTCCCTAATTTTTTTTTTTTTAGTTTATTAATCCCCAATATTTGCTAATTTGGATAAATTGGTCCTTCTGTTAAATTTTAAGTTAATTAAATGTTAATCATATGGGTATTTATGGAATAAAAGTTTTAGGGAACCAATTCATCCAATTTTTAAATTAAACTTGATTTTTTTAAAACTTTTTTTTTTTTAAAATTATGATATTTTTCAGAAAATAAATTAATTTTTCAAATAATTTTTTTTAAATTAATTTTTTTCAACTAATTTTTTTTTCGCTTTTTTTTCAAAGATATTTTTTAAAATTATAATATTTTTCGAAAAATAATTTTTTTATCAAATAATTTATTTATTTTTGTAAAAGATTCGTAATGAAAAATTTTATTACAAAATTAACTATTAGTACTAGTTTTATGGACCAATTCATCCAATTTTTAAATTAATTTTTAAATATTTTTTCAATTAATTTATTTAATTAACTTTTTTTCAATTTTTGTATAATGAATATAATACATTCATCAACCGTTGTGTTGACCCGCTCTCCTCATTCACCGTCAAATGTAAAATTATTAGTTAATCTAAATTTACTTAATTTTTATTTAAATAAAAAAATTTGAAAAAAAATTAATTCAAAAAATTATTTAGATGAATTGGTTCCTAAAATTATTATTAATTAATTTTTTTCGTTTACCAAAAAAAATATTTGAAAAAAACGAAAAAAATTACTTGAAAAAAATAATTTTTTTAAAAAAAATTATTTGAAAAAATTAATTAATTTTCCAAAAAAGATCAGAATTTTAAAAAAAAATTAAAAAAAATTAAGTTTAATTTAAAAATTGGATGAATTGGTCTCCTCAAAATTTTATTCCATAAATACCCCTATGATTAACACTTAATTAACTTAAAATTTAACAAAAGGACCAATTTATCCAAATTAGCAAACACTGGGGACCAATAAACTAAAAAAAAAAGATTAGAGACCAATTCATCCAAAGTAGCAAATATTGGGGACCATCTGTGCCAATTTGCCTTAAATTTTCGATCGAAGAACTAGTACGTAGACAAGTTTATGTACCTGAGTGACTAGAGCATAAAGTGGGAGAGTGACATAACTGCAAAGTATTTCGATGAGGATCCTATTGAAAATAATTGAATCATTAGTTCCTTGTTATCAAATACGAGTCGAATATTTTTTATCGAGTGAAAATATTCTATTTTTTGATTAAAAATGTACTAAAGAATTACCCCATTGAGATCCTGATCACGATATCCTCGATATGTTCATGAAAGCACGATTTCAACCCGAATTCATACTGTTTTGGAGAAGAAATAACATATAAGAGGAAATAACTTAATTAATAAATAGTATTTCATAAATGATTATTAATTACAACTGAAAGAACAAGAAGAATGTGAAACTTACCCAACTCCAGGCAAAGAAGGCGAGTTGAAAAGCATTCTGCAATAGTTAAAAGAGAGATTTATATACACTAATTAATGTTAAATTAAATTTTGAATGAAAAGTTAAAAAATTATTTTTTGGAAAATATAGAATATATACCTGAAAGAGTACAAAATTGATAAGGTAGAGTACAAGTCGTGGACGATTGAACCAGAAAAGATCGTCTCCCGGTTGAACGACTGGAACGCCCCTCACGACTTCGCCCCGTTCTTGAATCCTCAGGCCCATTTTCGTAATTATCACTTGTAACTTGGTTCCTACCAGCAATATTACCTGTTGAATTTTTGTATTTAGAATTATTAGAAATAAATCTTTAATTGCATGAATGTCAACTTGTGAATGTGTATACAGAAAATGGACTGAATACTTACAATTAACGGGATGAATGGCAGCCAAAAATAGGAATACCAGCCTGTCCACACAAAGTAAATTACGATTAATCATTAATTAGATAATTAAGTTTTCAAAACATATATGAAACAAAAATATGGAGGCTAAGAAGGTTGCGGCTTGCTAGTTACTCTCGTCCCAAAATTAGGTTAATCTACGCAGTAGTACTCACCATGGGTATTGAAGAGCAAGAACAGTACGGCCAAAAACCAGATAGGTGGGCTGCAACGAACCAAGAAGAAAACTATTAGTTGAAGAGCGATTATTTAGTTGATTTATATTTTTAAAATTATCGTTTAAGTTATTATTATTTTTTACATTTGTCTTAATGAGAATTGAACCTTAGATCAATCATCCACATACTAGTGAAAAATACCAACTAAACTATATATATATTTTCAGTTTAAAATCTGTATTTAAGCCGGGATGGAGGTGTGTAGAATTATAATGTGAATTCTTGGACAAATTATGATGGGACTAATTTAACATAGAATTTTAACAAAGTATTGTGTCATGTGTGAACGGCATGCAAATATAGAATGAATGAATATATATATATATATATAGATATAGCGTGTTAATTAATGTGTGAACCAACCTAATTCCGACAACCACTTTGAAGTCCTCCTCAAGCGATCGATTGATATACTTCTGAAAATTAAATTGGGCATGGCTTTGGGGTGCAAGATGTGCCTGAAATTCAGATTAATTAAATTAAATTGAATTACTATAAAGATTTTCATAGGTTAGAAATTATAATAATATTATAATACGTAAGATAATAATTAAAAAAACGGAAGGTACCATAAGAAATCCATGGCGAAGAGTTAAGTAATCGACTTTTGGAACGGACATTACGAATTGTCTGAAGAAACAAACCTGAAAAAGACAAGAAAATAACAGCTATTAATAAATAATTAACAACAATGAATAAAGAATATATTGATAACAGAATTTTGAGATGACATCTAACATTAATTAAAACAATCCCATAACAACTTCTTAGGACTGCTGCATCAATTTGTGGATTAAGACATTGTAATTCAATCATACAGGAAAAGGTCAACATATAGGGGCTTGAAAAAGTAAATATACATATTTTTTTAATTACAGTCAGTCACTGTTAGAAGTCCACATTCGATAATTTTTTTTTCTTCTAAAATTATGTGTTCAATTTATAATTATTTAAAGATGATATTCTGATTACAAATGATTAACCGTGTTAAAATAATGATGATTTGACTTGTCCAACTTTTTTAAATGAAAATGATGTATATATCCACTTAATTATATGCATCGGTAACCTGGTCCATAGGGCAGGTCCATAGGGCAGAACATGCACCATGATTGAGACAAGAATACTGTATCTTAACATTCTTACCAATTAATGAAAACCCTAGTTATGGCCTATAATCTTGTAATTAAGGACTTTTATACTTTAATTAGCAATCTTGTTTTGCAAATATAGAAGCGCAATTAAGGAACTTACAATCCACAGTAGAATCGGAGTTTTGCTCCAAAAGCTCAAGTGCCTCCTCCCAAACGATGTTTCTCGCGCAAATCTAAATCTCTCCGGATCTGTAATAATAATAAGTCGACTCAACGTTACATTTATTCGTAAAATAGATGAGTTAATTTGCATTCAGGATCATCTGGCCAAAAAGTGTGAGGATCACTGAGTGGCCTATCAATCACGCGGTGTCACGCGTGTATTGTTGGGTCATGTAGTTAATATTATATTGTGAGTTTGATTTAAATAACACACGTGTCATCACTTAATTGGTGGGCCACGGAACGATCCTTGCAATTTGGGCCAGAAAATCCGGATTGGTTAATTTGATAGAGTTGATTATACCTTGTGAAAATTGGTACTCGGGTGTTCTTGTTTCCTTTTCCCATGCTTTCCATTTTCTCATCTAAAAAACATTACATAAACATAATAATTATATAAAGTAAACAAAATACAATCATTTTCATGAACTATATAATAAAAGTGTAAGTAGGTACCTTGGCTCTTCCCAACGCCATGGTGAGAATACAATAAAGGACATGAAAAAGAGCCAAAACGAAGATGAAAATGTGCAGCTGGTGAATGCCATCCGAGGACACAAAGGGAACTTTACCCTGCATGATTAAATAACGAGACCAATTAAACCAATCCACGTCATCTCATGCACACATTATTAGAACCACAAATTCAATTCAAAAGGGTTGCCTTTTCTGCGCATTTGTCGGTCGCGCCGCCCGCCAGAATTCGCCTAGCGCCGCCGTCTGCCCAGAGAAGCTTCCGGCGTCGGTCCTCTCCCTCATCCTCTATCTTTGACTCTTCGCTTTTGCTGCAAGGGTGCCACGAGTCTCCGGCCGACTTCAATATGCATATGTTGGAGATCCAATTCTGCCCTACTGTTAGCAGCAATGATATAAACCCCAGCAGCATCAACTCTTCATATATACCGGAAAAGGAAAAAAAGAAAAAAGAAAAAAAAGAAGTTAATTAATTTAATTAATTATGATTTTCTAACAAACAACAAATTAATAAACGATTCATCTTATTCTTACCGGACTTGATCTTTTCGAGAGATTCATACAGAGCTCTTTTATTCTTCGAGTTGAACCACTGATCAAAGAAAGAGAAGAAATTTAAAGTATTTAAATGGATAAATTTATTATATTTGTAAGTGATTATCATCATTAAATTACCTTTCCTATTAAATGGATTATGTGCTCGATCACGATCGAAACCGCAACCAAAACGAAGCAAACCACCGCCACCGCCCACGTCGGCGTTTGCTCCAGTGATCTTCCGCTACCTCCGGCCATGATTTTCTACACCTGCCGCCGCAGCGTCTCAGTTATTTCTCGAAGACTCTCAGAGTTTAGAGAAGGTTAAATTTGTGGGTACTAAGATTTAAAATTTGATGTAGAGAGGAGATGTTGGAAGAATATAAGGAGGGAAACCATGGTTTGAAGACTTTACTCCGAAGACGCGTGAAAATCAAAGCATAAATAGGGGAGAGTTTTGTTGACCATTATTATAAAGTGTGAACTTTTTGACTTTTTTTTTTTAAATTTTTGGTTGGGATTATTGTGTCATAAGGTAAAATCTTTGTTAATTTTGTAGTATATAGTTGGATCATTAAATTTGTTACTCCTTTAAGTTAACCCGAAGTGTGAAATATCTTAATGTCACGTTCATTGAAATTTGGAGCTAGTCTTGTATGTAATATCAAGTTATATTAAATCTCAACAAAGTATATGTTTGATAAAATAATTAATCTTACTTATATAATACTACTTATGTCCCGCTATTAGTGACACATTTCTTTTTCGGCACAAAATTAAGAGAATATTTAATAAAGTATGAGAAATGGCAGATAATAAAATAGGAGAGAAAGATGAGTATGAAAATGAGAAAGTAGGGGATAAAAGATGAATGTGATAATGAGAGTAAATGATAAAGTAATAGAGCAGGAGAGGGAAATAATTATAATAATAAGAGTGGATAATAAGTAGATGAGATGAGATAATAAAGTAGGAAAAAGATAGTAACTTTTTATTAATTTGGGACGTCGCCACTTATAGTGGGACATCCGAATTAGGAAAGGTCTCCACTAATAGCGGGACGGTGATAGTAATTTATTTCGATTCCAATTTAAATTAATAGATTAAAATAATATTCGATAAAATAAGAAATTCATTAAATGAATTTTTTTTTTCCGATCATAAAATTATTACTTTAATAAATTTAACTGTATATATATAAAACTTCTAGTAAGAAATTGATTGCTCTTTTTTTTTTTTATCATTTGTAGTAGGAGCGGAATTTAATCATTGTGCACCACATGTATCAATATGGGGTCACTCCAAATTAAATTATGTACTTATCGAAAAAAAGTTATATTTTGAAAATTGTAACTATATTTTTTTTAAAATTACTTTGAAATATCTATCGCCATTTTGAAAACGGTACTTATCAATACTGTTGGATTGTAATCAACGAATAAAAAATAATTTGTTATCATCAATGACATATTCACGTCGACTGATCATTGTAGAAATTGAATAAAGATATATTTCGTATCTTTTGTTATCCAAATTTATATTTATTTATAGGTTAGGTTTTAGTATTCCTACTTCAGGCACAAATAGGTTCACACGAAGTTGCCATTTGAGATAATTTTCCTGTTAAAATACATTGTCAAATGTCATCTCATAGGGTATTTACAATCTTCATATATATATATATACAACCTATTAAATAAATTCTCAAATTAAATAGACTAAACATTATATTTATGCGTAACTTTTTAATTCCTTAACTTGAAAAAGAAATAAACGTTTTAATGTCTAATCCAATTACTTTTCTTACTACCAATTAATCATATATACCCCCACTGCATATACTATTTATTTTATTACTATTTTCAAATAAAAAAAACTCCACCACCATAAACTAATTAAACTAAACAATAACAAAGATATATTTATTACATTACCAGTAAAATATTGACTTTTGAACCAACAGTATTATTCACGTGACTTTTATTAATTATATACTCTCCCGTCCTATTATTAATATCCCACTTATCTTTTTAGATTGTTTCATTATTTATGTCTAATAGCAAATAAAAAAAACAAATGAGTGGTCCACACTCAGTTTAAAGAAACGGGACCACCAATTTATATATTTATATCATACTTTATACTTTTACACCTATTTTCTTAATTGTCGTGTCCAATTTATATGAAACATAAAACAACAGAGGAGTATTAAGAATAGAGGAATATAAAAATGAACATTATTTTTTTTAGTAGCCCGAGAAATCAGTAGCCACTTGGCTTGGACTAGTAGTAATTCGTTGATTCATTAACTTCCCCATATTTACAATCTTAAACTCAATTCAACCAATCCATAAAAAAAATAAAACACTTTCAATTCATTCACATTTATGGGGCATGTTGTAAATAAGTCTTCCAAGAATAATAGATAGTCATGTTTGTCAAATATGATGACCCAAAAGAATAAAACAGTTCTGATAGTTAAACATGTGTTTGATTTGGAGCTTCCCTCTATAAGGATCAAGATTTGTACAACTGAACTACCTCAAATCGAGTTCATATTATATTCACATCTACAAAACATTCTTGTTCCAACAAATACAAATGTTCATAGATTTTCTTGGGAAATTTTTGGTTAGTTTAAGATTTATATTCATCTTGGGACGTCTTGTTTTTATTTGGAAGACTTTTAGATATATAATCAACCGTTTTTAAATTAAAATACACACTTTAACAATAATTAGGTTTTAAAAATATGTTTTTAACTATTTTATGGCTTTAAGTTTGAGTTATATTATGCCAAGTATATTTACATAAATTTGATTTACCTATAATACTATCACTTATTCTAATTTTAAGAGACAGTTCTGCAATTTAATCTATTTAATTAAGTTGTGTTTATTAGATACGAGATAAAAGAAAATAGTTTGATATTTAAAGTTCTCTAAAATATAGTGATAATTTCTTACTGAATTTATGTTATCGATTTTTATATAATAAATTCATTTTGATATCATCATAACATTTACGTGTACGCATTTTATCAAATTATGAATCTTAACTGTAGTAACGCCACTTGACAAACAAAACATGCATGGCCACTTCACTTATGCATGGCTTACTTGTTCAAAATGATTTCTTTTGGTGTTTCCACCAACTTTATTAGTAGTGTAATGATGGAAATCGGATAGTTAAGCCTCATTCTCATTCCTAATCTAGTAGAGATTACACAGCAAGAATGTATGGATCTTTCGAAAACGAACACATCGTGTTAGACATGTATCAGCACTCCAATACGATACGACACAACATTTCAATTATTATATTTTGAAACACTTCAACACGAAATTCTAATAAAAACAATGTATTTTGTATTTAGTCAACTATCTATTTATATATACATCATGTTAGTAGTGTCCTAAGTTCTTTTAAAGAATATCGTGTCTCGTGTGCGTCTCGTCTCGTCTCTCGTATCCTATGTTAATTACAAAACAAAGTGGGAAAAAATGCGCATCTTCTGTTTTAGAATTTTTTAAGTGGGTGTTTTAAAGTACATATATGAGATACTAATAATTTGCTTATTCACTGAGGCTGACCTGATGATGCACTATTATTGAGAAATATAAAATTAAATCCAAATTATCATCAATTTAGATATACGTCATTTTGGACTGAATTTAGTTTTGAAGATATTAT
Organism: Lavandula angustifolia; assembly: GCA_028984105.1. NCBI lineage: Eukaryota > Viridiplantae > Streptophyta > Magnoliopsida > Lamiales > Lamiaceae > Lavandula > Lavandula angustifolia. Next base: position 1,742,619 of record CM054820.1, on the reverse strand, counting down.
GATTCCATTAGTAGGTAAACCGTCTGCTATCAACATTAATTATATATAGAAAAACAAAACATATGGTTTTGTCCAAAATTATTTCCTCCTAATTCACTAAAGTTAGTGGGTGTTTGGAGTAGCTGAAGTTTATTGATAAGTGTTGAAAGCTGCTGATTTGAGAATTTATATGTGTTTAGAAATAAGGTGCTTAAAGCTACTGGAAGTGTGGAAAATAGTGTTTGGAAAACTGCTGATATCAGTAGCTTATTTTAAGTTTTCAAATAAAATATCGTTTTACCCTCAATAGTATTAAATAATTATAATTTATAATAAATAAATAAATATTAAATTAAATTAATTTTTATATTATATAAATTTATAATACATCATTTTAGCATAAACATATCATGTTATTATATTTTAAATATTATTTATTTGCTTAAATTTATAATAATATTATTTATATAATTTTAATAATTACATAGCTAAGAAATAATTACCATCAAATGAAAATAGAAAAAACATTAATTTAAAATTCAAAATTTCTATTTTAAATAATCTATATTTAACTATTATCTAATTTTAATAATAATTATTTCATTTAATTATATTTAATTTTAATAATAATTATTTCATTAAACTTGAAGAATTTATAAATAATAAATATAAAATATTTTTTTTATCAAATTACTAACTAATATATTAAAATATAATTATAATTAAATTTGTAAGTAAGAAAAATATTAATTTTAAAATTAATAATTTTTTGAGAATTATAGAAATATTTAAAGAATAAAATAATCCAATAAATTAGATAAACTATAAGTTGCAGCTGAAAACTGGGTCATAGCAGCTTAAGCAGCTTCTTTATCTTGGCTATATTAGGTAGGAAATTTATGCTGAAAGCTGAGTGTTCTAAACACTACAGCTGTAACTAAAAGCTATAAGCTACAGCTACAAGTTGTTTCAAATACCACTTAGTCTAGTTTTATCCATAAACCAGCCTAATATTCCAACAACCATCATTTATTTAGTTTCTTTAATTACTTAAATTGGTCCAATTAATCTGACTTCCACTAGTGCCCCCTTGACTGGAGAATTATGGGGCCAAATCAATTCAGTCAATTTTTAGAATTAACTCTCTATTTAACGTATTCATGGAAATTCTTGGCTTTGTCACCCTTCAGAAGTGGAACAGACTTTATTTATAAGCAATGCTTTATTTCAAACGCAATTGAATGATGGACCTAATCTATATCGAAAAAAAATTTTTCACAATTTATATCTTTGAATGTCACATCCTTGTATATCACAATAATAATTTTGCAAGTCACTTTTTAAATTTAAAAAATGTAACGCATACGAATTTAAAATTTGGGACGTAGAATTATTTCCAATTTAAAACTCAACGATGTCAGCCTTTTGCAGTAATGCTAAATATTTAGTTCAATATAGATTATATTTAAAATTCATATGATTGTTTTATATTAGACATTGGAGTTGGACACTCTGGAATGTATTTATTGCGCATGTCCATTTATAATTAATTAAGTCCTCTCGGTATTTGCAAGTTGAAATTTTCTTTCTAAGAATTAATGGTGGGCTGAGTTTGAACATTTAAATTTAAAAAAAAAACAATAGACAAATGAATAGAAGGTTCCTATAAGAATCCAAGTAATAATATATGAAGTCCCTAGATGAAACTTCCCTACATAAACCCGAATCCAACAATAAACCATCTACATTAAAGTTCAACGAAGTGTTATAAACTAAATAGAACAAGAGAATAGTAGAGAGAATGAGAAAATAGATGTGTATTATTATGAGGGTGGATACCTCTATTTATAGAGTACAATATGGGCTCATGGGCTTTTAGGGTTTACATGGTCATCACAATATATGGTAAGTGTATATATAAATATATTTACAACACTTCCCCTTGATTGACCATCCCTAAAAGAAACTGCTGCCTCGTTAAAACCTTGCCAGAAAAACTCATTGGGATAAAAACTGGACGAAGGAAAAAGAGTACAACTGCTCCACCTCAATATAGTCATTCTTGATCCTTGAGTCGGCGCATATCGATCTTGTATAACAACTTCTTGAATGTTTGTAATGCCTTTGTAAAAGAATCTGCTAGGTTGTCATTTGAGCGAATTTGCTGGATGTTGATGCTGCCACTCTTTTGGAGATCGCATTGACTCTTTTATGAATCAATCTCAATGACTCATTTTCTCATGTGTTGCAATGGATGCCTCGTTAAAAATCTTAACTAAGAAAACCCTTTGGGAAAAACTTAGAAAGGAAAAAATAGTACAACCATTTGACCTTCAGGGTCATTTGACTTTTAGGAGTTAGTCTAATCTTCAGGATTATTTACAATTTGTTACTCCCCCTCAAGATAACAATCTTCAATGTTATCTTTAAGGTCTACACTAATATGTGCAACACAAATTTAATTATCATCAAAGATAATAGCATGTTTGTCTTGAAGATAACAAATGATGGTCAATACCATTTTAAATTTTCCAATTGCACATAAGTAAGGAACTTCTGGTCCTCATTTTTGTTATCTTCTATAGGTTTAAATGAGTCTTCATCCACTTCAAGTGATTGAAGCAACCATTAGATAGCTATGTGGATGCAATAAAATAAAATCTCTTTAAAGACCTTCAGGTAGGTCGACTAGCATAACTCCATTAGGGAGATGCTCGATCTGCAGGTCGAGACAATTATTAGTTCAACCAAAGTCTTATGATTCTAACTCCGTCTTTAGGAGTGAGTTGATTTCATCAAGTACTTTTGTACATAATGATTCACATATCATCTTCAGGAGAAATTTGGAGTGATGTGTTCTAATTTTGTATTCCGCGGACTTCTTATCTCTTAGCACCAATAAATCTCTCACGCTTCTAGCGTCAATGATAATTAATTGATTTATTTTTGTCTATGAGGAACTTCAGTTCTTTCATGGTGCATATACAATAGGTATATGAGATTTTAGTCACTCCTTTTGCACTAAATAACTTGATGAACTTCTGGTTCATAGTGCGTGAATCTAATAATTAATCCAACGAGATATTGCGGCATTCTATCATTTATGTTTTATATCTCTCCCTAATGCCGACAAGCATGTGAGTTGGATTATCAATGAATAAAATAATTCATAATTACTTGTTCTATGTAAGTCATTTTGACGGAGTATATATATAAGTATTGTATTCTTCAGAAGTTTCAATCAAACTCAAGTCATCATTTATGTACCCTTCTGTCAAGAGATTCTCGTCGTTATGATTATATCATATACGGCTGCACTATTTCAGCCCTGACAGTGACTTTTGTAGTCTAATTAAAAATATCTTTTTGACTTACATGCTTTGAGCAAGTTAAATTCTTCAGGGATCTTCATATATATGTCACTATCTAGTGAATCACATTAATAGTATTTACTACATCCATAAGGCGCATAGCAAGCCTTTTGTGATATAAGTTGATTAATCAAATATAATGGCGTCTATTATAGGAGAATACATAGTTAATTCCCGGTCTATGAGAGAAAAATTATGTTACGAGTACTGCCCTATATCTCGTAAATTTTTCATTTCTCTATGTAACAAATACACATTTATATCATTCGGGAATATACTTTCCGGATTTTGGAACTACATGTCAAAATATTTCCGGCTTTCTAGGGAATATTAATTCACCTTATATGACTTCGTTCCTCTTTGGCCAATTATTTCAATCTTGACAATCTCTTATAGATCGTAATTGAGGATCCTCTTTTTTCATTTCAAGAGTCATATTAAAAGGCGCAAATACCGTTGTGCGTCCACGACGATATTTGATCTCTCCAATATTTTGAGATCTCATTATTTTCAGACGCTTGTAGTTCTTCAGAACTTCATTTGATTGATTAATCATTATCGTCATTGTTTGGTTCATATGTTGTGTCCCTTTTCTTAGACACAAAATTTCTTTTAGAACCAATTGGTCGACCATATTTTTGACGTACTTTATATTCATTTGCTACCATTTGTACTTGTCCTTCAGGGACATTTATTCTTACGGGGGTATTTGCAACAAATGTATGACATTGTCACTTCTTATATATACAAAACTTAAAAACATCAAGAAATTGGTTTGCAATCTTTTGCAAGTGAACCTTTCGACTTCTTGTTCACATTTATTACTTCTGGAATCCAAATATGACTAGTTTTTCCTTGTGCTTCTTTTTCTTTGGATGTAGATTTCATATTGATTACTTCAGGAATCCAAATGTGATATATGTTCCAACTAATGTTGGAAATGTTATTTCATCATAATAACAATTTTAATGTGAGATGCATTTTTATACGCACAAAACTCATTTTGAGGATGGACATGAGCAACTAAATATTTAATCTCAATCCCAAAGTCATATAATATTAAATTCTCTTTAAGAGGAACTTAGAGTTTAATAAACTCACTAGCTTTATCATGATAAATCTGCTTCAAGGAATTGAGCTCATTGTTTTTGAACTTGTAGTACTAACAAGTTCTACATTTCTTCTAGAAATCGAACATTCATGGAAATTAAGAAATTCTTCAGGATCTCTCTACAGCGCCCCTATGAATTTTCAATTATGTTGCGCATCAAAGTTGCTTGCAGATGTCCAAACTTATCATGTCAAAGCATAGAGCTCTTTTGAACTTCAGGTTCATGACATGTTTTGTCTCACTTATTTTTATGAATGTGTAATACATTCAAGGTGATAGTGTGATAACTTTTCTTTTGTTAGCTTCTGGCTAAATGCAAAAGAATCACTACCTTCTTATATAATTTCAATATGCTATCTATTGCATATCCTTAAAACTTAGTAAGTGTCTTTTAGACTTACTAGAGTAAATGGCATGTTCAATAGTTAATTTAGTATCATTTGATAGAATGATACAAGCTCTTTAGGAGACTTTAATGATTTCGATGCACTAGATTTTTAAATCTTGCAATGTAAGATGCATCTACTCGTATCGAGCTTTAGGGAGGACAAGTAGTTAATATCTTGACGCAATCCTGCTGGGATGCTTCGTTTCATTCTATTATTATCTCCGTAGGCCTATTATTGGCAGATGAGCATCGATATCAAGATTTCATTGATGTCAACCAGACATAAATAAATCGTACATAAAAATACTATATTTGAAGCATTTCCACAAACATGTGATAAAGTTACTATCACAATATGGTCATTCTTCAGGAATGTAATTGTTCTACTCCAGAGCAACAATTTAGTTTCATGGTAAGCGAAATCAAGGAATTGCAAATTTTGAGATCTACCGGATCTCACATCTATTCTTGAAAAGAAATTAAGCCACAATAGGATATTGGAAATGCAATTGTCATTCAAAGAGGAGCTTTTGCTACCACTCCATATAATTAGGTAATATTTTAGATTACAGCATACCTTTAGATATACATTGATATTTAGGAACATGTAATATTCATCAAGAATATTAATTGTGCTACTTCAGGAGCAACAATTAAAGTATGGTTATTGTGATATATGATTTCAAAATGACAAGTTTTAGTTGTTCTAAGAACATGTAGAGTTAAATGTGCTATTCAAGAGCAACAATTAGAGTTATGAATATATAACATTTGTCAAAATCTGAGGAATATTAATTGCGTGCTACTTCAGCACCAAATTAAGATTCTATATATATATATATATACATATATATTATTTTATTATACAGTATGCAAGAAAAAAAAAACTGAGGTATATAAAAAAAATACATAGATAATATTAATAACTCTTTAAGAGTATGTAATATTCTTCAGGAATATTAACTTATGCTACTTATGGAGCAATAATTGAGTTATTTCAATAAATTTGAATTGCTCTTTAAGAGCATATGACATTCTTCAGGAATATGGATTGTGCTACTTCAGGAGCAACAATCTAGATTCAACATTAAATAAATAAATAACAAACAAACAAACAAATAAAAGCGTAAAATAAATGCTCTTCAAGAGCATGTATATTCTTCGGGAATATTGATTGTGCTACTTCTGGAGCAACAATTTAAGTTAAAAATATGTTTTGGAATTGCTTGCTAAGAGCATGATATTCTTCAGGAATATGGATTGTGCTACTTCAGGAGCAACAATCGTGATTTAACATTAAATAAATAAACAAACAAATTAATAAAAATGTATATATAAATATTGATTGTAAATGCTCTTCGAGAGCATGTAATATTTTTCAAAAACATTGGGTGTGCTACTTGTGGAGCAATAATTTAACTTATAAATATGTTTTTGAATTGCTCTTCAAGAGTTTATAATATTCTTCAGGATATTAATATATTGTGCTACTTCTGGAGCAACAATACATAAGTGTAATGATTTCGTCGAAAGACGTACATGATTCAAAACGAGTAATTGATTTATTCTACCAAACCATGCATTAACACAACCTTGATCGATAATATTATAATAGAATGCAAAATTTGAGTTGATTTCTTTCAATAGGCGGCACTGGGGATAATAAATTCAAGTAATCTCCCAAATAAAACATTGACACCACAACTCAAAGAAATTAATACAACTAATCGGTATGCAGTGAGAACTTCCGTAACAATGTAGAACTCGAAACCAACAATTTAGGTCTAGAAATACCTTGAGAATAACTTGATGTTCTTGGCAAATTTTTTAGAGGAGTATTAGTGGATAGAACATTCGTGCTGATAACGTGTTATAAACTAAATAGAACAAGAGAATAGTAGAGAGAATGAGAAAATAGATGTGTATTATTATGAGGGTGGAGACCTCTATTTATAGAATACAATATGGGCTCATGGACTTTTAGGGTTTACATGGTCATCACAATATATGGTAAGTATATATATAAATATATTTACAACACGAAGAACATTCTTTTAGCATTATAAATAAATAATTTTATATTGAATCCGATGGATGGATACATTTTAATAGTTAAATTTTGATAAAGTAATATTTAATAGAGTAATAATTTTGCTTAAATAATAATCAAAACAGTAAAATAGAATTTGATAAAGTAATAATTTCATTAAATGAATATTTTTTTCAGATTCTGAAGTAATAATCTCGTTAAATGAATACTTTATCAGGTTTAACGTTATGCTTGAATTGAAGGGAAAAAAATGTTAAATACGTCATTAAGTAGCAGCAATAAGTTTTGTCATCAAGAAGTATTTTCCGTTTTGGGCCTGTTGTGGGCGAGAAACCAGTAATTTGCAGCGCCTAAAAGCCCAACAAGGGCCCAAAATATAGGCCTCCTTATTATTCTACCAAGGCTGCCGGCCCAAGTGGAATTGATCTTAATAGGGGATCTCTAAATTTTATTAATAGTCTCAATAAGTGGTATTGGATTCTCCGATACGATACAATACTCTTATCGCAATGTTCAATATGTTTCAGATACTTAAACCCTCTAATTTTAATAAAAATAATATAAACTTAATTGATTTAAAAAGTTATAATTTATTCGCTGTCGTTGTCTTGTTGGCTATATATATGGATCTTACAATGTGTTATTTTCACGTATAACATTTAGATATTAATGTCATGTCGTGTTTAGATTTTTTGAAATATACTATATCTCGCGTCCGTATTATGTGGCGTACAATTTTGTATATTTCATTTCCATGCATACTAATTATCATATGAATTACTTCTCTCCTCGTCCCATTAAAAAGTTTCGTATTCTTGATTGAGTTGTCCAATTAAAACTATCTTATTCTAAAAAATGTAAAAATGTGTTGAGAGAAATTAACTAATCAAAAATCGAACAAAAACACACGACAATTAATACTTCCTTGATTTTCGTACTGAAAATAAACAAAACGATTATAACGAAATGGATGATGGAGTATATAACTTGCGAGTCTATATAATCGACAAAGCCTTCCAACCATCCAAAGACAGAAGGATACATCAAATTGCGTGTCATGTGTGTATATATTTATATATATATATATATATATATATATACACGTGTATATATATATTTATACATCCCAATCCCATACAATTAGAATAGTCAAGGAGACTGACGGCGACAGAGAAACATGATGTGGTTCGAACAAGGACTAAACAAGGGACAATGAGATGACACGGGTGTCAGACATCTGTCATTAAAACACAAGCCCCACTAATTTAATTATTACGAAAAAAAAGAAAAAAAAAAGATTAGGCCCAAAGCGAAATGGACATGCCAACATCAAGAGAAGCTTTCAAGTGGAAGGCCCACCAATTAATTGACGTTGTGTCGGCCCATTAATGGCCACCACCCATCTTCATCAAGCATTAAATATTCAGTTTTTTTTATATTTTTGGATTTTTTTGTATATTATGTGTATTTTTTTTTTTTGATGAAATACGAAATAAATATTAAAATTAAAATGAAAAGACGAGACAGATAGTGAAATTACGTGGAGTTTAATTGGGGAGAAAGGACTGCTTGAAAATAATGCTTCAACCACCACCCCTATCTTCTTCTTCTTCTTCTTCTTCTTCTTTTTTTTTTTTTTTTTTTACTTTCATTTATATTGAAACAACACAAGTTTCCAATATAAATTGAAAATCGGATCCTTTCTCTTATTATCAAATACTCAACCAATGTGCTAGAAAGCACATAATACAAATTCCAAAAATCTCAATATACCGCCTCGTGTCTCATAATCGAATATCACAAACAATTCTAATATTTTTGCTTTTATTTTTTTTAATAATAATATTTTGATATTATAATTTCATAATTTACTATTTTACGGATCATAATAGCATGATATTTTTTGTTTCTATATTTTTACGTTTAAATAAATGCAACGAATTAATATTTTAAAACATATCTTATTCATCTCATTTGTCAATTAGATACACATTCGCTCCTTCCAAAAGCCACGACAAGTACCTTCATTATCTGATTAGCATTGAATAGCAATTTAAATAATCAAATCAGTTGATAAGTAATGAAACAAATTACAACCACCACTTTCCTTATATTATAGTTATAGTATAATATCTTGTCCGAAGGATCTTCGTGTGTATTCTGTGGTTTGGTTTGAAGCGTAGACAAAAATTAACAAATGGATACTAATCTGTTTTGTAGGGCATAGTAGGTTGCCATGAATTTGGGGAACAAAATCCCATTTGCAAAAAAATACTTCCTCCGTTCCACAGAAATTATTATATTTTCTGACGAGGTACTATTATATTCAATATTTTTATATAATAATCAACTAAGAATCTTCTGTCATATTTTGAAGTACCTTTAAATGGTTTACAAATAATCCAATGGTGTTATGTGTATTTTTTGGATTACTTTTAGAGTCACAATATAAATTAAGATTAAATTTACTTAAATTAAAATATTCATGACACCAGGTGATTAGAGGAAATGTAAAAGTGGGATCGAAGCTCCTCACATCATTAGGCTAACATTTTCTAATATTTTCTTTACTTATTTCTATCTTTCTTATAGGAGTATTTATTTAAATGCAGATACAGTATAATATTTTAAAGAAAAATGATTTTTTTTAGAAATTACTTTTTCGGGGACATGATGCTTTCGAGTTTCAACATGTAAGATTTTCTCACTCAATTTGTTGGGTGCATATGAAATTTCTTTCTCACTACACATTAAATAAAATATTTAAACTTGAAATAATTTTTTGAATGTTTATGTGACTCTGTTTTGCCACAACTTTTGCATTATTACATACTTGTAATAAATATCAATAATTTATATACGGTTGTCTGCGGTAATAATCGATCAATTGTCACTATCAGAAAATCTAATCAATTAGTGGTAATAAGTGATAAATTATCACTGTCGGAAATCTAATTGAATAAATATGCATGAGAGAGTCAGAGACTGAGATACACTGATATTGTATTTCAAATAATTGAGAGGGGGGGTATTATATATACACTCTGCTAAAGAATATTGGCAGAATTTCAAAGACATTTGTCATGTGAGTTTTAGATCCTTTCTATAAATTTTTTTATATAATAAGAAAAAACTGCATCGGCTATCCATTGAACATATATTACATATTAAGTAAATCTCTTTCGTGTACAATACTCTGCAAATTATAAATTATATGCATAAATTTTAAATTTGTGACATTCGGCTATAAGTTCAATGTAGTATTGCAAAACCCAATAATTTAATATGTTTCTTTTGTTAAATTTATATATCTTCATGTGTATTAGGACTATGAAAACTAGATAATTAACTAAATAACTTAACTTATAACAAACTATAATTGTGCTCCAAACAGCTAAACTTTACCAACTTGCTGGTAATTTAATTTTAATGATATATATGGCTATCAATTTGTCTAAAAAGAGGAACCAAACAAGACAGGAAGTGGGAAACAAAATAAATGATTTCGACAAAAAGGTAACCTTATTTTTACATAGATTTCAATAAATTAATTATATGTGTGATGTCCCATCTTCGTCGATCGAATGACATAAATATAAAGCTAACCCACCCTCCAAAACAAAGATGCGACTTTTCTGTTTTATGGTAAAAAAGTTACTAAAAAGAGAATATATTTGTTACGCGTAGATTTCATCATATGCAGATGTTGGAGGAGACCCCTTTTTGACTCGATTAGATAGTTCAAGATATCAAATATACATGTACGTTTTATATTCTCTCCAAAGATCATAAATAGCCCAAAATATTGATGAGACCTAGACAATATACTCACAATATACAGTCACATTAATAATAATTTATATAGTAAAAAAAAAACTCAAGTATAAAAAATTGTAGCTGTCAAAATTCGATAATGAATTTCTGTATAAGCTCTTTTACGTTATTCATAAGTTATAAATAAATATTAACTCATAAAAATAAGTCAAAATTAACTCATAGAATAAAATAAGTTATTCCGATAAGTTCTCCCAAACACACATAAAATGACTTATTATTTATAATAAATTAAAATAAGTCATTTTAAGCTCTTCCAAACGGGGCCTAAGACTGGACAAAATATGATTTTTTAATCATTTTCATGCGTTTCTTCGTTATTTATGCATAATGATTGACTAAATATTTGATTTAAATATCGATAAAGTAAGATTCGATAAAATAATAATTTTATTAAATAAATATTTTTTCTGATCCCTAGATTTATAGTACATATTGTATGTGTATTGGTCATGGTATGATCATAATTACTGACTTTTACTGTAAACAAAATGCAAGAGTACGTCTATAAGTATCGACAAGGTACAAGTTTTGTCCCCTTGGGATGACATAGCGGTGAAGGTGGGTGGCCCGGGACCGATAGGTCATGGGTTCAATTTCCACTGGACACGCTATGTGTGAGTCTGCCACCCTGTCACATTAAGGGTGGTTTAACTCTTCTGTGTGGTTTGCAGGCTATTACACAGGAGCGAGGTTTACCCTGTGCGCACCAAAGGTAGCGGATGCGGATTCCTTGTCAACAAAAAAAAAAAAAAAAAAAAAAGGATAAGGTACAAGTCGGAAAAGTTAAAAAAGTGAAAATATTTGTGAGATTTCTTTTAGTGATTTTTGGCTATGTTATTTATTATAAAAGTGACTATTTTTATGTTTTAGTTGTTAAAAAAGTTCCTATTTCAGAAATCACTTATTATTCAAAAGAATGAAATCAAATTATTGTAATCCAAATCAATGGTAATGCATGTTTTAGATTATTGTAATCACGAGAGTGAAGACAACGATAGATAGGGTACGATGAACGCGGGCGCCCCAACTAACCCCACGCGACCCACCACCACCCTATCACCGGGGCCCACCACTCCCCCGACAAACATGGTTCGATTAAAGCAGATAAAACACACACCAACACTCACTAAACGCATCACCACCACTGCGGTCACTCTCTCTCTATCTCTCTTCTTCTCTTTCTTTTTGGGGTTTCAAATATAATTTCTCCTCATCTTTCCCTTTTCCACGCCATTGCCAATGACCCGCTATCCCCCTAGAAATATCGCTCTATTGTTCGAACGAGAAAGTGACAGGATGGTGACTTTAATAAAGTCACTGCAGCTGTATATATATTTATGGAGATAGACAAAATGATGGGCGTCACATCTCATATGTTGTTGTAGTATATGCTACTACTACTAATCTCCACCGCCAAATGCCAATCCACCATCATCTATTACTTTCTAGTAATTATTTTGTATTTTCGAAAAATAAGATTCGAATTTGTAATTATTGATGTCAACACTCCACCTTACAATTGGGTACGATAACATCATTCATGGGTTGAATGTGCTCTCATCACTAAAAGATACGCATTGCTTGGTTCTAGACCACGAAATTGGAGTCCTTCACAATCTATTTTAAATGTACTACCAATAATGTGTAAAAGAAAGTGCAAACATAGGAGTAAGGTTTACTCAATTCGCACTTCAGTAGCAGCTGTGGGTTATCCTTATCATCCAAAAAAAAAAAAAAAAAAGTGCAAATTCAAAAGCTAGCTACTTGCGGTTTTTCAAATACTGTTAAATTTATCGAAATCAATTTAGTAGTATTTTGATAAAATTTGTAGTTCTAAAAGATTGAAATAACAAAATTTCTAATAGAATTTCGAAATTGCACATAATTTGAAGGCAGCTACGTCAATATTTATATTATCGTAATTTTTTGTAAATTCGAATGTTTATGCTACATGAGACAAAAAAATCCATTTATCTAACATATATAATAAAATTGAAAATATATTCTTTACGTCTCAAATTATACACCTTTATTCAACAATAATTGAAATTATCGCAAGATATATTCATAAATATTGAATATGCATATTTTTGGATAACCTACTTTTATGGTGGCCGAAAAAGGAAACAGTGGATGCGGGGGTATAAAGGTAAAACGGATGAAACTAACGTTCGTGTGCAGCGTTGCCGTGAAAAGTGAGAGTTTTTGGGTCGAGTGGCATCTCTGTTATTTCAGGTGGGTCGAAGGGCATTTAAGCTCGGCGACTTCTATCCAATGTGCGTATAAAATACGAGTAGGTGGTTGTGAGAATAGAGAGAGGGAAAGAGAAATATGCAGCGAGCGTGGGGCCCAGGGCGCAGCGCCAAAGACGCAGGCCAACCTGATTCAACAATCACACTTTTCTTTTTAGACATTCCCTCTCCACACGCGCCTCTCGCTATTCTTTTATCTCTCCTTTTTTCTTTTTTTTCTTTTACAAAAATCATATAATTCGATATTAAAAAAAAACTAAAAAAATAGCCTAGAGAATATTTCATGTGTCTTCTCAAATTGAAATGCTATCAAATTTTGTATCATTCTTCGAGATACACACTAGATAAATTATCTTTTCTATAGTAATATATTGAAAACAACATAATATGTAAATCACACTAGACTAATCATATGTAAATACATATTATCCAGAATTATTGATTTTTGGGACGAGTGCTTTTGACAATAAGAAAACTAATTCTACCAATTGATCATGGTGAATATGATAAAAATATATTCCATATTTATACGGTGAATTGAAACTACGATTTTAGTCATTTTATTTTGATCCTAAAACGGTAACAATTTCCTTGTGCATTAGTTTTTTTGCTGTTGTGTACAATAAATGCATATTTTTAACATATGAAAATGAGAAATCGAACTGTGGTGTGTTTAATTAGATAATATTCTGAAAATTGGACTATTATATTATAAAGACAAAATAAATATGGTTATAAATTATATTTATAGGAGAGTGATAAGCACGCGCGAGACGGGGAGAAGAAACAAAGAAGTTGATTAGACTTGAGAGTGTATGAATAAAGACATTGGAGCCCTAATTACAAACCGCAGAGCACTCCCACAATTGTTGCTGCCAAACATTTTAGGACGGGCCCCACTCACCTTGACATCTCTCTTTCCTCCTCTCTCTCTCTCTCCCATATACATATGAACATTTGTACGTATGGATATGAAACTGTAACGTACTTTCTATTTCAGTGCTCATTCAAAACTAGGGGTGTTCATCGGTCGGTTCGGTCGAAAAATCGGACCGATCGACCGGTTAATCGGACCGAAAAAGCTACAAAATCTTTGATCGAGAATCGGGCCGAAGTGATCGGTTCGGTTATCGATTTCAACCGGTCAATTTCGGCCGGTTAACCGGGCCGACCGATTAGTCAATCTTTTTATTTTTATTTTTTTTATAAACGTTTCATTTACTTCTTTAGCCTTTTTTAAAGTTTTTTTTAATTTTATTTTAAATATATATAATTAATTTATTAATTAATTTATTTTTATTTTAAATATGTATAATTAATTTATTAATTAATTATAATTAATTTATTTTATTTTAAATATGTATAATTAATTTATTAACTAATTAAATATGTATAATTAATTTATTAATTTAAACCGGTTTTCGGTTCGGTTCGGCCAAACCGGTAACTTTAACCGGACCGAACCGAAAATCGAAGATGGTAGATTTGACAAACCGAAAACCGGGCCGAACTTAAAAGTTTGGTTCGGTCATAGCCGAACTCAATTCGGTTCGGTCGGTTCGGCCGATTTGGCCAAAGTTTGAACACCCCTATTCAAAACAATTTCACTACCCTCATTCAAATTTTTACCACTAAATAAATTTACACATGTACGGCTTTTTACCATATTTTTTTACCCTCATTTCATACTTAATATATCTTGCAATTTCTACCCGTAAAACATGCAAGTTAAATTCGCCAAGAGCGGTGGGCGTGCTTCGCCTACTTTGGCAAGTTTCATAAATTTCTAATCCAACAAATAAAGTATGGAATTACCTAGTGATCGAGTGATCGTCCAGAGCGGCTTGTATGTAATATTTTTGTATATCCTTGTGTGTACCACACTACAAGGATATTGACATGTGTCATTTCCTATTAAAAAATGTGGGTCATATTTAACACATGTCAATACTCTTACGGTGTGGTACATACAAGAGTGTTGAAACAGAGTATGAAACTGAAAGAAATTTTATTAGATCTCAAAAAGATTACAATCAAGCTATGCGCCTTTTATACACGAAGGCGGAAGCTTCTGGACACAGTGAAAATAACGAACTCTAATTAACATGAACAGGAAACGCGATACTACTAGACTCAACATTACGATTTTCTACATAAGCGACAACGACTCTTTAAGTAAAGATCACGGCCGCTCGTTATTAATTGGAGATCTACGCTCCTTATTAAACACAAAAACACGTAAGAAGCGTGGTTTCCACCCATGCGATTTCATAACCAACTCAACCACCACCTTCACCCTTATCATCACTAGCAAATCCAGCATCAGCTATCGCATGAGAATCGACTGAATCAGGAGAATCGCAACACCCCCCGCAAGATGGAGGCGATGAAAATCAGAAAGCCCCCTCTTGGAGAGAAGGAAACGAAAACGAGGTCTGGGAAGAATCTTCGTAAACAAGTCTGCAAGCTGAAGAGAAGAATGAACAACTAAAGGAGAAATAAAACCCAGCTTGTACTGATCCCGCACCACATGGCAATCCATCTCCAAGTGCTTAGTACGCTCGTGGAAAACCTGGTTTTTGCACAAGTGTATCGCTGCAGCATTATCACAATAAAGGGGTATAGGCAGAGGACAAGGAACCATAAGATCACACATGAGATAAGAGACCCAAAGCAGCTCTCGAACAATTGAGCCTAAAGCTCGGTACTCAGCCTCAGCAGTAGAGACTGAGACCGTGGCTTGTTTCTTGCACCACCAAGAAACTAAACAAGAACCAAAGAAGACGCAGAAACCAGTAAGAGACCTTCTGGTAAGGGTACAAGTACCCCAGTCAGCATCAGGATAGGCAACAACAGACAAATCAGAAACGGAGCTCGGATAAAACAAACCCAAAGAAGGGCATCCCTTGAGATACTTGAGCACATGATGAGCAGCTTGCATGTGCTGAACTCGAGGAGTGGCCAAGTACTGACTCAACTGCTGTGTAGCATAACTAAGATCTGGCCTAGTGAGATTCAAGTATAAGAGTTGTCCTACCAGTCGTCTGTAACTTTCAGGATCAGGCAAAAGAGCACTGGCATCACCACTAAGAACCAGCCTTTGAGGAAAAGGAGTGGAAGCAGGCTGACTCCCCAAAAGTCCAGCCTTATCCACTAAACCGAGGACATATTTTCTCTGATTAAGAGAAATACCATGATCACCACGAATTATCTCAATACCAAGGAAATACTTTGCTTCACCTAAATCTTTAATAGTAAACTGCTTATTCAAAAAGGCCTTCAACTGAGAAATGAGAGACAAGCTTGGACCAACTAATAAGATGTCATCGACATACACCAGCAAACCAACAAAGTCATCACCCTTCCCCATAGTGAACAAACAATTGTCATGAGGTGATTGCAGTAACCCATAAGATAACAAAGCCCTGCACAGCTCAGCATTCCACTCACGGGAAGCTTGTTTCAAACCATAAAGACTCTTGATTAAACGACAAACCTGACCAGGACCAGCTTTCTTATAGCCCTTGAGGAGGAGCCATATAGATAGTGTTAGACAAAGATCCATGTAAGAAAGCATTGTTGATGTCTACCTGATGTAGAAACCAACCCTTCAAGGCAGCCAAAGCAATAAGCATTCTTATAGTGACATGCTTAGCCACAGGAGAAAACACCTCTTCATAGTCCACTCCATATTCTTGCCTATAGCCTTTAGCAACAAGTCGTGCTTTAAACCTTTCCACACTCCCATCTGACTTGAGCTTAACTTTATACACCCATTTTGAACCAATAATGTTCTTTCCCACAGGAGCACTCACAAGCTCCCAAGTATTATTGGACTCTAAAGCCTCAAGTTCTGCTTGCATAGCTGTAATCTACTGAGGGCTTTTACTTGCCTCAGCATAGGAAGATGGCTCAGAAAGATGATTTATATTGGCTAGAAAAGATGAATAGGCTGGGGTAAAAAACGGGGAAGTAATAAAAGGGTAAGTAGGAGGTATAAGAGAAGTAGAAATGGGAAGGATAGAAGGATAAGAAACAGTGGTGCTAACAAAATCTTCTAGCCAAGCTGGCTTCCTCACCACTCGTTTAGGCCTTTCTTCCCCAAGATTAATGACAGGTTCTGAATCAGCAGAGGAAGAAACAGGGGAAGAAGATGAAAGGGAAAGAGGAGAAGAGGCACCATTAGATGCAGGAAGACTAGTAGGAGTAATGTCAGAAAATGAAGAGGAACTTGGTACAGCTGAACCAGAATCCTCAATCAATTCTTCAATACACACAGAAGTAGGAGAATCAAAATTCTCAGACAAAGAATGTGATGGGGATGAATCAGAGGTATGGAAGGGAAATATGTGTGGAAAGCAATTAACATCCCTTGAGGTAAAGATAGTAGATGTATCCAGGCTATACAACACATATCCTTTATGTTCAGCTGAGATACATAACAAAACACACCTTGCACTCATGCTGTCAAATTTCTTGCGGTGAGGACTTGTATTAACTGCATACATCAAGCAACCAAACGACTTAAGTAATGATAGATCCTCAGGCTTATTGTATAGAACAGAATAGGGAGATTTCCATCCTAATACACCAGAAGGTAATCGGTTTAGCAACCAAGTAGCCTGTAGAATAGAATAAGTCCAGAAAGTGCTAGGTAACTTACTCTGAAACATCAAGGCCCTAGCAATTTCAAGCAGGGACCTATGCTTTCTTTCCACTGTCCCATTTTGTTAAGGACTATATACACAGCTTCGGATATGTATAATCCTATTTTCTGCAAACAACCGCTTAACATCTTGATTTACAAACTCAAGCCCATTATCTGATTTAAATCTCTTCACAAGACATCCAAACTGAACCTGCACCATTCCAAGGAAGTCCTTAATGATGCTACACACTTGATGTTTAGTTGTCATAAGAAAGGTCCATGTAGTTCTACTATGATCCTCAACTAAAGTCAACACATAAGGTGTATTGGTAATACTATCAACATGATAAGGCCCCCATACATCTGCATGAATTAGTTCAAAAAGGACTTCACTCCTACGGTTCAGTGTAGGAAAAGGATTCCTACACTGTTTAGCTCTATGACAGATTTCACACGCATTAAGCTCTTCCTCCTCAGACTTATTTCATAACTCCTTTAGCTCAGACATATGTTTCATTGTACTTAGAGAAGCATGTCCTAGTTGAATATGCCAATCAAGTAATCTATTAGTGCTTGGATCAGAAAGAACATTCACCTGATCTGATCCTTTTGCTGGATCCATGATGTATAGCCTCCCTACCGCCTTTCCAACAGTCATCAAATGATCATCCATTAAACGTTGCACAAGGCAATGTGTGGGATAAAACACACACTTCACCTGCAAATCATTTGCCAGCTGGAAAGTAGAAATAAGATTGCGAGTAAACTCAGGTACCAAAAGTACCTTTTCCAGAGTAATCATTGGTGTTAGAACAATTCTACCAATCTTGTGAATAAGTTGCATAGATCCATTGGGAAGATATATTCCCTGTGGAGCCTCTAAGGTCTCCACATTACTCATTAATCGACTATTGCAGCATATATGGCTACTAGCCCCAGAATCCATTATCCAAACATTTTCTGTACTCAAATCCCCAAACAGACTAAATGAGTAATGTTTCTCCACAACATCAAGTGGTGTATATGATTGGACTGAATTAACTGAGCTAGAGGCTCCAAGCTCTTTCAGCTTACTTAAAGCTCTTTCAACCTCAGAAATCAAGTGACCAACTCCACCTTTATTCTCTCCACCTACATTGTTAACAGCCGATTTTGGAGAATTCTCAGTCACACTCCCCACACAATTAACTTGTCCTCTGTCCTTCTCCTCTCTTAACTTCTTAACCCAATCAGGAACACCGTTCAACTTAAAACAGTCTGACTTTTCATGCCCATTCCTCTCACAATATGAACACCTTAATCTCTTCTTTTCCTCTTTACTCATTCTAGGTCTATAACCACTTCCCTTGTCCTTCTGAGCACTCATATTTCCCCCTTTGTAGTTCACCTTCATAACTGTATCATCGTGGTTAGGAGATTCAACTAACTCCCTCCCTTGATTAATATTCATAATGATCTGCTCAGAGGCATGTGGATTATTAGATGTTACCTTCTTCTGGTCTTCAGTTTGCACAATTTGTGAATAAGCTTCACTTACAGTAGGTAATGGATCTGAAAGAAGGATTTGAGTACGCGCAGTATCATATACATCATTCAATCCTAAAAGGAATTGCATCAACTTCTCATTCTCATAACTAGCAATTACTTTGCTAGTAGCTGCACAAGTGCAGACTGGCGAAGGCAACAAAAGCCTCAACTCATCCCACATCAAATTCAAATTTGAATAATACACAGTAACTGATTGTGTACCTTGCGTAAATCCAGCCAAATCCTTCTTAATTCTGAAGATTTTAGGTCTGTTCTTCTGATCATATCTTTGCCTTAGCTCCATCCAGAGTTGATGTGAAGTTTCCATCAACAAGTAAGATCCAACTAATTTCTCAGAAATGCAATTAGTAATCCAAGACATCACCATAAAATCCGTTTGAGTCCACAAATTATAGTTTGGATCATCTTCGCTAGTAGGTTGAGGAATCTTACCTTCAATGAACCCTAGCTTATTGCGTCCTCCTAACGCTCTCCGAACAGCTCGGCTCCATGCGTAATAATTCGATCCATTAAACATAGCATTCACCAGCTTTAATCCGCTATGATCATGAGGATTGAGGTAGTAGACATCGTTTGCCTTAGTCACGTACGAATTTCGTGATGTATCACCTGTATCATGAGACTCACTTCCTGAATCCAGTTTGTTTTGCTGCAGAGTTCGATTTCCGTTGTTATCTCGTGCCATCATGCGCTAGTTGAATCGGTGAGGTCGAATCATTAAAGACGAAGATAGAAACCTCGCTCTGATACCATGTTGAAACAGAGTATGAAACTGAAAGAAATTTTATTAGATCTCAAAAAGATTACAATCAAGCTATGCGCCTTTTATACACGAAGGCGGAAGCTTCTGGACACAGTGAAAATAACAAACTCTAACTAACATGAACAGGAAACGCGATACTACTAGACTCAACATTACGATTTTCTACATAAGCGACAATGACTCTTTAAGTAAAGATCACGGCCGCTCGTTATTAATTGGAGATCTACGCTCCTTATTAAACACAAAAACACGTAAGAAGCGTGGTTTCCACCCATGCGATTTCATAACCAACTCAACCACCACCTTCACCCTTATCATCACCAGCAAATCCAGCATCAGCTATCGCATGAGAATCGACTGAATCAGGAGAATCGCAACATATATAAAAGTGACACACACAAACCTTTGTGGTGATCGTCATGTGGTCAAAGCTTCGAAATTAGTATTTCTATATAAAGCAAATGTTTTTGGAGAATTTTTGTATTAAGTAGTATTTCACTATATGATAAATATACCATGAAATTTCGAATTTCTTCTTTGTGCGTAGCAGCGTAGGTTATGAAAAAGAGAAATCACATTTCTGTTGTCAATGGCATAATTAGATCCCCACCTTATAAATCTTAATACATGTTAACACAAACTTATTTTAATATATTTTCCATTACTTTATTGTTGAATGATTATTATGATGCATAATTACTCAAGCATTATGAGCAAATGGATAAGCCTAATCCAAGACAGCGGTCGTTTAGTAAGAAGATTTCAGAATTTAGTATCAGTATAAACTTCGTATAAGGTATTTGAGATAAGTATATTAGAAAGTTTGATTCAGAATCTGTACCTAATTCGGACCCAAATTGTTGGTACAATTAATACTTTTAGAATGAATTTTAAGAAAATTAGCTTAAAAATCTTGAAAACCAAAAAGGGATGTGGTGTACATAAATTATGCTAAAGATGAGTTGGTAATCACCTTGTTATACTTCACTATTTGTCATTTCCATAAATCATTTTGACATATGAAATACATTTTAATTAAATAATAAAATAAAAATCAATTATAGTGGGCCACATATGCCACATGTCAACACCTTATAAAGTGTGACATACAAGGAAGTATATTGTGTGACACACGAGTCTTTGTGGTTTTTTTTACCATCAAGGAATTCAGTCAAAGTAAAATTCAATGACAGTGAAGATAGTGGTAGATACTATGATGGCATGTCGACAAATTAATGAATTAAATCTATTCTTTACTTAGGAAGGGTAGTTATTATTGTTTGCATCCGATGGGAAAAAACTCCCTTTTTCTTAACCTAAAAGTGAACAAGGAAATCTTGATAATCAGCAACAAAGTAATCTTAAATTGTCATTAATTTTCATATTTTCTTGAAAAATCTAAAAGCTAATGCAAATCAAACAAAGAAAGGAGTGGGGTTAGGCTTTGGCTGTGGGTTCTGTACTGTCGTAGCTTGTCCCCTCCACTTCACACGGTTCTCTCTCTCTCTCTCTCTCTCTCTCTCTCTCACACACACACAGACACTTAAGAACAGTCTTAAGTCCAAAAGGAGCACTACTACATTGGCTTCTTTTGCCTTTTGGTTCTGTGCTTGCGAAGCAATTGTCTATGTCTGCTGCTTCTGCTCCCCCTTCAAGAACTGCAAATGGGGGAGGAATCATACTTCCAATTTCCTGTTATTATTCGATGCTCCCCTCTCCTTTCTTCTCATTTTTTAGATTACCATACAACTCTATTTTGCTATGCTATCCTCCCAAAAAAATGACTTATTTTCCTATTTGCTATTTTGCGAAATTCCTTTTCCCTTCTTGCTCTAAAGCCATCACCTTTACGGATTTTCTTACTCAAAATTGAAATCTTTGTACAAGAATTCATCTTGTGGGAAGTCCAGAAAACCTCTTTTACCCCTTTGTTTTTTTATGTAGTTGCTCTTGTTTTTTAATTTTTGGTTGTGTAATGTGAGTGTTTGAATTGTTTGGTGAAAAGGGCAGCAAAAAGATTGAAACTTTCTTTCTGGGAATTCATGGAAATTGATCTGAATCATGCAGTGAGTGAGGTGGAGAAGAGTAATCCATGCTTTAATGGAGGAGAATGTGAAAGTGGTTTGTGCTCTTCAATTTCGTCATCTTCTCCCTCTTCAAATGCTGCCTCTCACACATCTTCCCCTTGTTCAGAATCTTCTCCACCTTCAATTTATGTGGAGCTCTGGCATGCTTGTGCTGGGCCTCTCACCAGCTTGCCCAAGAAAGGGAATGTGGTGGTGTATTTCCCTCAAGGCCATATGGAGCAGGCTGCCTCTGCCTCACCCTTTCCTCCCATGGATATGCCTAACTTTGATCTTCCTCCACAGATCTTTTGCCGGGTTATCGATGTTGGGTTGCTTGTGAGTGCTTGATTGGGCTCTTCTTTTGTGTTAAATGCCCTTTTGGTTTTGGTCTAGGGTGTAATTTTAACAATAGTAGTGTTTGTGATATGGTTTGGTTTTGGCTCTTTTGTTTTGAGTTTTGCTTAATTATTTTGGAACAGGCAAACAAGGAGAATGATGAGGTGTACACTCAACTGAGCCTGCTTCCTCTTCCAGAGGTAATGTTGGAAATTAGGGCTAGATGTATTGGTTATTGAGTTTGGTGTGTGGTTGTTGAAAATCTTGAATGCTTGATTGTTGAAAGTAATGGGAATTCATTTGATCCTTAATTTAATTCCTACTCTGTGGGTTTTGATTTGGGGATGTATATCTTGTCTTTATGATACTTATCTGATTTGTTCTTGTTGCAATGATAAATTAGTATTAGGGGATGTTATGTGTCAATTAGAGAAAAGTTCTTGAATTGTCCAAATTTGAGTCTTTGTTAAAGCTGTTGTGCTGGTGCAGCTGGCAGGGGTGAAATTAGACGGAAAAGAGAGCGAAAATCCCTGTGTTAACGATGATGGGAATGGCGTTTTGCCTGCAAAGTCTACTTCACACATGTTCTGCAAAACTCTTACTGCTTCCGATACCAGCACCCATGGTGGATTTTCCGTTCCTCGTAGGGCTGCTGAAGACTGCTTTCCTCCTCTGGTTTGGCCCCATATTATCAACTGCCCTTATATGCTCAAACCAAAACCGTTAAATTTGTTGTGTTGCTGAGTGAATTATGTTTTCATTGTAGGATTATAAAGAGCAGAGGCCTTCCCAAGAACTCATAGCCAAAGACCTGCATGGAGTTGTGTGGAAGTTTAGACACATTTATAGAGGTATAAATTATAAGGTTTGTGTATGCTTTCATTCTCTTGTAGGAAATTCTGAGTTTCTGGTTGTAATATGACAGGCCAGCCAAGGCGACATTTGCTCACTACGGGTTGGAGCATATTTGTCAGCCAGAAAAATCTTGTCTTCGGGGATGCTGTTCTCTTTTTGAGGTACTTTTCGTCTAGAGTATGCATACATAAGATAAGATAAATCTCGAACTGATATTAGAAACTAAAGGCTTTTAGTTGACAAGAAGACTACTACATACCTCGCTGTGATATACGTAAGTTGATTTGAAGGAAAATAGGAAAGCAACGGATACTAGAGCTGAGTTTTCTTTCCTTATAAGGTGTATTTACCTTTACTGCAGAGGAGAAGGTGGAGAACTTCGGCTGGGGATTCGAAGAGCTGCTCGACCTAGAAATGGATTGCCTGATTCGGTTGTAAAAAATCAGAGTTCTTACCAGAATGTCCTCTCTCCGGTTGCAAATGCTTTATCAAGCAAAGGATTATTTCATGTTTTTTATGGCCCGAGGTATTGTTATCCACCACTCCATATGTTTTCCGGTGTAGATTTTGTTGCATCATGAAATTCTCGAGTTTTTAGCTTACTTAACCTAATCATTATAGTACTCATTGGAGCTCTAGGTTTATTATCTGCATATCTATGTGATTCATTATTAGTTTTAGAAAAAGAGCTTTTGCTGACGATTTACGGTAGCTCAAAACAAGCCACCTGAAAGAGGTTAGATTATAATTTATATAGCTAAAATCTTATGGAAAATACAAATGCAGGACTAGAATATGAATTCTAACCGAACGAAGAAGAAATGCCCCCAAAATGACAGGATAGACTTGGATATTATATAGTGCCATTCTTACCATAGAAAGCATTCATTTCTTCTATTAGCCTCTGCCTTTATGTAGCACGTTTTACCAATTCTAAGAGTTCGTATTGCAGGGCAAGTCATGCTAGTTTCATTATCCCCTACGAGAAGTATGTTAAGTGTACCACCGGCCAGATACCTGTCGGGACAAGATTCAGAATGAAATTCGACTTTGATGATTCTCCCGAAAGAAGGTCCTATTTCAATTCAAGATTTTGACGATATGCTTTTGCTTCTGCGGTGCATGCTGATCGTGTTGTTTATAAATTTCGCAGGTTCAGCGGTGTGGTGACTGGAGTCAAAGATATAGATCCGTACAGATGGCCAAACTCCAAATGGAGATGCCTGATGGTAGAGTATAACTTCTTAACTGTGCAACCCGTCTTTGATTTTTCGCTGCCATTAGGCCACCCTAAGACAACTAAATCGTCGTCGTCGTTTGTTGGTGATATTGTGATTGCGTTCCTCCAATATTTTTTCATCACTCGCACTAACACGCATGTGTTGTAGGTGCGTTGGGATGAGGGCATCATGAGTAACCACCAAGAACGCGTCTCGCCTTGGGACATCGATTTCTCAGGTAACTACGCGCCTCTGACTATCCAGTCCTCACCTAGGATGAAGAAAATGAGGTCGAATCTGCAGGTTGCCCCGCACGACAGCCCAATCGCTGGTGCACATCTTTCCTTTCGATTTTTACTTTTTTTGCTACAATATCTTCATTTTTTCAAGTTCTTAAATTAAGTTGGTAAAAATGGCTTATTAGATAATCAGTGGGGGTTGTTTGAAAATAGTGATTAAAGTAGAAAAAGTTGAAAGAATCAACATTTTTAATCTAGTAACTTATTTGGGCATTTGGAATCAAAAAGTCTATTTCGCTCTTTAGTTAAGTTAATTTAAGATAAAGATGGTGAATAAATGGGTAAGATCGACAAATTTTAACTTCTCTCAAATTACAAATGTGTCATAATCTGCATAATTTGGGTCGAACCAACTTGACCAACTTATACTTGAGTTTCATGTATTTTAAGCCGTTTGCAAACACTGAATTTTGAGTTTTTCTTAAATTAAGTGATAAGTTGTCAATTATAAGTTACCGAAAACATGTACGCAGTTGGCTCTTGTCCGAACTAGAAATCTCATTTTGTTTTTGCAAACTTTGACATAGGTGGGGGTGCTGTTTTGGACTTTGAGGAGTCTATAAGATCCTCCAAGGTCTTGCAAGGTCAAGAAAATGTAGGTCTAGTCTCGCCTTTCTACCGAAGCGATCGTGTGAACCGCCAGCTTGATTTCGGTATGCAACCTACCACACTCAATCCTGTACCACAGAGGATGGACAAAATCAACTACGGCGAGTTTGTGCGGAACCACGCACCCACCAACTTTACGGGCTTTTTGGAATCCAGTTGGTTTCCTAAGGTCTTGCAAGGTCAAGAAATTTGCTCAATCAAGTCTCTAGTTGGGAGAACTAGTTCGGGACTCGGTTACAATGAGCACCATAGGGCGATGACGCCCAGCTTCTATCCGCTGGCTTCGGAAGGTTCTAGAAGCATGCCTATAACACACAAGAGCATGCATGCAGGAGGGAAAATCCCTCTCATGCTTCCAAACTTCTCCAATTTTCAGACAAATCATCATGTGTTGAGTCCCACTTCCATTTTAAGTGGGACTAAAGCCAATTTAGGTCGAATGGGAAACGAACCAAGAACATTGGAGAGAACATCTGCACCTGCAACTTCGTTGATGCATCTTCAAAACGGCGAAAACAATGTGAAGGAGAAAGTTCCGACTTGCAAGATATTTGGATTTTCTTTGACTGAAGATCCAATTAATTTGCAGGGTAGTAGTAAGAGAAGCTGCACAAAGGTAAGTCTCATAATAGCTGTAAATATATATGATTGGATATTTACTCATTTCTTGATGTATTATTCATTATTCCTTCTCTTTAGGTTCACAAACAAGGTAGCCTTGTGGGGAGAGCCATTGATCTTTCGAGACTCAACGGCTATGATGATTTGCTAACCGAACTCGAAAGATTGTTCCACATGGAAGGCCTATTGCGTGATCCCAACAACGGATGGCGTATACTGTATACCGACAGTGAGAACGACATGATGGTCGTTGGCGACGACCCTTGGCAGTAAGTCATTTGCATGAATAAGCTTTGTTAAGTAGTTGTCGGAAACCCCTTTTTCGTGTGTAATTTCTGGTTTATTTATTTATTTTTCGATTTTGCTGCTTCCCCTTGCTCGTATGATGATATGATGGGTCTTGAACTTGAACTTGAACTGCAGCGAGTTTGTTGAGGTGGTAACGAAGATCCATATCTACACACAAGAGGAAGTGGAGAAGCTGAGCGTCGGAATGAACAGCGACGACACCAAGAGTTGCCTGGAGGAAGCACCGTCGGCTGCGGACATGTCGAAATCGTCTTCCGTGGGGGAGCCGGATTCTTCTCCGACCGTGGTAAGGATGTGAGGATGGCGCCGTGTAGGGCTACTAAATAAAGTTTGGTGATGAAGACGAAGATGTTTGGTTTAAGTTTTATGTTAATGTTGTATTCGGACATAGACGTGACTTGGCTATGGTTGTTGTATTGTTTGGTTGATGTAGTAGTAGTAGAGACTAGTAGGGCTTAGGACTAATAACAATTTCGCCTATGCTTGATGTATTACTAATCACACGTTAATTACTCTGTGATATGTTTTTTAGATGATGAGTGTAAATTGCCCATTGGTCAGCTTCTTCAATCTATTAGATGAGTTATAGTAGAATGTTAAAAACCTAATATGGTAGTCTTGAAATCATTGTAGTGTTGGCATGAGTCATTTAGAGCTCCAAGGAGGATGGTTTTTACTTATTTATCAATGGTTTGTGTATTTGATGAGCACTTCAACTATGGATATTGAAACTTAGTAGGATCAGTTCATTAACAAACCAAGAAATTCAATTGAGCCAAATCCAATTGAGTCAATTCATCTAATTTGTAGGCTTTGAAACACCAATACATTAATATAATATTATAATATGTAATATAAATTATTAAGAGTATTAGGTAATTTGTAGAAGAAAAAAGGTGCAACACTCGGCCCCATTGCCTCCATTTAAATCCATTTCTAACATAATAGGGTAATTTATAATTGCTTATTATAAATATATCTTATTTTGCATTTTTTTTGAAATTGTAAATATGTGTTTTTTATTAAAAATAGTTTGTTTTTAGAATTAATATTAAAAAATAGATTTTTTAATAGTTTTAGAAATTATGGTGATTTAAGCATCAAAAGCATTTCAACATATATTTAAAAGAAACTGTTTAATTAAGCAATTTATCTATTTAATTTTAGAAAAACTAGCGCAAAAAATAAATTTACAAATAATATAGTAAAAAACTACTTATTTAATCAAAAAATAAATAAATGGTTAAAATAAGTTTTACTCACTTTGATTCTATAGACATATAATCAACATATGATCAAACAAAATGGATTTGATACTGCCTCTTCTCTTATTCCACCACAACGTTACTCCACAACTTGTTCCCTTTTTCTTTCGGACGCCCACTTGTCCTTTTTTAAATAAAATTATTACACACACTTTAATGAGGGCCCCACCATCTTACTCCAACCTATGTTATCAAACGGACGGACGGCCGGTTGAACGGTTCAACCGGGACCGGTGACAAACCGTCCGATCATCGAAAACCGTTTTTCACCTTTGCTTCGGTGTCACCCGGCAAAACCGGCCGGCGGACCGGTAACGGTGACGGTCGAACCGGTTGACTTCGGTTAAAAAAATTAATTTAATTTTTTAATTCAAATATATGATTAATTAATTTTAAATTTTTTTAATTCACTTATAAACGAAGAGTATATAAATTCGGATCTCGAAATAAGTTCCTAGACCCAAAATACTTTCTACGAGATGCAAATAACAACTAGAGGGTAACAACCTATTTATAGGGAAAAATAATGAGAGACTTCATTATTTTTCCAATGGGGGAATAGGAGACTCTTCACTATTTGAACCAAAAACTCTAACAAACCAAGAGAAAGATGTTGATGTGGTAGATGATTAATCATTAATGAACAAATTGATTTGAATCAATTGGATGATACCCAATTTCAACATGAAACATATCCAAATACTTATGGATTTGATGAATGAAGAGTGGATTTCAACCTTTTTTTCAATTTGTTTTTAGTTTTATAGGTTAATATTTTTATTGTTATTTTTATTATGAAATTTGAAGTTTGGACATGAAAAATGATAGGTTAATTTTTTACTTTAAATTATTTTAATATTTATTATGTTATACCGGTTCGACCGACGGTTCAACCGGTTCGACCGGTTGAACCACTAAAATCTACTTGACCGGTTCAATGACCGGTCCGGTTTTGATAACATAGCTCACAACCAACCACTCTCCTAAATTCCCGTGTCAAAAAGAAAAGGGACAAGAATTGTGGGACGGAGGAAGTACTATTTATCAAATAAAAATAAAAAAGGTAAGAATCAAGAACGCAAGAAAGCCATACCTTTGAGGAACTCAGAATTGAAATAAAATTGGCTTTTGCAGTATCAAGATTGTCGACGTAGGCGGATGATGCCTGTCGGAATTCAACGATGTAATACTCCAACAGGCATCATCTCTCCTGCGTCGGCAATTCCTTGATGCTGCATCGTTACCTCCAACAATTTCACCTACATCTGATTTTTCACCCTCTCTCTGTATTTTTACTTTATAAAAATTGTTCCTTGCTGGTGGAAATTAATAGTATAATAATAAAATATACGTATATCCTTTTCATCTTGATGGTCAAATTATTCTTGTGGTTGGAATTTCATGGCAGGCGTCGTCCCCCCTGCCAACTCAGCATTTCATGACGTCGCCTTGCATGCGTGAGCCGTTTATTAGAAGATGTAATAGCTCTATTCAAGTGATTTGAAAGTTAATTTTTCTATTAAATATGAATTACGTTTCTACAACAATTTTAACTAACAAAAGGTTGTCTAGCTTAGTATCGGTTTCTTTGATGCTAGCTTGAACTACTTCCCCCAAGTCGAAAGCCGAATACAAAAGGAAATGCAGAAGCTTTTTTACCTTATTTATTTAGATTTAAGCTCTTAAGGCATATTTGCAATAATTTATTTTAAACATTTATCTATTTAACCAAATTCTTAGTATTTACAAAACATTCTTTCTGCGTTAGCTTCTTTAAAATTAAGCATCTAAACTGCCTAATTAAGTAGTTTAATTTTAGCATCAACTGTGCTTAAAGCACCATATTTTCGGAACTTCAAAAAAATATTCATTTTTCATATTAATTCAAAAGACCTCAAAATTTTGCTTAAAATCAATTATTTTCAACTTTAACCGAAACAAATAAGTACATATAATTAACATTTGCACACAAACATAGTTTTCTATCAAAATTATGCGACAATGATCGTATCATTATCCACAAAAATAAATAGATAAAAATACATAAACGAATGCAGGTGAAGTGAAATTCTAGAACGAGAGCCAGTCAAGTAACAGCAGGCCTTCATTATTATTGCCCAGTTAAAGGGAAGGGGAGGCATCTTTTTATTTCACCGGTCTAAATGTCACCCCTTCCACAGAATGAATGCAGTCAAACCACCACATTTATGGCTACAGTCAAACCACCACAACCAACCTCAATTTATTTGTTTTTATATGCATCTCTAACCAAATTCCCAAACTTGTCAACAGTAGAAATGCTACCAATCTCAAGCATTTGTGGGCTTCCCATCTGCCTTTTCAGCATCTCTCGTCCTCTCTCTCTTTCCCTAGAGTACTTCTCTCTCTCTCTCTCTCTCTCTCTCTCTCTCTCTCTCTCACACACACACACACACACACATACACACACACACACACACAAAAGCATGGAGTGGTTTGATAAATCTTGTTTGCTGTCTCATAATAGGATTGAGGATCATGAGAGGAGGGAGGGTATGGAAAAGAAGTTTCAACAAAGGCTGCAGTTACATGAGATGATTAGGGCTCAAAACAACGGAGAAGAATTAGGAAATGGAGGTGAGATGCATGAAAAGGATGGTAATAGTGGCAAGAAAAAGAGTAGTTTAGCAACACAAGAGTTTTCATGCACTTCACTGCCCTGTACTGCAAAAGCTGCATAAGCATGTAGTTTACAGCTCAATGTATTTCATTAGTATTATGAAATTATGAGGGTATAGGCTTAACTTATCTCAGTGTTTTCTTCTAATTGTTGGTTTACATGAATATCATGAGATCAGGGTAACTCTTTGTTGGGATTTGGGTGCTATAACTCTAATTCTGTCCTGTAGTTAGAGAGAGAGAGAGAGAGAGAGAGAGAAAGACTTACACATTAAACCTAATAATTCATGATATTAAACTCACACATTAAACTTTGGCACTTATTAGTCCACAGTCCAATATATTAGGAAAATTGATAAAGCTAACAACTTCTCAAGAAGGAAAAAGATTCATGGGCATGAAAAGGCAAATATATTAGGAAAACTGCTAATTTGGTTGGCTCAAGGTTATTGAGTACAAGATTTACATCAAATTCAGCCTTATTAGCATACACATTTAAATCCTACAACATTCGAGTATCCGCCTCAAAGCACGACTCTTTTCACATATATAGAATATGGTGCAAACTCATACATCGATTAAGTTAATGTAAGGGCAGGTAAGAGTAAACCTTCTTACCCTTAATCAGCTACTGTTGTTCGAAGAGGCAAAGAGCTTTCCACTTCCTTAGTCTCCGAACTCCTATCTGCAACAACTTTTGACATGCTGAACATCTAAACAATCATCAAGAGTGCCGGTCAGATATTCACATTAACGAGAAGAGACATCTACATGTAAAATGTTAGACGAAGTTTCAAAGCAACCTTCTTGATTGTCTTCTGGAAGCAGGTTTTGTGTTCGTCCATAGAAGCATAGATGAATTCATCAATATGATCTTTCACGTCTTCTAGGAAGGTTGCACTTTCACTCTTCTTCTTCCGGCATGAGGCTGCCGCAGGAGGAGTTGTGGATGATGGTTTCTCACTCGGTGTATTTTCAGTTGCCATTGGATGTTGTAACCTATCAAAACATTCAGTACCTCAACAATGACATCTCTTAGACTGCTATAAATCGAAGCAGAAGGGGGCATGCTAGAAAACACAAATTTCGGAAATTAACTAAAAAACCAAGCACCACCATTCTTTATCATTTTCAAAACTCATACTTACCGAACGCCCCCTAACTTTTAACGCTATCATTTTCACAATTCCCAGAAGTAAGATAGATTCAGAATTTGCGGAAGTAAAGTCTTAGGATCCTACTAAAAATGCTATTCATTGATCTAGGTTTAGTGAGAACAATTGATACTTATCAAGAACAATCTAGATGGCTGGGGCTCATCAATTCATCACATTCCAGTAACTCAGTCATATCTATCATTTACCAATCTACCTTTCAACTCATAAAAGTTCCCCATTTTATCAAAGCCGATTAAAGAATATTTTCTGGACCCCAAGGAAAAAGCTAGCAAGTTGCACTTAAATTAAAGGATTTTGAAATTTGAGAATGTAAAATCAAAAAAAATTAACCCTACCCAAACAACCATAGTAAAACCAGTTCAGAACAAGAGTTACGGGTATCAAACCCATATCAATGCAAACAACCGTAACAAACTTGCTGCGACAGACTCGAATCATTCATAAACCTTCAATCCAGATGGAAACTGTTTTCTCAATTGTCAAACACGCACATACACACAAAACACGGTCTAATCCGAAATCGCCTCTTCGAAAATAGCTCAAAAAATGCCAGAAATAATGGAACTTAAAAATTAAAAATCCGCCAAAAATCTTGATGTTACAAGAAAATTGAAATACCTGCAATCTTCTAGAGATGAGGAAATTCTGTAAGAAATTGTGTGACCGACTTTTTTCCTTGCAGCGAAATCTGAGAGAAGCGAAAACGGAGTACTGTTTTGAGATATCTGTGGATTACTTGTTGTGCCTGTACTGGGCCTTGGGCCATATATAGCTAATTACTGTTACACCCTTCAATGGCTAAGGGTTTTGGAATTTCTAGTTGAGCTAATTAGTAATTATCTTGTATTAGTTGTATATTTTAATCTGCTGCAGCTTTTGATAATAACTAATAAGCTAATTTAATCATAATTAATTGATGCATTAAATCATATTGACACATAATCAATATATCGTCTAGTTCGTATACGAGTATAAAACTCAATTTCGTTGTCTTTTCATTCTTTCAAAAAAAAAAGATACTCAATTTCGTTATCTTTTCATTCTTTCAAAAAAAGAAAAAACACACGTCTTATGTGGTGTTTGGAACAGCTTTCGTCTGCAGCTTATAGCTTTCACCAGCAGCTGTAGTGTTTGAAACAACCTATTTTTAATAGAAATTTTCTATCAAATATAGTCAAGATAGAGAAGCTACTCTGATATGATCCAACTTTCAATTGCAACTTAAAATTTATCTAATTTATTGGATTATTTAATCCTTTAAACATTTATATAATTCTCAAAAAATATTAATTTTAAGATTAATATTTTTATTAAATACAAATTTAATTATAATTATATTAAATATATTAGTTAGTAATTTAATAGAAATTATTTTATATTTATTATTTATAAATTCTACAAGTTTAATGAAATAAATATTATTCAAATTAAATATAATTAAATATAAATTAATTAAAATATTGGGTCCAAAAAGTTTTGAATTTTAAATTAATATTTTTATATTTTCATTTAATGATAATTATTCCTTAGCTACGTAATCATTAAAATTATATAAAAATATTATTATAATGAATTTATGTAAATAAGTAGTAATATTTAAAATATAATAGTATGATATGTTTATGTTAATATATATATATATATATATAAATATATAATTTTATTTTAATATTTTGTAATACTGAAATTGAAATTAGAATGCAAAAAAATTTCTTAGATTTATTTATATATTATAAATTATAATTATTTAATAACACTGAGGGTAAGACGTATACCTTTTATTTAAAAGTTAAAAATAAGATATTGATATCAACAGTTTTCCAAATACTATTTTTTCCACTTTCAGCAGTTTTCAGCACTTCTTCCTAAACACCTACAAATTCTCAAATCAACAGTTTTCAGCCGTTTTCAGCACTTATCAATAAGTCTCAGCTATTCCAAACACCCATTTAATTTCGTTCAAATTCTGTAAATGTGGATTCTCATTTTATTACTAAAAATATTAGCAAAATTAAAAAGTAGATGCTAGAGTGGCAGATCAAAGGAGGCGGCCACCCCCGAACCATGTTTAAATTCAATTTTCATATGTGTTTTTTGATTTTTTTTGTATTTTATTCTTTGTCTCATTCTTTATTGAATTTTCAAATTCTACCTCTCATCCTCGTAGTCTTGAATCTGCAGAGTCTGTGACGAAGACTAGGGGGGACATGACAACACAATAAGATTACCACAACATACGTACTAAAAGAATGATTTTGCTCATCACCAACACTTTCACTTTCACGTGCGTTATTCCGATCAATGACATTGCTAGGGATCGGGAAAGACTTGCAACCAATAGCATTCAATCCCCTGCAAAACAGATTGTATTAGTTGCGAGCGTCCTGCATATGATAAAATCTTTAGGGACAATCTTTTTGTAAAGGAGGCAATGGTGTCGATAAGTGGCTCATAGCTTGTTATATTGAGCTTCTTGGAAGCAAGTGTTACGTCGAGATATCTTATAGGCAAGACACCAACGGGGAAGCCAAATACATCAAAAAGCCTTGTCTTTTCACCATCATCATGTACTCCGGCCACAAAGAGGTGTGACTTCCCTCGGTTTATGTCCAAACC
Organism: Lavandula angustifolia; assembly: GCA_028984105.1. Classification (NCBI taxonomy): domain Eukaryota; kingdom Viridiplantae; phylum Streptophyta; class Magnoliopsida; order Lamiales; family Lamiaceae; genus Lavandula; species Lavandula angustifolia. The sequence continues at coordinate 1,708,640 of CM054820.1, read as the reverse complement.
CGAGGCAGCTGAAAACTCCTCCAAGACTCGAGCAAATACTTCCATGGTCAGCACATCTCCTCGACCAAACAACATCAAGTCATCGGCGAACATAAGATGGGTGATCTTATTTTTCTCGCACTTGGAGTGGAAATTGTAGTTCTAATTTGTGGTCTTTTGATGAGTCGCAACAGATACTTCATACATAAAATGAACAAAGACGGGGACATTGGATCCCCTTGCCTTAGTCCGCGTCAGCCCTCAAAATATCCATTTACACCCTCATTGACCACAATCGAATAAGACGGGATAGTAACACAAGACATGATCCATCTTGTCTCTCTTTGTAGAATTTCTGAAGCAAATAAATGCTATATAATTAAGCTCTTGTCACTATGTTGTCTCTCTTTGTAGAATTTCTGAAGCAAATAAATGCTATATAATTAAGCTCCTCTTCCTCCTTGCTCCCCACCAACACTTTCACTTCCACACCTAAAACCTGAAAATCGAGCCATAATTCGATTTTTGTGTAATAATCCATAAACACATATTATTTTTTCTCTCGAAAAAATAATACTAATAAATATGTATATAACACTTAACATCGGGGGAAGCAGAGAAGCACTTGTAATATAAATATTTTTCATCCATCCATGGCAACAAGCCGGTAATTCCAATACGGCTACACATGTTCTGTTATACAAAATCCATATATTATGGGGGTGTTTGGAGTAGCTTAAGCTTATTGATAAGTGTTGAAAGCTACTTAAAGCTGTTGAAAGCAGTTTATTTGAAAATCAGTTAGTATTTGGAAATAAGTGCTGAAAGCTGCTGAAAGTGGGGAAATTAGTGTTTGAGAATACTGCTGATAGAAGTAGATTATTGTTACTTTTTAAAAGAAATGTTTGTTTTGCCCTTAGTATTACTAATTATTATTTATAATAAATAATAAAATTCAGAAATAATTGTTATTCAATATTTATTTTTTGCTTACAATTTCAATCTAATACTATAAAATGCTAAATTAATCTAAATATTATATATATTATAAAATTGTATCATAATAAATATAGTATACAATTATATGTTAAATACTATTTATTTGTATAAATTCATCATACAAACAAAATACATAAAAATTTCTCCATAAATTTTATGAAGAATTGAGAGAGAGAAGAGAAGAGACGCGACGGATGTGATAAAAATGTATTCTCACAAAGTATTAGGGTTAGGATAGTTCTAGAATTAGATAAAATTATTAGGGGTAGTTTGGTCCGAAAAAAATATAAACTATAAGTTGAAAGCTAGAAGCTGGGGTGGAGCAGCTTCAACTGATTCTCTATTTTCGACCCAATTTTAGAGAATCTCAACTTAAAGCTGGGAGTCTCAAACACTCCAACACCAGCTTAAAGCTGAAGCAACTTACAAAAAGTTGTTCCAAACACCCACTATATATTATTAATTGACGTGTACCGTTAAAAATAATTATTAATTAATTTATGCTAATTTACCTTTGAAATTAAGCCAGTACGGAGCTGGCCGGAATATCTGCACTTGGTAACCAGAGTCGAGTTTCTCCCAAATCTTCATCTCATAGAGATTAATCTCGCCGCCGGAGGCGGACTCCTCCAGCAGCGCCGCAGTAATGTAGTAGATTGCGCCAGCGGCGGGTTCCACGTTCAGATTTGTTATGTGGCGGACGTGTAGAAACTGTGTTTTATCTCCGACCTTGCTGTTGTGCTCCGCCACCGCAAAGTCCGCCGCGCGAAACGCCTTACGGTACCGATCGTCGGAATATTCCTCCACGCGCCGGATGCCTCCAGCAGCACCGACCCATCCTTACCCGGCGTTACATAGAAACCCTAATTAGATCCAAATCGTGGAACCAAATTAGATTAAAAATCAATAACACGCATGTGTGCGTGTGTGAGTGTGTGTGTGTGTGTGTGAGAGAGAGAGAGAGAGAGAGAGAGAGAGGAGGAGGAGGAGGAGGGGAGAAACCACCTGACTCTAGTTGAAGTCATTCTTGTACTCGAAGTAGGCTTCTCGATCGAAGATGATCATGTCTACCATTGGTGAAAAAAATTAAATTTCTTTCGAGAGTTCTGTTAAATTGTAAGGAGAGAGAGAGAAATTAAAGGGCGAAGGTGTAGTTTACAATCATCTTGAGTTGTGGAGGTGTGTCAAGTGTGTTTCTACGTTGACAAGGAAAAGGGTTTCCTTTGTTCTTCAATTTTAATAATTTCGTTTCATTTTATATATATTTTATTTATTATTTAACTTAAAATTATTGTTAGTCGATGATTGGCTATTAATTTGGATTAATACATGAGTTAGGATTTATAAATTTTAATTAATCCATCATAAATAATAGGCTGTTATGATCAATTACTTTTAATATTAGAATTTATATATACTAAATTTTGCGATAGAATGAAGTCGGCATGCCTAAGCGGATAATAATAGTTCTACCATACATTAAGCTTCAGTTGAACTAGTTGTATTTATTATTCTATAGTTTAATTATTGTATATATCAGGCTTTAATTTATTCGCATATCTAGTCTTATAAATTAGTCTCTAAATTCCTTAAAACATAATGGAACTTTGCTAATATAATATGATATGTATTCGACTTAAATTGATAAGGAGAATGAGAGAAATATATCATTCGTTTTTGTTTTCAGACTTATTTGTTTAAGTTGTATTAGCAGCTTTCTTAACCAAAAATAATCATAATAATTTTAATTTTGCAAGTATCGTATATGTATCATATGCAAAAAAATCAGTATTAGATAAAAAAAAAAGAATAATAGTAGCATTTTACATCTTTATTAACCTATTTTTTTTTTTTAAATCTTGATTGTGTTCCATCTCATCTTTCCTTGTAGATTTTTGTTCACGGAAATATTTTATTAATCGTTGGTTTGCCAAGTAACAATATACCAAAATTAAAATATGGATACTAGATCAATTAATTGATTTTACTCACAAATATATGGAAACATTCATTATTAGACAAAAAAGAATAGGACCATTGTACTTATATTAACCTAATTTGATTAATCTAAAATCAAAATCTAACAATTGCGTAATTAATAACCTTCCAAGGCTGTTTAATCGAAAGTATAGAATATATTAGAGTGCGGCATCTTTCTCCCTTGGCACTTATTCACAATCTTGTCTCTCTTTGCAGAATTTGCAAACCAAATATACGCTCCATTACGACAATCCTCTCCCCCCCTCAATACCTTCACACCTAAAACCTGAAAATCGAACCAAATTCAGTTCATGTGCAATAGTCCGTAAATTCATATTACGTTTTATATTGAAAAAAGTTATATTAAATATATAAATATTTAGGTATATAATACTTACATCAGGGGAAGCAGAAAAGCACTTGTAATATAAATAATTTTCATCCATCCACGGCAACAAGTCGGTAATCCCAATACGGCTATACTTGTAATTCTGTGCAAGCTGACCTGTCATACAAAAACCATAAATTAAAAATACTAATCAACATAATTGATATGTTTATGCAAATTTGATTTAATTTATAATTTGCCTGTGAATTGAAGCCAGTATGGAGCTGGCCGGAATATCTGCACTTGGTATCCAGAGTTGAGTTTCTCCCAAATCTTCATCTCATAGAGATTAATCTCGCCGCAGGAGGCGGACTCCTCCACCACCGCCGCAGTAATGTAGTAGATTGCGCCGGCGGCGGGTTCCACGTTCAGATTTGTTATTTGGCGGAGGAGTAGAAACTCTTTCTTATCTCCGACCTTGCTGTTGTGCTCCGCCACCGCATGCTCAGCCGCGCGCAACGCCTTATGGTAGCGTTCGCCGGAATATTCCACCACGCGACGGATGCCTCCCAGCACCACCGACCCGTCCTTACCCGGCGTTACATAGAAACCCTAATTAAATCCAAATACACCCGAAAAAAAGTTAGATTAAAATTTAAAAACCAATACACGCACACACACGCACGCATGTGTGAGTGAGAGAGAGAGAAAGATGAAGAGAGAGAAACCACCTGACTGTAATTGAAGTCCTCCATGTATTCGGAGTAGGCTGGTCGATCGAAGGTCGTATCTTCCATTGGTGAAAATTTTTAAAATTCTTCGAGAGTTTGTTAAATTCAAAGAAGAGAGAGAGAGAGAAGGGCGAAGGCAATTTACAACTATCTGAGTTGTCGAGGTGTATTATATATAGAGTTCGTTTGTTGACATTGACAAGGAAACGGGTTTCCTTTTGGAAGGTATTCACGCAAATCGGAAACTTATGGTCACATAAGATTTAATAGATACTGTCAAATTTATTGCCTTTTTTATTCTTTTTATTTAATTTTACAATTATTAATAATTCCATTACGTCTTATATTTTATACTACTTGATTATGTAAATTAGAATTTTTATTCGATTGCTACATAAGTAGGATTTATTATTTTTAATCCAATCATAAATGGTATATAGGCTATTGTATAATCATTAATTTTAATATCACAATATACTAAATTTTGCGATAATATGAAGTGGGCATGCCTAAGCGGCTAAGTGGATAATATTAATTCTACGTATTTTAAGCTTTAGTTAAACTAGCTAATACTTATTACTCTAAAATTTTACTATTATCTTATACCAGACTATTCGTATCTACTCTATCTTATATTAGTCTAAATTCCTTATGCGACTTTGCTGATGCCGTTTGGCCAATTTTATTAAAATAATACCAAATATGAGATTTTATATTTTTGGAATTTAATTACTTTTCTAATTTTACTGAATATATAATTTTAATTATACTAACTACACTATATGTAACCGTTAATACACCGTTATTACAATCGCAAAGAATTTGGATGGTCGTAGCCTCTCAATATAAGTAGTATTATAATAGAGATTATTAATTGACTTGATTATTTTTTAGTTTATTTGTCAATGATCTGTTCAAAATATAATTTAATTATAAATTATTAAGTTCAAGAATGAAGATTGATGAATTAGTTTTTTGAATTTTTTGAATTTTATTAATTTAAAAATACTTTTCAAGATTTATGATCGATGTGCAATTGTGCATCATAAAAAGTGTCACCAATTTATTTGACTTCAATTGTTCCTATACGTCGGATCATTTAATCCAACGGTCAAATAGAAAGCCCTAATTGCCCCCAATTAAATGTACTATCATTCATATATCCACGATATAGTTAAATCCCGATAAAATAATATTCGATAAAGTAATAATTTTATTAAGATAATGATTTTTTCTGATCCGATATGAGTTAATGCACTAAAATAATATTCGATAATTTAATAACCTTATTAAATGAATATTTTTTCTTGATCAAGTTATTACTTTATCGAGATTTAACTGTAGTTAATTTTTCATCATTCTCTCTCGCTCACTACTCTAATCGCAAACCTCTCTCTGCAATCGGCGGCGAGAGAGCTCCGAGCATCTACTGCTATTTTCTGTTCTGTTTTTGTATATATATATATTTGGTGCTTGCTGCATAGATTCCGCTGCATCAATTTACCGTTTGATTGCTTAGCCCGTCGTCTTTTATGTAAGTTTTAGTCGGAGATGTATCATATCTTGCCTTTTTTTTTTTTTGGAGCTGAATTTCATTTGAAATGCATGTTAAATTGGAATTTACAATTGATGAGTGTGCTTTTGAGTTTATTGGATTCTTTAATTGTTATTGATGTTTACATATATGGCTGATTTTTTAAAATAATTTGCGCTTTGTGTCTAAATTATAAGTATGAATATGCCAGTCGATGTTGATATGACTGAATTACATTTCTTTGCATTTTTTGGTGTTGGTGGATGTTATGTTGTGCAGGATAATTTATATGTAGTCTGAAGATTTTGGTGATCTTTAAGAACTCATGTTGTTGTTTACCGTATTAATTGGAAGTGTCATGCACATTTGCTATTTTGTTCTCTTTTTGCAATTGAAATTTTCCTTACTCATGATGTTGCTACATCAGTTTCTATTGAAAGTTCAGAATGGGTAAGGAAAAGGTTCACATCACTCTTGTGGTCATTGGCCATGTCGACTCCGGAAAATCGACCACCACCGGTCACTTGATCTACAAGCTTGGTGGAATTGACAAGCGTGTGATTGAGAGGTTTGAGAAGGAGGCTGCCGAGATGAACAAGAGGTTGTTCAAGTACGCGTGGGTGTTCGATAAACTCAAGGCTGAGCGTGAGCGTGGTATCACAATCGACATTGCCTTGTGGAAGTTGGAGACCACCAAGTACTACTGCACTGTCATTGATGCACCTGGTCACCGTGACTTTATCAAGAACATGATTACGGGCACCTCACAAGCCGACTCTGCTGTCCTCATCATTGACTCTACCACCAGTGGTTTTGAAGCCGGTATCTCCAAGGATGGTCAGACCCGCGAGCATGCTTTGCTTGCTTTCACTCTTGGTGTCAAGCAAATGATCTGCTGCTGCAACAAGGTTAGCTAAGCTAACTATTGTTATTACTTTAAAATGTCATATTACATTCTTGATATATTGACATTACTTTCATGAATTATGATATGTTGCTTGTATTGCAAAATCTTAACATACGTAATGCATGTATGCAGATGGATGTATGCAAAATCTAAATACTCAAAGGCTAGATATGACCCGGACAAAATCCCATTCGTCCCCATTTCTGGTTTTGAAGGAGACAACATGATTGAGAGGTCGATGAACCTTGATTGGTACAAGGGTCCGACCCTCCTTGAGGCCCTCGACCAAATTCTTGAGCCGAAGAGGCCAACAGACAAGCCCCTCCGTCTCCCACTTCAGGACGTATACAAAATCGTTGGTATTGGCACTGTGCCGGTCGGTCGTGTGGAGACCAGTGTAATCAAGCCCGGTATGGTTGTCACATTTGCCCCATCCGGTTTGACAACCGAAGTTAAGTCCGTTGAGATGCATCACGAGTTTATGCTAGAAGCTCTCCCCGGTGACAACGTCGAGTTCAATGTAAAGAGCGTTGCAGTAAAAGATCTGAAGCGCGGTTACGTTGCCTCCAACTCAATGCCTCCAACTCAAAGGATGACCCGGCTAAGGAAGCTGCTAACTTTACTTCTCAAGTCATCATTATGAACCACCCGGGTCAGATTGGAAATGGATGCGCCCCGTTTTTGGATTGCCACACCTCCCACATTGCTGTGAAGTTTGCTGAAATTATCACCAAGATTGATAGACGATCCGGGAAGGAGCTGGAGAAGGAGCCCAAGTTCTTGAAGAATGGTGATGCAGGGTTTGTGAAGATGATTCCGACCAAGCTCATGGTTGTGGAGACGTTCTCCGAGTACCCGCCGCTGGGTCGTTTTGCTGTTCGTGATATGCGCCACTGTTGCTGTTGGTGTTATCAAGAGTGTTGAGAAGAAAGACCCTTCTGGTGCTAAGGTGACCAAGGCTGCAGCCAAGAAGGGTGCTAAATGAACCCACTTATTGATGGATACAATTTTCTTTATCAACTTCATTGGCAAGTTTTGTTTAGTTATACAATTTCTCAGTGTTGAGCTACTTTGTTTTCTTCCTTGTGGCTTCGCTGTGGCAAAAGCTTTTTAGATCCCATTTTTGGTGATTTTCAGATTTTAGATTTCATATTTGAATGCACATTTTGATGGATTAAACATCTTTAAGCCTATTCAATCAAAGCAAGAACCAACATTAAATTAAAATTATTCAGAAGTAGGAAGACAAACCACATTCTGAATAACAGAGAACAGAACATTCAATCTGAGATGGAACTGAATTTGAATATACATAACAAACTATTATTCCGATGGGATGCAGCAAGAGGGCATCGTCAACTCCTTGTTCACAATGTTCAGAATACCCACAAGAAATCACAGGAAAAAGATTTTGTTCTCTTTATTTCTAAAGCGGACCTGACCTCGAAGAGTTTATCCGGAAGCCGTTCAAAGGTTTTCGCAATCATCAACTAATAACCCCAGTAATCGTTTCTAATTTCGTCATCAAACTTCTTCCTGAGTTCAGGACGCTTCTCGAAGTACTCGTCAGCTGTCATGGTACTAAGCTTCTTCTGTTAACACCAAAACAAGGAATTAGAAATTCAGATTAGAAGTTAAGTATACGTGTGGCTTAAAACATGAGAAGGGGGGTAGGGGAGGCGTGGTGGAACGTTGATTCAAGAATGCATGAAACTCATTTTTCTCACCTTCAACTCTTGAACATCAGCAATTTCTTTTTCTAACTTCTCAGACTCCTTCAATGAGGTCTCCTCGGCCTCTTTCAGCTCTACCAACTGCAATGCATGTGAGGTTTATACATATACAAGTGGAATGAGAACTTGAAATAGTAGAACAGATATGATGATTGTTTACAGGCGGGTTGTGGTTTTTAGATGGGGTAGACATGAACATTAACATTCACCACAGTTGCAGTACCAGTTAGTTCCACTTTAAATATACTTTTCTTCAAGAAGGTATTAAAACATTATATTAAATATTAACTATAATCCCCTAATATTGATTTAGTGATTCTACAGGGTTACTCTGAAGAATGATTTTTTTGTATATAAGAAGGCTAGTTACGTATGTATTTCCACTTTTCATGAAATGCTGCATCATTTTTTGCATTATGAAACTCATCCATTTAAAATGAGGCACAGAAACAATTACAGGATACCCAAGTAAATTAGAAGGAAGAAAATATTTGTAGCATTCATGATTCTCACCAGGGCGTCAAACTTAGGCTTGTACTGAGGTGTAACATTGTCGACATATTTCGGAATCTTAACTTCTGTATAAAAATAATACACAAACCTAATCAGATAGCTGAGATGAAAGAAAAATAAATACATTTGGTTGGATAATTGATAAACCCTAACAGAATACAAACTTCTGGCTTAAACATATCACATATGCTTTTGCAAATGATGATGCTACTCATTGTCAGATGAAGAAAATTTAGATACAAATCAAACCAGTTTCAATTTGCATATAAATGCAGCAAAGACATTAAATAGGTAAAGTCCAAAATTGATTTGAATTCACTGATCACAGATTCACAGTTATATTAATCACTACTCACTAGTCATGGTTTACTGCTTTCTACCTTAACATCAGGTATCATGAAGCAGGTGATTGGATGGTTACAGATGCAAAATAATAACAAACAAACAACTTGATTACCAACTATTAGGGAATTTATATGATGGGAAACTGTTTTTCATATAGGATATTGAGAATAAAAGCATTTCCTTTCTCTTAGCTTCCCTTACCCTCTGCTAGCCTCAAAAGTTTTCAGCTGGGCTCTGCCGTGTGCGAGATGTGTATGATTATGAAACATAACTAGTTAACTACGAGGCTGCGCCAAGATTTCACAACCTTTTGGAAACATTTTAGGATCAGATTAGGTTTTATTTTGGGCTTTTTATTTATACAAGCATCTAAACATATTACAAACCCTACATGTCCCAAATATCCATATTAGATATTAGGTTCCCTAAAATGCAACACTTTCAACAATGTAGGTTGCTCAATGATATTTAAAATGATAGACACATACATGTGCATAAAAAAGAAAACAAATGACCAGAAGGCAGGGAAATCACGAAAAATAGAAACAAAACCAACAATTAGCACAAACCATCATAAGCTTGCTTGTATATATCAACCAAGCGAGACCCAATCCCTTTCCTGTAGTACTCCCAGTCTATTGGTTCAGGTTCCTGCAGATTTTAAAAAGAAAATAATTTATCCAGATTTTACTTGATCAATGAGGCACCATGATACACAATCATTAGTCATTAGCCATTCGCACCGTCCAGAGGTGAGACAGATTGTCAAGGAAATAATAAAAAATTTGATGATTTTCAGAACATCTAACTACATAAAAGTTGAACACAGCAAACTATGATATTCAAGACAGTTTTCCCTTTTTTGACGCCACCAGAGGCATAGGAATGCAGCAGAATTTGCTTATGGAAATGACTCTGAGTGTATTCCCTATTCCGAACCAAATCTTATTGATGGATTAAGAACATATAGAAATGAAAACCTATATCAAAAGAACAACAAACACAATCCTCAACCAAAATAACCACATTAATTAATCTAATTAAAAAAGTCGCCAAATTATGTCGTTTCATAACGCACCAGAAACCTAATCCAAAAACCTAAGAACAGAAAATGAAATTCAAATGACTGATCACCAACCAATCGACAACCCACACCCGAGCACAAACAAAATCAACAGATCTGGAAACTTGGTCCACCCAAACAGTCACCAAAAAGATACAAACATAAAGTGTGGCGAAACGTGTTCTACCTGGCTAAACTTGGTCTGAAGCTGAGTGTTGACCTCGTCGAAGGCGCGGCGGAGGGTGGCGAACTCACGGCGCGCGTCATCGGAAACCAACAGCTTCGCCATGCCTTCCCAGTCGATAGTCCGCCCCGCCTTGAAAGCCACGTCGGCAACCTTTTTCCCCGCTCCGCTCATTCTCTCACGATCTACAGAAACGGAATTGATCTACTTTGCGATTGCGATTGCGATTTTGTGAATGGCAGCGGAATGGTGTAGGTTCGAATACTTCGCTTTGATTTTGTGGTGCGATACGCGTATGGTGGAAAGTGGGCCAAAGGGGTTTACCCGGCCCAAATGCAGAGAGGGAAATTTGAGTTTGGTTTTCACAAGGCAAATTGGTTAACATGGTTCTCAGGTTTTGGATGTTGTGACGAATTGATTCTTATTAAACTATTTTAGTTTAATATATCCTCAAATAGTTCATATTTTTTAATAAAAAATATAAAAAAAGTTGAAGGAATTCGTCCAAACATTTATAGTTTTGAGCACTTCACCAATTTGCATATCCATAAAATACAATTTTAGGTTTGTTTAGTTTTTTTAATTAATTTGACCCAATAGAACAAATATCATTTTTTTAAAAGAATATATATAATAAAACATTAAAAAAACAACTACATAAAAAGATTATACTACTAACTGAAGAAATGTGTTTATTTTCTAAAGAAGTAAAAAGGAAAAGAATATATATATGTAGGGGGGCTTATATTAAGAACACCCCTTTAGTGAGAGAAATGAGAACACTTAATAACCATTGATCTAGTGAAATGGATGGGTAGGATTGAAGGAAATATATTCCATTTTTGCATTTTTTTTAGTAACAAAATAGGCAAAAAGGTTAAAGTGGTAATTTTCATTCAAAATTTTGGAAATAACCCCTATTTTCCCTCCCTCCATTTGGAAAAAATCCCTCCTTTCAAAATAGACGCGATTCTTCTCTCCCTCCATTTTCGAATCCCCTTTCATCGATTCTCTCTCAAATCGAAGCCCCTTTCATCGATTCATCGATTCTCTCTCAAATCGAAGCCCCTTCCTCATGCGAATGTTATGTTCGTGGTTAGTTACTCCAACCCTTTGTAATCGCCGCGAATCGTCAATCTCTATTCCGATATATATTTGGGCGACGGACTGCGAGAAAAGCCATATTGAATGAGATAACTTGGGCGATTCTACTAGGAATTACAACTTGTGCAATTCTTCGAGGAAAATCCATCTTCAAGCAGGAAATTTCCCCAAAAGGTATTTTGCTAAATTTGGTCTTACAATACTGTATTCGAACATCATAGGGTTTAGTTAGTATTTCGAAATTAGGGTTTGGGATTACTGAGTCATTTCGAAACGATAGTAATCAATTGAATGTATGTCTGAAAAACTAGGGTTCATAGGAAGTTAGGGTTTCGAATTGGGAGGTTGATTACTCTTATTTTTGTATGGGTACTTCGTCTTCAGAATCGTGTGTTGTTAAATGCACATTATCTATGTATCAAATGCACATAAGCTTGTGATTCACAAAATTTATATCTGGAGAGTTGTTTATTCATATGCACATATTTTTAATTTCTTCTACACATTACATGTAATTCGTATGCGCACTAAGGGGGTTTAGGAAAGCATGTAATTCGGATGCACCGTAGTTGTACCTGCACACCATGCGTGTTTCATATGCACATTCATTGAATATTTTTATGCACATCTTCTGAACAGATGGCAGTGAAGAGAAAGGCAGCATGTTCAGTAAGTGGTTCGAAGGGTGAAATGAGTTCAAAGACCAGAAAACGGGGAAAGATTGATTTAAAAGGGGGGAAATTGGATAGAAAAATGAAGGGAAAGTTACATAGCACACCGCCGGAAGTAGAACAATCTATAGGTATAGTTGAAGAGTACCCTTACTTACTGTGTCATGCAAGCCCGATGTGTCTTTATAGATCTTTTGCAAGAATGAACACAAATCAGATACGTGCTGTGAAAGAATTAGGTTTTGGTTTCTTGTTGAGATTAAACATAACTGAAGTGCCTTTGAAGATGGCACATTGATTGGTAAGGATGTTTGATGCAAGAAAATGTGTAGTAAGATTATTAGACTTTGCACAACTATATATAGTTGATGAGGATGTGCGTAAGGTATTTGGTTTCCCCATGGGTCGAAGGAGTATAGTTTCATTACCGAGATCAGAAGGTAAAGATTTGTTGGATGAGTGGAGAGGATTCTTTGTTAATTACAAGAAGATTTTACCAGCCACGTTGATGGAGGTGATGTTGGATCAAAGTGATGGGGGTAGCTGGTTTAAGAGGCACTTCATAACATTGGTAGAAGCTTGCCTTATTCAGAATACACAAAATGGATATGTGTATCCATCTATAATGGGTTGTTTGAAAGATCTAGATAATGTTAGAGACTGGAACTGGTGTGAATATGTGATGACATGCCTAGTTAGGACAAGGCAAAAATGGGAATCAGAGAAGCCGTTCGGGGGACCATCGTTGTTTCTAACAGTAAGTATTTTGGAACAACATTAATTTCAATATGTAATGTATTATCTAATATATGTTGATAAGTACGTTTTATTTGCAGCTGGTCTATGTTGATAGGTTAAAGATGTTTAATGAGTCACATCCTAGAGGCTTCCCAGTGATGCTAAATTGGGATGATGAAGCATTGAAGAAGAGGCAGAAAAAGGAAATAAAGGGAGGAGGTTTTGGTGGTGGGTATATATTAGATCCAATTGAAGTAACAGAGGAGAAAAGCAATGAGGATAATAACATGAAAATGGGGAAACTCATAGCAAAAGCAAACTTGGTTGCAAAACACATGCTTGATTTGTTTGAGGAAATTGAGAACACGACTGTGGAGGGTAGTACAGTCCCTGGATTTCAGAGGGCAATCAAAGCAACAAGCAAACTTATTGGTTGTGATGTTGAAAGTGATGAAAGTTCAGAAGAAAGGCCGGAGAATGTGAATGATTTTGAAGATGAAAGGTTGTGGGCAAACGAATCATTTATTAATGCAATTCTAGTCATAGAGGAAGCAAGTATCAAGAGAGCTGAATTAGTGAAGAGCATGTTGGATATGCCGTCGTTTAGTCTAGGGGTATCACAAATGAGTCAGCCAACAACGAAGACTAAAGAGGTAATTTATTCACAAACTTTAATGTATTGGTGAATTTTGTTGATCCTATACTTTATGGATATTTTCCCTATGTATTGTATCTAGGTTGGGACTTCAGGCAATACAAATTGTGGTGAAGAAGGAAATCGACAACATAATGCAAAAAAGGATATCGAGGTAAAAACTTCAAAGATTAGGAAATGTAGTTCTTTAAATGATTCATAGGATTTTAACCTCAATCTGTTATTAGGGCAACACGGAGTAGACAAATGGCAGTGATGATGAACTATATAATGATTTAATTGACAATTTCGAGGTATGTATGTTTTGTTCTGTTTTGTTCTTTCATCATACATGTTCTGTTATTTTATGAGGTAAATACAGGTTCTGTTAATTCTGTTATCTTTTTCGGCATTGGTATTTCCTTCATTTAATATGCAGAACTAGTAGTTTTTATATGCACATTAATGTTCTTTTATAAGCACAACATGTAGTCTGGGACAAATGAAGCTGAAAACTTGGTGGTTGAGAATGAAGTGGGTGTTGATACAGAAAACGTGGTGGTGGACAATGTAGCTTCCCAGGGTGGTGTTAATAAAGGGAATATAGTAAGTCCTTTATTATTGCTTTTATGAGCTTTGATCGGGTCTAACTTATTCTGTTACATGCACATTTAATAGTTTTTATATGCATATTGATGAAATTTTGTACGCACATCCTGTAGCCTGGTGCAAATGAAGAACATGGTGAGGATCAATTGGAGGGGGGTGTTTGTACAGAACAATTTGTGGTTCAGAGTGTTGCTGAAGAAGGAGATATTAATGAAGACATCCCAGTAAGTGCCAGAAAGTAATTGTACTGAATATTGCTTGCACATTTATTGCAATTTATCTGCACATTTAATATTTTTTATACGCACATTTTATAGACTGCTGCAAATGAGGAGGATTATGTTGAAAGGGGTATGGGTGCAAATGACATGGAGGTACAGCATGAAGGAAATACAAAAGATGATATTATTGAGGACATCCCAGTAACTACATAGAATATTTGACATAAAAGGGTAATTAAAATTATAACATCTATAATGGGTATTTGTTTTACAGGAAAGATTCGAATATTTTTCATAATATAGACTTACTTAATTATCTTCGAACCTAAGGTAAGATTCGAATATTTTTCAGTAAGAAGCTTCAAATCAACCAACAAGTCAGCTCGCAAATCATCACTAGAATCAACCAATCCAATACATCTATAGCTCTCGTATAGAAGTTCCCTATTATCCTTTAGAGTTGATCCATCACCAAAGCTCGCGTAATGGTCCTCAATACAAACAGTCTTGGACCAACGAGATAGAAGATATTTTTCCGGAATACGATCTAACCTCTTATTCTTAAGAACAAAGAATATATGCCTACACAAAATACTCTTTTTGGAAAATAAGTTGCATCCGCATACAATGCTATTGTCCTTGCTATCAAAAACAAGAGTGAAGGCACCATCTCCGGAATCATCTACCTCATATACGGTAGTGTTAGCAATTTCAGTCATCTTCAACATACAACATGAATGTATTGCTGCAACAATTTCTTCTTGCACTTGTTTGAATTTGGAAAATGTATAGAATGAGGCAGCGTGCTTCTCAATTGCGAGGTTTGACAATAAATTTGGAGAACTTTTGATATCATTGCAGCTCTCCAATTTATGTATTTGTCTTTAAGCATCAATTGCACTCCCAAAGTGCATGAAAAACTCAATTAGATTAGCATGACGGTTAAGAAATCTTTGGTAAAAATTATTCTCGGATTCTGACATAGATGTAGTCTTGAATAAACCACTCATCGGCACATTTATGAAATACGCCGGAATCCACCTTTCCCTTATATCAAACATGGTATCAAACCATTTGTGCCCTACCAAGTCATATTCAATCATCAAATCATTCCACCGCCGATCAAATTCAGCCGGTTCGATTAATTCTGACCAAACCAATGCATTGAATTTATGCCTAAAACCCTCATCAGATCTTAAAGAAACTGATATCTTATCAGCAACTTTACACATGATGTGCCACATACAAAATCTGTGGCGTGTGTCCGGTAATATAGCTCCAACCGCCTTTATCAATGCCGGATCTTGGTCGGTTATCAACATCTTCGGGTGAACATTATCCATGACATTGACAAAGCTTTGCAGAAGCCAACTATAAGAATACTCATCCTCTCCAGACAACAAACCGGCACCGAAAGTAACACACTTACCATAGTTATCCTTACCCGTGAAAGGAGGAAAATGAGGTTATACATGATTATACATTTAACGTACAAATTATGCACATCGTCATAATATAGTATGCACATTTTACTATAATAGTACTGACTGAGCCAATAAAAGCAAGATGAGTATGCAGATTCAGTATGATGAGTATGCACATACAGAATAGATAGTATGCACATTAACTATAAATTAGCAACAAAACAATATATGAAAGAATCTTACTTGTTGGTCGAATATGTGGCATCGAACGAAACAGCCTCACCAAATCGCTTGTAATTGTTGATTGATATAATATCAGCCCAAAATAGGCGCGCCAATTTTTTCTCATCATTCACCTCGTAACAAAAGGTGAAACCTGGGTTTGAATCCTTACGACTATCCAAATTATCCAGCACAACTTGGGTGTCCAACCCAACGACAGAAGAACGCACTTTTTGGGTGAAATTCTTAAAATCCACACTACTACAACCAATCTTATCAAAACTACCTACTAACTCCTTAAATAATTTAAAAGATCTAATCGGACCAATGTTTGCTCACTTACAATTCATAACAAAACTTTGATGGGTATAATTCATTTTCCTATTAAGCTTCATAAATTGTTTCTGACCATCTTGCAAAAGAGGATGTGAATGTGCTTCAATGAAATTAGATATTTCATAACCTTCCAACCCACACAATTTAAAAATTACTCGAGCTTTACATCCAGCTTTCGATGACCGAGTCTTTCTCTTTTTCTTACTACTACAAGCCTCACTCGATTCAACTACATTAGAGAATTGACCACTACCATGACCCTCCCGATTGCATAGAACGTACCTATGCTTGATAATGAGGTCGGTAACACGAACGGTACTCAAACGGACATCAAAACCACAAATCCCAGCGTATATTTTGTAAAAACGAACATCATCCTCCAAATTCAAAAACTTTTGGCCAACAAAGGGTGTTAACTCTACAGGACAAACGGGGCTATACAACATAGAATTGTTTTTGAAAAAACAATCGTCAAACCTTGTTTCGACCTCAATATCGGCATCTTCCAAAGAAAGGAAAACCGAATCAAATTATGCTTCAAATAATACAAATTAGACTGACATATCAATAAATTATTATTCAGAAACACTAAATCGAATCAAAACACAAATATAACAACAAAATCAAAAAACCCTAAAAAACAGCATTATCAAAATTAAGGTATAATGAGGGGATATAATGATTTTCCGACATCAAAAATAAAGAATCCACGCTATCATAATACAGGAATTCAAAGAAATAAGAAGGGGAAATCGATTACTGCACTTACCCATGATTATTGGCGCAGAAGAGTTTCAAGAAATTCTTGTTCTCTAGTCGAGAGGCGGGTGGAATTCACGAATCGTGATGTCGGGCAGTCGATTACTTGTCGAATTCGATATTCTCGACTCCAGATTCACTAATATGCAGAAATTGGTGTTAATCTTTGACTTCAGACTCCACATTCATGATTCAAAGGGCGTCCTCTCTCTCTCTCTTGGTTGAAATTTTCGGCTGAGAAAAGAGAATGAAAAACATAACAGTCCAAAATTACTTCATACCCTTAATGAAAGATTTTTTAGTTAAAAATTTATTTTTTTCCTCCTTCAATCCGAGCCACACATCACGAAAATAGATGGATGGATCTTGTTCTCCTTTCTCTCAATAAGGGTGTTCTCTTTTTATCCCTCTCTCTCTCTCTCTCTCTCTCTCTCTCTCTCTCTATATATATATATATATATATATATATATATATTCTATAAGATACTTGAGTTTTATCTTTATAGTAAAATCGTAATCCATGTTTTAGAATCATAAAAAGTTATGATTTCTTAAATTTATGTATTTTGTTGATGTTTTTTTTTTCAAAACCCCTTATTCCATTCAAAATAAATAACCTAAGATCAAACTCGATTCCAAACTACAAATCAAACACCAGATACAAAAATAAAAAAATAAAAAAGATTATTTTCAAATTTTACAAGAATAAACATGATATTCTTATTTATTAGTTTGGACCCGATTTAGAGCATCCGCATTGCTCTACCAATTAAACATTCATCCATCACATTCTCTCTCCGTCACATCATATTTTTTTAAACACTCAACTTTTAAATATTCAACCACATTTCTTCATCCATCCATATAAGCAATTTTTACTTTATTGGGTCTCACATCACTACTTTAATTTTTTCAAACATTATATTTTGTGGGTACGATAAATTTGGAGGAATTTGAGATTTTTGTGGGAAATTATCTTCATCCAAATTATAATAATTTAGATAATTGAAGTTATATTTTTTTCCATTTCGGATAAAGAAAATAAACAATATTAGAAAACCAAAAAAATAAAAAGTAATTTTCTTTTTTGAGATTGGATAATTGTAAAATGAGTTGTATAAAATTCCTCAATTCCCACTCTATATATAAGAGTAAAAAAAAGTTAACAATGGATAAATTTACTGTATGTTTATTATATTGCAACGTCCATAAATTTAAAATAGCAATTAAATATTCTACATAATAATTTTTTATCTTTATTTGAGTCCACCATCCATCACTCTTTTTTCATTCAAGAGGAGGCTAGATGATCATCCATCACTCTCTTTCCATCCAAGAAGAAGAGGAGATTAGATGATATAATTATCTCTGCATTCACCATCCATCATGCATATGGATACTTTACTATCGATGTGGATCAGTGGATGCTTTTATGTGAGGGCGCGGTCATTCTACGCAGACGCTATCAAATGTAATCGACGTTTCGAATTTTCATCTATATAAAAAAAATAAATAAATATAAATACAGAAATACTCCGGAGTTTTAACCTAGTCAGAATAACTTTTTCTCTGTAGTTCTCTGAACTGCAATGAAGACTCAGAGAAGCGGTGAATTCTGAGAATTGAAATTGCAAAGTTGCTACATCGACGTGAATAATGGCCGACGATTCCGATTTGGCATTCCACCTTCAGATGGAAGAAGCAATCGCCGCTTCCCTTCGTGAAGGCGGCTCGGCGCCGCTCCCAGGCACATCCACCGCCGCATACGACGCCCTTGTTGGCTGCGATCAGAAACTGCGCGACGAGATAATGGCCGAGGAGGAGGCGGAGCGTCTGCGACGCGACCTCGTCCGCCAGGTCCACGACCGCGCACTCGCTTGCCGGATCATGAGCATTCCGGAGGAGGAGTGGGTGAAAACTGGGGGTGATTTTAATCTCCCGTACGGCGAGGGTTCTTCGTCGTCTTCGAACGGGCAAACTCTTCAATTTAAGGTTTATGCCAAGGGTTTAGTGGAGGGGGAAGCGCGCGGAATCGGCGCGGCGATTTGCGACGCGAATGATGGTTTGCTGTTCGAGTTGAGTAAAGGTTTGAGTGGTAAAGATGAGCAGACGAGTAGAGAGTTGATTGATTTCAAAGCTCTAATTGAAGGTCTTGATGCTGCATTGGTGCTGGATTTGAAGAGGGTGATCGTTGTTACCGATAATCCATTGCTCTATCAACATGTCGGTACATACAGTTCAATCTCTATTATTTTCACAATTGAATTATTATTCATGGTCATACATATACTATTTATACATTAATGCCTCTTTACTGATTGTAGGTGTTCCTAGATCGTTAAATGTTAATTTGTAGAGGCTTTGTTGTATTCTCTTAGAGTTTTGTTTAATTGCTGATGCGCTTTCAATTTTATTCGAGCCAATTGTCTGTAGCTAACTTCGTAAAGTATTATCTTTGTTGGCAATAGCTATTAGTTTGTGTAAAAAGTAAGCCTTGATAGTTATACTAAATTTCACACGGATTCTTGTTTCAGTTTCCATTCCCATCATTGAAAGAAAACCTTGTTCTTATGTGGTTAACGAGTGCAGGTTACCAGCAAAGACTCACAAATGACGAAAAATGTTGACCAATTATCTAACCAGATACATCTTCTTCTGAGAAAATTTGCCCAAACTCAAGCATCTCTTGTCGTTTCTCATGACAATAAGTCTGTCAAGCTAGCAAAGAATGCAATTGCATTTCATGTCAATCGTTCAGGAAAAGGGAGGATTCAGACTGAGTGCTGTGCTATTTGTACGGAGGATACGTTTGTGGATCAAATGTTCTTGATTACAAACTGTCAGCATAGTTACTGCTTTTCATGCATGTCGAGACATGTCCAGTTTAAGTTGCTTCAAGGGATGCTACCTAAATGCCCTCATGAGAAATGCAAGACAGAGTTGAAACTTGAAAGCTGCAAAGAGTTCTTGTCTCCCGAGCTACTTGAAATAATGAGTCAGCGTGTGAAGGAAGCATCCATTCCGACAGCACAGAAAGTTTACTGCCCTAATTTAAGGTGTTCTACTTTGTTATCAAAAGCTGATCTTCATTCCTCAACTGGTTATTCGGGCACTGTTAATGAAATATTCAAGTCCAGAAAGTGTCCCAAATGCAGTGGCATCTTTTGCATTGATTGCAAAGTTCCCTGGCATAAAGGCATCGATTGCTCCGAGTTTAAAAGACAAAATCCATATCCATGTGAAGATGATAGGATACTTAAGTCTTTGGCTACTAAGAACCTCTGGCGTCAGTGTCCGAAATGTAACCATATGGTTTCACTTTCTTCAGGATGCTACCACATTTATTGCAGGTATACTCTTTAGGCCTTTGGAATTTGTTTTCTTGGTATTTATCCTTCTCTCCGTTGAGTTCATGCATCGAAACTCGTGGTTGTGAATGTATATGCTTACTATCCTTGATCATCTTTGCTTCTTTATTGTTAAAACTTTCATCAATGGATCATGACTGGACTTTGGTGATGAAGATTCCTACTTAGTTGCATGAGATATATAGTGAATCCATTTACTCATATGATTTGATGGTGAAGCAAATGTGGTCTTTTTTGTATTTATTGCTTAGGGTTAAATGCATTAAACCCCTTATCGAATTGATTTTTTATGGTTTGCCTCCTGAACTATAAAAATATTTGCCCCTCTGAAGTAGCATATTTGTAAGTTTTGCCCTCTGAAGTATGAAATATGCAATTTGCCTCATGAACTATCTAAGTTGTTGGAGAAGAGTAAAAGTTTGTAGAGAATTTCTGGCCATACCAGCAAATTAAGGGGTAATGTCATCATAGGTTATTTGTTTTCTGCGATTTACCCTAGTTTTGTGATAATCCAAGATGATATTATCCCTAACTTTGCACGTCTGTCAGAAAATTTGTGTCGAAAATTTACTCTTCGTAACAAATTAGATAGTTCAAGCCTTCAGGGTGCAAATTGTACATTTTCGTAGTTAAGGAGGCAAAGTGCTCAAAACCAATCATCTAGGGGTAAAATGTATATTTTTATAGTTCAGAGGACAAAACGTAATAGTCTAGAGGGTTTAATGCATTTGATTCTATTGGTTATTCCATTACGTTTTGTGAGATGATTTTGCCTATACCCCGGCCATTGATAGTTGTTGGAAATGAGTGCAGATGTGGGCTTGAGTTTTGCTATACTTGCGGTGCTGAATGGAAAAACAAGAAGCCAACCTGCAAGTGTCCGATCTGGGATGAACGCAACATTATGTACTCTTAGCCCATTACTAGATTGCTTAATCCAATAAAGTTTGTATATAAGAGTCTTTGCTTGAACTAGGTTCTATTTTTCTGGTCTTTTTATTTCATAGGTAATTTATATGTAAGCGTATTTTTAGATTTTAGCCAAAAATCAATTTGATTTTTAATATTCAGTTCTCTTTTTTGAAAAACCGAACACAGTCAAAAGCCTTTCAAATTTCACAAGCATAAACATGATAGTCATGGTTTTTTTGTACTAGGGACATGAGCACTTATACAATTATATATGTAATTTTATAATATTATCGAATATGACCATAAGGGGTGTTATTCAGTTGAGCCAAGCTTTGCAGCTCCGTTTGTTAGCAAGTGTAATTATTTCCTACATAAAATCAAAAAAATACTCCTTCCGTCTTAAATATATATGTCTACTTTCTTTTTCATTTGTTCCAAATCTATATGTCTATTAGCAATTATTTTATATCTAACTAAATCTTTTACCAACTTTAATAGATCTAATTAATATGATAACATAGAAAAAAGATTATTTTATCTAATTTTTATAATAGCAAACACAATTATGATATTAACTTTTTAATAATTTGCTCAAATTATAATATCAACATTTATTTAACTTTCATATTATTAATTTTTTTCTTAATTTATGTGAAAAGACAAATAGACATAAAATAGGGACATCGGGAGTATTAATAAAGGAGACTTTTCAACCTAGTAAGAGTTTTTTACTCTGTAGTTGAACTGCTATGCAATGCAAGTGAGTAAACGGAGCAAAATACTACTATGGCTCCTCTATTTCTTAATTCATTTCGGTAAGGAAATTAAAAAATTATATAATTAAATATGAGATATGAATAGATGATAAAGTAGAAAAGAGAAAATGAGAGAAAGTAAATAATAAAGTAAAAGAGAGAATATGATAAAATACGAAAAAATATAAGAGATATAATAAAGTATGAAAAATATTATAATTATTTTTAAATTAAAAAGTGTTCGAGAAATAGCGTGTGAGGGAGATAGTGGACAATGAAAACTAAATATCTGTGGAACGACGAAGACTGAGAGTAGAATTTGTAAAGCTGCTACTGAATAATGGCGGACGACTCCGATTTGGCGTTCGACCTGCAAATTGAAGAAGCCATCGCCGCTTCTCTTCGTCAAGGCGGCGCCGCGGCGGCCTCAGACACAACCGGCGGCGCCTACGACGTCCTTATCGGGCGCGAACAGAAGCTCTTCGACGAGATCATGGCCGAGGAGGAAGCGGAGCGTCTGCGGCGCGACCTCGTCCGCCAGGTCCACGACCGCGCCCTCGCTTGCGAGATCATGAGCATTCCGGAGGAGGAGTGGGTGAAAACTGGGGATAATTTGCATAGGCCGTACGGGGAGGGTTCTTCGTCGTCGCCAAACGGGCAAAACCTCGAATTCAAGGTTTACGTCAAGGGTTTAGTGGAGGGGGAAGCGCGCGGAATAGGCGCGGCGATTTGCGACGCGAATGATGATTTGCTGTTCGAGTTGAGTAAAATTCTGAGTTGTGAAGATGAGCAGACGAGTAAAGAGTTGGTTGATTTCAAAGCTCTAATCGAAGGCCTTGATGCTGCGCTTGTGCTGGATTTGAAGAGGGTGATCGTTGTTACAGATAATCCATTGCTCTATCAACATGTCGGTATTACAGTTCAATCTCTATAAATTCACACAAACGGGCATTAAATTATTTGATATGATCCTATACATATCTGTTTATAAATTCATGCCTCTTAATTACGGTCTATGTGGCTCTTAGATTATTAATTTCTAGAGTTTTTTTTGTTGTGTTCTATTTGAGGCTTTGTTTTCTCAATATTAATTGCTAGCAACAGTAGTTGACACTAGGGTTTAGCTTGTGTGAAATTATTCTTTATAGTTATACTATATCACTTGACTTGCTTCTATTCTTCTTATAACATTGAAATTGCCCCTCGTATCCATACGGATCCTTGTTTCAATATCTACTTATTAGACGATACTAGTTCAGGGATAAGTTAAACACAGACAGATGATGGGTCTTGACTTGGCGATTTATGAGAAATTGATTTATTTGATGTTTCATACTGTCCTACTCAAGAAGCAACCATGTGTATTTGTTCTGGTTGGGAGTAAGTTATTTGTGGCTTGATCTTTATTCTTGCAACCTTCTACTAGATATGTTTCCACTTCACTGAATTACGTAACACAAGAATATCCACGGAACTTGATTTATATGGTGTTTCATATTATCCTTCTTAAGAAGGTGTGTACTGGTAGGGAGCAAGTTATTTGTTATGGGAGGGAAGAGTTTTCTCTTGTGGCTTGATCTTTACTGATGTAACCTTCTACTAGATATGTTTCCTTTTCATTGAATTACCTAACTCAAGGATTTCCACGGAATTTTGTGTAAGGGTAGGGCCTCATGCACGGATGCATTGTTCTCACGTTTAAAGAAACTTGGTTCTTATGTGATTTCTGTTCTGCAGGTTGCTCCCAAAAACTCACAAATAATGAACAATGTTGACGCATTATCTAACCAGATGCTTTATCTTCTGAACGACTTTACTCAACTTACAGACTTATCTAACCAGATACATCTTCTTCTGAACAACTTTACTCATGTTCAAGCTTCTCTTGTTGCTTCTGCTGACAACAAGTCTGTCAAGCTAGCAAAGAATGCAATTGCATTTCATGTCAATCGTTCAGGAAAAGGGAGGATTCAGACTGAGTGCTGTGCTATTTGTACGGAGGATACGTTTGTGGATCAAATGTTCTTGATTACAAACTGTCAGCATAGTTACTGCTTTTCATGCATGTCGAGACATGTCCAGTTTAAGTTGCTTCAAGGGATGCTACCTAAATGCCCTCATGAGAAATGCAAGACAGAGTTGAAACTTGAAAGCTGCAAAGAGTTCTTGTCTCCCGAGCTACTTGAAATAATGAGTCAGCGTGTGAAGGAAGCATCCATTCCGACAGCACAGAAAGTTTACTGCCCTAATTTAAGGTGTTCTACTTTGTTATCAAAAGCTGATCTTCATTCCTCCACTGGTTATTCGGGCACTGTTAATGAAATATTCAAGTCCAAAAAGTGTCCCAAATGCAGTGTCATCTTTTGCATTGATTGCAAAGTTCCCTGGCATAGAGGCATCGATTGCTCCGAGCTTAAAAGACAAAATCCATATCCATGTGAAGATGATAGGATACTTAAGTCTTTGGCTACTAAGAACCTCTGGCGTCAGTGTCCGAAATGTAACCATATGGTTTCACTTTCTTCTGGATGCTACCACATTTATTGCAGGTATACTCTTTAGGCCTTTGGAATTTGTTTTCTTGGTATTTATGCTTCTCTCCGTTGAGTTCATGCATCGAAACTCGTGTTTGTGAATGTATATGCTTACTATCCTTGATCATCTTTGCTTCTTTATTGTTAAAACTTTCATCCATGGATCATGATTGGACTTTGGTGATGAAGATTCCTACTTAGTTGCATGAGATGTATAATGAATCCATTTACTCATATGATTTGATGGTGAAGCAAATGTGGTCTTTTTTGTATTTATTGCTTAGGGTTAAATGCATTAAACCCCTTATCGTATTGATTTTTTACGGTTTGCCTCCTGAACTATAAAAATGCCCCTCTGAAGTATGAAATATGCAATTTGCCTCATGAACTATCTAAGTTGTTGCAAAAGAGTAAAAGTTTGTCGAGAATTTCTGGCCATACTAGCAAAATAAGGGGTAATGTCATCATAGGTTATTCGTTTTCTTCGGTTTACCCTAGTTTCTTGATAATCCAAGATGATATTATCCCTGACTTTGCACGTTTGTCAGAAAATTTGTGTCGAAAATTTACTCTTCGTAACAAATTAGATAGTTCAGGGTGCAAATTGTACATTTTCGTAGTTAAGGAGGCAAAGTGCTCAAAACCAATCGTCTAGGGGGTAAAATGTATATTTTAATAGTTCAGAGGACAAAACGTAATAGTCTAGAGGGTTTAATGCATTTGATCCTATTGGTTATTCCATTACGTTTTGTGAGATGATTTTACCTATACCACAGCCATTGATAGTTGTTGTAAATGAGTGCAGATGTGGGCATGAGTTTTGCTATACTTGCGGTGCTGAATGGAAAAACAAGAAGTCAACCTGCAAGTGTCCGATCTGGGATGAACGCAACATTATGTACTCTTAGCCCATTACTAGATTGCTTAATCCAATAAAGTTTGTATATAAGAGTCTTTGCCTGAACTAGGTTCTATTTTTCTGGTATTTTTATTTCATAAGTAATTTATGTGTAAGCATACTTTTAGGTTTTAGCCAAAAATCAATTTGATTTTTAATATTCAGTTCTCTTTTTGGAAAAACTGAACACAGTCAAAAGTCTTTCAAATTTCACAAGCATAAACATGGTAGTCTTGGTTTTTTTATACTAGGGATATGAGCACTTATACAATTATATATGTAATTTTATAATATTATCGAATATGACCATAAGGGTGTTATTGAGTTGAGCCAAGCTTTCCAGATGCTTGATTCGATTAATTGTTTAATGTTTGGACCAAAGTTCAATACGAGCTTGTAAAAGGATACAATTTTTTTTTTTAATATTTTAAAAATATATATTTTATATTATATATATTTATTTAAAAATATATAATTACTAATACAATTTAATCAAGCTAAACTTGTGAGCTTTTAAAAATAGCGCTATTTGAATAAAGGTCGGTTTGTTAGCAAGTGTAATTATTTCCTACGTAAAATCAAAAAAATATTAATAAAGGAGACTCTCGACATAGTCAGAGGAGTTTTTTTTACTCAGCAGTTGAACTGCTATGTAATGCAACTGAGTAAACGGAGTAAAATACACAATGAAAACTAAAAATCTGTGGAGCGACGAAGACTGAGAGTAGAATTTG
Organism: Lavandula angustifolia; assembly: GCA_028984105.1. NCBI lineage: Eukaryota > Viridiplantae > Streptophyta > Magnoliopsida > Lamiales > Lamiaceae > Lavandula > Lavandula angustifolia. The sequence goes on along the minus strand of CM054820.1, from coordinate 1,682,425 downwards.
TAAGGCTGCTACTGAATAATGGCGGACGACTCCGATTTGGCGTTCGACCTGCAAATTGAAGAAGCCATCGCCGCTTCTCTTCGTCAAGGCGGCGCCGTGGGGGCCTCAGACACAACCGGCGGTGCCTACGACGTCCTTATCGGGAGCGAACAGAAGCTATTCGACGAGATCATGGCCGAGGAGGAAGCGGAGCGTCTGCGCCGCGACCTCGTCCGCCAGGTCCACGACCGCGCCCTCGCTTGCGAGATCATGAGCATTCCGGAGGAGGAGTGGGTGAAAACTGGGGATAATTTGCATAGGCCGTACGGGGAGGGTTCTTCGTCGTCGCCAAACGGGCAAAACCTCGAATTTAAGGTTTACGTCAAGGGTTTAGTGGAGGGGGAAGCGCACGGAATAGGCGCGGCGATTTGCGACGCGAATGATGATTTGCTGTTCGAGTTGAGTAAAATTCTGAGTTGTGAAGATGAGCAGACTAGTAAAGAGTTGGTTGATTTCAAAGCTCTAATCGAAGGCCTTGATGCTGCGCTTGTGCTGGATTTGAAGAGGGTGATCGTTGTTACAGATAATCCATTGCTCTATCAACATGTCGGTATTACAGTTCAATCTCTATAAATTCACACTTAAGCAGGCATTAAATTATTTGATATGATCCTATACATATACTGTTTATAAATTCATGCCTCTTAATTACAGTCTATGTGGCTCCTAGATTATTAATTTCTAGAGGTTTTTTTTTGTTGTATTCTGTTTGAGGCTTTGTTTTCTCAATATTAATTGCTAGCAACAGTAGTTGACACTAGGGTTTAGCTTGTGTGAAATTATTCTTTATAGTTATACTATATCACTTGGACTTGTTTCTATTCTTCTTATAACATTGAAATTGGCCCTCGTATCCACACGGATTCTTGTTTCAATATCTACTTATTAGATGATACTAGTTCAGGGATAAGCTAAACACAGACAGATGATGGCTCTTGACTTGGCGATTTATGAGAAATTGATTTATTTGGTGTTTCATACTGTCCTACTCAAGAAGCAACCAAGTGTATTTGTTCTGGTTGGGAGTAAGTTATTTGTGGCTTGATCTTTATTCTTGCAACCTTCTACTAGATATGTTTCCACTTCACTGAATTACGTAACACAAGAATATCCACGGAACTTGATTTATATGGTGTTTCATATTATCCTTCTTTAGAAGGTGTGTACTGGTAGGGAGCAAGTTATTTGTTAGGGGAGGGAAGAGTTTTAACCTTCTTTACTGTTGTAACCTTCTACTAGATATGTTTCCTTTTCAATGAATTACGTAACTCAAGGATTTCCACGGAATTTTGTGTAAGGGTAGGGCCTCATGCACGGATGCATCGTTCTCACGTTTAAAGAAACTTGGTTCTTATGTGATTTCTGTTCTGCAGGTTGCTCCCAAAAACTCACAAATAATGAACAATGTTGACGCATTATCTAACCAGATGCTTTATCTTCTGAACGACTTTACTCAACTTCCAGACTTATCTAACCATATACATCTTCTTCTGAACAACTTTACTCATGTTCAAGCTTCTCTTGTTGCTTCTGCTGACAACAAGTCTGTCAAGCTAGCAAAGAATGCAATTGCATTTCATGTCAATCGTTCAGGAAAAGGGAGGAATCGGACTGAGTGCTGTCCTATATGTATGGAGGATACATTTGTGGATCAAATGTTCTTGATTACTAGCTGTCAACACAGCTACTGCTATTTATGCATGTCGAAACATGTCCAGTTTAAGTTGCTTCAAGGGATGCTACCGAAATGCCCTCATGAGAACTGCAAGACGGAGTTGAAACTTGAAAGCTGCAAAGAGTTCTTGACGCCAGAACTACTTGAAATAATGAGTCAGCGTGTGAAGGAAGCATCCATTCCGGCAGCACAGAGAATTTACTGCCCTTATTCGAGTTGTTCTGCTTTGTTATCAAAGACTGATCTCCTTATATCCCGTGGCTATCTGCATACTGTTAATGAACTATTGAAGTCCAAAATGTGTCCCAAATGCGAGGGCAATTTTTGCGTAGACTGCAAAGTTCCCTGGCATAAAGACAGTGATTGCTCTGAGTTTAAAAGACGAAATCCATATCCATGTGATGGAGATAAGATACTTAAGTCTTTGGCTACTCAGAACCTCTGGCGTCAGTGCCCGAAATGTAACCATATGGTTTCACTTGGTTCAGGATGTTACCACATATATTGCAGGTAAACTCTTTAGGCCTTTGAAATTTATTTTTGTTTCGCACTTTGAGACCTTATGGATGATGTTAAACTTCCAGTACTTTTGCTTCCGAATGAACTGTTTCTCCTTGAGGTATATCCTTCTCTCCATTCTGTTCTTTGCATGGAATCTCTTGTCTGTAAATCGATATACTTTATGCCACCATCTTTGCTTCTTTTATTGTTAATATGTCATCCATGATTGGACTTACTCGTGATGAAGGTTTCCTCCTAAGTAGCCTAGTATGTATAGTGTATCCATTTACTAATATGATTTAATGATGAAGCAAAGATGGTCTTTTTTGTATTAATTGTTTAGTGCATCACCTTCCCTTGGATGATCCTAGCGATTGATGGTTGTTGGAAATGGCTGCAGATGTGGACACGAGTTTTGCTATACTTGTGGAGCTGAATGGAGAAACAAGAAGGCGAGCTGCAAGTGTCTGATCTGGGACGAACGCAACATCATATACGACCGAAATATACAGCAACAAAGATGACTGCATATGGTACCAGTTCTTTTTTGCTGCTAGTTTTAAACTTTTGACATTGTATTTGGATGAGGAAGAACTTCAACAACTGGGCTTGGCCATTACTTGATTGCATAACATTTTGAAGAAATTCCAAGAGAGTTTGTATATAAGCTATATTCCATTTTTCTCGTCTTTTTTATTTGCAGTTGTGGCAAAACACATGGTTTTCATGGTAAATGCACTATCTCCAGTCTTCAATTATAGAAATATTTCTCTCTTGAAATTAATTCTGGGAAGTTGCTAATTGTAACTTTTTTGTAAAAAATTGCTATGTTCCTATGTATTCCACTAATTCAAGAATTTTATCCTTTCTGATTTCGGACATTACACAGCTTCGTAAACTCTGAACAAGGCTGTAAGTTTTCCTTGTATGTAAATTTTTAAAAAAATAAAAATAAAAATAATTATGAGTTCTAGTTAACAAAAAAAAAAAAGAATCGTCGACAGCAGGATTCGAACCTGCGCAGGCAAAGCCCAACAGATTTCGAGTCTGTCTCCTTAACCACTCGGACATATCGACTACAATTAAAATTTAGGGATTTGTAATTTATCGACGACCAATTTAATTTTCTAGAATTTCGTTGTAGGACATGTATCTGATATGTTTAAAGCATTTTCCAATGATGAAGGTCGAGCTTTTATTAGGTGTATCTTTATGATTATAAATAATTATTTGGAGTTTATTTGTACTATCAATAATAATGTCCTTGGAGGTTACTTGATAACTATGCACCCAGACATTGACCTCTTCAATTACGGATAGACTTTGGTGTCACACAATTATACTCCACTATATGTTACCTTCACAAATCATTTGACATTTGGAATACATTTTAATTAAATAAACAAATCAAAATCAATTATGGTGGGCCACATATGCAAATGTCAACACCTTATAAAGTGTGACATACAAGGGAGTATATTGTGTGACACACAAGTCTTTGTGCTTCAATCATAGTTGATATCATCATGATTATTATGAAATAAAGCATGCATTGATAAGTTTGGAGAAGAAGACCATTGCTATTTCTTGAAAATACTCTAGTGTAGTAATCCCTCCGTTCCATTATTATTGCCTCATTTACCTTTTTTTGGTTATCCATTATTTATGTCTCATACCAAATAAGGAAATAAATGTGTGGTCCACTATCAAACTAAACAAGTAGACCTCACCCCTTTATACTTTTATACTATAACTTTACACCTTTACCTCCACTATCTTAATTACCGTGCCTAGTCCTAATGGGACATAAATAATGGGAGGGAGGGAGTATAATATAATAACATATTCCACATACTTCATTATATTAAGATATACAATGTTTATAAAAACAGTGATCCTCCTATCTCAAAATACTTAAAATAACCTTTATCTTTACGGTTTAAAAATCTCAACTAGAATATATAATTGGAAAAATATACGTCGGTATCGCATTTTAGAGTGGAATGACGACTGCTCCTATTCATAGCCTACATCAAACAAACGGTTACCATGAGAAAAAGAAGTTCATAAAATTTGACTAAAGTAGTAGTTGTAAAGAGGCAAGTCGTTTCATACTTTTGTTGAACAAAAGTGGAGAAAAATAACACGTTCAACCGAAACTGTGTCCCGTTTAGTTCGTACACAACCAAACATCATGGGATCTTGTGTATATTTTTTTAAAGATCAAGAATATGAAACATTGCTGAGATTTTCTTGTGTCGGCAACATTTATAGGTTTTAAATAAATCAAAATCTTCTTATTAATTTAATTTAATAATGTCTCCCGGTTATACTACAAAGCTAGAGAGAGAGAGAGAGATTAATCATGAGTAATTATAGCTATTATCAACTTTTAACAACCGGTAAACTTCAACCCATCAATTCAACAAAATAACCCATGTTTTACGCTGGACCAGACTTTAATAATCAAGTGCAAAAATATAATGAAAATCTATTCATACAATCATTGTTCGAAAGTCTAAAAAGATCGTCAATATCGGAATTCGGTAAATTAAATATTATTTATTTTCTAATTTATTTCATCGTATAATTCATAGATTCGTTGTGTGTATCAAATGCTAGAATTGCCAAGAGTATGAAACGGCATTGGATCTGCTGACCTTGCAATTTAGTCGAGTCCATAGCAACGTGTCTATTGACGGAGCCATATGATGTAATTAAGTAAAATTTACAAGTAAATCCTCCGTCCCCTTTGGTAAAGTAACTGTGTATTGTTCCCTTGTGATGGTATAACAGCTAGGGTGGGTAGCTTGTGGCCGGAAGGTTATGGATTTAAAACTCACCCAAGTCCGTTATGTATGAGTATGTCACTTATGATTAGCCTAGGGTGGTTGAACCCTCCTGTGTTGTTTGCAGGCTAGAGCACAGTAGCGAGATTTATCAAGTACACACTTCGGCAGCTGCAGCAGATTATCTTCTTCATAAAAAAAAAATAACTATGTACTTTCCAATACCTTTCTTTGAATATTTTACCTCCCCTTTGTACAAAAATCTTTTTCCATTATTATATGTGTTCCCAATTAATTCAAAATACTTAGAATAATTATCGTTTGTAGAGTTCATATTATTTTATTGATGAAGATAAACTGAATTGAGATAAATTGGACAAAGGTTAAAGGGAAGTGCAAGAATAGTCAAACACAATAAAAAAGGATAGCCAAAATTCACCATTAATGCATTAATAGCCAAAATCACATTTTTCATCCCCTCAAAAGCATGTCTATAGTAGGCTCCCAGCAACAAAATTAATATTTATTCTTAAATCATTTCTGTAATATTATAATTAAATTATACATTATCTAATCATGTACGATATTCATATTTCTTATTATACATTATTAGTGATACTAAATTATTAATTAATACTATAAACAAAACAAATACTCATTAACTAGGGACATTTTCAACAATGTGGCTATTTTTGCAATTAGAAATTAAAATGATTATTATTGCATTTACAACTCTACAGTTTACAAATTTTGACATTCCTTGCAAAGATCAATACAGAGGTAAATATTTGGTAACCAATAAATTGAACGAAAAGGCTAAGATGGAAGTTGAATGATAAAAAGATTATATTCATATATGTAGAGAGAGAGAGCCTTAAACATAATCATGCATTAGTACTATGCTCCAACAACTAGCTACCAAATCCAAACAGCATCTTCAATCACTTTAATAATGTATTCATTAACATTAACATTTCCTTTTTAAATTCTCTGGTCACGTCCAAAGAGGCTGCTCGGACGAAATCCCAAGACTGCCCTCGTCCGATAACGAGGAGGCGCTGCTCAAGTAGTTGTAATCGGTCATTTCCATGCAGATTATGGCCATAAGATTTGCATTCTGGCATTGCAAGTTGAGTGCCTCGGCTTGTGCTTTAGCTAGTTCCTGTTGGAGCTCCTGCACTTGCTTCTGAAGCTCGCAAATGGCGCCGGTGCATCCGTACACCGGCTCCCTCAGCCTCGCCTTCGCCTCGTACACCATGCTGCTCACTGCATCCGCTCTCTGTTCCTCAGGAATCTCCTGCAATGATTCCACCAAAAATTAATACAACTAAGCTTAACCGATTCAAGGGGAAATCTATAAAAAAAATATATATATATAAAAAAAAATACGCCGTATTCTTAAAACCATTTTTTTGACGAAAAACATGTTTTCTTCTAGTATTGCACGAAATACTCTATGTTCTTAAAAAATACTATACGAAATACGACATGTGCTAGCAATTTTGTTATATATATAAAAAAGTTCAAAAAACATTTTTTTTTCACATAGGTATTTCGTGCAAAATTGTTAAGAAGAGATGATATTTGATGGGGGGAAAATGGACAAATGGTGATTTTACGTAATTTTACATGAATACAAGGTAGTTTTTTGGACTTTTCCCACTATTCAAGAGAGAGAGATTTGTTGTTTATACCTGCAAGAATTTGATGATATTGCTGGCACCAAAGACGCGGTGAGCGGTGGTGAATTTGAGGGGATCGTGGGGAGGGAAATAAGGAGCGAGAACGCATTTGTCGAGGCATCTCCGCCGTAAAATCTTGCAGGCGGCGCAGGGGCTGACCACCGGAGATGGTGGCGGAGGAGGAGATGAGGAAGGAGTTGAAGTTAAAGTTGTGTTGCTGCCCTCCATTTTTAAAGCAAACAAAAAGAGTAGGAGATGAGTGTGATTTTCCGGCTAAATGGTAGTTAAGAGTTGTCATTATATATAGCAGATAGTAGGGTGGATAGAATTTACGATTTAATTGGATTAAAATTCATAATTTTTTTGGTACGAATATAGAATTTTTTCGAGCAAAAATTAGTATATATATATATATATATATATATATATATAATTTTTTTATAAAAAGAAAAGTTGAATTTACAATTTTAAAAAATTCGACCCACATGTACATATGTAGTTATGTATCGGCATGTGCTAGTTCTGTTAGGAAAAAAACAATTGTATTTGTGAATTTTTGTTTGTATATACTATTGGTATTTGTATATTATGTTTCTTTATACTTAAATTTGTAAAATTTTCTACTCTCATCTCACGTGGTCACAATTCCATCTCCAATTTTTCTTGGTACCTAAACACAGTTGCATTCTAATTAGTTACTTCCTTTTAAAAAGAAGAAGAAAAAATCTCTAAATCTTTTGGAGCCAAGTAAAACTAGTCTAAAGTCTATGCTACAAAATTCAACTTAGTTTAACCTAACATTCAACTTCATAGATAAATATATGTGATTTTGTCATATATCATAATATCACAATTTCCGAAGTGATGTTTACCCGAACAATTTGTTTAATTGGAAGATAATTAGTTACAGTTTGACTTTTAAATACACAAGATGTAAGATAATAAAAAAGCAAATGATCGTCCCCATGAGATAACATTATCGGTTAGGTATTAAATATGTTCTTAAAGAAAATAAGAAGAAAAAAAAAAAGCGGCAAATGATCCAATTGGATTGGAGCACCATTTCATTACTACGTGTCCGGTTGATTGTGGCCAAATTAAAATAACATGGACTTAACATTTATTTTCTTAAAAGATAAAAGTAGTCTCGGATTATGTAATTTTATTTAAATTCTTTTTTATTATTATTATTTTTTTACTTTTTCTTGTAAAATAATCGATTTGTCACGATAAAATTAGAAGAAGTGTGAAGCTCTAACATGTTAATATCCTATTGAATTTTGTGCAGACAAAACATGTCATATCGTTTGAAACATAAAAAAAATCATGTATCTTAATCAACGACTAACTGAATTTTCTTAATCTCCCACAAAGTCTTGATTGCTAGTTGAGTTAGGTTTATTTTGACCATTCTGCAGTTAGTCATTCTATATATAGAAATTGCAATACTCATCCCTTTGAAACTACTTTTGTCATACATATCAAACAAACCATACCATTACTCTTGTTTTAATTAAAATTAACATCTTGATTTCTACATGTGATGACAGACACCCCCCACATTCCACCTAAGATAGAAGTTGATCTAAAACTCAAATTAGAGAACAATGGAATACAAATTCATAAAAGATAAAATAGTAAATTCTTAATGAATATAAAAAATTAGATAAATTACAAAATTCAAGGGAATTGCTTTATACAATTACAATAGTCTACGGTACTAAATTCACATTCATAACGCAGATAGGTGTAAGATGATTCATCAAGTACATGACATTTGACTAGACATTGCTAAATAATATGGAATATTGTTTGATATGATTATCCCGAAAGAGGAAGCATCCACCACATCTCCCTCTTAAATCTGCCCTGATCTCATAATATCTTCGTTAATGTTAATATTGCCCAACACTCTTTATATAATCTCTTACATTCATCTCAAACGTGCATAGCTAATTTGAGTCCACATATAGATTATTAGAGAAGTTGTACATATCTCCATGAAGTTGTAGAAAAATGAAGTTACAAATACACAATTCAAACTTTATTTGCTGCCACAAAAATAATTGATTATGATAATCATATAAAAAATCAATACTTTTTACTACCACTTTTGTATTTTTATTTCAATAATTCCTACTTGTGTGGGATGTGATATATACTTTAGTGTTGGATCATGTCTATGTTGTCAAATAATTGGGCCACTTTTAAATTAAATAGACTGGGCTAATGTGTAACCTTAAACAAAAAATAAATAAATCATTTTCATATTTATTTTTTTCCTAAATTCAAAATTTATGGTAGGAGCCAAGAATGGGAAGTGCCTAAAAAAACAAGAAAGCCCAAAGTGGAAATAAAAGAACAAAAACCTAAGGCGGTCCGGTCCGAATATTCCGGTCGGACCGTTTCCAACTTTGAAACCTCTCATTTTTTACTTCCCCAAGAAAAATATGGAATCGAAGAAAAGTGACACGCGTAATCATTCACCGTCTTAACCTTAACATTTCCACCGATTCCATTACACAATTTATTGGATAATTAAATAATGGGAGAATGAAGAGCAATGTAAAGTGGTGACTATGGCCACCTCCAACCAATCAGAAATCTTTTCTTTTAGGGCCTTTTTTTTATGATAATGTATTTGAAAATATAAGTCCAGATCCAAAAATATACATATAAGAAAGGAGGGTAGAATGTAAAATTTCGAGAAAGAGGATGACGAAATTAAAAAAGATATATATACTCTTAAATTAAGGGAGCGTTTAAGAGGTTTCAGATCAAACATAAACCTCACATAAGGTTTTTCATTTCAAACCCTCGGAGAATAATTCCGAAACCAATTTCATGCATATGAAATTTTATTCTTATGTAGACATCATATCATCCACTACAACAATAAGATGCAAAATACACATAGGCAATTTTAAAACACAGCAAAAAGTACAGTCCAGCTGAGAAGAAAAATATGCTCCGGAAGGTAACCGCAACTACTAGTAAAGGTTGGGGGTAAATCAAACATTTTAAATAGATTTGGGGGTGGTAAATCAAACATTTTAAATAGATTTGGGGGGTTTGTTGAGTTTTTCCCAAATTATATTAATCATATCTTTTCAAAATTCAACTAAACTAATTTTCCCTCTCTTTCTTCTTCGTTCTCTTCTCCCCTTTCTCAATCAAGTCTGTGAATCGCTCTCTCTTAATCACCGATCGAATATCTCCATTCTGTTTTAGGATGGAGATGCCTGAATATGATTTCTTGGAAAATCTTGATTTTGCACTCGGTGATACTGTATTTTCAGATAAGATAATGCTTGTCCAGGTTTTGCCGGATATTCCAGAGAAATTTGAAAATGGCGATCAGGAGGAGGCGGGTGCTGGAGGTATAATCTTCAAATCACTTTTTGTTGTTCTGTCTTTCCCAATTTGATATATTGATATTTTCGCCTGTTCTTTATAAAAAATGTCAAAATCAAAAAATCCTAAACCAAAATCAAAGGCCATTCCTCTCTCTCCTTACTTTTGTGGAGCCTTACTTTCTATGTAAAGATTGAAAACATGAAGTTTTGTGCATAAACCCTTCCTCAACCAAAATGTCCTCCACGTTGAACTTCTACATCCCTAACCCTTTGAAACTTAATTGGTTGTGATAGAATGTGTATGTGAGGATAGATTTGCATTTATTGGGTGTGTTAGGAACTCATTCGTCAAAATACAAGATAGTAAATACCAGATCTACTTATACAATAACCCAGACACACTGAATACAAGGGTTCAATCACACCACAATTTGACCCTCGAACAAACACACTTAGAGAGAGAAAGTAGAGAGAGAAGCTATTAGAGAATGTTTTGTATTACTTGAATACTTTGTGATTACAAATGAATGAAGGTGGGGTATTTATAGCCCTCCTCCTCTACAATGAATGGCTTAGTTCAATTCGATCTAACGGCTCATATCTACCTTCTAGAACCCTACCAAACATATATACAAATCATATCAATTACATATCAATCATATTAATTACCTAAATCTTTCCATATTGATCTAGGATCTAAAATATTCTAGAAGTATTCTAGAATCCTCCAAATGTGGGCTAGGCTCATGGGTAGCCCAATGTGATGTAGCATGGCCCAACTCGTGCGGAAAAGTGCCTCATTGAGTCATGCGGCCCGTTACATTCTCCCCCACTCAATTCGGCGACGTCCTCGTCGCGTCCGCCTTGTATGTCTCGATCTCTTCCTTGTGATTCCACAAGGTTAGTTCATGCTCCCAACTTGCCTCACTCTCCGGTAGCCCCTTCCATTTGACAAAGTACTCCACATAGCTCGGGTGTGAGTCTCGCCTCGGCACAACTCTATGTGCGAGTATCTCCTCGACCTCCTTGTCGGGCATGGTAGTGATGGCGGTTGGTGCCCTCTTCAACTCGCCCCTACTCGGCTCCTCCTTGTCCTCATGGTACGGCTTCAACAAGCACACATGGAAGACATTATACATCTCCAAGTGCGAAGGTAGTGTCAAACGGTAAGCTAGTTTCCCGACCCGCTTCTCTATCGGAAATGGCCCCTTGTAACGTCGGACTAGCCCCTTGTGCACCTTTGCAAACCTTCGGCTTTGATGAGGAAGAAGCTTCACCATGACCAAATCTCCTTCCTCGAACTCGACGTGTCTCCTCTTAGTGTCAGCCCACTTCTTCATCCTCTTCGTGGCTTTAGCTAAGTAGGAGTGCGCCATGTTCGTCTTCTCATGCCATCCCTTGGCAAACTTGAAAGCGGAGGGACTCGGACCCTTATGACCTCCGGTAAGTGTTTTTGGCGTTAGAAGTTGTTGTCCCGTCGCGATCTCGAATGGAGTAGCTCCCGTGGACTCGCTCCTCTGCAAATTATAAAGAAAACTGAGCAATATCAATGAAGTTAGTCCAATCACTTTGGTTGGCACTCACATAGTGCCTCAAATATAGCTCCAACAAGGCGTTCACTCTCTCCGTCTGCCCATCCGTTTGAGGGTGAAAGCTTGTTGAGAAGTTGAGCTATGATACCAACTGTCACGTGCGCAAAAATTCACGTGCGACACTAGGATCTAAAATATTTTAGAAGTATTCTAGAATCCTCTAAATGTGGGCTAGGCTCATGGGTAGCCCAATGTGATGTAGCATGACCAAACTCATGCGGAAAAGCCTCATTGAGTCATGCGACCCATTACACTATTCTTAGACCATAGGTGCAACAATTTGCTTTCGGATGAGGTTCAGAATTGGAAAAGTCTATTCTTATCTGCGATGTTTTAGGAGACTACTGAGGTAAACTTTTTCTTTCATCTCAAAAAATATAATATAAGTTTCTAACAAATTGTAACAACCCGTATTTTCATACCTCGACTCTAAGATGATTTATGAGTACTATCAATACAATTATTAATAAGGAATTATTTTAACCGTATAACGAATACTTAGTCCATTCTACGATAATAATTGTACTCCGAAAATCACATACATCCGATTAGACTATCTAAATATTTATTTTTGACTAGATGGTATACACTTAGATTATCGATCCTTGGCGGAAAATAAGACAAATCTCCGTCTTCCTTATCCGACATAGATCACCAATCCGGAAAATATTAATTCTATTAAACTAATTGATGAATGTTAGTGGGATTCAAGTTTTCAACCACCTCCTCCATAACCTCGTGAATGATTAATGGACGTAATCATCAGCTCTCCTTGGAAATCATACCTATCACCCTACACCTAGGAACTTGAAGATTTCTAACTTCACGCAAGTAAGATCATGTCAACTCAAGGAAAGATAGTGTCCTTCTTACACTTGGCTGCTGGAGTTCTCCACGTGGAGCAAGAAGATAAATATGATCATCCTTAGCATGCATATACCTCCCCCATTTAAGACGTTGTTGTCTTGGCTGCAACCTCTCAAACTCCGACTTTCTCTCGCCCACAAGCTCGAAAGTTTCCTCGCCCACTCTAGAACAATTGCAAGGTGTCAACCGATTTTTATTCTTGAAGAAGCCCTACGAAAACAAGGGAGAAGAGAACCTCCAGTTTCTCTCTCGAGCACGCAGTCGAATCAAAGTGAAGACTTCACCTCTCCCCTCCTCGTAAATCTCGTGTGCGAGCTCGGTATGAACCCTTAACCGTTAGAATTCTAGGCGCTGTATATATATATATATGCATGTCGAATGGTGATAGTTATACCTCTGTGCCGATTGTATGTGTTGCATGCGTTAATAACCGAATTGGAAACGCGCGTTAATATCGAACCATCCGCTTATGAACTTGGAGAAACGAAACTGGATAGATTGAGCCACATGTTTAGATTAGTAGTTGTCATGGCTATACACTTCTATTAGTAACTTTATTGGTGAAGAAATCATGTGCATATGCTGATTCCTTGTAAGGATCGTTTATAAAACACCTTCTCGCATCTCGTTTTCGTATGACTCTTCTACGGCAATTGGTTCTTGCATGTCGCATGCAAGGAAGTATATCAAGGCTATGCTGTTCTTAGGATAGGAAATTCTTCGTTTCTTGGAATCCATGACCCTTAGTTCGTTTGCATGCTTGATTAGGTGAGAGTTGTGAGACAATAAACTGAAAAATCGCCCTTGCTGAACCGTGAGTTACCAAACTATGAAATTGCATGTTTTTGACTCCTAAAAATTTCATAAAAATATTAGGGGTGAACCTTAGGATGTTTTTTAGGCTCCTGTAAAATTTGGTGATTTTTGGGCATGATCTCATATTTTAATTGGAATTTACTTCGTCTCGCTACCGAAGGTCAGTGCATGCAGGACAAGTCTTAGTAAAGTATTTTTAGCATGCACCTCGAAAATGATTTTGAGTAGATTCTTTTTCTAAAATATTCTAGACCCATAGGTTCATGTGAAACCATTTTTGTCGTAATTTATATCGACTAAAGAAAGGTCAGTTTATTATGTAAATCTATCTGTCAATCGGAACTCTGTCTTGATACTAAGAAAAATTACGGTTTAAAACTCTGCCTTCCGTGGATTCATCACTCGTCGGAATTAAGTGAATTTTGGACATTTTGTTTTAATGTGTGTCCCCTCCAATTTCGTAAAATTTCATAATTTTTGGAGTACAATTTACCCCTCATCCGTAGGTTATACTAGCAAAGGCAGACTCTGTCCCGAATTTGAACCGCGAACAATGTTTAAGTTATAACTCCTTATCTATTTGTTATTTTACCGTGAAACAAATTTCTAAATAAACTAGGCTCATGTAGGATCATGCATGTAAACTAGGGGAATTTATGGTGCTATAACATGATTTATATAATTCTTGCAAATAGAACCCTTTTCACCGTAATTACGAAGTAGAATCTGGCTTAGTCTAGCTAATGCCGACTAGGTATCGCCTGTGAGCCACGAATTGTACATTTACGTTAGATGCGAACACTGTTACTTAAAGTAGGTTATTGTTGTAGGACCCCGAGTGGAAGAACCTTAACCTCGGAGACGTACCTCGCATATTTCGAATCGATAAAATGCAAGGTGGGTAATATTTTTCTAAAATTATCTTTGAGCTAATGAGCTCTATGAATTATATTTATCCATGAAAATTTTTGTGCATGTATCTGTTTAATGCTTCTACGTGATAGATCGATCAAGACTCTCGTCTGGCCTAACACGCTAGATGAGGGTTATCAAGAAAGTACGTACATGTATGATGTTAGTAGCACAATGATTGATCCCCTTGTGTACCGGATGCTAACATGTTGAGGGACCCCTCGAGTCTCGAACTCGGGGGCCAAGGCCCATGTTATGAGGGACCCCTCGAGTCTCGACTCGGGGGCCAAGGCCCAAATTATGAAAACGAAATGGTAGAAGTAACGGATATATGTGACACAAATGTGCACACCTTATGTTTATATGTTTTGTATACTTGGAGCAGTTTCTTTTAAAACCCTCCAAGTTATACCTCATGCATGGATGAACTGCTTTATATATTTTCCAAATGGCATTTGCCCACGGAGTACACTAGTACTCAGCCCCACTTGTTTTATAAAATTTTTCAGGCTAAGTGGCAGGCGCGACGGAGACGGGTTGAGGAGGAGTTGTGGTTAAACTTGGAATTCCGTTTTTAATACTTTTGTTTATGAAGCTTTTGCCACCTTTCAAACTCATTACGCTTCCAACTTATCTAGTCGATGAATTAGTTGTTTTCTCCATGAATATTGCATGATATTTTTCAAGACATCAAATCATTATTACGCCCATCGAGAATTAAAGAAATTGAATTGTCCTTTAATCATGTCATGAGTTGTAAAATATTTCCACCGTGGCGACTCGACCCCTGCGACCGCCACGCAGAGGTCGGGGCGTTACACAAATAATTTTTCCTTTTCATTAATGAGAGTCAATTACTGCCCATTCCATCATTTGCACTTGAAGAAATTTTGCTGATGACTAACTTGGTTGTATCCTCTGAAAATGAGGTGTACAATTTTGTGCAGAAGTGGTCTAATTATCATTCTCCAAGCGCAGATGTGAGAGATCAGCTTCTGAATAACCACCTCCTCCTTGTGAGGTATCCGTGGCTAACGTCTTGGAAATTAAGAGAAGCTCTAGCAGAGATTCACTCAGAAACAGTTTCTAAGCTCATATTAGATGCTGTAATTTTCAAGACGGAGGCACTGCACACCCAAAACTCTCTGGTGGTAAATGAGGGAAATGTTAAGTGCCCTAGTACAAACGTCGCCGTTATCTATTAAGGCCAATAAAGGTCATAGAGTATCAACTCCCGAAGGTCAGGAGATTGCGTACTTGGAGCTTAATGTCAAAGATTGCAGGAAGATGTGCCGAAGAGCACAATAAAGTCTGAGTTCTTTGCTTTGGGTCAGCACAGGGTGTGCTTATCATTTGACAGCCACACTGATGCATTTGGTGTGACTTTTGTGATGAAGAAAGGGTTGTCTGAAACCGTTACCATTGACTTACATATTTCAGCAAGAATATAGTCACTCGGCGATTTTACTTACACTCAAAAGAGGCAACAAACTCCTATGGGAAATCAGGTTATAGGCTACGGCGACTTTTTCTAAATGTCGAAGGCGCCGTTTCTGGGAGAAGAGTCTTCCTTCTATCTATGATAAACATTACGTGTTAGTATAGAAACAGATGTATCTTTTATGATATGTATCACCATGATCTGATTTGAATTGTGAGCTCTTATCAGCATAATTTGTGCTAACTGCATGTCTATAACCAACTGTGAAAAAAATCAATTATCAGATTTGGTTAGAACTAGAACGAACCGTGAACCTTCTTCCGGTTCCGGTTCGATCCAGCGATTTGACTGGTTTTTTATTTTTTAATTTAATTATATATTTTAGAAAAAACAAAAATGATCGTATTTTTATACATTATTAAGTGTTAAACCTAAATTTAATTAATGGATATCAACATTATTTTATATGCATCATTATAACATTTTATAAATAAATATATTATATGTGTTATGAATTAGATCACAAACAAGCAATCAAGATGATCAATTGTTAACCACAATTTGACTTATCCAAACAAAGAAATAAACGGAAACAAGAACAAAATAACACAGCGATTTACGTGCTTCGATGATTAAAACACCTACGTGCACGGAGAAGCAATCGGAGAACAGTTCCACTATGAACAAGAAGAAATCAGATGATTACAGTAGGAGTAGAATACTCTCTTTCTTCTCTCCCTCACCCTCTGTATATCTCTCTATCTTCCAATCACAAGTTGTTACAAGGATAATAATCACACACACATACTAACAACACGATCAAGTAACTGGCATATATTCTCATAAGTCTTGATCTTCATCGTTGAGACTATGATGAGTAGTGGAGAGCATTTACCATGGATTAAATTTTGTAACTGCCATGAAGAAGTAACTGCCTTATAAACGGCTAATTGCAGATTAGTCCTTTGAATACCAATACTTAATAATATTGGCAGTCATACTCTCACAATTCTCCGCCTTGACTGCACAACTTAAGTCCATAACACCTTATCTCCAACCTCTCCTCAACCCAGCCCTGTCGCAGGGCTGCATTACCTGTTTATTGAGGTGTTAAACTCATTAACCTAAGGCAATACCTAAACTTTTCAGTAGGCAGAGCCTTGGTTAGCATATTTGCAGCATTCTCTTCAGTAGAAACCTTTACTACTTTGATGATCTCTTTGCTAACAACATCTCTAACAAAGTGTAATCTCACATCAATGTGCTTTGACCTTTCATGAAACACTTGATGTTTCACTAGATGTAAAGCGCTTTGATTATCACATTTTATAGTGACTGATTTTTTATCAACTCCAAACTCTCCCAGAATTCCCTTCAACCATATTGCTTCTTTAACGGCTTCAGTCATGGCCATATACTCGGCCTCTGTAGTTGAAAGAGCAACCACAGACTGCAGTCCAGATTTCCAACTTACAGCTGAACCAAATAAAGTAAACACATACCCAAGTTGAGACTTCCTGGTATCTATGTTTGCAGCATAATCTGAATCTGTAAACCCAAGTAAAGGTTCTATATTTGCACGGTTTCCTTTTTCAAACTTGATCCCTAAGTTTGAACTTCCTTTTATGTATCTTAGGATGTACTTTAAAGCTTCCCAATGATACCTTCCTCGATTAGCCATAAACCTGCTAATCACACTAATTGAGTGAGCCAAATCTGGTCTAGTACATACCATAGTATACATGATGCTTCCCACCACATTTGCATATGGAACTCTCTTCATCTCATTCTAGTTGGCCTTTGAGATTCAGACAACTTAAAATGTTGAGCTAGAGGAATTGAGACTGCTCTAGACTCATGCATGTTGAATTTTCTAAGAACTTTCTATATGTAGTCTCCTTGAGTCAGCCACAACTGTCTTTATTCCTTTTTCTCACAATATCCATCCCAAGAATCTTCTTGGCATCACCCAAGTCTTTCATCTCAAACGTGGATTGCAAGTCATCCTTAAGTTTCTGAATTTCAGATTTGCTCTTGCCAGCAATTAGTATGTCATCCACATACAGCAGTAGATACACTAACATTGATCTACCACTCAGTTTAAAATACACACAACTATCATATCTGGACCTTGAATACCCCATCTTCATCATCTGCTCATCAAACTTCCTGTTCCATTGCCGAGGGCTCTGCTTCAAGCCATATAAGGACTTCTTTAGCAAACAAACCTTGTCTTTAGTTTCTGGCAAAATGAACCCTTGAGGCTGATTCATGTAGAAAGTTTCTTCTAGATCTCCATGCAAGAATGCAGTTTTAACATCCAGCTGTTGTAGTTCCAAATCATTCTGCACAACAATTGCCAATAACAATCTAATTGAACAATGTTTAGCAACAGGAGAAAACACCTCATTAAAATCAATGCCTGGTCTCTGAGTGAACCCCCTTGCAACCAACCTAGCCTTAAATCTCACTTGCTCTGTGCCAATTACTTCTGTCTTTTTCTTGAAAATCCATTTACAGCTAACAAGTTTTTGAGTTTTAGGCCGGTCTACTAGAATCCATGTTTCATTCTTCTCCAAAGATTCTAGTTCTTCTTTCATAGCTAATATCCATAGCTCTCTATCAGTACAACTTACTTCCTCTTGATAGGTTCTAGGCTCTTGGTAATCCATTTCCTCTGCTACATTCAGAGCATAAGCTATAAGATCTGCGTTACCAAACCTAGAAGGGGGTCTAATTATCCTTCTCTGCCTATCTCTCAAGAACGTAGTCACTTAAGCTATCTTCTGCTTCAGAGTCAACATCTGATTCACTCTCGTTTTCAATCTCATGTACCTCACTGCCTTGGGTACTTGAAATTACTTGTCTCTGCAACTCCACCTCAACCTTGTCTTTCTCTGACTCTTCATTGTTAGTAGTTCCAGAGCTCTCAGCTTTTTCCAGAAATGGCATTACATCTTCTTTGAACACCACATCCCTACTAATAATAATCTTGTTCATGTCAGGTTCTGTACACCACAGTTTGTATCCCTTAACTCCTTTAGGATATCCAACCATTACACATTTCAAAGCTCTAGGTTCCAGCTTGTCTTGTTTAATATGAGCATAAGCTCTACAGCCGAAAGTCCTGAGATAAGAATAATTAGAAGATTTTCCACTCCACCTTGATTCTGGAGTTTTGAAACCAATTGCAGATGAAGGTCTTTTGTTGATTAGGTGGCAGGCTGTAGAAATAGCATCTCCCCAAAACCTCTTTGGCAAACCAGAAGTTAATAGTACACATCTTACTCTCTCCAGTAAGGTTCTATTCATCCTTTCCACCACACCATTTTGTTGTGGATTTGATGGTACAGTTCTGTGCCTCTTAATGCCTTTCCCTTTACAGAAATCTTGAAACTCAGTAGATAGAAATTCCAAACCATTATCAGTTCTTAAACACTTTAGAGGCAACCCCTTATCTGTCTCTACTTCACTACACCATTCTTTGAACTTCACAAAGGCATCAGACTTGTGCTTTAAGACACATACCCACAACTTCCTTGAGAAATCATCAATTAATGCCATAAAGTACCTTGCACCACCTATAGTTTCTGTTTTAGATGGCCCCCATAAATCTGAAAACACATATTCTAAGGGTGTAGTAGAAGTATGTTTACCAGTATCATAGGACAATTTCTTACTCTTCCCTAAGATACATTCTTCACAAGACTCCACCTTAAACTTGCAAGGATTTTTTAGAATATCTTGCTTTTGCAACTCATTCAAACCCCTCTCACTAATATGACCTAGTCTCATGTGCCAGAGTTTAGAGTCATCTAAACTACTGACATCCACCTCTCCCACTACCGTTTGTCCAATGAAGTAGTATAAGTTTTGATCTCTAAACCCCTTCAAAATAATCCTAGAACCCTTTAGCACACTCAATATTCCATTTCTAGACTTATAATGAAAACCTTTAGACTCAAGCAAACCAAGTGAAATGAGATTCCTTTTGAGTTTTGGAATATACCTGACTTCCTGCAAAATTTTAATGGAGCCATCATGAACCTTCAACCAAACAGTACCCATGCCCTCTACTGGACAAACTTGGTCATTACCAAGAATAACTGATCCCACTTTCTTGAACTCAAGTTCTGTGAACCAGTCCTTTCTATGACACATGTGGTAACTGCAGGCACAATCAAGGACCCATTCATCCCCTATACTGGATTCCACCACATTAAGAGACTCAGCATCTTGAACTTCCTCAATAAGTTCAGCCGAGTCAGGCTTCTTCGCCTTAAGAGACTGTTGCTTAATCCATGCATAGCAGTCTTTCTTTAGATGTCCAGGTTTCTTGCAATGATGACACTTCCTCGTCTCTTTCCCTTCATCTTCTTTGCTTTTAGACTGAGAAGTTCTCTTATGATCATTTCCAGATTTCTTGAACTTGCTCTTCTTAGACTTAATATTCAAGATTTCCCCTGAAGATGGTGCATACTTCCCTTCATTGTGCCTTTGTAGTTCTTTAGCCCTAAGTGCAGACTGTACTTCGTCAAGGGAAATAGAACTCTCACGGCCAAATAGCATTGCATCCTTCAGATGCTCATAAGCCTTAGGAAGTGCATTCAGAAGGATAATAGCCTTATCCTCATCCTCCAACTTCACTTCAATATTTTCCAGATCGTCAATCAGCTTATTAAACTCCTCCAACTGATCTTCCATACTCTTATCTTCCACTAATTTGTAAGAGTATAACCGTTGCTTCATATACAACCGATTAGCCAAAGATTTGGTCACGTAGAGGCTTTCTAACTTGATCCAAACTGCCGCTGCAGTTGATTCTTTTGCAACTTCCCTCAACACTTTATCACTAAGACATAGTATAATCATACTATGTGCTTTCTCTGCGATTTCAGCATGTTTCTCCTTTGAGATTGAAGCATCCTTCTCAGAATCACCTTTGAGAGCCTCAGCCAAGCCTTGTTGAATAAGAAGTGCCTTCATTTTAATCCTCCATAATCCAAAATCGTTCTTACCCGAGAATTTCTCCGTTTCGAATTTTGTTGATGACATCTTGATCTGATCCTACCTTCGATTCCCACAGACGGCGCCACTTGTTATGAATTAGATCACAAACAAGCAATCAAGATGATCAATTGTTAACCACAATTTGACTTATCCAAACAAAGAAATAAACGGAAACAAGAACAAAATAACACAGCGATTTACGTGCTTCGGTGATTAAAACACATACGTGCACGGAGAAGCAATCGGAGAACAGTTCCACTATGAACAAGAAGAAATCAGATGATTACAGTAGGAGTAGAATACTCTCTTTCTTCTCTCCCTCACCCTCTGTATATCTCTCTATCTTCCAATCACAAGTTGTTACAAGGATAATAATCACACACACATACTAACAACACGATCAAGTAACTGACATATATTCTCATAAGTCTTGATCTTCACCGTTGAGACTATGATGAGTAGTGGAGAGCATTTACCATGGATTAAATTTTGTAACTGCCATGAAGAAGTAACTGCCTTATAAACGGCTAATTGCAGATTAGTCCTTTGAATACCAATACTTAATAATATTGGCAGTCATACTCTCACAATATGTAAGTGCATTGCACAATATATAGTTTGATACTTTGATTTATCAACAGCGCCTATAGGAAGAGAGCATATATTGTGAGAATTATCATTGATCAAATTCAATCCTTATTAATTCTGTTAATTTTGTTTATTACGATAAATTATTTAAGAATCTTATATATACTATATAAAAGAAGATAGGGTTGTTATAAATAAGAGATATATTTAATTTAAATGATAAGAATAACCTTTTTATTAAAAATAATAAATTAAAGAAAAAAAAACAAATTAATAACAACCATTGATTGAAATACACAAAACGATCCAGATTGATTTTCAGTTCTGATTACGACCTGGTTTTCAGAAAAGCATATATATACATAAAAAAAATTGTTCGATTACTCATCCCCTTTTATCTTTGGCAAATTGGCAAAAATAGTCCTCAAACTTCGCATTTTTGCGAATTTTGTCCTTAAACAATTTTTTTTATTTTTTTGACCCTCAACTCCTTATTTTTGCGATTTTAGTCCTATCGTTAGATTTTCCGTCCATTTTAACAGTAATTCAATTTTGATTTTAAAAAATAAAAAATTAAAAGGGCAAAATCGAAATTTTTATTTATATGGACCAAAATTGCAACCTATTTAGTAAAATTAAATAGTTTAATGACTGATTTCACAAATTTTCAAATAAGCTAATTGCTTCATATCGACGAGCTTTTGCATTAAATTTGTCAATTTGTAATTGATAGGACCAATGTGTATACGTTTATTTGTCGTTTGTACTATTTCTGTACTGTTTTTTTGTCTAGGGTTCAGCGATTACTGCCGCGTCCGGTGTCCGATCGACGATCGGCTTAAACCGCTGGATTCTTCGTCTCACGAGCTTCGCGTTGATAGGTCGTAAAGGGTCATCCGATCCCAGATGGGACTGAAATCAGCGTCTGAAGTTTGTTACTCACCATGAATTATTTTCGATAAATCGTTTGAAATTCGAAAAATTGATGAACTAATCTCGGTCGGAATTCATTACACGATGGTCGTAAGTGTTCCAATTACGTTTTCCATCTTTCAATTAATCGAATCACAGCTCAAAAGAGAGAATTTGGGCGGCGGAGATGGCGGCGATGTCTGGGGAACGTCGGGGCAACGCTTGTTCTTCGCGTCTGCAAGAACGTTGACCGCCATTCTTCACGGCAGACGTCTGGGCAACGTCGGGACTGCCGAGAGGAGGTAGAGGACGGCCGGAGCGAAGGCGGAGAGCACGCGGCGGCTGCGGCGACTCTTGTTCCGTCGCGCGCAGATGCTTGCCGTTTCGCACTCGCGGTGGCTCTCCCGGCGGCGGTGTGGGGCGGGGTTGGTGCGGCGCGCGGCGTTACCATATTTAATGCAAAATCTCGTCGATACGAATCGATTAGCTTATTTGTGTAAATTTTGTGAAATCAGTCCTTAAACTATTTAATTTTGCTAAATAGGTCCCAAATAATTCTTCATTTGCAATTTTGGTCCATATAAATAAAAATTTCGATTTTGCCCTTTTTATTTTTTATTTTTTAAATTAAAATTGAATTACCGTTAAAATGGACGGAAAATCTAACGGTAGGATTAAAATCGCAAAAATAAGGAGTTGAGGGTCAAAAAAAAAATTATTTGAGGACAAAATTCGCAAAAACGCAAAATTTGAGTAATATTTTTGCCAATTTGCCTTTATCTTTTTCCAAGATAATTTAAAAACCCTAATTTAATCTCATCACCGTTGCACTCTTCCCTCTACACCTGAATCTGCGTCAATAAAGATTTCTTCGATAAGAAGACAGAAATTGTTAGGGACGGAAAGAGGTCCGTTTTATTTAAGATAGTTGTGTTAATGGCGCCGGGTTCCTGTTTGTCTGAACTCCAGTTTACGGACTTTGAGTTCGCCTTCAACGAAGTCAATTTATCGGACATAATCTTACCCGATTCTCCCGAACCAGAACCCAACCCTGATGAGCGCATCTGTAATTGTTTTCGCAACCGGAAGCGTCTAAGAGTTCACCCAGTCTCTGATGCAAATGGTACGGGAACTGCCTATATTCTTCAGCTTGTATCTATTCAGTTTACTTGTTTTCATTCTCTTTTTTTGTGTGACCAAGGCGCATGTGCTCTACGTTTCTTTCCATTTGCCATTTGCTATTTTTGAGAATTTTTTATGTTTTAGACCCTTGATGATCTATGATTTCTTCTCCCATTTGTTCTGCATCTCAGTATTATGAAGGGAATTATAACGTGTTGCTCTAGATTTTAGTATTGACACTGGGACAAAATATGCAATAATTGAAATTTGGGATTTGATGTCACGGATCAGTAAGATTTAAGTTTAGCTTCAAGGGTGTATACCTCAAATATTGTTTCTTTACATCGCTATTTAAACTTGAAATCTGATTTATTTATTAGTTTGATGATATTTCAATTGCAGAATACTTTTCCTATTGAGACTTGACATCTTATTGGGAAATATGTATTCCAGTTGCTTAGTTTGAATGTGTTTTTGAAAAGGGGATGCTGCTGCAGTGATCGAGGAGTCACCAGTGGGTGCAAAAGTGACTCCGAACAACCTAACTTGGACTTTAGTCACTTATTCTATAATTGTATCAAAATCCCAAAAATTTAAGAATAACACAAGAACATTTGATTCTTATTGTACCCTAATTACTCTATGAGCCTACTTTGTTTCCATTTGATTTGGAATTTGAATTTTGGTGACTAGTTCTGGTATGAAGAGGTTAATTTCATTACCTCACAGGTCATGAAGTTGCTACGGATAATGAACCGTCATCTAGCATGGAACATTCGGGAGTTCAAGTTAGGGCCTTATACATCAACTCTGTTGTTTTGGCCGCGAAGAGTCCCTTTTTCTATAAGGTAAGTTTCTTAAGAGGGACTGCCTAAGATTTCTATTGATTTCTTTCTTTACTGATGTTGTTTTATGTCTTATGTTGTCAAGTTTTTTTCAATTGGAGTGGAGGAGTCGTGGGAAAAACGACATGTAACTTTACAAATTCAAGCCTCGGGTAAGCATTAGTTCAAACTTAGTTACCTTTATTATTTTATAGGTTTGGTATTCTTTGTTTCAACTTGGTCTAATTTTTACACCTCTCAACTCCTTAATATATTATGATCTCTAATTCGTAGATTAAGTCTTTATCTGTGCTCATGCTGCTATTTTTAGTTAGTACATTAACTAACATTTTTGGTTAATGCTTTGGCGAGCAGAGGAAGATGCTGTAATGGATATGATAAAGTTTATGTATGTGGGTGCATTACCAAGAACTGCACCAACTGCATTATTGGATGTACTGATGGTTGCTGATAACTTTAAGTTCTGGCAATGCAAGGGATATTGCATCCGACTGCTACGAACATTGCCAATGACTTGTGAATTAGCCTTGCTGTACTTGAATCTTCCTTCAAGAGAGTTAATACCTGATACACTTCTGAGGATCAGAGATCAGTTGGTAAATGCTGCCAGAAAGTATCTCGTTGATCGCTTCATGGATTTTTGCAAGTAAGCACTGTGGATTGCTTTATTTTGATAATGTCATTTCTTGTTGGTTTTCTTTTCTCCTCATCAAGGTTGCTATTTCTTTTACTGGTCAGGAACAATGAAGAGCTTTTGACAATGCCTCTAGCCGCGATCAAGGCAGTTCTGTGTAGTGATAATCTGATTGTCTCTTCAGAGGACGAGATTTATGATTTTGTGGTGAAGTGGGCGGAACTACACTTCCCGAACCTGGAAGAAAGACGAGAGATACTGAGCAACCATCTTCTCCGACTTGTCCGTTTCCCACACGTGACTAACTGAAAGCTAAGTCTAGTCCTAACTTGTGTCGGATCCGTAGTGGTATCAGATGCTCTGTCGTTGAAAGCTGAAGCTCCAGAATGGCCGTGCTCTCGCAAGGCAGGGGATCCCTATGCTTCATACCGTCGGTACACGCACCTACCCGTGAAGATTGTGGAATTCAAGCTGCCTCGCCGGCAGTGTGTAGTTTACTTAGACGTCACGCGAGTGGAGTGTTGGCGGATGTCCCCTAACCACCATATCGTGACGCAAGCTTTTCACTTGGGAGAGCAAGGGTTTTACTTGTCCGCGCGTTGTAAAACCAGTTTTGCATTGTTTCTTGGTACGGAAGAGGGCTCGGTAGGGTTGACGGTTGCAGCGAGAAAGAAAGATTCAGAGGATTTTGTGACCGCGCACAAAGCGGAGGGGTACACCTTCATGGGAGACAAGTTGGCCGGCTCCGGCAACCTCTTCTCGATGCCGCGGACGGAGTTTGTAGCGGACGACTCTCCTTACTTCATAAATGTTCTTCTTCATCTCAAGGTGGAGATTGCAATCAAGGAATAACATCTTGGTTAAATAACATGTCATTATGTGAAATATATTTATGAGGAAAGGAAATTCCTTGTTTGAGAAAGAACCAGAAATGTAAAATTATGTTATTGATTAATTCAAAATTATGTTAAAAGTTCATAAAAATATTTTTATTGACACATAAAATTTTGAATAAATATCTTCAACTACCTAGGTTGGTCCACGTGATTTTTTATTTAGTTTTCTTCTAATAAATATAAAAATTCAATTTAAATGTGCAAATAAATGTTAATTCTTGATTTAAAATAAAAAATAAAAAATGCCCCATTATATTAGTTTTAAAAATGTGTTATTTTGGGAATAATTTTTTGGAATAGGTTATTTTGGAAAATTAATTCTCTATGGGACCATGTCAACTTTTACTTTAAGTTTTTTGATCGTGTGATGGCTTCTCAGAAGTATACACGTATATTTATCTTATGCAGCGAATATAATTTAAACATAAAAATACACGACTTTCAAACTGAGAGATGCATTCCCCCACCTTTTCATTGCTCAACTTCATAAAATAAATTTACATAGGTTGGACACACCACCCTTGTGCAATTCAAAGACAACTACCTGGAATGAACCATGGCTCGCGCACACAACGCTTGCCCCTATAGTAGAATACAATCGGTGCGGCTAATTCAACCTAGTATTTTGTAAAATATTTATGTTCCGTCCAAATTCTGAATTCGTTCTTATCTCCACGTGTGACTGGCACATTGTAATTCTAGTAACTTTGTGTTGTGGATTCTCATGTACGTCTAATTTTTATGTATGGCGGAATAAATGTCAAATTGTACGTCTAATTTTTATGATTTTGAGATGAAAATCAAAACTAAAGCACACAAAACTACTGTATATAATTTTATTTTAATTTTTTTACTTATTATTTTTTATTACTTTTTCATGTAAAATAATCAAATCTTCACGATAAAATTAGAAGTATGAAGCTCTAACATGTTAATATCCTATTGAATTTTGTGCGGACAAAACATGTCATATCGTTTGAAACATAAAAAATCCATGTATCTTAATTAATGACTAACTGAATTTTGTTAATCTCCCACAAAGTCTTGATGGCTAGTTGAGTTAGGTTTATTTTGACCATTATGCAGTTAGTCATTCTATATATAGAAATTGCAATACTCATTCCTTTGAAACTACTTTTGTCATACATATCAAACAAACCACACCATTACTCTTGTTTTAATTAAAATTAACATCTTGATTTCTACATGTGATGACATTGACATCCCTTTTCCAATTTTTAGACACGGGTTGATCTAAAACTCAAATTAGAGAACAACTGAATACAAATTCATAAAAGATAAAATAATAAATTCTTAAAAGAATATAAAAAATTAGATAAATTATAAAATTCAAGGGAATTGCTTTATACAATTACAATAGTCTACTACTAAATTCACATTCATAACGCAGATAGATGTAAGATGATGCATCAAGTACAAAACATTTGACTAGACATTACTAGAAAATACAGAATATTGTTTGATATGATTATTCCGAAAAAGCAAGCATCCATCACATTTCCCTCCTAAATCCACCCCGATCTCATAATATCTTCTTCAATGTTAAAATTGCACAACACTCTTTATAGAATCTCTTATATTCATCGCAAACGTGCATAGCTAAATTGAGTTCATATTTAGATTATTGGAGAAGTTGTACAGATCTAATTATCTAAAGTCATGAAGTTGTAGAAAAATGAAGTTACTAATACACAATTCCACTTTATTTGCTGCCACAAAAATAATTGATTAGGGTATTCTATATAAAAAAAATATAAAAAAAAAAAATCAATACTTTTTACTACCACTTTTGTATTTTTTTTTCAATAATTCCTACTTTTGTGGGCTGTGCTATATACTTTAGTGTTGGATCATGTCTATGTTGTCAAATAATTGGGCCACTTTTAAATTAAATAGACTGGGCTACAGTATAATAACCTTATACCAAAGAAAAAAAAACGCAATTTAATTTCTATTTTTTCCTAAATTCAAAATTTATGGTAGGAGCCAAGAATGGAAAGTGCCTGAAACAAACAAGAAAGCCCAAAGTGGTAATAAAAGTACGAAAAATCTAAGGCGGTCCGGTCCGCATATACAAAGGCCGGTCCGAATATTCCGGTCGGACGGTCTCCAACTTTGAAACCTCTCATTTTTTTACTTCCCCAAGAAAATATGGAATAGAAGAAAAGCGACACGCGTAATCGTTCACCGTCTTAACCTTAACATCTCCACCGATTCCTTTACACAATTTATTTACTTTTAATTTCGTTGCTGCATTCTTTTTTCGTTTCCGAATTTATCAAGAATTCTTGCCACTTCCGTTCTCGAATTCCTTCAAAGAATATTGCATTCTTTGCGGCTTGCGGATTTTTATTGCAGTTGAAATCATTTCGTTCCTGGCCGGCAAATCTTGAAGGGACAGAGGGGGCAAGAATCCATTAAGATTCATATTACTTAATTGAAAAAATGGTTCAGATTAAAGAGTTGTATCCTTCAATTATTTGGGATTTCTTGTTTTGTTTCTTGTATTTGCTTCTGATCATGACGTTGTTTATGTTTCTTTGATCACATATCAATGATAATGCAATCTGAATTACTCCGTAAAATTATTTATTGATTTGTATTGTAGAAATAGTGCTGTCAAAATCAAATTTTGAAAAAAAAATCCGATTATTATTTCTGGTAATTTCTTCTACCAATCATATTGTTCTATATGGATATTTTAGATTTCTTGATTTTCCTTTACCAACGTACTTTTCTGATGGGGTGTTTTTCTGAAGTCGGATTGTTATGCCGTTATCAGTGGAAGAGGTAATTACAATTAATGATGATGATATTTATGATGTAATCCTAATTGCACTAATTTTTTTTTTGAAATTGATTTTGAATTTATTTTTGTTTGCAGTTCCAACTAGCTCAAATGTACATGGTGATGAAAATGCAGCAGCAGAACACCTCATCAACGGAAGGGGTGGAGGTGTTGGAGAACAGACCTTTCGAAGACGACGAAATCGGAAAAGGCCAATACACTTTGAAGATTTACAGGCTGCAAAGGTAGTTTTCATTTTCAAGCAATATGATACTTTTTAGTATAGTGCAATGTATTCATCTAGTTTCTTGGGAAATGGGAATGTGTGGTTATCCTTAAATACCTTCGTCCCGTTTCTTTTGGTCACGAGTATTAAGAAACTTTGGACTTTTGTTGTAAAGTAGGGTGAAATAATGGGGTACACAGGAATTGATTAGAGTATTGTTTTAGAAACAAGACATTTTTAATTGGATGACGAAGAAAGAACAGAAGACGTTAATAATGGAACGGGGTAGTACTAATTACTTTTAATGTTAGTCATTACACCCTCATCCTCTGCATTGTTTGCAGTTTGTGTTGTTTTGCTTTAAAGTAGCATTCTTAAAGAGGCTATAGTTGTTATTCACCATTTGTACTATTGATGGATTGGGACTTTTTATTTGTTTATTTCCAGTAAAGCTCCTACTTGGTTGTCTAAATTTGCCCCGGCGGATGCTCTTGTGATGCAAGAGGAAGCTTGGAATGCATATCCAAGATGTAAATCAGGTTTGCTTTCTGTTTTCCGTTCGTGCTATTAGCTTACTCTGTGTTTTTTTTTTTGGTGGTTTTAGTAAATATCTAAAATGATTTTCTGTTACTAATGGCGATGAATGCTTTGGATCCAATTCGTGCAGTTATCAAGGTGAATACTCGCAGCTGTTTCATTTTCTATCAATTCGTGATGATCATGGATTCTAATGCTAGTTTTCGGTTTTCAACATATTTCAGTGCTTGTATTTCACAAGGTTTATTCTTACTATAGAAACTATCCACAAGGCTGACTGTGGTGTATCAGAAAATGTAAGTTATATACATCACCTAAGTTTTTATTTACTTGTTTACAGAAGGGTTTATGTAATTCCCTTCTTCTTTGGGCGACGAACATTTAGGTGCATGGCCTCGCCAAAGAGCAATTAAAGATTAGGCAGGTGGAGACCCTTGACATAGCTTCAGAATCAACTGATTATTGGAGCTACATTATTGGGACTAGCAACGTCGATTATTCGCAGTTCCAATCAGCTCGAACTGGCCGGGGTCCGTTATTAAATGGATGGCAGGTCGGTATCTCCTCTTAATTATTTTGTTTGAAACACGTATTTGAAGATAAAGTAGGAAAAATCGCGGTATTATAAATTATACTGGCAACTCGAGAAAGATGTAGACGAAGATGAGTTTGTATTGTACTCACCTATTATTTTGAATCCTTCTCTAGGAATATGTTTTAGATATGACTATCTCTCCCCCGTTCTTGAAACCAAATTCGTGCTTGTTTATTATGCTTTTGCCAAGTAATTCGCGATATAGTCCACAAAAAGGATTATGCATTGACTTGATATATTCCTTTTCAAATACAGGAAAAATGCAATCCGGTTATGACAGCGTACAAATTGGTGACGATAGATGCCCCGTACTGGGGATTCGGTAGTAAACTCGAACAAGCTTTACTTGCGGTATTTTGCAGTTTTTCGTACCGAAATTTTATTTTCAAGAAACTAGTCTTCTTGATTAGGGTGGTTTTTCCTTAGTCCTAAGTTTCATCTTAGATTTCATTATCTTTTGCATATGATATTTTTTTAACGTCCTTACAACTTAGCATTTGTTTCGACGGCCTTTGGACAAATTATCTTTGTAATGTCATTGCAGGGTGAAAAGGCACTTTTTCTTGAAAGCCATAGAAACTGCTTTGGCTGGATTGATGAATGGTATGGGCTTAATGTGGACAGGATGCGCGAACTCGAGAAAAAAAGCGATTCTTCGTTAAACGAGGTAAAGACAATTAATTCCAAATCGAACATCAGTGCCGATATTCTCGAACCATTGAATAGCCGTTTTGATTCTTTGGAACAACTCGATGAATCTAGTGGGAAAACAAGCAATTTTTTTGTTTACGATGACTTTGTTTAACGTCGAAAATTTTGTACGGTTGTTTTGATGCAGAAACTAGGCCGGCCTTATCACGGAGCAGGCGAGGTGGAGCTACGGTAGAAGACTATACATGGGCGCTGGAGGGAAGCGATTGCAGAAGTTAGAAATCGAACTCTTGTCTCCATTTATATCTGACTTCAACGACGTTGTCTTCACCTCTACTGTCTGTACAAGGTTCATTCTGGTTAGAAAGGTTTAGTGAAGGATAGGAAAAGCTGCTACTTTGATTCTCCATAAACTTGGCACTCCTCCACTTTTGTAAATATGTAACTATTTAATTTATTATTTGATTCATATTTCCTTGTTTTGTTGAATCTTACTTTCATAAGTTGGCAAATTTTATTTTGGCCATTAGTCAATAAATACATAAAATTTGGGCGTCTTCTAGCCTATGTTATCAAAACCGGTTCAACCGCGACCCGTTGATAAATCCGAGCTGAGACAGTCGAAACTCCCTTTTTTCGATTGACCCGGTGCAACTCGGTAGACCCGGCCGGTTGAACCGGTAACCGGGACCGGTTGATTCGTTTGAGACTCAGTCATAATTAGAAAAAATAATAAATATTAATTTTTGAGATAAAATTATCTTAATATTAATTTTCTATGTTGTTAAATTATTTTTAATGTTTATTTGCATTATTAAAATACTATTTTTATATAATTTACTTATTTGTATCGTTATGATATCATACCAGGTTAGTTCACCGGTTTGATTGGTTGAACCACTAAATTTTAATTTTCTAAATTGATAATCGGTCTGATTATGATAACATAGCTTCTGGCTGGTGGAGTACATGATTTATATTTTAGTTTTTTGTTAAATTTGTAGATGGGTAAATGTTCCATCAATTTAATTATAAGAGTTTTGGCACACATTCATTACTTAAGTAAATAAATAAATATTTGTATTTATTGTCGATCGATTTGTTCATGTACGATATTTTGGTCTTCCAATCAGACTCATTTAGGCTTATTTTTTTGTTTGTATATATAAGTTAATAAATTGAAAGGAAATATCAAATGCAAATTTAAAATCTACCCAACTTCGTAGATTTACAGACTAATAACCCATTTTATTTCCATCCCTTTGAAAGCTCCAAATAATTGACATCATATACAACATTGAAATACACCTAAAAACACTCCCCTTTCAAATACATAAATGATTCATTCGATCTTGTAACATTTAGAAGAGGCGGCTGGGGCGGGCTTTCTGAATCCGCGTCTCACCGTGGGCCTCGTCGTTGTCGAGCTGCTTGTTGTGGCGAACAACGGCTAAGGCGACGACGTAAACTATGACTAGGACTATGAGGATGATGATGTTGATGACCGAGACTCTCCTCCAGCTGGTCTTGAGGCTGGCTAGTACGCCCGCCTTGCACGACCCGCAGCCGTAGCACAGCTGGTACTGCTCGTTGCTCCACCGCGTGCAGTCGGGGTCGGTCCCCGTCAGGCCCCCGCCGGTGGCCCAGAACGTCTCGTTGATGTACGTGAAGCCACACGACGTCGGAGGCTTGCAGCATCCGGACTGTAGTTAATACACCAGATTCTCTATTACCAATCCTGTTATCTCTGTTCTTATATAAAAATAAAAATAAATACAAACTTTGTTCTATCTAGACAAAAATAGATTTTCATAGAGATGGCCGTCGAAACCAGAACCGAACCGTCTAGAGTCTAGATGCAATTCACGATTTTGGTTCGAATCATGTTTGGACGATTCTGACAAAATTATACTCCCTCCGTCCCATTATTAGTGGCGCCTTTCTTTTCGGCACGGGAATTAAGAGAATATGTAATAAAGTATGAGAGATGAGTTAGATAATAAAGTATGAGAGAGAGATGAGTGTGATAATGAGAGAGTATGAGAGAGAAATAAGTATAATAATGAAAGTAGATGATAAAGTAGGAGAGATAAAATGATAAAGTAGGAAAGAGAGTGATAAATTTTTACTAATTTGGGACGTCGCCACTAATAGCAGGGCATCCAAATTAGGAAAGGTGGACAATATAAATGGGACGGAGGGAGTACTATTTTTTATATAATAAACTTTTTTTTTTTTTAAAAGTTCGAAATTTTGAGAACCGTTGGTTTCGGTTCTAATTCCACGGTTTCGACAATTACTTCGACGAAAATGTTGCCATTGATTTTAAATTTTGAATTATAATTAAAATCAATTTAATACAAAATAAATAAATAAATCTAAACCGGCAATTCCATAATTTCGGAAACATTGAAACTGAAGCTGAACCGTTTAAACTCGGTTGAATTTTTGTGTTTATTTTGGCCACCTCTATTCGTAGTGGGCTGCGAATAAAGCGCGAAAAAATAAAAAAGTAAAACAAGACAAAATATAAAAGGTAATCACTATGTTGTCCAACCTTTGCCTAAGTAGAGCAAGCAATGAAAAAGCAAAAAAGCTCCATATTCTCTAAGGGAAAGAGTTTCATCACCATTCACCAAAAAAGGTTGAAGCCCATCCAATGAATCATGGACTCATAAAACATAAAATAATACTCCCAAATATTCTTCTCTTCTTGGATGATTGGCACAGCCAAGTGGCCAATTAAGGAAGACAACCTTTTTCTTTCTAGATTCTTCATAATCTTGATATTTATGTTGCTTTTGCTATTAATATATATACTAAAATTTACAAGTAATTTATTTAAATAATTTCCTTAAATATGCATGATTATACTTATTTGATCCTAGTTAGGTCATGTCCCCATTCCCAAGAAAGGAAATTTTCTTAGCTCGTAAGCATTCGCATGTGGGAATAATTAAAATAAGGTTTTGTCCCCATGGGATGGCGTAGTGGTGAAGGTGGGTGGCCTGTGATCGAAAGGTCATGAGTTCAATTTTCACTGGACACGCTATGTGTGTCTGTCACATTAGGGTGGTTTAACTCTCCTGTGTGGTTTGCAGACACAGGAGCGAGGTTTACCCTGTGCGCACCAAAGGTAGCGGCTGCGGGTTCCTCGTTATCAAAAAAAAATTTAAAAATTAAAATAAGATTTTGTTAGGAGGATCAGTGATCCTACCCCTAACATCAAATTTTCTGAATATGAGAATTCATCCTTCTACTACCCCTTCCCAAAATGCAATACATGATCAATTATACATGTGTTTTTATAATTATTTATCCTCATCGAGATTTCTAAATTATATAAATAAAAGTTAATTTTGGTATTTCGAAATAGGAGCGCTAGCAACAAATGTTCCCTAAAATAGCATGAATGCGTAACCAACTAGTAAATTACTAGGAACTATTCATTCTCTTCTCAAGATCAAGATGGAAGTCTGAATTTTTGTAGATTTTATTTCAATTTTTTATTAAATAATACATAAATGAAGGGCATATATTTAAATATAGTTTTAAAACAGATTTATATAGCATTTCACTTTAGTTTATGTTTCACAAGCACATTTACATATAGTTTATATTTCTATTTTATTCATTTTTTCCAATAAAATTATTCATAGACATATTTATATTTCACGTTACGTGCATAACGAGAATATACGTAAAACTGGAAATACGAGAATATTCTCAATATGGACTGAGTAGGACCGATTCCATTACCTGAATGGGAGTGAGTTTCCTAAGGTAGAACAACTCGGCCGACTCGGGCACGCCTCCAACGTACCTATGCAGCTTCCTACACACGCGCGACTCCCTAATGCACGCACTAATCTTGGCCCAATAAACCGGGCCGGCGACCCGGTCCGCGAGCCAGCCGGAGTAGTCCTGCAGCGAGTAGTCGAGGTAGACCCGGTTCATGACGGGGCAGCCCGAGCCGCGCTCGGTGGCGGAGTAGGCGAAGATGACGAAGAAGACGAGGGCCCCGATGATGAAGAACATGGCCCACAAGTAAACGTACATGAGGAAGGTGTTGCGGTAGCACGAGCCGGCGATGCCGGCCAGCGACACCACCATGATGGCGAGGCCGATCAGGATGAGCGGCCACTGCAGGAACTTCATGCAGTCGGTGGTGCTGGCGCGGCTGCTCAGCCAGATGCCGCCGCCGAGGATGGGGAGGGAGAGGAGGAAGCTTAGGAAGTTTAGGAAGCCGATTAGGTTGTTGCTTGTTGCCATTTTTATTTTATTTTTCTTGATTTTGGTTCTGTTTTGTGGACTGTGAATTTAGTGTGTGAGTTTTATTTGATAAAGGAAGGCGAATAGTATACCCACACACCCAATATATAAAGGTGTATGATAAGTAAAGGAGTGAAATTTATTTAGTGCGTATTATTAATAATTAATTTGATCATATTTATTTTTAAATTGTGTCAAATTATCGTGTGTTAGTTTATTAAAAAAATATTCCATGTTCTTGAATCTTGAATAATATTATACAAAAATTCATGTTATCCCTTTTAACCGTAATGTGATTCATTTATTTAAGTTAAAACTATGGAGAAATGAGGAAATCGTTCACTCGAATCCACGTCAAATTACATTGTTTTGTTTTATTGAAAAAAAAACTAACTTATTCTTAAATAATGTTGTACCAACACTTCTAACCTTTTAAATTGTATTGACAAAGTAGTTGAGTGAAAGAATTGGAAGCATGAGAATCTCATGCATGATTAAAAGACTGGAGATTTGGTTCGAATGAGTATTATTACTCCCTCCGTCTTATAGAAATTGTTCATTTTATTTTCAATCAATTTTTCAGAATGTATGAGTAAAATTTTATAAAGTCGCGGCCACCTCAAATAAAGTATGTATAATTTTTGTATTCAAGAATACAAAGTATTTGTACAATAAGCCTAACCGTAATAATTTTACTTTGTTTTAAGTAACAGAAACTAAAGTATTTTTTGCTGTCTTTGTCCCACTACTGTTTGAGACCGTTAAAAGTTCAATTACTTTCTTCCTCCATCTAATAATTAATTCAAATAATTATGAAAATAACTCGAGAACAAAAGAGAAAAAGTCAATTATTAGAGTCCTAGAATCTATGTTAAAAAATACTTGAAGAAAAAAAAAAGGTGGGGAGAAATACACATCTTCCCCACTTTAGGCGCTCCTACTTGTAAAACGACAACACTCCAATGTCATCGTCTATCCCAATATTTCTGTCCTAAACTTTATCTAATCAACACAATCCGCCCACTACTTGTTCGAATCAAATTATCCTCCTCGGAATCTGAGCTCTTCTCACTAACTAGGGATTCTTTTTTCATCTAATGGCGCTCCAAATTCTTCGCCTGCGCTTAACATTTATCTCAGTCTTTCTTGGTAAGAAGAAATACACACATTTTGTTTCTCTCTCTCTCTCTCTCTCTCTCTCTCTATCTTCCTGAAGCTAGCAAATATTCAAAACATTAACGTCCTATTCTTCTCTTTAGTTATTCATCAAGCTTGTTTAATGGGTTTTGGAAAAGATGATTTCTTTAGTCCTCATTTAACTGAAAATGGTGGAAAATGGAAAATGCCGCTGCGTTTTTCAGTTCTGCTATGTGGGATTTGAAAAGATTGAAGCTTTGTGAAATGGGAAAATAGAGTATCATTTTCAAATTTCTTCTTGATTCATTTCTGATAATATTGTGTTGGTTCTTTTCTCTTCCGTTCGGAGCTTGTCTTGCTTAGAAGGAAATTACACATCAGAAAGTTCGAATCTTTCCCTTTTCACCTTCTTTTTCATGCTCTCTCTTGCTTGCATGTTTCTCTCTCTAGAAAAACTTCACAAAAAATCTCTTAGCTTGATTGGTTTACATTTGACTTAGTAATCTTAAACATTATTTTGAGTCCGGGGTGAAATGTCAATTTTTGTTTAAAGTCAAACATATTTCTATCCAATTTTTATATTTAAATACATTATATAGACTAAAATGCCCCTATTTTTTCAATAAAGTCAATTTATGGGATGATCCAATCACGGTTCGATCGGAGACCGATCATGGTCCGACCGATCGGGCACTCTCCGATCACGGTCGGACACATTGGACATGGTCCGATCATGGTCCGATCACGGTCGGATATGGTCCGACCGATTTGGCACTGTCCGATCACGGACCTAACACTTTTCAAGTGAGAAAAGTAAAAAAGTGGGAGTATTTTAGACAATTTGAGTATATAGTAGATAATTTTTATGAAGTTGGGTAGTTTTGTATTTAATATAGGTTAGGTAGGTAGATTTGTATAATATCACCATTATTTTTGTCAAGTAAAACTGTCAATCTTGCCAAGACTACTAATTTAAAATTTTCCACTTTTGACTTGTTTCATCATCCGCATTACTAATATCATTATTATTGTTAATCTTCTGCACAAGACTATATTTTTCTACACATATCACCACCAATCTCGGCTGGAATTTTAGATCCTTAAAACCGAAAATAATATTTTATGATTTTTATCTCATGTCCCCACTTGCCCAAAAATCATATGCCAGTGCATGAGGGGGCTACCACCCCAAACTTTTTTCCTCCCATATGTAGCTGTGATTGCATTTATACTGAAAATATGTAGCACTCCTCAAATTCTTGATCATAGATTTCCCTTGCAAATTGGTTGTTTGATGACTAGGTAGATCAGTAGATGTATTTGATGAGAATGACTGCCTTAAATGTTTGGACCTAGTTGTCCCACTGCATTTAATTTCATTGGATTCCATGTTCTTATTTTCTATCAGCTTGTGACAATTGCTGCGGTGCTGCAGGTGGTAGGAAGCATTTAAGGAGGTTAAGGCCTTTGTTATTACACTGTTTTTACTCTTCTACCAGACTCTAGTTAAGAAAATGCAGACCCCTAAAGCAAGGTAGGCTTCTCTGCTTCTCACAACTTTCAAGATTTTTGAAGCTTTACAAGAATATTTGTGTTCTTCTCCATGAAATAGATTTTATGAGTCTTTAAGCCCAAATTCTTGAAATTGGTGAGATACTTGAGGTAGGAGGATTCTGATTATTC
Organism: Lavandula angustifolia; assembly: GCA_028984105.1. Classification (NCBI taxonomy): domain Eukaryota; kingdom Viridiplantae; phylum Streptophyta; class Magnoliopsida; order Lamiales; family Lamiaceae; genus Lavandula; species Lavandula angustifolia. The sequence goes on along the minus strand of CM054820.1, from coordinate 1,644,838 downwards.
TGTATTGCTTTGTAGCTTTATGTTTGCTTTGAATCTATGTTTCAAGAACTAGAAGAGATGTTTTATTTTCTAAATAGGCATCTTAAGAAATGTGGTTTGTTTTAGTTTTGTTTAGTTTAGGGAGTTTTATTGAGTCATCTTGTTCCTCTTGAAACTCTATTCGAGTGTTTCGCTCGATTTTCCTTTCCGTAGTTGTTTATATGTAAAAAATTGTTGCAATGTAAGTAAGCTTTGTTTGGGATAACTAACAAGAGGACATCTCTATTTAGTGATTGTAAAAAGACTGATAACAACATTTTGTTTTACTTGTTAGACTAAGCATCCTTCCTTCCCTCATTATACTCTCACTATGGAGACTCCCCATCCGCTCGAAAATGGTTAAAATCCGTATTTAATTTGATCCGATTGCAGGCGCAGTTCCTTAGGCACGCCTCCAAAGAGCTCTACTTCCTCAAAGGCATCTCAGAAAAACACTTCCCCTGAAGCTGCATCCTCAGAAGCTCCGCAAAAGGCTTCTCCTAGAGTCGTCCGACAGCTCAAGATAGGCCCGCGGTTTTTAGACCCGACCGCTTCTTCATCCAACCAAGCCAGTAAAGCAACAAAACAGAGAAGTCCTAAAGTGGCTGATCACAAATCCCCCAGCAGCCCACTCTCTGAGGTACAAAAGGTAGATTTATCTACTGAGGTTACCTGTCTTTATTTAGTAAGTAAATTTGGGAAAATTCAACCCTAAACCGGGTCTATAACTTGTATTGTTGTGGATCTTATGATGTAGAATAAAGTTACCTCATTTTGTTTTAACAACAAACACTTATAAAATTCAAAATAGGACGTGACATTGTTCCGCACCACAAGATCTACTAGACCTGGTATAAGGTAGATTTTTCCGTGAATTTGACTATACAACTGCAAGTATTTAAGACATTGTTTTCGATTTTAAGCTTACCAAACACTCTAAAAAAGTTGCAACTTATATTCTATCGCAAACGTCTCGAGGCATTTCTACATGTTAAGTGGCTGGAAGTTTGTCAATTTCTTTACCTAGTGAAGATATGGTATGTTTATTGTGTCAAGAATTTGTACCAGTTGTGTGTAATTTCAACTGTGTAACTGCCAGAAGAAGCGGCCCGGCAAAGTTCCTGAGCTCGAGGGTCAGATTTCTCAGCTAGAAAATGATCTGAAAATCATCAAGGACCAATTAATCTCAACTGAAGCACAGAAGAAGCAAGCACAGCAAGATGCTGAGGAATCTAACCAGCAGCTCTTGTCCCTCTCTTTGAAGCTTGAGGAGTTGCAGAAGCAACTCCCACCTTCGGAGGAAGTCGTTTTCGAGGAACAAAATCGGAGCTCTCGTGATTTGGCCTCTGCATTGGATGAGATCAAGCAGCTCAAGATCCAGCTCGAGATAGGAGGTCGAGCCGAGGCTTCTGATTCACAAAAGGATATCGAGAAATTGAAAGAGGATTTGTGCGGAAGGCTTTTGGTTGTGGAGGAGATGAAGCGACAGGTAATGGATTGCAAAGAGTCGGAAGCTCGGGCAGAGGCACTTGTTAGAGAAACTTTAGGGCAACTCGAAAAGGCTAAGAAGACGGTGGAGACACTTAGGTCTGACGGACTCAAAGCGATCGAGGCTCATAAGACCATTGTTAATGAGCTCGAGAGTTCAAGAGCTCGAGTTGGTTACTTGGAAGATCTTGTGAGCAAACTCAAGTCGGAGATTAATGGAAGCAAGAAAGACTCCGATGACTCATTAGAATCCGAAGTTGTTTCGTTGAGACTTGAAGTTGAGCGGTTGCGATCGGATTTAGAGCAAGCTGAGATACGACATGATGAAGAACAAGGTAGTATAGCGGAGCAGATACGGAACGGTATGGAGATGGTGGAAAAGATGAAAGCCGGATCGAGTCGGAGAGAGGCCGAGCTGGAGGCGGAGATTCGGAGATACGGAAACGAAATCGAGGAGCTGAAGGCGAATTTAATGGATAAGGAGACCGAGTTGCAAGGTATATGCGAAGAGAATGAGGAGCTTATCGCTAAGCTAGAAAGCTCTGCTTCGGGGCAGAGAGAGAACGAGCTCGAGAAGAAGCTCTTCGACTCAAAGGCGGAGATCGATAATCTGAAAGCCGGATTGATGAGTAAAGAGATTGAGCTGCATAAGAAAACGAAGGAGAACCAAGGATTGAAGATGAAGTTCGACGAAATGATAAACGGCAACAGAAAGGATGAAATTAACGATAAGGAGGCGGCGATGAAGGAGAGCGATAAGAAGGCGGCGAGGGTGGCGGAGGAGTTGGAGGCGGCGCAGGCATTGAATGCGGAGATGGAGGCGGATATGAGGAGGGTGAGAGTGCAGACGGATCAGTGGAGGAAGGCGGCGGAGGCGGCGGCGGCGATGCTGGGAAGCAACGGGCAGATGATGGAGAGGACGGGATCGATGGACAGCCACTATAGCCCGCGGACGGGGATGATGGGATCGCCGTACGGAGATGGTGTTGATGATGATGTGATGAAGAAGAAAGCTAATGGGATGAGGAGGTTTGGGATGTTGTGGAAGAAGCCGCAGAAGTAGAGGGATTCTGGAAGCTTCTGGAAGTTTTCTGTCCTCACTTGTGTAGCTGAAATTTGGTATTAGATGTAACTAACTTCTATGTAAGATTTATTAAGACGGCATTTTTATATTATACTGCCATCTTTAGAAAAAAAAATGATACGTAAATTCTAAGAAATTCAAAATTATATTTATGTTTTCTAAAATTTACTTGAATATTAGTCCCTACTCGCAGTTGTACCTTGAATTGCATATGAGTTCACTTGGCGAAATTCAGCATTAGATTAGTCTAAATTTATAATTTTAGCAAAAATGGAAAGTGAATCAATCCCATAATAGGCAATTTCGTTTTTCTCTTGCATTATTTAAAGTGTTGTATTAAGTAAATTTTAATTTTGTACTTCCTTCATCCCGCTCTACTTGTTTTGTTTCTATTTGGCACGGAGATAAAGATGAGTGGTTGATTGTGACTTGTGAGTAGAGATGCACGTCCCATAAAGAAAAAGTGAGAGTTTGTGTAGTAATTAGTTTCTATTTTAATAAATAAGAGAAGTAAAGTGGAACAGTCCGAAAAAAAAAACAAGACAATCAAGCGAGACGGAGGGAGTTCGTGTATGATAATTTTATATTTATGGTGTGCTTGTAAATACTCCCTCCGTTCCACTCTATTAGTCCACTTTTCTTTTTTGGGTCGTTCCACTCCATTAGTCAACTTTCCATTTTTAACTTAAAATAATACTTTAATATATTCAAGTGGACCCCACTACTTTATCTATTTTACACACAACAAATAACTTTCTTAATCTCCGTGCCGAAAAGAAAGTGGACTAATGGAGTGGAACGGAGGGAGTATTTATTACATGCATTTTTTGTATTTATTTTTGCTATTATATAAAACATATTGTATATTGTAATTTTTTATAGATGTTTAATTTTAGAAAAGTTATCGTAAAAAATAGGTTTTATAAATATTAAAAAAACTGTTTGTGTAAAAAAAATTATATGATCACTTAAAAATACTATTGCAAACACACCTTTAATAGCTTTTGTTTAATTCAAACCAATAAGATCTAGTTATAAGACAATCATCTATAAGGGATTTATTTCTTATGAACTAGAGTACGAGACTGATTCGTATAATAAAAATTGAAATGTTTTTCTTTTTTTGAGTATATTTGATTGGTTGAATTTTAGCAAATTTACATTTTTAGAAGTATTACCTCGTGCGCAACAATCTGGTAGAAAAAACATGATGTTAATTTAATACTCCTATGTCTCATCTTATATGTCCACTTTATTTTCGGTGCGATTATTTAGATGAGTTTATTTTATATAATAAAAGTATGAGATATACTTAATTAATATAAGTTTGTGTGATAAAAGTATGATATCCCGTATCCATATAATTATTTAAAAGTGATTTGAGTTAGTAAAAATGTGAAACTCATTTCTTTATTTAAAAATTAGACAAATGAAATGAAACAATAAGATAAAATATAATGAAATGGAATGAGCATATAAACTAAAAAATAATAAAAAAAAAAGCATTGTCCCCTTGGGATGGCGTAGTGGTGAAGGTGGGTGGCCCGGGATCGATAGGTCATGCGTTCAAATCCCACTGGAACTACTATGTGTTGTCTGGCTACTGCACAAGGAGCGGGGTTTACCCAGTGCGCACTAAAGGTAGCGGTTGCGGGTTCCACGAATCAAAAAATAAAAAAAAAAAAAAGCATTAAAAAATAAAAATTTAATCATGAAACAAGCGTTTACATAGTTGAGGCCCAGAAACATGTAAAAGCCCAATCGATAATCCGTCTATAAAATCCCACATTTACTAGGGTTTTTAATGGAACTCTCACCTTGCAGCTTCTCTGAAACGTCTCCTCCGTCTTCCTTTTCTTTTTGAAACTAGTAATGTAATGTACTAATGTTGGTGTTGTTGTAGATTTGTCTTTGAATCTTCGGTAGTCCATTCTTGGCAAGACTGTTGAGCTTTGAGCAATGAGCAGTTTTGAATGCTAATGGACTTATATCAATTCTCGCTCTAAACTGTTCTCGGCTTCTCTTTATTCATGGAGTTGCAGATCAGTAGAGTCGAAACATTTTCTTTATTATTAATGATTTTATTCTTTTATTTACTTTCCTCTCTTTGTATTTTTTAAATAAACTAGAAAATTATATTAAATCTGTTGATGTAATTAATCACAATGGAGGGTATCGACATTTCAGTGAGGCCTTTCGTCGAACACGTAGTGTTCAATAACAATTTTTACATGAATATTTATAACGAATGAAATCCGGCTTCAAATCTCTTAATTCAAGCGGTTGAGTTAGAAAACAAAGTGTAAATCAATTTATAAGATAAAATTACATTTGACTTTCCATATTAATAGATTTGAGCATAGCATTTAAAAGTAATTACCTTGGATTGTTCTATCATTTTTAACATGTTTTTAAAAATATAACTAATTAAGTTTCTAACTAAAAAAAATAATAATTAATTTTTTAAAAATTTGAAATTATTTTTTGAATTATAGTAGAAAACAAAAATAAATAAATAAATAAATTGTTTTAATTATGCCATAACAAAATTTAGATGAATTCCGATTAAATCGCAAACTAGCCTAAGGATTCTCTATTCCAATTTTTGGTATCTCTTTCAATGGCGCTCATTACGCTGCAGGTGGCCCATGTTACGCAAATAAATAATATCGGTGTCGCGCGTGCTTGGTGGGTCGTATTCGTGTTATAAAAAATAAATAATAATTTTATTGGTTTTCTTTACACACAACTCTTTTATAGTGCAACCATTAGCAAGTCGTGGGGACGAAATGAGTATTTTATTGATAACATGGCCCACCAATACACGCGCAGATTGCGTGATTGGTGGGCCACCGAGTGAGACACCAAAATGGGATAGAAGATTCGGACTCAACAATGATTGTGAACAGATTACCCTCAAATGATGATCCAATTGATTACTACACGAATACATAAAAGTTGGATTTTCCGTAATTTTTTTAGAATTTGATCTTGAAATTGAAACTTTTAAATATATCAAGAAATGCTAATGACAAGGTCAAATGAAGCCCTAAATATCTCCGTTTTCCCAAGTTAAATTAGCTATATAATAGTCACCGTGTTTACTAACAAATTTCAATTAATCGTATTAATTGAGTATCTGTTATTCTGCTTTATGTGTACCTAACTGTTGCAATAAGCACGCTATCAAGATCCCACAATTTCTGGATCTTGGTTTCCTATTTCTCCTTAGCTGTACAACTTATATACTACTACTATATTCAAGTCATAAAATCAAAGTGTTTAAACAATATTATTTATTTTGTGAATTTAAAAGGAATTTGCGTAATCCATATACAGTTAAACCTCGATAAAGTAATAATATTGAGATCGAGAAAAAATATTCATTTAGCGAGGTTATTATTTTATCGAACATTATTTTAATGTATTGACCCATATCGGGATCGGAAAAAATTATTATTTTAGCGAGATTATTACTTTATCAAATATTATTTTATCGAAATTTAACTGTAACTGAAACAATTAATTATCTCATTTATTGGAAAACTGATATGTATACCATATTGTGCTTGTTGTATTGGCATCCATTTTAATAGCATAAATTCGCTTCAGTGGATGCCAACAAAGCAACAAGATTTAAGTTGTTCTATGTATCTTTTGCAGGTCTACTTTTATTGGAGAATCACAACTAAGGTTTCCTTATTTTTAACGTGGAAGTTGGATCCATGATCTAGGAACTTTATAATTTAAACTATGGAAATTCTCATTTTATAAAAATTGAACAAAATTTGTAATTTTAAATTCATCCCCGAGTATGACTAAAATGAGATATCATCAACACTTTAAAGAACTTTCGTGTACATTTATAAGTCTGTTTTGTTTAATAAATTATACAACTTTTTATATTATTAAGCATGACACATAGTTATCTAGCCTTAATACAGTATTTTATTTGAAGGTCAATCTAGATTCTTGGCCTATTGGGAATGGATTACTTTTACATCCTACGAAATGTCAAATTAATCAATATATCTACATGTAGTTTGTATAGATCTACGATTGAGATTATACTAAATTATAATAATATTTACACAATAAATTTCAGTTTTTGAATTAACACACTATTATAAACTGTAATTGAATATTTTTATTGACTAACAGTATTTTCATTAACTTATACAATTATAAATGGTAACTTGTGATAGAATAGAAACCAAGCAATTGTTTGTAGTAAAAAAATCGATAATCACTATTTGTAAAAAGACCATAATCATTTATATGTGTGTAAATAATACTCCATCCGTTCCATAGAAAGTGTCCCCTTTCCTTTTTGCAATGTCTCATAGAAAGTGTTTCATTTCCTAAAAAGGAAGTGAACCCTACACCTTTACCAATTCAAATCAATTCAAAACAATTAATTAATTGCATGAGTCTCACCTCTCTACTTCACAAACCAATTCTAAATAATTTGTTAATTGTATGGGTCTCACATCTTTACCAATTAAAATAACTCTCCTAAAACTCCGTGCCTCACAAAAAGGAAACACTTTCTATGAGACGTGTAACATTATAAAATAAATTAAAGCAGAGATTAAAACGAAATATTTTATGCCATTTAATTTAACTGCCTAAATTTGCCCACTTGAATTTCCACGTTTTGACGACTTAATAAAAAGTCAGTGAGAAGCGTAGCGTGAACAGTATTTCGCTGTTCCTTCTATTTCACTCATCTCCATTCTCCACCCCCGACCCTCCATTAAAACGGAAAACGACACCAAAATTCTCCCATGGCAGTTGTTTCCACCACCACTACTGCCATCTAACAACCTATGCACACACATATGCGTGTGACGCAATCTCCCGCTCTATCTCTCTCCACGCACTCGCACGCACTGAATTTCTCTCTCTATTGGTTACGGTGATTCGATTGAATTCAGATCTGAACAAGGCGCGAGAGCGAGAAATTGTGATCCGAATACTGGAGGTGGTTGGAAAATGGAGTATATCGACAGGTTGCCGAGCATGGATCTGATGCGCTCCGAGAAGATGATGATGGCTCAGCTGATTATCCCCGTCGAGTCGGCTCACCGGGCTGTCTCCTATCTCGGCCAACTCGGTCTCCTTCAATTCCGTGATGTGAGATCAGATCTTTTTATTTGATTGCTAGCATTTCTGTTATTGTTTACACTGTTAATTAGTTCGTTTTACGGCTATTTGTTGTCGGTGAATTTTAGTTTCTGGATCCGGTGTTAAATATAGCTGTAGCGTAGAATGATCTGTTCGTTTAGCTCGTTAGGATTGGGTTTCTGGTTATTTAATAGGTGCTTCTAACATTTTCTTTGGATCAGTACATGTATAAGCGATTACGGTGGTATGCTTTGTGATGTTCTTAAAAAATGTTATGTTTTGGTGTAATCGCGCAAATGTTTGGAATCTTTCCCGAAATTTCCATTCACTTGATAGAAGTGTTTTCTAAACTGATCTTGTTTATTCTCTGTTTTGCTTGTAATTATGATTGGACTCACTTATGTATTTTCATTGGCATTGGCAGTTAAATGATGACAAAAGCCCTTACCAGAGAACATTTGTTAATCAGGTATATGTTCACAAATTCCTATTGATTGATAATTCTCTTAAGATATGTTGCTGCTTATTCCATTTCTAAATTCTGAAAACTTACATTTAGATATTAACGAAGTGCTTTAGGCAATGACATTCTAGCTTCCAATCCATAAATGCTTTAAAGACACAACATGGTCCACTTGAGGTTAATTAGGCTATCCACCAGGGTGATTTCTATGGGAATATAATGTGAAATTGCAATCAACTGGTAGAAAAATAGCATACCACTGATCTATGTCACCTGAAGCATCACATTAGAAGTTGTGAGAGCTGTTGCTCGAGGTTTATGAAGACTGCTTGTCAGGCATGCTGATGTATGTTAGTTCAGATGAGTGTGATTGGATATACCTATTAATGTCAGGCGTGCTGATCCATGTTAGAGAAGTAGGATAATATTAAGCTTGTCAGGCGTGCTGATGCATGTTAGTTTAGATGTAATCTAGTCATCAAGAAAAGTGTTTGGAGTGAAATATCAGGATTTCCTGGTTAATTTACTTGTCTTTTGATGTTACATACAATGTGTTGAAGTAGGATAAAGCCTCTAGTTGTTCATTTTTTCCCTCACTGATAGGTTTGGACAGTTATAACTCATCTTGCCTTCTTAAAATTGACGGTACATATATCCAATCACACTCATCTTTAGTCCTCATATTGTCCTAGTCTTGTGTCAAGCTCTAGATGTCTTAGTAGTTATTTTTGCTTTTCCATATAGTTAAAAGAGTGAAAGCCTTATTGATACCATTCTAGTGCTGTCAGCAATATCTTCTTGAATTTACTCAAAGTAGATATGAGCTTATCTTTTTCGTTATCTGAGTTCACTTGATTCTTATCTGGTTTCTGGAAAGTTGTTTTCAGTTACCATCCCTCCTTTCTTGTTAACAGTTCATTTTTTTGCGACTGGCAATAGGTTAAAAGATGTGCTGAGATGTCCAGAAAGTTACGGTTTCTCAAAGATCAGATTCATAAAGCTGGTCTATTGCTAGCTCCTCACCCAGCATCCGAAACTGATATTGATTTAGAAGAACTGGAGGTCTGTTCATTTCTTCCATACCATTCTTCCTGTTGCTTTTCTATTTCCTGTTTACTATTATTGCTACCTGTATGTCACTGTCATCATCATATTTTTTGTTATTATCACTGTTGATAATATTGCAATTATTGCAATAACTCTTACTTTTGTGGTTGACTACCGTTAATTTTTATTAAGATATCATATATGCTTCATATACTTCAGAAACGCTACTTTCCCTTCCCAAATTCATTAACTCCAACTACTTTTCAATTCTCTGACATTAGGCTCGACTTGCTGAGCATGAGCACGAGTTAATTGAAATGAATCACAACAGTGAGAAGCTGCAACAAACATATAATGAGTTGCTTGAGTTCAAAGTGGTCCTACAGAAGGTATGAAAAATGGTTGATTCCTTAGTTTTGTTATTCTCTTTGTAAAGTAAATGACTTTGTTTTAAGGTAAAACTTGCCAAACAATTTACATGTACAATGTGTAAGACTTCACAAATATTTGAACTGTGAATTAATTAGTAGTATTGTAAAATTTTATGTTTATAAAATGGAATATCACTGAGTTGCTTCTGAAGTATTAGAAGTTTATGTGTTCCATATAGGATCTTCTCCTACTGAGAATTTTAGTTCAACCTAATTATTTCCAGAGTTGGAAAGTTCCTGTGTGGATAATTACTAGCTTCTGTTGTTTAATGCCTACAATATGTCATTTTATTCAACGAAGACAGAAATATAAAAGAAAACTGTAGAAGAAAAGAGAACAATCATTACCCTTGCAATAAAGAAATCGGGTTGTTCCCTTTCTTAATTCACGGGTAAAAAGCAAATTGCTCCCTCTTTTCCCAATACTAGACCTGAAAAAACATGAGCAGCTCTTGAGGAGAAGATAATAGCTATTACACAGACAACAGAGTTGATAAAACTAGATAGACATATCAAACTAAGCAAAAAAAAAAAAAAAAATATTTAAGGATTAATAAAGCATTCCTCTTGCTGTTGGAACCAGACTAACTAGATAAGATTATCGAACCAACTCCTCTTTTCTGTGGAGCAGTGAACTTTTCATGGTCACAATTTGTTAGCAGGAACTATTTTCCAGTGTTCTTGTCAGGAGAAATGCATTGTACATGTTAATGGGGATATACTCAGCAGCAAGCTCAAACTGAGAAGAGAGGGAAATGAGAGAGAATGGGTGGGGTTGAGGGAGTAGAAGTTAAGCTATAACTTTTCTCCCTTTCTATCATGAACATAGGGAAATCCTTTCTTATCATTAAATCTGCAGAATATTAAGTTTCATTATTCCACCTAAGAGTTTAATGGGTGATTCCAGGCAGGCGACTTCCTTATTCCTGATGGGAACCATTCTGCAGCACAAGAGACAGAATTAGATGAGAATATCCGTATAAACAATGATTATGCAGATTCAGCATCACTGATGGAACAGGTAATGTGTAATATGATCTGTTGCTGCTGGGATACTTTTGTAATTTGTCAACTGTTCTGGTGTTATATTCATGTAGACTTTATAATTACAGGAGATGCAACCTGGCATATCAAATCAGTCTGGTGTAAAGTTTGTAAGTGGTGTCATTTGTAAATCTAAAGCATTGAGATTCGAGAGGATGTTGTTTCGTACAACAAGGGGAAATATGCTTTTCAATCAGGCACCAGCTGATGTCCCAATTATGGATCCTGGATCAAATGAAAAGGTCACCATTATTTTCTTTCCCTTGATGACATCTACTTTTCATTTAGAATACCAAAGCTCAATCACTGAAAGAAGCAGCTGAAATTCCACTCCAGAAATTAAAAAAAGGACTACATGCATCCCATCATCGAAAAAATCTAGTTTTTTTTTTGTTTTTTCTAAACTAATTGACTTTTATTTATTTTAAAATGACTTCTTTACTTGATATCGTGGTAATTGGGATCACCTTTGTCGATGAAATTGATGTTTTTCAATAATTGATGTGTACCTTTGCACCTGCAGGTTGAGAACACAGTTTTTGTAGTATTCTTCTCAGGGGAGCAAGCAAGGAAGAAAATCCTCAAAATTTGTGAAGCATTTGGCGTAAACTGCTATCCAGTTCCTGAAGATGCGATCAAGCGGACGCAAATAACAAGAGATGTGTGTTGACTAACTAGATTGTTGCATTTTGAGAACCTAATATTTGTGTTTGAACTGTGTTGTGTTGTGTTGTGATGAAAAATATGGAAACAGTAGTTTGCTTAATAATTATTTTAATCCACAAATTGATGCATTATACTATTTTGTAGTTGAAATTGATAAAGATTTGAACAGTCTGATCCTTGTCAGTGAATATACAAGTAGCAAGATTCAAGATTAAGAGTAGTTCTCCGGTCATCATGTATAAACAGCTATTTATAACTAATAAGCTCTCGCATCAATCTGGATAGGCATATATTTACGATTCAAATCCTAGTCATTAAATTGTGCATACTTGCATCAGTGTCTTAAGTGGGCTTCTACTACTTGTTTTCTTATTAGAGAAGTAGACCAATTATTTCTATTCTCTGGTTTTCAGGTCTCGTCGCGCTTGTCTGAGTTGGAAACAACTCTAGAGGCTGGCCTACGCCATCGAGATGCGGCTTTACGCTCTATTGGTTTTCAGCTGACTAAGTGGATGAATATGGTAAGATTTCTATGTTTGATTGTTCTTCTTTTCAAACTCATTTGACTCAGCACCATTTTCTTAACTTACTCTTCTAGGTAAGAAGGGAAAAGGCTATTTATGACACGCTGAATATGCTGAATTTCGATGTCACAAAAAAGTGCTTAGTTGGTGAGGGTTGGTGTCCAGTATTTGCAAAAACTATGGTATAGTTCTACTGCTGCGTATGACGAATTTGAGATAAACCTAAAGTAACTAACTAATGTGTTTTTTATATTTACGTGAAAACGATATTCCATAATGTTGCAGATTCAAGATGCTCTGCAGCGTGCAACTTTTGACTGTAATTCACAAGTGGGCATAATATTTCATGTGATGGACTCCACTGAATCGCCTCCAACATTTTTCAGAACAAACCATTTTACGAACCCATATCAAGAAATTGTTGATGCATATGGGTAAGTCATGCATAACGGATATGAAAACCTTCTTCGGTATCTTTGTAGTCCTCACCAATTTAGTAATGTAAATGTGCTTATTTAGGAGGGTGTTTGACTGAGAATTTGGAGAAAGTGCTGTAATTGAGAGAAATAGTTTAGCTGAACTCGTTTAAGTTAGCATTTTTTTTTAATTTTGGGGAGATTACAGGTGATCTTTAGGAGAAAATAACTTATAGCTGATGGTCTCCAACGCTTAATTGTTTGAAAGTTGACCTATTTTGTCTTGATATTCACAATTGCTATTAGGTGGGAGATCTTAATTTGTTTTAGTAATATTTTGGAAGTCAATGCTATACACATAATGATACTTAAATCTCTCTCCATATATGTTTAACTGTAAAAATGTGAAGGTACTGATAAAAATACTTTCATTGGCAGGGTTGCAAAATATCAAGAGGCAAATCCTGCAGTTTATACAATCATTACATTTCCATTTCTTTTTGCTGTGATGTTTGGGGATTGGGGTCATGGTATATGCTTACTGTTGGGAGCTTTAGTCCTAATAGCACGCGAGAAAAAATTAGGTTCACAGGTATGTTATGTCATTTTCTCATTATTTTATTTTATAAATGACTTATTTTCTGTATGAACATGAAAATACACATATGCAATATTGTACTATTCTTGTTTAGTTTTTTTATAGATCGCAATTCTTCATATTTGATATGGTACACTTTGTGTCAGGAATTTGATGAATGTTAAAAACAAATTATATCTCTCAGTGGAACAGCTAAAATGGGTATTTAATTTAATGACTTATAAGAAAAAAGTATTTCTTGTTGGTTCCCCTCCTCAATCAACCATGCAGTTACTAAATTTCCGCACATTGATACAGCAACTTACCTCAAAACTACCAGAATTCATCTTCATTAGGCTTATTTGGACTTATTATAAACATTTAAGCTAGTATTTTGTTGGTAGGGAGCTTGACTTTACTTGCTGGTCTGAACCATGGATGCATGCTTTTCCGGTATTAGAGAAGTAAACATATTTGAGACACCCATTTCTTCTAACGCTAGATAACAGTTTAGCAGATTGCAACAATTTGTTATGTTTGGTACTGTTTGATACAAGTACAAAGAATCCCATTTATATAGTGGAGAAGAGACTAAATTTTAATCTAAACGTATTTCTGTGGTTTGGTACTGTTATAAGTATGTGTGGAACTCCTTCAAGGTAAACAATTATAGATAAGTCCAGGAAAAATTTCTGCTAATTCAGTTCGTTTGTCAGGGAGACAGTAAAAGAATGATACAAATCACCCAATTTAGCTACAGCCTTAATGTTGTTTTGATCTGGACAGTTAGCAGTTGATGCTTGTGACAAGGGCTGAATGGGTATAATGGTAAATTAAGAAAAGTCCTTGAACACTATAAATTAGTATAAATAATAAGGAAGAATGACCACCACATGTTTTTATTATTTACGATGGTGAGACGAAGCTAACTAAAGATATTCTTCCTCTGCTTTGCTTCTTCATCAATATGCATATGCTGCATCCTTGTGTTACTCGTGGCTATTTTTCTTGTGCTTTGCTTTTTCCTAAATGTTTGTTTCTACCAGAAACTTGGCAACTTCATGGAAATGCTATTTGGCGGCCGATATGTCCTCCTTCTGATGTCTCTCTTTTCAATTTACTGTGGCGTTATATACAATGAATTCTTTTCTGTTCCTTTTCACATATTTGGTAGCTCTGCCTACAAATGCAGAGATGCTACATGCAGGTAAAATCAGCTTCTTCTCTTTATCGTTAGTGGCAGCTTCTTTTCTTTCAGCTATTCACTAGAATAAGTATTTGCCATCTTTGTCTTGCTTCCTCCTGCTCTGTGCAAGTCTGCAAGAGTAATATACATATAGCTGGATAGTATATTGATACGCCGGCAGCGTGTACAACGCATCATATATATGCTAAAAGAGAAGAGTTAATATACTTTCGTGGTTTGGAGGCTGAAGGTTATTAGTGTTAAGTAGTTATGAATGGATTTCCAGACTTGAAAGTAATCAGGTCCATAGCACTACTGACTGTTCTATTTTGGATTTAGCTTATACATGAGTAAAAAGACATTCTATTTGTATGAAATTTGCGATAAATATTATGAAATTTTGTGTCCCAACGAAATTAGTATGTGAACCTTGTTAGTTCCAAGAAACCGGCTTCTGATTTAATGGGAGATTTCCTTTTTTAATTTCCACATTTTTGTTTGGGATCTCTACAATATACTTTTATATAATCATTGAATTGCTCATTTGTAATTAATGATAAAATCATGCTTTTTTCGAAATTTGTAAATCTCTTCCCCTTTCTCCCTGATCTGCCTTAACAGCGAGGCACGCACAATTGGTTTAATCAAAGCTGGAGATACATATCCATTTGGAGTGGACCCAAGTTGGCGTGGAAGTCGTTCTGAGTTGCCTTTCTTAAACTCTCTCAAGATGAAAATGTCTATTTTGTTTGGTGTGTCACAGATGAATCTAGGAATTATAATGAGTTACTTCAATGCACGCTTCTTCAGCAGCTCAATTGATATTAAGTATGCTCTCTCTTCGTCCATCCTCCCTCACTCTTATTTGTACTGAATGACCTACTCCACTTTAGATGCTTAATGCTCTGCTTTTTTACCAGGTATCAATTTGTTCCACAGATGATCTTCCTTAACAGCCTTTTTGGATATCTTTCTCTTCTCATTATTATCAAATGGTGTACCGGTTCTCAAGCAGATTTGTATCATGTGATGATCTATATGTTCTTGAGCCCTTTCGAAGATTTGGGGGAAAATAAGCTGTTCTGGGGTCAGGGCGTGCTTCAGGCATGATTGTAATCAAATCTTTTGTTTATTTTGCTATTATGTACTCCCTCCGTCCCATTATTTATGTCCCATTGAGACTGGGCACGGTAATTAAGATAGTGGAGGTAAATGTGTAAAGTTGTGTTATAAAAGTATAAAGGGGTGGGGTCCACATAATTAGATTGATTGTGGTCCACTCATTTATTTCCTTATTTGGTATGGGATATAAATAATGGGACAATCAAAAAAGGCAAGTGGGACATTAATAATGGGACAGAGGGAGTATATAAATAGTGCACAGTTCAACTAACCTAGATTACTGACAGGTTGTCCTGTTGCTCTTGGCTGTTATTGCTGTCCCGTGGATGCTCTTTCCAAAACCTTTTATCTTAAGGAAACATCATACTGAGGTATCCCCTGCAGTCTTTGTGTTCTTTCTCTTCAGACTGTTTTCATATCTTAAATCGTACCTTACGATGGCGTAAAAGAGTGGAAGTTTTTCCTTTGACATCTGGAGTATTTTATTCTTATATACAGTATTTTCATAATTTCATATTCACTGCTACAATCTTCTTTCCACTGATTTTTTTGCACTTAGCCCCCAAAACCCCCCACCCAAAAGAATAGTCAGAAAAAGGGTAGAGTCAATTTGAAGTTGTAATTTTTACCTGCTAAAGAAAGCTTGAGGAGTGTAGTTATTATATTTGCAGGTGCTTAACTTCCACGAAATACGATAATATCATAGGGTTAGATAGGGACCTTTTGCAAAATTTGATGAGATAGTGATGTGGAATGTCTTTTGACTATTTTCTTTGAATGTCTTAACATGATCTCAGTCCACATTCAACCACATAGGCTTAGTGTAGTTCCTATCGGTCTTTGAGCCTTGAAGTTTGACTGACTACCATTCTCATTTGCTTATCTAAGAGATTCCAAGGCCGAACATATGGAATGCTTGGGACGTCCGACATGTACGATGATGAGCAGCCTGATTCAGCAAGACAACCTCATGGTGAGGAGTTCAACTTCAGTGAGGTCTTTGTGCATCAAATGATACACTCGATTGAGTTTGTACTGGGTGCGGTTTCTAATACTGCATCGTATCTTCGGCTATGGGCTTTGAGGTTAAGTTGATTCAACATGCTGTTATGTTCATTATTCATTACCTTTTAAACTCCATCTTGCAACTTCAATCTTTGTTTTGTTACAGTTTGGCCCACTCAGAGTTATCAACCGTATTCTACGAAAAGGTCCTCCTGCTCGCCTGGGGGTAAGTTTTTACGTACCGTACAATGCAATCAGTATAAAGTGAGCAAGTTGCATAGCTCTCCTAGACCTTGCACAAGAACCCATCTATAAAGAACAAAAGTGGTTTTTATCTAAAACTTTCCGTGCAATTTGGTTTCTATTCATCTCAATTTTTCGCCTTCTGAATTTTGCTATCGCGTTCACGCCTATGATGCAGGTACAACAATTTCATCATCCGTCTAGTGGGGCTGGCAGTTTTTGCTTTCGCAACAGCATTCATACTACTGATGATGGAAACGCTCAGCGCTTTCCTCCACGCTTTACGTCTACACTGGGTGGAGTTCCAGAATAAGTTCTACGCTGGGGATGGATATAAGTTCAAGCCCTTCTCCTTTGCCGCGTTAACAGATGAGGAAGACTAGTCTTCTCCTTTCCTATATTTTTTTTCTTTCGAGAGTTTTGGAGGTAGCAGGAAGAAACAAAGAAATTTTTGCAGTCGCGAAGAACGATGGTATGGCATGACGAGAGTCGTTCACTTTGTTTTTATTTTGACGAAGTTGATATAATGATATTAGACTTGTAATTGTAAGTCCAGACTCTGAAATTTCTTTAGATGCAAAGCCTCTGGTTAGGTGATTGAGGAGATGTAAAGAGGGACCTTTCTATACGTAGAATCTCAGCGTATTTTGTACAATCTTTTTTATATAGAAAAAACAATTGCTCACATACTTGTGGTTATGGGCTTTGTAAGCACACGATTTTATTTTTTCGTCTTATTTGGATTTATATGGAATAATTTTATTCTACTTGGCTTGGCAATTTCATATTTATGGGAATTGGAGGATTTTATAATCCTAAAAATTACTGTTTCTCTCCTTTTTTTCTTTTCAATTAGGGGGTGTTTGCAACCGCTAGGGGTGTAAGTGGTTCCGTTCCGAACTGCGAAATCGATCAAACCGAATCGAACCAAACCGAAAAATGTGGTTCGGTTCGGTTTCGCGGTTTGGTTCGGTTTATTTTTGTAGGAACCGTTTACATTCGGTTCGGTTCGCGATTTCAAGAATTTTTGAACGGTTCGAACCGAACCGAACCAATATTCTATTTTTTTATTTAATATTTATCTTTCTTATATGAGAATATTGTTGGATTTAGATATTAGATTTAAGTTAAGATCAATTCTAATCTATACAAAGGAAGAGAAATGAGTAACAACTCTATACTTATGAGTTCGGAACGAGTGACATCTTATAAACTATTATTCTTGCATTATTTAGTATTTAAAAAATAAATAAAAAATTAAAAAGATGAACCGATGAACCGAACCGAACCGAACCAAACTATTTATAAGCGGTTCGATTCGGTTCCGATATTTAAAAACACATCGAACCGAACCAAACCGAACCGTTTCTATGTGTTTGGTTCAGTTCCTAAAATACGTAAAAAATCGAACCGAACCGTTACACCCCTAGCAACCGCTTAAATTTTTCAACTTATGACTTAATTTAAGGAAAAGTTGATTTTGAGTGTTTTCAACAACTTAAATTCTTCAAAATTCTCTACATTTAAGTTGAATAAGTTGAAGTTGGTTAAGTTGGTTTTAACCAACTTCTCCAACTTAATGACATATTTGTAATTTCGGATAAGTTATGATTTGACATCTTACTTATAAATTTCAAAATAAACAAACTACTACAGTATAAATTTTGCAAACACTATTTTTTCAACTTTTTCTTCTTTTAAGCAGTTTTTACAAACACACTCCAAATTCTCTAATAAATCACTTTTACCAATTTCTCCTTAATTTAAACACTTAAAAGAAATTTAAGCTATTGCAAACACAAGAAGTTTCTAGAACTAATTAAAAGAATTAATTTCCAAAAATCTGAAACAAGCAATTTTCTTAGTTTGCAAACAAAATATATGGAAATTCACGTGCGATTATGATTTCTCTATTTGAAAAAGAAAATAAAAAAAGTCAAGACTCAGAATCCTTCGGATCCATCATCTATCCTGTCGTTGTTTCCTGAAACCTCCAGTGAAATCTTTCTCTTTGTTTCCAGTTACTCTGCATATGGTGGCGCACGCTTCCGTTCCTTCTGCGGATGCCACGCCCTTCATCGCTCGTTCTTCGCTTTTCCTTTCACTCTTCTTATCGTCTCTCGTTTTACTGTGTTATTTAGTTTGAAAATAAACATATTTTTATAGGAATCATAGCTTTTTACTACTCCGTAAGCTGAAATTGAGTTGATATGGAGAGGTATTACAGAAATTCCGATAATTGGTTTAATCAATTTTGCAAGAGAGAGACCGGTTTGATCGCGCCGAGGATTTACTCTCGCCGCCTCTCCGCTTCACAGGTACGCCTTCGCTCAGTTATATCTGTATGTACGTATGTGTCGATTTGTACGCTTTTGTGTGTATTCTGATAAATAAAATTCTGATGGATCGAGAATTGTAATTGTAATTTGTTGCGTTGAAGTCCTGCATTTGTTGTGATTATGAATATGAAAGCTTAATGAAATACATTAGCTAGGTGTTAGGGACTTAGGGTTAGCATAAGCCATTGCGTTGTTATGGCACTCTGCTCGAGTCTCATACAAAATTGGGATTATTTGCTTTGATGCAGACTACGATTCGGCGCCTTGAACTGTATGGGAAACTGAATGGCCATCAAGGATGTGTAAATGCAATCGCATTCAACTCTACTGGGGAGCTGCTTGTATCCGGTTCTGATGACCGACAAATTATGCTTTGGGACTGGGCAGCACAGAAACTCAAATTGTCATATGAGTCTGGTCATTTCGGCAATATATTCCAGACAAAATTCATGCCATTCACCAATGATAGCAAAATAATTTCTTCCGCGGCTGATTGCCAGGTGATTTTACCAACACATTTGAGTCTTATCAATGTTGATATGTTAACAGTTTTTGATAATGTGGTGAGCTGATTAATCGTAACTTGTAAGTATATATAGACATGAGAACATGGATAAAGGGGGGAAGAAGACGATTCGTAGAACTGTTTTATTCATGTTAATTGGAGTATGCAAGTCTTCATTAAGTAATAAGCCATTATGGTGCAGGTCAGGCTTAGCTTGTTTGTGGAGAATGGTTCAGTAGAAACTAAGAGACTGGCTAAGCACCAAGGACGGGTTCACAGCTTGGCCGTAGAACCAGGCAGTCCGTACGTTTTCTATAGCTGCGGGGAGGATGGCTTTGTCCAACATGTATGCTTTTCTAACTGCTGATTTTCATAGCAATAGCAAACTCCTCTAAAACGCTTCATTGTGCCAAAATCCTTATTCGTTTTGCAGTATGATCTACGAAGTTACTCTGTTACCAAGCTTTTCTATTGTTCTCCGCTCGCAGAAAACAGCCCGTCTTCAAGTATTGGGTTGAATTCCATAGCTATCGACCCAAGAAATCCTAACTATTTTGCTGTAGGAGGTGCTGATGTTTATGCACGGATCTACGACATTAGGAAGTACCAAGTAAACGCATCAACTAGAGACGGAAGTCCTTCCAACTCCTTTTGCCCTCATCACTTAATTGGTGGGAAAGAAGATGTTAGCATTACAGCATTAGCTTACTCCAACACCAGTGAACTCCTTGTCTCGTACAGTGATGAATTCATATATCTATTTCAAAGGAACACGGGTCTGGGTCCGGTTCCAAATTTCGTATCTTCACCATCTAAAGACTTGCATACATCGACAGAAGCACGAGTTTATTCAGGTCACAGAAACTCGCGAACGGTCAAAGGAGTGAACTTCTTCGGTCCAAACGATGAATACGTTGTAAGTGGGTCTGATTGCGGCCGTGTATTCATCTGGAGCAAGAAGAGCAGTGAAGTTGTTGGTATGATGATCGGTGATAGGCATATCGTGAATCAGCTGGAATCGCATCCGGTGATCCCAGTGCTTGCTACATGTGGAATAGAGAATAACATAAAGCTCTGGTCTCCCTCTTCAAATGATATTAGCCCTTTGCCCAGCAACATTGAGGAAGTATCCCCTCTCCCAATTTCATACTTGAATTTCAGTCTCGCACTTATTAACAAGGCAAAAACTTATGTGGGGTCGACCCTACGTGCAACCTTCCTTGTTTCCTTGCTCATTCTGTTCCTTGTTATCTACTAATGAGACTCTCTCTATTAACAACGTTATTCATTTGTGAGTTGTAGATAATGGAAGCGAACATGCAAAGCCGGGAAGACTATTCTAGGATCTCATTCACTCCGGACGTGATCATGCATGTTTTGCGTCTCCACAGAAGGCGGGGCCATATGAACACGGAAAGACACGACGGTGAGGGCGTAGAGAGCGATGAGGATGACGATCGTGAGGCTTACGTCTTAGGGTTTTCAGATAACGATAATGGAGAAAACGGCGAGAACCCAAGAGAATGTAATATTAGCTAGAGCTTTGTAGTTAACTAAGACAATTACATTTCAATCACGTGTGCATATATATCTATATATAGAGTTGCCAGTATTCCTACAAATGGGAGTTTGTCCTGTTAGTTAGCGTAATGTGATTTATTGATTATTACATAAGCCGGAGACTAGCCCCTTCACGAGCTTGGCACGTATGGTTGTTGCGAGTGTTAGGAAGAGGAAGGCTGTGGTGTCTAATGAAGCTGAAGATTATTACTATGGAGGTGATGGGGTTAAAGGGGTTGTTGCAGAGGCGCCAACTAAAGAGTTTTAGGTAAAATTATTTATTCTTGATACGATTCTTTTCATGATTGCTTGATTAATTTGCCTTATTTTCTTTAAAAAACAAACCGAAAACTATTAAGATCTGATATGATTATGTGGAGAAAATGGTAAAAGATATACGATTTGCCTGTTCAGTTTGTGTTACATCGGGGATACTACCAAGTCAGATGAGTAAAAGTTATAAATAACTGGCAATAGGCTTATTAATATTAGGTATCAATCCTAATTGTATTCTGAATTAAAGTCTTAATCATTATATTCCCGATAGAACTCGGACTTTCAATCCAACAATCTATGATACCAATTCTAACTATAATTTTAGTCTTTAGATGGATATCCTGTAATATTTTTCAGTCCACAATCCAATAAAAACTAGTTTTGGTTGTTGATAGTCTTAATTAAATTGTGATTTTTCTATCATCCTAGGGACCTAGAGTGATGTCGTTGGATCCTCCTAATTTTAAAAAATATTAAATTTTATCCTGCATTTTTAGAGGTAAATTTTATCCTGCATTTTATCCAATATGAAATTTTATCCTAGTCTGAAAATTGCATATTCGCCACACCTTAAAATACGCAGTAAATATTAAATTTCATGAATAAATTGCTTATGTTCAAACTATTGAGTTTATGTTGTTCCTCAAGGGCATTAAACCGCGCGGCGCTTAAGGCCGACGGCGACGTCCTAACCAACGGCTCGATCGCGAATCCGTGGAGAATCTGCACCGTCCAGCAAGTAGAAGACCTCAAGAGTCTGATCAGAATCCTCCCCTTATGGTCATCCAGCATTCTCCTCTGCACTCCAATCGGAATCCTCCTCAGCCTCACGGTCCTCCAAGCCCTAACCACCGACCGCCACGTGTCCTCGTCCCATTTCCAAGTCTCGGCGGGTTCGTTGATAGTATTCGCATTGCTCTCCACAGCCCTGGGCGTCCTCCTCATCGACCGCTGCTTCCGCCCCATGTGGATGGAACTGGTCGGCAAGAAACCGACCGCGTTGCAGCAGATCGGCGTCGGCCACGTGCTCAACATCGCCAGCATGGCGGTGGCGACCGTGGTGGACTCGAGGAGGCGGAGCTCGGCCCCGCGCCACCTTATATCGGTGGCGTGGCTGGTGCCTCAGATGGCGGTTGTGGGTGTCGGCGAAGCGTTTTTTCTGCCGGTGCAAGTGGAGTTGTATTATCAAGAGTTTCCGTCTTGTTTGAAGAGCCTTTCGAGTGCGATTGGGTTGTACTGATTGGTTGCCGGATGATATTAACCGTGGGAGGGTTGATAGTGTGTATTAGGTGATGGCGGTGGTTGGGGTGGTGAATTTTGGGTATTGTCTTGTTATTTCTTGGGTTTATAAGTACAAAAAAAATGGTACAAGTTGAGGAGGGGGGCGATCAAAGTGCTTAGGGAGAATAATGAGAAGATTACTTATGTTGTATATTTCAACTAATCTACATGCATTTTATGCTAAGCAGATGTGTTGCGAAATACTTAAATCCACTTTAAGTCGCAAATTGAATTAAAACAATGAAGAAAAATGAAGAAAGGCAGCCAT
The DNA here is from genome assembly GCA_028984105.1 of Lavandula angustifolia. Taxonomy (NCBI): domain Eukaryota; kingdom Viridiplantae; phylum Streptophyta; class Magnoliopsida; order Lamiales; family Lamiaceae; genus Lavandula; species Lavandula angustifolia. The sequence goes on along the minus strand of CM054820.1, from coordinate 1,622,168 downwards.
CTCGAAGGGCTTGACACATCATAATATTCAAAAGGAGGGCAATGACCATACATATAACATCTAATAATGATGTAACGAAAATACTTCCACTGAAACAATCACAAAAGAGATCAACGGATCCAACAAGTTTTTCCCAGAATTAAAACATGAATCTTAGAACAATAGGCCATCACTCCTCAGAAGCACAGTACCATCTAGTTTAAGCCTCAGCGAATCTGCAAAATTATAGCAGACATCAGAAATAAGTAACAAATGCTCATAAAATAGCAAGTATAGTGTTGATATCCAGCAAAAAGGTTTTACCCCAGCTCAGAGAGCTTCAAGTGAGCTTCAGCATAATCAGCGAAGAAGGCATCTTCATCCTATGACCAAAAAGAGAAATAAATTATTACCGAAACAGAGGTTCAGTGTCGGAATATATGAAAAAGTAAAGAGTAGAATCTACAAACCGCCGCATATTTCTCAACAAGTGGGCGGAAGGAAGGGTCAGAGAGAAGAGCCTTGTCTGTTGGCAATTGCAAAAGCCCTTCTTTCTCTCCACTCAGAAGCTCCCTAATTACAATCCAAAGATAAACAAATCACAAGATAGCAACAATATGATTGGGTAACATAACCTACTGCATTTTATATCTCGAGTATGTGAATACAACAGAGTGGCTGGTTGCTGCCATACTTGAAGTAAGAGTTGTCGAAGATAAGAGGGTTTGCAGTCCAGGGTCCCTCAAATCCAGATCGCTCCTTGTGGCATCGTCCCTGCATAAAAGAGAAAATTGCTATGTAAGAAACATTCTTATTGTCATATCTGCAAAAGAAAAAGAAGAAAGTAGCAACACAGACCAGGGTGTGGCCTCCAGAAAGTGCAACAATATCTTGATCGGTCAGACCCATTTGTTTGGTGAAAACATCCCTCAGGTGGTCAGATCCTGAAATGAACAAGACGTCAGCTTTACAAGAAATAATGTAGAGAAACTTTACAAACTCCAAGCAAAAAAAATTATACTAGCTGATGAGTGAGATTGTTGCATTCATTTTCTAATGGAAATGTAGTGTGTTTGACGTACCCTTTGTAGCATCAGGCAGACGGCCCTCAACTGGTGGTTCTGCCTTGTCCTAAATTTTAAACATCAACGATATGTAAGAATTAATAATAGAAATTCATAATAAAAATCAAGCAAATGTAAATAATCTTTGGATGTAAAGATGATCTTTGAATAATAACTACTGTAGGCACATAAAGATGTTTTCTAGTATAATTTTCTGCAGAATAACCGACTAATAAATAAAAAAAGACAACCAAATAACACTGCTAATAAATTTCTATGGAGGTAAAAAACGCATTAAATGTCCAGCTGATGAGGGAGATTTCACTAACCGGCCTTCCTGGGTGGAATGGAACTTCTGGTCCTCCAGTAACTTCAACAGCAACAACTCCAGCCAACTGGGTACAATAAACAAACATAGGTGCTTCAAAGTTCTAGATTGTTTACATCAAGTGTTTATGTTAAACCATATATCTTAAGATAAAGATACCTGATAGAAGTCGGCATAAGAAAGGGTAGGGAACTGCACCCTGATGGGCTCCAAGAGCCTTAGAGCAATATCAAGACCATTATTAGCACCATGCGCTAGCTCAGCCTGGAATCTCATGGTCCCAAAAGGACCTCCAGATTTTGAGCACTGATCAAATGTACCAGCAGAGTGCCAACTACAAGACATAGCAATAAGATTAGCTTAGCACAAGTTTTAAAAAAGAAGGAAAAGAGAACTGCACGACTAATAGTCATTTGGAGTAAGATGCGGATCATAAAAAAGCACATGCAGTTATAGTATCGTATATACAAGCAAGACATGGTTAAGATTATAAACCTAAGAGTTGCATGTAGATAGATTAAAGAATCCAGAAGTTCACCAGCCCATTAAAAAAAAATTCAGGAATATGAACACTTAGAAATATGAGAACAAACAAATTGAAGTCATCCATGAAAATAGAAAGTGAAGAGGTGTGTGCAGGTTCTGATTATCGCTCATATAGACACTCCCTCAACTAGTGGCAGAGCCATCCCCAAATAATGACAGGTGACAAAGAATGGTTCAGGATTCAAACATGGGTCATTTACAAATCACACAGGTGCTACAACGATTAGGCTAACGCTTCTTATTCTACATGACTAACATTTATTCGTCAAAGTTTTATGGGTGCACCCTGAGCACTAACTGGCTCCACCACAAGGACAATTAACAATCACTCCCACCTCTAACATCATGCAGCCCATCCCATGCCTATTTTATAGGCATCTAATCATACAAATTGCATAACATCATTAATGTGGACTCCGGGTATTACCCATCTGCCAGGAGGATTTACAAACAAATGAGACTTTTTGGTCTCATCCTCGATACTGAGATATAGCATAAGAACAATATAAGTTGAACCGAGATCTCACTATCGACCACCGATTGAAGAAAGGCTCAGCAAATAACAAGTTTGTCAAATATAGATATGTTGCAAAACTGCTCACTAACGACCAACATGTGAGTAGCTTTGCAGTTCATTTTCGGGCAGCTCAGTTATCAATTATTTTTTACTTATTTGGAACCAAAATCTAGAGTCAAGACATCAGTAGTCATCCCCAACAGAAAACTAGAAAATGAAGTTCTCCAAACTCTGGTTATATATTTCTGATGTCTTGTCTAACAGCAAATTCTGTCTCAAACTCTATTTATCATTTTGAATTCAACACACAATAATTTACATGCCACACATGACACATATCAATTAATTATAGTATATCAAATACAACAAATTAATAATTAACAGACTTGAGACAATACCTTATTTATTTAAACTTATTAAGGCATATCTTCATTCTTCAAATTTTAGTTAAGGACAAAGCATAAACAATCTGAATGTGTTGAAAAATAAAATAGAACAGAATTGATTCATTTAATCATTACTAAGAGAGTAATTTGTTTATATTTTCCTAACTAAAACCTAAAAACGTATTTCTAAAGGGGTAATGTGTGGGTTTATTGGTAAACAATGTCAAACAATCAAACGTCCAAAATTGGTGCGATTAATTAAACGCAAATTAAGATTATTCGAGATCTACTTACTGTACGCGTACGGCGCACGCGCGTTATAATAATACAACGATTAACTTCCCAAATGTAGACCTAATCTGTAAAAAATCTATATGAATCGTAAATAGCAATAAAACGGTAGCGTGACATAGATATCATACTTAAAAATAATAGAAAAAAAAAATCAAAGATGTAAGAAGGAAATATCGTAGCAATAGAAAGAAACATACGCAAGTCGGAGCATGAGAGGAGCGCAGTTCTTCTCAGCGATGAGACCTCTGAGCTTCCTCTTGCATTTGTCGACAGCCTTCAAGTATTCCTCACTCACAGCGGGATAGTTCTTCACCATTTTCACCGGATCCTGCAAATCAGATACACGTAGCATCAACGCATCAGAAGAATTAAAATAAACCGCGCTCGCACTCATCGAAATCGCTTCAAAATGCAAATACAGTTGAAATTTTAAAATCTCGATCACAAAAACAAAATCTGAAAACCGGCAACAACCGGTGCAAAAGTATAAATTCAAGCACGTGATCGGAAATCTAGGTACCTGAGAGATCAGATGGAACTGAAATGTAGAGAGAGAAAATGTATAAACCCTAACAATGGGAGAGCGTGGATAGCACAAGTACTGAGCTGAGGATGAAAGGAGTGAGACTCATATAGGACACTGGACATAGGAGGTACGAAGAGAGAAGTTTCGAGAAGCTTGATGTGTGACCACTGGATCGGGCGATGATCGTGAGGTGGCATTGTATTTGGGAATTGACGGCTGAGATCGGTCTAAATAGCCGGTTTGATTTTCGAGATGAAGAAATTAGCAAATTGTGTGATGCAGAGGTGGACCGTGGAAGCGGGAAGGCATGAAGCCGGACTTTTCTCCGGTTACTTTAGTGACTAAAATGACCTTATGACTAAAACAATTGAAAATATGTACTCTCTCCGTCCCAATATTTATGTCCTATAGGGACTTGGTACGAATATTAAGACGATTGTGGAAAGGTATAAAGTAATAGTGAAAATATATAAAATGGTTGTGTTGAATGATTGTGGATCACACATTTATGTTAACTTTTGAAATGAGATATAAATAGTGAGACAAACAAATATATCAAATGTGACATAAATAATGGAACGGAATGAGTATTATGAAGGAACAAAATATAACTAAATATAGAAATTATGAATTATAGTATAAAACAATCAAAGGTGCAAACATAAGAAAAGGTTCAAACGTGACCTTTCTCCAAATTTACAATTAAACTAAAATAATAACGAATAAAGATCTAAACATATGACCAAAAAAGTAATAAATAAACCCACTACAATCAATCACGTTATTTAAGAATCTCATAATCATAGCAAATCTCAGAAGGTGGAGTAGTAATTTTTTAATTCTATGTTATCGTTGGGATTACCTTGTCTTGTGATCGAAGATTATGAATTCAAATTTCACCACATCCAAAAGGAGATCATGTCATAAAAATTAAAATAATGACAAAATCATATGAATAAATGTGTAAAAGGGTAAAATAGGCAATTGCCCTGGAGAATGGTGTGAACGCTATAAGATTCCGCTGGGAACCGCCCTGCTGTCCCCATTCGTGCCGCATTAATTCATTTATACGACGTTAATTATGGATGATGGGAATATTAATTATGTATACACACATGTAATAAGATATATAAAATTATATAAATAAAGTATATAAAGTACAACATAGAATGAAATAAAGCATATAATGTATTTTTTAATGATTTAATCGATAAACGACATTTAACACCATATAGAGGTTCGTAGTGGATGACAGATTCAGTTGCCAATTGATTTTTGTAATGAGGTGGCACAAGGATGCGGACGGATTTAAATTTAGTCAAATACTTCAATGGAACATTGAAAAATGAATTATAGGATAAGCACATAGATTTCTTAAAACCGTCTTCAACTTTTCTTGTAGGCTTTTAGTATTTACACTACAATATCATACAATGATTTAGCCTCTAATATTAACATTACCATTTATTTATATAATACTATAGAAATTCACAATAATTATAACTGTAGACACCGTTTAAACTTTGTTCATATATGATAACAAATATATTTTTTTGAATTAGTAGCAGCCGGGATTTTCAAGAATAGCACTTATTTAGATATTTCATACTTAAAACACCCAAATAGTTGACCTCATGTACAAAATAGCACTAGTGTAGTGTTAAGAAATCGTTTCAACCAGCTTTCCTCATCTAATCCTAATTTTAAATCAAAAGAAACTTATATTGTATATATATCCTTTCTTTTGTATAAGAAATCATTAAGAAAAATCAAACTACAATTGTAATTATTAGATATGTACATGTCAATTTATCAATGGGTTGATCCGGGGTGCGTACTGTCAAATCCCCAAATTGTAGAGAATTCCTAATTTTATTTATATTTTAAAAAAAATCATATTTCAATTCCTTAAAATTGCAAAATTTGCTATATTTTACTTAAATTTGTATTTTTGAAATCGTAAATTTTGCTTTCTAATATCAAATCCCGAACCCAATCTCGTTATTTGTAACTTATAATTGTCATATCAATATTAAAAGAAAATAATTGAAAACAACTGTCATACTTAGATGAATTACAATCTATGTTGCACGGACACTCCGAAAAATGCCGCCGTACTATGTCGGACACGTGTCGGACACGAACACGCTCGGACAAGCGTCCGACACGTGTCGGACACGGAAAAAAAGAGTCCATAATTAAAAAAAAATTAAAAATCCGACACTTTCCGGACACGGCAATTTATGTGTCCGACACACACGGGACATGTTTTTTTTATATTTGGACACGTTTGTTTGACCACTTCTTCACAACGATTCTCAAACCATCGAAACCTTCAATCTTTCACTTTTAATAAACTAAATTAAATTTTTCAATCAATGGAGTAAACTCTGGTTTGCTACAATCCTAATATTTTTTATTTAGATTATTATGACTTATGAGTTATGACTTTAACACTAATGTTTATTGTTGTTATCTACTTATCTTAGTATTTCACATTTTAATCTTTCACTTTAAATGAACTAAATTAAAATTTCCAATCAATCGAGTAAACTCTGGTTTGCTACACCCTAATATTTTTTATTTAGATTATGATGAATCGTTTTCGTACTTAGTGATTTCAGGCCGAAAAGTGCGTCAATTGGCCAACCGGTGCACTTGCAGTGGCGTATTATGCAGGGTTTCGGTGCTGACGTGGCATGATGAAGAGGATATTAATTGGCGCGTTTTGGTGAAGAAAAGTCGCGGAAAGTCGCGAATTAAGGCACGGTTATTAGGATAGGAAAAGATCAAGAAAATATCTTTTGGTGGTTAAGGAAAGATCTTGTTTCCTTATCCACCCAAATCTTTTCCTTATCCTAATTTAACCTACCTTGGAGAGGAAGAAAATGAGGAGTATATTAAGAGATGTTGAGGGACGAAAATAGGAGGCCATAGACACAGGAGATAGCCATTCGAACACGTCCCAACATCCCGAGCTCACATTCCGGCCATTGCTCCCTTCCGATCCCAACCGTCGACCACCGCCGCACCATCGCGCCGCCGAACTGCCCATGCCGAAGACCATTTCCGAACCATCTTCGAACCTTTCCGACCGTATTTCCGCAAAGAAAGCTTAGAAGAAAAACAGCGTTTAAAATTTCCATCTTTCATGTTCTTAAAACTCCGTAGCTTAAATTCTAGTTTTATTTCGTTTTGCATTTAATCGTTTTTTCTAGGAACTTAGTAATTTCAAATTCGAACCTCTTTGTTATTTCAATTCAAGATTTTAGTTAAATTTCGTAAGTTATTATTTTCTGCTAGTTCGAACCTTAATTAGTTTAAATTTCGTGCATGCTAAATTTAGGGTTATTCGTGTTCATGTTTCTGTTCTGCAAACTGTCCCAGTTGTCCAGTCGAAGCGTCAGCATGAGTAGCTAAACTTTATAGGGTCCGGCAGAACGTGAATACACACGTGAACAGTACATGAGGCTTAGGTGCTCATAATTAATCAAAAGGGTTTCGGGATAATTCTGAATTAATTAATCTGGCTAGTAATTTAGGCTTGATCACCCTAGGTTGCGCAGTCTGTAGCTAACTTAGTACTTCCATCGTTTCTCGTGGAACAAGGCTAGATGAGTAGCGAAATTATTCGTAAGAGTAATTGGATTAAATCGATAGGAGACTATGAGATGCCCAACATACGAGTAGGCTCCTATACTAGGCTCCCTTAGTTTGATTGCCCAACAACGTAGGTTGTAGCTAAGTTAGAGAAGTAGCCGTTTCTATGCCCAACATGGCGGTTACCGAATAAGTAAGTGGGAGTGAGGATCACGCAGTTTAAGTTACGGTGGTCTATAACTAGTAGATTCTTGAGATTAATTCATATTTAGTGCCGAGGATTGGAATAAACGAGTGCATGAATATTCCGTTGGACCCGCTTCGGTTGCCCGAGCTAATACGCTTTAAATTCCGTTTTCTGTTTTTATTCTTACTTTTAATTTTAAAAGTTCTTAGTTTATAATAAAACCCAAAACTCGCGTGGTTGCTAACCAAAACCTCAGATAAGTAGAAAAAATAAAGTGTCTAGTCATTCGTTCCCTGTGTTCGATACCTGTGAACTATACTGAAGTAATTCTCTGATTTTTGCAGGATTATTTGGTGCAATACAGCGATCACCAAATTGGCGCCGTTTCCGGGGAACGGTGTTAACTAGTTTCTTTGATTTTTCTACTAATCTTTCGTGCTTTTTAATGTTGCATGAGCAGGTCTTCCAAGCCTAATCTGATATTCGATCTTGAGATCGAGAAAGCAGCTAAAAGAAATAGGAAGGAGACAAAGCTGCAAAAGCAACAAATTCTATCCAGGGCAGCAGACGTCTTAACTGCCCAACCAGGAGACAAAACATCCGCCGTTGATCCGATCAGCGACTCAGAACCAGAGACTGTTTTGTTCGACAAAACACTCCACAACACTCCAGTAACAAGCTAGAATCAGAGGAGGAAGAGATGGAGGACGAAGTGCATGATCCACCACCCTTGAGGATGAATACCGGATCGCTTGACATGGGAGCGGACCTACCGGGACCAATCCAAATCACTACTACAGAACAAATAGATGTCAAGCTGAACATGGTCGCTGCCATGCCGAAGTTTTATGGAAGGACGAACGAGAATCCAAATTCCTTTTTGGCGTCGTTCAACCAAGTGTGTAATCTGCACCGGCAGGGCAACCTGGACGCTTTCAAGCTCAAAGCCTTTCCATTCACTCTTCAAGACGGAGCACAAGCGTGGTTCTCTAGTCTAAAGCCGAACACGATCACGACGTGGGCCCAGATGCGTACGGTCTTCCTAAAGAAGTATTTCCCGCAATCAAAGACAAATGCATTAAAGAAGCAGATTTCCGGGATTGCTCAAGAACTCGATGAGACCTTTGGCGCATACTGGGAGAGATTTGGACGACTCGTCGATAGTTGTCCGAACCATGGCTACTCGGATGTGGAGCTTCTACAGATTTTTTATCAAGGAATGACAGACGAAGCCAAAGCCATGGTTGATATCGGTCTAAGGGGGAATTTCCATACAAGCCTCTACAAAGATGCAAGGAATATAATCGAAGGACTTGCGGAATCCACCTCACAATACAAAGGGCCGAGACCAACAAGGAGAGCTGTAAATTGGTCTCATTCTGACTACTTGGATGAGATCGATAATAAAGTGGAGGCAAAATTCAGCCTATTACAAGACAAGCTCGACTTGTTACTCAAGCAGAACGCTCCCGCTTCAAGCCGATCAAATGTCGATCACGCATGCGGAGCGTGTGGAGAAAAAGGACATACCTCACTACAATGTCCAGGAGAAGAAGTAAACGCACTGGAAATTGGAGCGGACAAAGAAGGGGTTCATCCGAACCTTCGATGGAGGCAACCGGAGGAACAATTTCAACCAAGGAATCCGCCTCAACAACAATTTCAGCAGCAATATCAGCATCAACAAAATTTTCAGCAACCTTACCAGGCCCCTAATCGAAATGGCTACCGGCGGCGTATAGGCCTCCACATCAAAGGCGGTTCCGAGCACAGAGTGCTCCAGGTTGCCCAACCGGAGCACCGTAATCCATTAGAAAAGCTTTTGGCCGAAATGGTTTCTTCGCGAGAAGGATACTACTGCATTCCAACAGCAAATGCAGCGGGAGATCAATCAGACAAAGAAGGATCAACAAGCTACGATGGATCAGTTGGCCAAGCAAATGAATAAGTTGAATTCTACTATGCAGGAGATAAAGAATTCTCAAGGACAGCTTCCAGCTCGGCCACAAAGAAAATCCAAATGCCCATAATCTGCAGTCGATTACGCTGCGTGGAGGAAAACAACCGCCTCGGCCCAGTGTGCAAGCGAGACACCCGTAAAAGCCGGCGAAAAGAAGAAGGCCGCAGAACGTACCGCACAACCCTACTGTTCGGAAGAGCCGCGTGCCTGAAGATGCTTAACCGTAACGAGAAGAGGAAACTGTTCCGATTAGCCAATCGGAGTCTCGAACCGATACTTCCTCCACCATTTCCGAAGCTTTAGAAAGAAAGAGAACGCCCGAACAAGGAAAGCATGGATTACATGAAGTTGTTTGAGAAATTGGAGATAAATATCCCTTTCCTTGAAGCCGTAAAGATTCCAAAGTTCGGAAAATTTGTGAAGGACTTCATAGGCCGGAAAAGTTCCCAAGTCCGGAAAGTCCTCGTTCGATCACACGGTGTCGACGATTATACGTAAGATGCTTCCCGCCAAATGTGCCGACCCGGTATGTTCACACTTCCCCGTCCGATGGGTGATGTCATGATTAAACAAGCCATGTGTGATCTAGGAGCATCTATAAATGTTATGCCCTTATCTCGTATATAATCAATTGGTAGGAGCCGAATTAATACCCACTAAAGTGATTATCCAATTAGCAGATAGGTCATGCATTGCTCCGATTGGTTTGCTTGAGAACATTTTAGTCAGAATCAATAATTTTGTCTATCCGGCTGATTTTTATGTAATTGATACGAATGATAGACAAGTTGAGGGAGCTGCAGGAGTATTATTAGGAAGACCATTTTTAAAGACAGTAAAAGCCATAATTAATGTGGATGAGGGTTCAATTAGTGTGGCATATCATAATGAAACTTATGTTCATAGGATAACTGAAGCACTAAAGAAACCCTACGATCATGAGAATGAGAATGTTTTTTCTACTGACTCCATTGATGCTATTGTCCAAGAATATCTTGAGACGTATGTGGTGCAGGATAAGATGGAAGTTACCTTGACTCAAGGACTGACCGAGGCAGACGTCAAAGATATGAGAGATGAGGAGATCAGAGAGAGCATCTTAGCTCTGTACGCAGCCCCAAAGCTCGAAACTGTCAGTAACGTGTCTCAGTTGCCCAACCGAGACACCTCTGAGAAACTGTTGCCCTCTATCGTCAAAGCTCCGAGGCCGGAACCAAACATGACTCCCTACACATCTGAAGTATGCATATCTGGGAGAGAATGAGACGCTGCCCGTCATCATCAACAAGGAGCTTGATGACAATCAAGAGATGGCACTGCTTGAAGTTTTGAAGAAGCATAAGAAGGCTATAGGCTGGACTTTAGCCGACATTACAGGTATAAGTCCGGATGTATGTGAGCATTCGATTTTGATGGAGCCTGATAACAAGCCTTTCCGCGACCAACAAAGGAAGCTCAATCCGAATATGCGGGAGGTCGTACTTAAGGAAGTTTTGAAGCTGTTGTCAATGGGTATTATTTACCCCATTTCGGATAGCAAATGGGTGAGTCCCGTGCACGTCGTACCGAAGAAATCCGGATTTCAAGTGGTGGAGAACGAGAAGAATGAACTGGTTCCGGTACGTTTAGTGACGGGATGGCGCATGTGCATCGATTACCGAAAGCTGAATTCGGCCACACGCAAGGATCATTTCCCGCTTCCTTTCATCGATCAAATGCTAGAGAAACTTGCGGGGCAAGTCTATTTCAGTTTTCTAGACGGATATAGCGGTTATTTCCAAATCCATGTTCGAGATGAAGATCAAGACAAGACAACGTTCACATGTCCATATGGAATGTTCGCTTACCGCCGAATGCCGTTTGGATTGTGTAACGCGCCGGGCACCTTTCAGAGGTGCATGATGAGTATATTCTCGGACCTTATCGAGAATTGCATAGAAGTCTTCATGGACGACTTCACCGTCTACGGTGACTCTTACACTACGTGCTTGAAGAATCTAGACAAGGTCCTAGCCCGGTGCGTCGAAAAGAATTTGGTGTTGAATTATGAAAAATGCCATTTCATGGTGACCGAGGGAATTGTGCTCGGTCATATCGTTTCTAAAAGAGGGATTGAAGTCGACAAGGCCAAGGTTGAGTCCATAGCCAAATTACCATACCCTACTACGCCAAAAGAAGTCCGCGTTTTCTAGGGCACGCCGGTTTCTATCGGCGTTTTATCAAGGATTTCGCAAAGATAGCTCAACCATTGACAAGGCTACTGCAAAAAGAGATCGAATTTGATTTCGATGACAAGTGTAAGGAGGCCTTTGCCCTCCTAAAAGACAAACTTACAACAGCTCCGGTGATGCAGCCGCCGGATTGGAATAAGCCCTTCGAAATAATGTGCGATGCCTCCGATTGGGCAATCGGAGCAAGATCTTGGGACAAAATCCGGGAAGGAGAGCCATGTGATTTACTATGCATCAAAGACATTAAATCCGGCTCAATGTAACTATTCCACCACAGAGAAGGAGCTGTTGGCAATTGTGTTTGCCTTTGATAAATTCCGTTCTTATTTACTCGGCTCGAAGATAATCGTCTATACCGATCACGCTGCCGTCAAACATCTCCTTGCAAAGAAGGAATCAAAGCCAAGGCTTATCCGATGGATTCTTTTGCTTCAAGAATTCGATTGGGAGGTGAAGGACAAGAAAGGAGCTGAAAATCATGTGGCGGATCACTTAAGCCGATTGAATCAAGAAGAAGATGGAGAGCCAATCAACGAGACCTTTCCGAGAAGAACACTTATATATTGTTCCGAGATCAAGTTTCCACGCCTTGCCCACCGCTTCCGGAACAAGTGTTTTGCTATGCAAATTCGTGAGAGTGTCTCGGTTGGCCAACCAAGACACCATCGAGTCGAAACGGTTGCGAGACGGTGGATAAGACTTCTAATTTACCTTGGTTTGCTAATATTGTGAATTATTTGACATCTAAGCGGCTTCCACCCGAGTTTACTCATGCTCAAAAAGCTAAGTTGAAAAGCGAGTGCAAGCAGTACTTTTGGGACTCGCCAATTCTTTGGAAAATGGGAGTCGATCAAGTGATTCGCAGATGCATACCCGAAGAAGAGCAAGAAGATGTCTTATTCCATTGCCACTCTTCTGCTTATGGTGGACATTTTGGTCCAAAAAGAACCGCACGGAAGGTGTTGGATGCGGGATTCTTTTGGCCACGCCTACACCTCGACGCTTATAAGTACTGTAAGTCTTGTACACGTTGTCAAATGACCGGAAATATATCCATGCGAGATGAAATACCCCAAAAGCCCTTAAGATTTTGTGAAATTTTCGATGTATGGGGGATGGATTTCATGGGTCCGTTTCCACACTCATATGGGAACGTGTATATTTTACTTGTCGTCGATTATGTTTCAAAATGGGTCGAGGCGAAAGCCACCAAGACTAATGATTCTAAAGTGGTTGCAGGATTTCTCCGTACTAACATTTTTTGCAGATTTGGAGTGCCTAAAGCTATAATAAGCGACCAAGGCAAACACTTTTGCAACCGCACCATAGAAGCATTAATGAAGAAGTATGGAGTAGCTCACCGAGTCTCTACCGCTTACCATCCTCAATCGAATGGACAAGCTAAAGTGTCTAATCGAGAAATCAAGTCTATATTGGAGAAGACCGTCAATCCATCAAGAAAGGATTGGAGTACGAGGCTGGAAGACGCCTTATGGGCTTATCGGACAGCTTATAAAACTCCTCTCGGAATGTCTCCATACGCATTGATTTTTGGTAAGCAATGTCATCTCGCTCGTGCAACCGGAGCACAAAGCTTGGTGGGCTGTTAAGAAAATCAACATGGACCCAACCGAATGTGCAAAGGAAAGAAAATATCAGCTGCAAGAGTTGGAAGAGATTCGGATGGAGTCCTATGACGCGCAATGCGATACAAAGATCGTACTAAAGCATGGCATGATAAAGCTATTCGTTTGAAGAAATTTGAGCCGTGGCAACTTGTCTTATCTGTATCAATCACGCCACGGATCATGCCGGAAAGCTTAGGTCCGGATGGATTGGTCCATTCAGTGCGCTCCGCTTGGCCAAGCGGGAGCGGTGGGTCATCTGGAACCGGACTCGGACGAAGCTTTTATCGTGAATGGCCATCGCCTTAAAATCTACCATGCACCGCAATGATGAAAGATGTGGACGAGCGAGCTTGTCCATTCCCTCTTACGTTTGACTCTTTGAAGAGGAGGTCTAGCCGAAGACTCTAAAGAGAGGCGCTACCGGGAGGCAACCCGCGTTTTGTTTTTTATTTTTAATTTTTTCGTGTTTTTATTTATTTTTGCCGATTTTATGCTTGATGTTTTTCTTCTTATTTTTCAGAATTTTGGTTAAGGATGAAAAGGTCTAAGTGTAAGGAGATAAAGTTTGAAGGACAAAATTGCAATTTTGGAGAGATGGAAGGACCCAATTGAAGTTTCCAAGATTCTACAAGGACTCAATTGCATGAAGGAGGTTTTATTGAGGCCAAATTCACTTAACAAAAGTTGATGGACTCAATTGAATGAAGATGGGGTCCCTTGTCTTAATTGTGCAAGTGGAGGGGTCAAAGTGAAAATATTAATCTACTATAAATACAACAACCCTACCCACTTGCCACTATTCCCACTTCTTCCCTCAATAACCGCCGCCCACTTCTCCCTCTCTCTATCGATTTTTCAAGTATTGCAACCTCCACCACCACAACCAACTCAACCGGGCAACCAAACCATCATGCCGCCGAAGAAACGATCGGGGGCTCCGCGCCGCCGCTAACCGGTTCGGCGCCTACAAGAACGACCCGGAGATTCAAGACCGCCGCGCCGCCGCCGAGGCCTCCGGCTGCGCCGCCGCTCGAGCTCAAGCTCTCGCCATTGTGCCATATGTTGAAGAAGAAGTTCCACCACCGCCGGAGTTTGATGTTCAAGCTCCGAAAGAAAATGTTCAAGTCCCATACTCCACCTTCTATACGGAGTCTTCTTCTCCTCCAAAACTGCCAAGGAGACGGTTACGAAGAAATAGGGGAGTGCGTGTCCAAGAACCGACTCAACCGCCGAGAACGATTGTTATCGACGATACTCCCGAACCTAGTCCGGAGGCGTCTCCCGAGAAGTCTCCCGAAAAGTCTCCCGAGCCTACACCGCAACCGTCTCCGCCTCGCCGCTCTCGTGCACGTCGGTCGTCCGCCCGACATCCCGGCGAAGCCTCATCCTCTCAATCGCCTCGTTCGCCCCAAACAGTGTACGAATGGTTGCCCTTTGTGGACCAAGCCCGAGTATGTGAGCCGGCCCCGCAACTGCAATATTACGGAGGTGTAAATTGGAGGGAAAGTATATACGGGGAGTTGCCTAGCGAAGAGCAAGACTCGGATTACGTGTCCGACGAGTATGATGGACACTACGAAGGAGATTTCAACTTGAGTGGTCTCTCGTTAGCCGATTCCCGACTCCACGTCCGCCCTTCCGCGAGAAAACCAATATGGTAACCGAACCATAATACACTTGGACACACCGGCCGCCGCCGCCGCCCTCTATCGCTTCGAGATAGAGTACTTGGACGACCGGAACATGGAACGCGAAGGAAAGGAGTATCGGAGTGGACGCCTCCTTGATCGAGATTTCCTTCGTCGTGCGGGTATTATAAATCCTTTCTTTTGGTATTTTCAGCGTATTAGTTAGTCTTGGTTGTTGGAGTCTCATCATTATGATTGCTATAAGGAGTTAGCAAGAGAGTTTTTCAATACCTTCCACTTTGAGCATGATAAAGACTTATATGTGCCATGTATTGCCTTTCGTTTGTTTGGGAATAATTATCATCTTTCTTTGGCCGAGTGGAGTGCACGTCTCAGGCATTACGAGTTTTGATCATTTCCTTGAGTTGAGGTATGAGATGGGTTCGCATTGTTTGCCGAATAAGGATCCTCGATACATAGGACCGATTAGTGCATGGAAGCTTCTAGCACCGAGCGATTCGGAGGATTTTCAATCCTCGGGTTCGTACGTGTGCTACATTGAGGATCCCGCGCTGCGCCTCTGTCATCAATACCTAGTCCACAACCTCACAGGTAAGAGTACAACTTTCGATAAGGTAACGGCAAATGAGTTGTATTTTTTTGTGGTGTATGCATGCCAACCGACCGGTCAACCTAAGCTTTTGGATAGCTAAAAACATGTTCGTCATAGCTAGTCACACCGCACGACACCTCACGTTGTGCCACTTACTTGCTACGTTCATTGAACGCAACTTTGTGATCTATGATGCTCAATTTTTAAGCCCCCGTGCCCCCTCCTACTTTGTTTGATATGTCGTTGTTGAGACATTCTCGCTTAGTGCACGAACTGCCTAATCGGGACATTCAGTTCTATCCACCGGGACCTCGTGTCTCGAGTGCATCTTCGAGTGTAGGTGGAGATTCTGTGGAGCTGCTGCGCACTGACCTAAATGCCTTGGGAAGCCGTGTTGACCGCTTGCGCCGTACTGTGATGAGCCGACTGCCTCGCTTGCCCAAGCGAGGCGCCAAGTAAACTTTTCTCCCCAATTTATGTGTTTGTTTTTGTTTTCTCGTTTTGAGTCGGCTTTATGTGAGTCTTTTGTGTCCTTACACTTGAAAGGGTTCAAGTGTCGGGAGGGGGTAGTTTATTTTCTTTTGTCGTTTGTATGTTCTTACACTTGAAAGGGTTCAAGTGTAAGGAGGGTGTTTTTGTTTTTATTTTGTCATGCCTTCTCTCTTTGTTTTGTCTTTTCTTCTTGCTCGAGGGCGAGCAAGTTTTAAGTGTAAGGAGGGGGGTTTATTTTGTGTCGAAGCATGCCAAAATTTTCGATTTTTGAAGCGCCGATTTCTATGTTCAAGCATGTCTTATTTGTGCTTTTGTGTTCAATATTCTTGCTTGTAGACTTTGTGAAAATTAGATCTAGGCATATATGTGTATGTAACTTGGGATGACGAAAAATAAACCTTGTGGGATCGAATTTTATTAAACCACTCACTTAAATTAGATTTGAGCCTAAAGTAGGACACTTCCTACTATTTCTTTTGAGAGTGTTTATTCGCAAAATTGCAATAAGTTTGAGTCATTTGTGATACATGATAGGAGGCACTAGGGATTTTTAGCCAAACGACCGCGACAAAATTTTCCGACCCTAAATTATCACCTAGTGAGCCAAGTTGAGCCTTGACCGATTCTTTGAAATGAGTTAGTAAAAATTTAGCCAAGGCCTTTTTAAACTTTCTCTTGACCCATGTTATTGCATGTCTTATAAACCTTCTTGTGCATGATAGATGTTGTTTAGAGGAGTGTCACATATGTCCTCTACCTACCCAATTAAGAGGTGCTTGCAAAAAAAATCAGATTTGTCTAGGCCGAAACATGAATGTATAAGAAAAAAAAAAAAAAAGCAGAATGTAAGTGGCCTGATTGCCCAGTTGAGACAGTCTGTACCCAGAAAGTTGAAAAAGAAGAAAAAAAAAAGTTATGCCACGAAAAATACATATGAAATATTCGAAAAAAAAAGAAGTGGCAAAAAAAGAAAAAGAAAAAAAAAAAAATGGGTACATATAATAAATTGTAGCATTTGTGCGAAATTGCTAAGTGGTGGGAAGTTTTGAATTCTTGTATTGATTGCACAAGTAAGAGAGTTTGGCATGCATAACATTGAATTATAATTTTTGATGGAGCTTAGTACCCCTAAGGACCCTTACCAACATCAATTTGTCTAAGTCCTAAGCCCCATTACAACCTAATGAGAAAGACCTCCTTGATATTGCTATTGTGACGAATTCTTATCATGATTGCGTGGATTTATTTTCTTGAGTGGCTTGAACCGGACCTAGATTAGTTGAGTGATGAGCGAACCTTGAGGAGATCCACATTGTTTAGATTTTGACCAAGTTGATATATGTGTGCTTAGTTCGAAATTTGCATCGTCTACTTGCTTGATGAGATCATATTTGCATAATTTGATTTGCTTGGCTAGTTAATCGGTGTTGAGAATTTTGAAATGATTGGTGCTACTTCTTGTCGTAGTTTTTCATGTTTTATTTGAGTCCGTATGTTTGTTCTTGTCTTTGTTTTGTTCGTGACTTTGTGTCCTTGTTTGTCGTGTCTTTATTTTCCTTGAGTCTTTTATTTTTGTTTTGAGTCTTGGGGATTGGCCGAAATAACTAAGTACTTATCTTTTTCTCTCCTTATACTCGAGGGCGAGCATAAATCAAGTGTAAGGATATTTGATGAATCGTTTTCGTACTTAGTGATTTCAGGCCGAAAAGTGCGTCAATTGGCCAACCGGTGCACTCGCAGTGGCGTATTATGCAGGGTTTCGGTGCTGACGTGGCATGATGAAGAGGATATTAATTGGCGCGTTTTGGTGAAGAAAAGTCGCGGAAAGTCGCGAATTAAGGCACGATTATTAGGATAGGAAAAGATCAAGAAAATATCTTTTGGTGGTTAAGGAAAGATCTTGTTTCCTTATCCACCCAAATCTTTTCCTTATCCTAATTTAACCTACCTTGGAGAGGAAGAAAATGAGGAGTATATTAAGAGATGTTGAGGGACGAAAATAGGAGGCCATAGACACAGGAGACAGCCATTCGAACACGTCCCAACATCCCGAGCTCACATTCCGGCCATTGCTCCCTTCCGATCCCAACCGCCGACCGCCGCCGCACCATCGCGCCGCCGAACTGCCCATGCCGAAGATCATTTCCGAACCATCTTCAGAACCTTTCCGACCAGATTTCCGCAAAGAAAGCTTAGAAGAAAAACAGCGTTTAAAATTTCCATCTTTCATGTTCTTAAAACTCCGTAGCTTAAATTCTAGTTTTATTTCGTTTTGCATTTAATCGTTTTTTCTAGGAACTTAGTAATTTCAAATTCGAACCTCTTTGTTATTTCAATTCAAGATTTTAGTTAAATTTCGTAAGTTATTATTTTCTGCTAGTTCGAACCTTAATTAGTTTAAATTTCGTGCATGCTAAATTTAGGGTTATTCGTATTCATGTTTCTGTTCTGCAAACCGTCCCGGTTGTCCGGTCGAAGCGTCGGCATGAGTAGCTAAACTTTTTTAGGGTCCGGCGAACGTGAATGCACACGTGAACAGATACATGAGGCTTAGGTGCTCATAATTAATCAAAAGGGTTTCGGGATAATTCCGAATTAATTAATCGGCTAGTAATTTAGGCTTGATCACCCTAGGTTGCGCAGTCTGTAGCTAACTTAGTATTTCCATCGTTTCTCGTGGAACAAGGCTAGGTGAGTAGCGAAATTATTCGTAAGAGTAATTGGATTAAATCGATAGGAGACTATGAGATGCCCAACATACGAGTAGGCTCCTATACTAGGCTCCCTTAGTTCGATAAAGTCGTCTCAGCTATTAAATCTATTGATTGCCCAACAACGTAGGTTGTAGCTAGGTTAGAGAAGTAGCCGTTTCTACGCCCAACATGGCGGTTACCGAATAAGTAAGTGGGAGTGAGGATCACGCAGCTTTAAGTTACGGTGGTCTATAACTAGTAGATTCTTGAGATTAATTCATATTTAGTGCCGAGGATTGTAATAAACGAGTGCATGAATATTCTCGCTGGACCCGCCTTTCGGTTGCCCGATTAATACGGTTTAAATTCCGTTTTCTCGTTTTTATTCTTACTTTTAATTTTACAAGTTCTTAGTTTATAATAAAACCCAAAACTCGCGTGGTTGCTAACCAAAACCCCGTATAAGTAGAAAAAATAAAGTGTCTAGTCATCCGTTCCCCGTGTTCGATACACCGTGAACTATACTGAAGTAATTCTCTGATTTTTGCAGGATTATTTGGTGCAATACAGCGATCACCAGATTACTATGACTTATGAGTTATGACTTTAAGACTAATGTTTATTGTTGTTATCTACGTATTTTAGTATTTTACATTTTAATCTTTCACTTTAAACAAACTAAATTAAAATTTTCAATCAATGGAGTAAACTCTGGTTTGCTACAACCCTAATATTTTTTATTTAGATTATTATGACTTATGAATTATGACTTTAAGATTAATGTTTATTGTTGTTATCTACTTATCTTAGTATTTCACATTTTTATGCTATGGTTATGACTTATGTGTTTTGAGTTGATCATTTGATAATATTAATAATTTAATATTATTTATATCAATGTCCGTGTCATGTCCTAAATTTTTCAAAAAATTGTCGTATCCTGTGTCCCGTGTTTGTGTCGTACCGTGTCCCGTGTCCGTGTCCGTGCAACCTAGATTACAATCTTACCTCAAGAGAAAATATTTCTCTCCCAACTAAGTCATTTTACTTTTGAAAGATGTTTAAAAGACCATTATTCACTCTTATGATAATTTTGTCATTTTGTTTGAAATTTTGACAAAAATAATTTGTCTTTTAATCTTGTAGACTGAAAACTACTTGTAGATAATGGATTTGCATATACTAGTCAGTTTACTCTCCATACTTTGCCTATATAAGGAGGAGGGTGTTTGAGTTGTAAACACACGAATTTTTTTTTAAAAAAAAAAATCTCTATTATAAATCTTCTCACAAACTTTATGCGTCAAATGGGAAATTGACAAAAATGTTTAGGGGTGTATTGTATAAGGAATTTTAACAAAAGTTCTTAAATTTAATAAAGTTGTTCGTGTTTGAATGCACAAAATAATAATAACTTATATAGGGGATGAGATCACATGTCCAATAAATCATTTGTCCAATTGGTGTCCGATTTAAAACGACATAGTTTTATATTAAAAAAATGCACTCTTTAATTTTTTATTAAATCCTTTTTCAATCTTATCATTTTAATTTATAATTTTTCAATACAAAACTACGTCGTTTTGAATCGAATACCAATTGTACATAGATTTATTAGACGGTGATCTCATCCCCTTATATAGTATAAAAAGAATAAAAATTATAGTGTAAAAAAGCGTAGGCGTCGGGATTCGATCTTTGGATCTCTGTATAAATTCCTTATAAGTTATCCATAAGTTATAAAATAATAACTTATGGAAATAAGTCAAAAATAATTTATGCAGTAGAATAAGTTATTTCGATAAGCCATCCAAAACGGATGCAAAATGACTTATTATTTAAAATAAGTTTTAATAAGACATTTTTAAGCTCTTCCAAACTGGGAGTTAGACGAACCGAAAATGTATGCATGTCGACTTCGGTTCACTTATACACATTGTTTAGAATTTTGGCATGGCCAATGGCGTTTGAGGCTTGCGAATTGCTTAAACTCAGTTCCTCTATATTTTTTGTGGATATATTTTTATATATTATGTGGATCTAATTTAGAAACTCGCAATTATGTAAAGATTAAGAATTATGTATAATTATATATTTTAATGTATAATATATATTCTCTTCGTCTCAATTATAATATCCATTTATTTATTTCAGGCTGTTCCAAATACAATGTCAAGTTACACACAAATTTTTTGTAGGATCCACATCTTTATACATCTCTACTCACAATTAACAACTATTCTTAAAAACTGTGCAAAAAACAAAGTGTACATTATAATTGAGACGGATATATATTTTTTGTACATAGAATCATGTAAATTTATAATTTTGTCATTATACATAAAACATGTAAGAATTATGAATATATAACCGACCCGTAAAACTTGTTAATAATTAAAAATATACATATACATTATATTTTGCAAATATATCATACAGTTAAACCTCAATAAAGTAATAACCTTGAGATTGAGAAAAAATATTCATTTAATGAGGTTATTACTTTATCGAACATTATTTTAGTGCATTGACCCATATCGGGATCGGAAGAAATTATTATCTTAGCGAGGTTATTACTTTATCCAATATTATTTTATCGAGGTTTAACTGTATATGGTTAGTATACGATCGATTTAAATGATTATGAGCTTTCTATAGCAGTTACTGATTTATCTCCTTATTAAAAAAAAATTGTCCAATCTTCGTGCAATATCCAAGATTTGATTACCTTTCTTTAATTTATTCTTCTAAACCTAAAAGATTTACCCTATAATTTAGGGGAAATACACAAATATAACAAAAATCAAATAACAAAATAATGTTAATAACCACATTTTTAAAAACATAATATAAATAACCACTTTTTACACTTTTCAGATTTATATAAATATTTTCTGACTTGCTCAACTTTTTATGCAAAAAAGTGGGTTCATTGACTATAAAGGTGGAGCTACCAAGAGAGATAAAATAGTTAAAAATTTATGAATCTTGAACTTAAATTTTTACTGCTGCCAATTAACTACTAAGAGAGGATATGTAATTAAAATTGGCGCTACCAAGAGAGAGAATATGTAATCAATCTAATTAAAGTAATTAAATAATAAAAAAATAATTAATGCAGATAATAAGTCAACAATCTAGCAGTGAGCGGTTGTATCAATTAAATGTGCAATTAATATTCTGTCAATTAACTACCGTAATAAATTTTACTCAGATTAGCAGTGCGCAATTTTATTCGAATTAGCATAATTAATATTAGCATCACTAATCAATCTCTTCTATATATATTCAACATTTCATTTTATCTTCATCCCTAAATGAATTTATCGTCTTCTTCAAACAAACAAGTTGCATCATTCAATAGAGTTATTGTATGTTCCATCATTAGAGCATTGAAGTAGAGCTACACGGTTTTGAAAAACACAATTATGGATCCGGTATGTTATTCTATTTCATATTTTATATATCTAGTTTTTAAAGTTATATGGAAACTTCTAAATATAAATCTCATCATATTTAGCCGTATAATCCCTAATTTTTTGCTCATATATTTAAGAAACAGTTTAGGTGTTTAAATAGAATGATTTCATATTTAGTTATTTAGTTTAGGAATGATTAAGATATTTCCTCACGTTTTGAAATTAAGATATTTAGCTACATTTTAGGAATTAATTCGTAGGTTTTGGATAAATTAAATGAAAATATTTTGTATTAGCTATTTATAAATAAACGAGTTTGCCATATTTAGTTATTTAGTTTAGGAATGATTAAGATATTTCCTCACGTTATGCATTAAATGAAAATTAAGATATTTAGCTACATTTTAGGAATGATTAAGATATTTCTTCACGTTTTGAAATTAAGATATTTAGCTACATTTTAGGAATTAATTCGTAGGTTTTGGATAAATTAAATGAAATTATTTTGTATTAGCTATTTATAAATAAATGAGTTTGTAATATTTAGTTATTTAGTTTAGGAATGATTAAGATATTTCCTCATGTTATGCATTAAATGAAAATTAAGATATTTAGCTACATTTTAGGAATTAATTCGTAGGTTTTGGATAAATTAAATGAAAATATTTTTCTCAACAGCTTTGTGTCATTATTAATTGATATGATGATGATGATGTATACTAATGATATTGACGACCCGTAATTGAATTTGTAGCTCATTACTACAGACAATATACATTGTTGCAAACATATTCGCCTCACATCATGTTAATGCCACATCCAGATCACTAGATTGTACCAACCAGTGTTTCTGCCTTTACTGTTCGTGCTCCGGTGATTGATCATCAGATTGGTCGGCCTAGAATGAGTAGAGCTCGATCAGCTATTGAGTCTTCTAGGCTCAGATACACGTGCAGTAGATGTCATATTACTGGCCACAAGAAAAGTGTTTGCAATGCTCATATTCCTATTGATGGTATTCCTTAATAAATTTTGAATTAGATTTTAATTGATTGATGCTAATACGTGTATTTTATTCTTAACAGATGTGCAACTTAATAATGTAGACCCAAGAATCCATAAAGTACGAGGACAAAAAAAATGTAGCAACTGTCATGAGATGGGTCATACAATTATGAAGTGTCCTGCTAGAGTTGATGCAACAAGTGATTAAATTGATGTAAACTTTGATGAAATATTATGTTTATTCTAGATAATTAATTTTTTGATGAGTTTTTTTAAGATTATGCATCGTCTATTTTTTTATTTTGCAATTTATTTGATTACTCCATGAAGTTGATACATTCTTATCAATTAAATATAATGTTAATTTCAATAAAGATTTAAAAAATAATTAAATAAACTAAAAAAATAATTTATTGAAACGTATTCATACTCCATAATAGTTTATTATAAATATATCTTATTTTTATATAATCTCTTTCAATTATAAAAGTAAAATATTTTAGATTTTTTCTCTCTACATTTAAAATACTATCATTATTGATAAATAAAATGAATATAAGGGATAAAACTATCATTTCAATAAAGAGGAGAGAGAAGAGAGGAAAGAGAAAGATTAGTTGACCAACTTTTCAGAAAAGTGGTTATATTTTAACTATTTTTATAATTGTGGTTAAAAAAATTATAAAGTTATCTAAGTTGGTTAAATAAACTTTTGTCTCTATAATTTAGTAAGTATATCATCTTATTCTTATAGATACTATTTACTAAATTAAAATATTATATAGTACTACTATTAATTAATTTACGAGGTATTGTCATATCAAAACTTATCAAAAGACAATCGAACGAACCACCACGCCATCACTTTCGTCCTTTTCATAATTAACCCATAACAAATCAATTTATTATTGTCTTGACCTACAAATCTAATAATAGTCCAACAATACCCACCACAAAATTAGGGATTTCTTCGAAATCGTTCCACAGCACAACCCCAATTGAAGAATTTTTCTATCCTAGACCCGGTCCACAACTTAAGTTGTGGATTCGATAGTTA